>JAMJFZ010001089.1:2902500-3502500 GCA_026225945.1 Cricetomys ansorgei | reverse complement strand
ACCGCATGGAATGTGCTGTGGTGTGGGGACTGGAGAAAGTCCTGAGCAAGTGGAGTCCTGAGCGAATGTATATTGTTCGACACGGGCACGGCCATATCAGTACCAATGTCTCAAACCTATGGGAAATTGGCAAAGCCTGAGCCCCAAGCCCCCTTGTGAAGCTCAGAAGGATGGCGAATCACTCCTCTGGTCCAAGGGTAAATGTTGACAGTTTGTACAGAAAGTGTCTACCACGGCTCCCTACACCCACACACGTGTCCTGCAGACTGCTCCCCAACAAAAAATGCTTCTACTGAGATCAGCTAAGCCTGCCTCCTTGTTCAGCTGTGTATGATGACCTACCTCCTCATTTATGTGTATACAATAACCTGTCTTGCTGCTCAACTGTATATAATACACAGTGAGCTTCTGGGTGCTGCAGCTTCTCCATCACAGGGCCCAGTTTAACTGATTGCAGCTTCTGTCTGTGTCCCTGTGTCTGGATTTTCTCCATTCCCTCACCTCTACAGTCAGGTCAGATCCCCAGAGCCATGCAAGGGTGCAGCATCATGGTGACCAACGAACACTTCTAATGTGAAGGAATCAATGGTACGTTCAAATGAGCAAGGTATGGGGGTACACATTTGTAATCCCAGTGCTCAGGAAGCTGAGGCAGGAGGATTGCGAGTTCCAGAACAGCCCGGGGAGACTCTGCCTCAAATAGTATCTGAGTCACTTAACTCACTCTAGGAAAAACAACAAAAGAAAACACAAAACATAATCTGAACAAAGGAGGTGAAGAGAATAGTCACAGAAGGATTATAAATGGTTAAAAACATTTTAACTCACACAGACTCGAAGAAATGAAAAAAAAAATCACTGGAATACTGTGTCACTTTGAGAACGGCATCCGTGCCATCTAAGGAAGACTCAGAAAGGACAGACAGCTCTAACTCTGGTATAATTGCTGTGAGATGACCCCTTAAGTTTCAAGTGGGAGCATGAACAGTCACAGCTTCCATAGAAAGCTGTTTGTCAGAACATGTCAAAAGTTATAAAAAGGCTGGGCAGTGGTGGTGCATGCCTTTAATCTCAGCACTCGGGAGGCAGAGACAGGTAGATCTCTGTGAGTTCGAGGCCAGCCTGGTCTACAGAGTGAGTTCCAGGACAGCCAGAGTTACAACAGAGAAACCCTGTCTCGAAAAACCAAACCAAACAAACAAACGAAAAATGTGTCAGTATATGTATTCTGGAGTATGCATGGTGTGTGTTGTATATAGGTGCGTTTAGAGACCAGAGGAGGGCATGGAAAGTCCTTCTGTATCGCTCTCTGCCTTATTTCTTTGAGGCAGAGTCTCTCACTGAACCTGGAGCTTGGCTAGGCCAGCAGCCTTCAAGATGCAATAATCCTTCTGTTTTCCCTTACTTGGCGCTGGGTTACTGGTGTGCTAGGGACCGTGTCTAGCTTATTATGTAGATGCTGGGATCCAAACTCTAGTCCTTAGACTTGCCCAATAAGTACACTTAGCCTCTAAGCCATCTTTCCAGCCCAAGAGATTGTTTTGCTTTTAAAACATCTTAGTGAGCATTTAGTTAACTCTAACAATTCAATCATATTAATAATTTATAGTCATTGTAATGTGTTACTGAGCCTCAGCTACATTGAGATCTGACCAAGGTCCTTCACTAGTGCTTGGCTTTTGGGTGAAAGCCCCGTGACTGAACTCTGAATTATTCTTTTTCACTCAACACCCACATGCTGCATGGTAGAACAGTTTCTGAAAACAGTAAGACCTACTGTTCATGTAACAATGATATGGAATTCATTCTTTTTTTAGTCTCAGTGCTAAACGCAAAGAATAAATCTTCATTATCCTAATAACCGCGGTCTGTGTGTATTTGATAAGCTTATGGAATTTCTTCTGTTAATTTCTTTTGATGGACAAGTAGGAATGCTCTGGGGGCCTGCTGGAAGCAAACCTCGGGGTTGCAAATGTCACACACCTGTCACCCAGGAATGCTCTTTTCTTTCAGGAGCAGTTGTGGTGGTGGTGTGCTTCTAGTTTGGGTCCTCTCTCCAGCACACTGTGAGTGAGTTCTCATCAGAGCAAGGGCTGCCCTTCCTCACCTGCTTCACCAGCCAGCTCCCTGTAAGCAGAAGTGAACAGTGCTGTGGAAGTCACAGAGGCTTATGAAATCCGGATGGAGGCCCAGTCTGGAAGGTCCATAAGGTCCCTTCTTCCAGGTCCTTCCTTCCTTCCTCCCTCCCTCTCTCCCTCCCTCCCTCCCTTCCTTCTTCCTTCCCTCCTTCTCCTTTCCTTCATCACTATTCCTATTCAGTCTTCAAGCTCCAATTAAAACCCCACACTGAGGTGATTTCCCTCCAAACAAAGCAGAATTTTGTTTTCCTTTCTTATACTCATTTATCGCAACCAGACTGAGCCAATTTAGAAAGTGTGATTGCTCTTTGTCTGTCACATAGTATATGCTCAGTAAATGTTGAAAGTAACAATGGGAGGAAGTGCCCAAACTGAGCAGCAACACCAAATGTACCAGACCATGTATGTCAAGTTAGGAGATTAGGTGGAGTGTGTGTGTGTGTGTGTGGGTGGGAGGGGGTGGCAGGGGGACAGCTGTGTTGCCCATTTCAGGGGTAAAGAACCTGGAGAAGACAGAGAGAACCTTGTGGGCCAGCTCTTGGATTTTGCAGTTTGCTCTTTAGTTTCCTGTCTACTTTAGGAAGCACCCCGCCCCCGCCCCGCCCCCAAGTCATTGTAGTATTTCCTACTGCCCCATTCCAGAGAGATCTTAGGATCCAGGGAAAGCCATACACCCTAGCCAGCTGGGAGCGTCTAGTGGCTTGAACACAAATAGGTAAACCACCCCAGGCTCATTGCCCTGCTCCCTCCCCAGGAACTCCCCTCCCCCAATCCCATAGCTCTTGATGCTCCTGCCTCATTGGAGATAAACATAGAACATGGTTAGAACAACATCCCACCGGGGCAATAGGCCTTTCAGGGACCAATACCAAATCTTCATTAGGGAATGTAAAACCAGGCTTAGTTTCTGGAGCCAAGCTCATTCTCTTGACAGTGCTTGGAGTTTTTGCTGCTCTGTGCCAGGCATTTTGCTGTTCAATACGGGTGATGGGCCGACTATTAGAAGTAGATTCTTGTGACCCACTTTCAGCGTGAGGTGCGCTTTGAGTTCCTCAGAGTTACAGGTGTGCAGGAGGCACTAAGCCCCTCTCCCCTAACTGGTGTCTGGTGTCTGCTTGTCGTAGGACTCTGAGAGAAAATTACAGGTAGTCTGCTAGTGACTGAGCCCAGGATCAGAGAAAGGGGTAGTCTCAAGTCCACAATCATTCATTAGATAAAGCTGCATGTCGTAAACCAATGAGATGGGGCATTTGAGATGGGGGTGGGGGCAAACCCTGGCACAGAAAGAGAGGACAGGAATTAACTGTGGCGGGCTGGGGGTGGGGGAGACTTTGAAAACCACAGTCTTGAGCCAATCAGTATGCTGGCCATCTTTGCTTTCCCCCTACCCCCCATGGTAGTGTCCCTTTCTGTAGGACGGTGTATTAAAATGGATTCATTTTCACTAGTCTTTTGAATTAATTTTTATACTATTCCCATCACAAGGACACCTGCTCCCTGGCCCCAAGGCTCCCACGTCAAGAGATGCCTACCATGAGCTAAGATTAACTCCTACCCAGGTGGCACAGCTATGGAGCTGTGGAGGTGGGTCGGCAGGAGCCCAAAAGAGGGGCCTGGGGCTGGGGCTGGACAGGGGCTGGAGGCTCTGTGTCTCTCTCCCCTCTACTTTCCTCAAGCTGATGACTTAGGACAGACAGGCCACAGCAATAGAGACAGTCACTGAAAGGAACTGGTGAGTCCTGATGGGGAAACAGTCCAGAGAAGAAGAGAGAGCATGTAGAATGTTCTATCCTCTGCCCATGTGGGAAGATGGAGCATTGGGCTCAGCTAGCTTCACTGTCTCGACTGTCTGGTTTAGTCTGTTCCTGTTCTATGAGAGTTCAACTCTCCCTCCCTTTTCTCTACACGCCTGAAGGGTGTGTCTGTACACGGATGGATAGACAAAGACGCATGCACACTCAGACATAGCACGTCCCGTGTGGGGACAGGCTGCGGCTACATTTCCTCTCTCAGCTGTGGCTTCTGGGGCAGCTGCTCTGCCACATCTGCCTCTGCCTCGTGAAGCTTTGTCTCTATTCAAGTAACAGGAAGCAAACTAGAAAGTGGCAGGGAAAACATGCAGTTCAAGCACACCAAAAGCAGGAGAGAACTACTGTCTTCCTGTGGGAACGAGGCACCAGAGCTGTTTGCTGGGGTTGGCCTTGGAAGCTGAACTTGATGGCTGTGTTCTCATCTTTTGGATGAGTCAACTTTAAGATGAAGAAATGAGCTTTCTATGGAGAGAAATAAAACTCACCCGGATGAGTCTGGGAAAGAAACTCAATTCAGCTACAAAATGCTGGAAAGAGCTGAGATATTTTTTTAAAAAATTACTTTCTTGTAAAAAAAAAAAAAAAAAAAAAAAAAAAGGTGAGTCTAAGCATTTGAATGACAAAGATCGATTTCCTTACTTTGTGGATTTCACAGCTCAGGTAGAGGAGGGGTTAAATTGCAGTAATGTCAGGAAGTAACAGAGCAAAAGTCATCCTGGCTATTGCTTGGAACAAGTTCTGCGTAACCAGTTACCATTTCTCAAGTGTTCTGAAAGCGAGCCAAGAGCAGTCTGCAGAAGTGGTAGCCGGCTCAGCAGCAGCACGGGCTGTTCCCATCTTGGGCGACTGCCGAGCAGCTTTTACAGTTATCTCTTTAATTGCCATCTCGTTTGCTTTTATTTTAAGCAGAGCCTTTTGGTGCAAAGTGCACTGAACTATCAGGGTGCTTGTCCCATCAGACCACAGCAGGGTGACCTAACTTCTGGGGGCATCCGATTCCATCCACAAAAGCAGAGGCAATTAAGTTAGAGCCCTTTAACCGTCTTTTCTAATTCAAGACTCTGTGCTCAAGACAAAGAGTTGGCAAACTGCGGTCCAGACCTGGCCAATCCTGTCACAAGCTGAGTGTGACTTTTACATTTCTCAATGGTTAAAAAAAAAAAAAAAATAGAGCAAAGTCCTATCTTGTGATTCATGAAAACAATCTGACTTTGAATTTCAGTGCCCACAAATAAAGTTTTATTGGAACACCAGAGTGCACATTCACTTGCATATTGTCTAGGACTGTCTTTCCAGTGAATGGAGTTGGTAAGGCGGTTACAGCAGTCCACACAGCCTTCAGACTCACTATCTGATGCTTTGAAGGGAAAGTGGGCTGATTTCTGGAGGTCCCAGCACGGGTCCTTATCTCCTGCATCTCTGAGAACACCCCTACCCCACTGCACTGCTGTCAAGAACGAAATGATATAGTGGACATTAAAGCCCTGGGTGTGAGAGTTCAACTCAGGGTCCTGTACATTCTAGGCTGAGCTCTACATTTCTACCCCTATAAAAAGATTTTGAGAAACTTAAAGGCACATGCACATACTCTTAATTCAACTGTATTGAGAAAGAATATCAGATGTAAAAAACACACAGCCATTAGGTGTAGGATAGTTAAGAAAAAAAACAAATTCTTCATAATAACTTGTACAAAAATAAGCTTCCTCAGGATTGGAAATGCAATGCATGGCTGCAGATGTGTTAAATTATATACATCTGGAGGGGAGGAAAATAGCAACATGTTTGGTTATGTCTTGAATATTTAAACTACTGCTGTAATTCTGTTTATATTTTTTAAAGATTTATTTATTTTTATTTCATGTCTATGGATGCTTTGCTTGTGTGTACGTGTGTGTGTGTGTGTGTGTGTGTGTGTGTGTGTGTGTGTACCGTCTGTATGCAGTGCCCATGGAGGCCAGTAGAGGGTGTCAGATCTTCTGGAGCTGGAGATAAGCATGGTTGTGAGCTGCTATGTGGGTGTTGGGACTCAAACCTGACTCCTCTGGAAGAGCATCCAGTGCTCTTAACTGCTGAGCTATTTCTCCAGCCCCGTAATTCTGTTTTAAAATAAATAAGAGCAAAGGAAACCCCTGCCCCTCAGTTCAACATTAATGTTTCAAAAGTTTTTCTTTTCTTTTTCTTTTTCTCAATTTCCAGAGTAAATGTATTAACTATCATGGGTAAGAACTGATTGTCTATGCACATCATATTAACTCCCAATACCATCTTCCAAGCAATTGAAAGATTTAGAGCCAAGTATTAGAAATGAAATAGAAACCAGTCATAGTGGCACATGCCTGTTCTCACATAGTACGTTCTGGAATAGCCAGGGCTATAGAGAGACCTTGTCTCAAAACCAGAACAAGTATAAAAAAAGAAACTAAATAGAACTTTAAGAAACATCTTATTGCCATGGTTTATATTTTCATGGCAATAAATAAATATCTGAATAACTTGACAACTATTAATTAGCTCATCTTGTATGTATATGTTTAATAAGAAAAGTAAAATTCTTCTCTTTTAAAATTTAACTTATTCAGAAAGTTGGAAGAGACTGTGAACCTTTAAAATGGAGTTACATCAATTTCACAGTGGCACAATGCAAACTTGTTGGTTTGCCATGACAGGTTCCATGTACCCAAGAATAATATAGAAACACCAGACTCATGTAATCTCCTCCTCTTCCTCTTCCTCCTCCTCCTCCTCCTCCTCCTCCTCCTCCTCCTCCTCCTCCTCCTCCTCTTCCTCCTCCTCCTGTGTTTTTGAGACAGGATCTCACTATGTAACTCTGGCCTCAATCTCACTATGTAGACCAGGCTGGCCTCAAATTCACAGAGATCGACCTCTCTGCCTCGCGAGTGCTGGGATTAAAGGTGTCCCCACCATAACTGGTCCAGTACTTGGATTTTGAGTTCGGTTTCCTAATCACGACTGTTTAGAAACCTCTTGGATCAAGCCAAGCTATTGTCCCCTTATGTCCGGCTAGAAACAGTCATATTCTTTCTCCATGTTAAAAGGCCAGCTGTTGGGTTCAATGGGTAGAGTTTTGCCATGTGGGCTGTTTCATGGTGAATTGTCATCAAACTTCTCTAGAAGAATGGAGATCCGTTTTTTCTCTCCCGAGGTAGGTGCAGAGCAACACGGAGCCTGGAGATGCGAATGCCAGGAGGTAGGACTGGGGCTCCTGGGACAACCATGAGACATGGGGTGAGCCACTGCATCCTAGTGCTCATCAAATGGGGGTGACAACAGATCCTACAGATCGTACAGCAACCATGGACACTGCCTGAGGCGTTTCATGGAGAGGGGCCAGCATAGAGTATGGGGCAAAGGATGCTTCCAATAAACACTAACCATTTTTACTGGCACAGTGAGGTAATAAAAAACAAAAAGAAAACATACATTTTTTTCAGTCTTGGGGATATTAGGCATATGATCTATTATTGACCTCTACCCTCAGGCCCACAAGACATTTCTTGATAGTAGAGGGAAGGTAACCAATAATTGTCCTTTTATTTCCTGTGAGCCCTAAGTCAAAGGGTGAACATCAAGCTGTCCTCCTCACTGGTTTGTGATCAATAGAAATGCCTGGGAAAAATGTACTATCAATTTTAAGTTGTCATGGAAAGCCTTCAACAGAGGCAGCTCTAATTTAGTCTTTGATGAGTTTCGTTTTTACATTAATAACCATCCAACAAAATGATGCAGTACACATTGGTTACTGATGTGTCAGGACTGGCCAATAAACAGTGACAAAGGATCTTCTGTCTCCTTGCAATAAACAGTGGAACTCCTCTTCACCAAGGTCCTTGATAAACACCATCTGGAGTCTTCTTTCTCAGGAGGGGCTCATTTCGTGATGTCTGCTAAGTGTTCTCTCTCTCTCTCTCTCTCTCTCTCTTTCTGTGTGTCTGTGTGTGTGGTGTTTGTGTGTTTCCTTCCTCCCCTCCTTCCTTTCTTCTTCTTAAAGCATAGTAGCTGGTGGGCTCCCTATGTGGGGTCCTGATTTCTAGTACTTTCCTTCCTGTCTCAGGGATTCAGTTATCTTTACATTCCATTCTCTGCATTAAAAAGAAGGTGTAGGAGCAGGGTGTTGGGTATTTGAATTTGTGGGGATGGGGCATAGGTTTGGAGAGCTTGCTATGTGTGAATGGTTAATGGATAAAGGAAGAAGAATTTAAAAAATGAGTTGTGTACAATAAATTAACACTCCCTAGTTGTCCTTTTATGGCAAATGGTAAAAAATGAAAGAGCGCTTTGACTGTTTTTTTTTTTTTTTTCCTGAGACAGAGTTTCTCTGTTGTAACTCTGGCTGTCCTGGAACTCATTCTGTAGACCAGGTTGGCCTCGAACTCACAGAGATCCGCCTGCCTCTGCCTCCTGAGTGCTGGGATTAAAGGCGTGCACCACCACTGCCTGGCCTGTTTTTTAACTGAACAGTGCAGTGGACATAGAAGACCACTGTTCTGATTGTCTGCCTTAAACTCTATGCCTAGATCAGCATGTAACATTCTGAACTTCAATATTTGTCGAATATTGAATATTGAATATTGCTATAATCTTGGTTCCGGGCCACAGACCTTTTAATATGTGCGCGTCAATGCAGGTGTTCTATAAATCATTTTAACAGTGAATCAAGCATGATCATCTCTCTGGCCTCCCCTATTGTTTCAGTTCACTTGGGCTGTATAGCAAAAATACCTTAAGCTGTAATGGCTTAAAAATGTTATATATATGTGTATATATATACATATATGTGTATATATATACACACACACACACACACACGTGTGTCTGTGTGTGTGTGTGTGTGTATGTGCTCGCTCATGTGGGGGTCAAAGGACAACTCGCAGGAGTCAGTTACTTCCTTCTAACTTGTGGGTCCTAAGGGTTGAACTCAGGTCATCAGACTTTGATGCTAGCACCTCTACCCACTGAGCAATTTTGCAGGTCTAGGTTGCAACTTTTTGCAACAGAAAATAATTTTGGTTACAGTTCTGGAAGCTGAGAGGTTCAAGATCAGGCATTGGCAGTTCAGCTGTGTGCTGGGGCCACTTTCTGGTTCATAGGTCATGTCTTCTCACTGTGCTCACACCCATGGTTCAATGGGCCAAGAGATACTCTTTCACAAGAACACTGGTCCATTCATGAGGACTTCACCCTCATGACTTAATTGCTTCTCAAAGGCCACGCTTCTGGCGAGATTTAGGGTTTCAGTGTACCAGTTTTGTGGGAGATACAGGCACTTGATTCCCTTCACCTGCCTTTCCCCTCCTCTCTCTAATTTCATATTCCAGAAGCATCTCCACATGTCTACAGAAATCATGTCTCTTATTGTCTCTGAGCTACTATTACAGGTTCTGACCTTATTTCTTCATTACCTAGCAGGAGCTATGATAATATTGGAAATTTGGATAAAGATATGGAGCTGGAGAGATAGCTCAACTCTTGCAGAGGTCCTGAGGTTCAGTTCCCTGCACCACCATGCTGGCTCACAACTATCTGTAACTTCATTTCCAGAGGATCCAATATCCTCTTCTGTCCTCCTTGGATACTGTACACACATGGCTCTCAGGCATACATGCAGGCAACACTCATGCACATAAAAAAACAGAATCTTAAAAAAAGAGACTAATGAATATATGCAATCTCCATGATTCAGTCAAAAAAAAAAATGTAGGCAAAGACAGATGTGTGACAGTCTCTGTAGCCAAGCTGTAACGTGTAAGAGAATGTGATCTACTGCAGGGGGCAGGTGGCTCTAGTTAGTCATTCCCAGGAGAGAGAGGAAGAGAGGAAACATAGCTCTCACAAGAGTGCTTTACCCCACTGACACTGCCATCCAGAAATGCAGCCGAGCATAGTCCCAGCGTTCCAGAGACACCTCTTGTGCCTTGTCAGTGTGTGACCCTGAGTTCTCTTTTTAGAATGCATGTTGGTCACACCTGTGCTGTGTGGGTGCCTAGTCCTGGGGACGGAGGCTGGAGAGGCTTAAAGGAGCCAGTGGCTTCGGGATGCACCAGTCATATAAGGATGCAAGTCATGGTCTCCATGAATTTAAAGGCAGTCAATTGAATAAACACCGATTCGGCTCTGTTGTGGTTTAGGTATGTGATCTAAAGGTTCAGTTACTGAAGATTCATGCCCCACCCTCAATGTAATGATAACTGTGTTTGGAGGTGGAGTCTCAGGTAGGTGATTGGAATTAGACAAGGTCATGAATGTAGGACCGGTGACAGCTTTTCTTTTCTGGAGATAAGTTCTCACCATGTAGCCCTAACTGTCCTGGAACTATCAATGTACACTAGGCTGGCCTCAGACTCACAGAAATCCTTTGTCCCTGCCTCCCAAGGCATGTGCCATATGCCCGGCCATGACAGCTTGCAGATAGAGAAGAAAGACTTGAGGTAGCGCACCTGTTCTCCCTATCCGATGCCTTCCACCATGTCATGATGCAGCAAAATGGTCCCCACTCCCAAAGATGCTAAATGGATGTTGGCACGTGCACTTGGGCATCTCAGCCACCAGAACCCTGAGCTCAATAAGCCTTTCTTATCAGTTATGGAATCCGCAACGGAAAATGGACTATGGCATGCACCTGCTGTGTGCCAGGTGGTAGGACCAGACAGAAAAATAGGAAACAAAATCTGCTGTCAAAGTGGCCCAGCTCCCTGAGAGGAGAGAACAGCAGCACAGAAGAACACCGTGAGGATGTGTGCAGAAGGTGCTGTGGGATGAACGATGACGCCAACATTTCTGGGGTGGTGTCATCAGCCAGTGATGGATTTGCTCTTATTAAGCCCTCTGTGAAAGTGAGAGTAGTATCATGCCTAGATCAAGCTCCAACGGTGGTCAGATTCACCTTGTGAAATCTGTGGAGCGGCTTGTCATAGTTTAATGGTGTTTCAGTTATTGGCTGGAGGACAAGTTTGCCCAAGAGGCTGGAGGTTGCTTGCTATCAGATTCGCATAAACCTGACCATGGACACTTAATTCTCTGAGGAATTGTCAGGCTGAGACACTTGGCATACCAATGATTGATCCATAAGGAAGTCTACTGTCAGTGGCAGACCATCAGCAAGCTCCAGTGTGAGCTGACTGTGAAGAAAACCCTAAAGGAGGGCTGTCTACTTACAATGTGGGTTTGTCCCAAGAAAGACAGGGAGACACCACAGAATGCAGTCATGATTCCTCAGATGGCTGAATGTGAAGTAGTTCCCACGGGCTTTTTTGAATGCATACGACCCTTATGGTGCTATTTTGGGAGACTGCGTAGGTCACTGGGGGTGGGCCTTGAAGCTAGCACCCACGCTCAGTTCTCTGCCTTCTGTTTTCTGGTTTGATGTCATGTGCGATGCTTTGCCACATGCCTATACTGTCACAGCCTTAGACCCTCCACTGTGCCTCCCCTGACATGATGGATCGAACCATCTGATGTGAGTAAAATCAATCATTCCCGACTTTGTATTCCTTCTGTCAGGTATTTGGCACAGCAACAAAAGGAGTAACTAATACATTTGGTCTTATTACTGGATCTTGGCAAAGACTTACTCTTATGTCTGATACCACACTACCTAGGTTTGGATCTTGGCATAGGTACTTCCTTGCTATGTGACTTTGAGCAAATTACTTTACTGCTCTGTGCTTCAGTTTCCTCACGTTTAAAATGGTAACAGCAATAACAATGATAATTCCATACAGTGGGGATTGTCATGAAGGTTAAATGCCTGAAGACTAAAGTACTCAGAATAATCTCTAACACAACACGCATTCTATATAATAGTACTTCTTATAGTGGTTTTAAAACTACTTAAATTATCTAACCCTAAAGGCTGGAGAGATGGTTCAGTGGTTAAGAGCACCAGCTGCTTTCTGCTTTTGCAGAAGACCTGGGTTTTATTCCCAGCACCTATATGGCCACAAAACAATCATCTGAAACTCCAATTCCAGGGGATCTCATGCCCTCTTCTGGCTTTCTAAGGCACTGCATACATGTGATGCACAAACCTACATGTAGGTAAAATACCCTTACACATTAAAAAATAAATAAAACAAAATTTAAAAACCATCTAACCCTATACATTTAAAATCTTAGAGTTCTTTGAAGGAGAGAAGGAGGTATGACCATAAGGGAAAGATGTGAATACATGTGTTTTTTTTTTTTTTTTTCCCTTTGGTTTTTCAAGACAGGGTTTCTCTGTTGTAACTGTGGCTGTCCTGGAACTCACTCTGTAGACCAGGCTGGCCTCGAACTCACAGAGATCCTCCTGCTCTGCCTCCCAAGTGCTGGGATTAAAGATGTGTGCCACAACTGCCCGGCTATGACTTTTAATTTCTTAAAATTACGTTCCATTTGGTATTATGTACTAAGTACTGTGTAAATAAGTGGGATTACCTAAATAAGATCTAGTTTCTACTCTAGAGGACTCAGTGTTCTATTGTGGGTACACAAACCTACATAAAGTACCAGGCCACCATGGCCTGTATGCTGTGTATTAGTCTTTTCTAGTCCTTGGTAGGAAAAGTTCCAAGACCCAAATGAGTAAGTGTATGCCTGAAACTGTGGGTAGTACCATAGCTCATAAGCGCAGGTTTTTACTAAAGCTCAACATAAAGAGGTAGCAAAGCTGCAGATAAGGGACATTTGAAGGAAGTGCTGGCTAGAGAGAGGAGAAAGAGAGGAGGGGAAGAGGAGAGGGAGAGGGAGACAGAGGGAGGGAGAGGGAGAGGGAGAGAGAGGGAGAGGGAGGAGAGGGGGAGGGAGAAGGAGAGGGAGGAGAGGGAAGGGAGAGGGAGAGAGGGGGAGGGAGGCTGAATACCCAGGCTGAAGAAAATGAGCAGCTGGGGTGGAGGAGGATGTGTTGGTGTGAAAGAAGGACCAAAAGTGTGAAAGCTCTTAGGCCGCTGGCTGGCAGCAGAAGTTACTCCTAGTCACATCTCTAGGATGGGGAGAAGTAAAGAAGTTCTCCTAGAGCAGCTTCACGGAGCCGCGGGATTGCCAACTGGGAATTTGAACTTCACCCTGACAGCATAGGGCAGGGGTGAGGAGTGATCGGATTCCATATCTTAGTGTTCACAGTAGTTGGAGAAGATTCTGGAATGGGGATGAAAACGGAGCTGGGGAGCTGGAGAGACTGTCACAGTGGGAGTCTAGACGCATGCTCATTTCCTTATTCCGTTATTGGTGTTCAAAGAGAGGTATGAGGACCCCACAGCCAGCACTGCCCAAAGCCAGCACTTCTGCCAGGCACAGAGGATCTCAACCCCTTTCCCAGATCTACCAACAAGCAGCTTCCTAGCAGCACCCCGGGGACTGGCTTCATTGTGGAGGAGGAGCACAGGAGCCTGCTGCAAGCTGCGTATTTAAATTCTAAACCGAGCTGCATGATTCAGAAGTAATAAGTGGTGTTGTGGCCCAGGGTTGCTCAGACGGAACGCTACCTGAGAGGCTATTGGCCTTGGAACATGGGAACGGCTTATCCCAGTGCATCCCAGCTCAGGTATTTCTACCTGCCATGGGCACACAGATATGCTTCAAGACACTTCTGATCATGAGGGACTTAAAAATCGTATCAGATTTTCCTGTCCAGCCTCAGGCCACACCTCAAGTTAAACAGTGCACCCAAGATGCTGCTTCCGGTCAGATTCCTCATGCAGTTCGCTAATGGTTCCATGTACAACCTTGATTTTTTACAACCTTTCTTGACTCTAGACTTCTAGATGTTTTTATACTTAGCTCGGTCGCTCCTATTTGTGGGGACGAGGAAAGATCTTTAAAAACATTTAATCTGCCAGCATCCCTTTAATTTGGGAACAAAGCTGTTTCCCTATTTCAGGAAGTTAGCTGGAGAAAAACAAGACTGTGGACTTGGGGAGAAGGAAAAGCCACAATCTCATGTCTGGGTGCTGTGTTTCCTGGTTGAGACTCAAAGGCCAAGGCATAGGAGCTATTGAGGGCACCGCCCCAAGTGGATGTGCCTCTCTCCACTGTAATTTGAATGTGTACTGCAGAAGCTCCTGCATTGAAAACAAATCCTCAAGTTGTGATGTTGAATGTTTGGGGAGGTTGGACCTTTGTGAGGTGATTAGCTTTAGATGAAGTCGTTAAGGGGCTACCTTGATTGCATTTGTGACTTTATATAAGAAGAAGAATTGAGATCTGTGATAGCAGCTTGCTCTATTGCTAAAGACGGGGCCCTTTTCAGATGCTGGGCAGGTACTAGTACCATCTCCTAGCCTCTAGAATTTTAAACCAAATAAGCTTACATTATTAACTTGGTGTACGGTGTTTTGTTATAGCAACAGAAATAGATTAAGACGGCATCAAAGACTGTAACCCTACCTTACACTTTTCTTGAACTACTATACAGTGGTGTGTCATTTCAGTGTATAAGAAAAGCCAGAAAAATCTTGAGTGATTTGTTTTCTTTCTTTAACTTTATATGGTAATTCAAAAAACGGCTCAGAAAAGCTCTCTGGGTATCTTAATCTTGCAACTGGCAGCTCACCACAGAACATTTAAGCTTGCCACTCTGTTCTCTTAGAATGAACGCTCTGCCAAGCAGTTAATCATCCCTTCACTGCAACTCAGGGAGAAGAAAAGAGATGAAGGACAGTGGGTGTGGGTGTGGGGAAGGCTTTCCCACTCTAATATGTCAGGGAAAATCTGAAATAAACACTTAAGACTTAATCTAACAGAGACATTTTGGCAAATGAAAGACACTACAACAAACAAGAAAGGGTTGTAATACGGAGTGGCAGGTAGACCTGGTTTGTCACTTTGGTACTGTTGACATTGACATTGGAGGCTAATTTTGTCATTGTGTGTGTGTGTGTATGTGTGTGTTAGAGAGAGATATCACTATAGAATGTTTAGCAGTGTTCCTGACCTTGAGTCTCAGTTATGAGAATGAAATATCTCTCTAGATATGACAGTGGCCCCAGGGCAGAGAACAAAGAGATTCCTGCAGAGAATTGTGTTGTTTAGTCTTCATTGTCAACTTGAAACAACCTAGAGTCATCTGGAAAGAGGTAACCTCAGTTGAAGAATTGCCTGGAGCAGTTTAACCTGAGAATATGTCTTCGGATCATGATCAGTCATTATCTTGGTTGATGACTGACATAGGATGGCCCAGCCCACTGTGGGTGGCACCAATCCCTAGGCAACTGAGCATAAGCCAGTGTGTGAGCCAGTGAACAGCATTCCTCAATGGTATCTGCTTCAGTTCCTGCCCTGCCCCCCCCTTAGTAATAGCTTGCTACCTAAAAGTGTAAGCCAAACAAACCATTTTCTCTATAACTTGCTTTTGGTCAGACTTTTTTTTTTTTTTTTAAATGACAGTAACAGAAAAACAGAAAAGAACAACTGGGCTAGCTGGATGCATGTCCCTCTGTGATCTTGGCCAAGCTCTTAGTCTCTCTTGAGCTCAGTATCTTCATCTGCAGAGACAGGGTACTATGGCTTGAATACAGCTTGTGTCCCCTTCCCCCAATGGTCCTTATGTAGGGAACTTGCTTCCAGGGTGACAGTCCTGGAGAATGGTGTGAACCTTTAAGAGGCGGGGCCCATTTTGTGCGTTGGAAGTATGTAACTTGTGTTTTGACTCCACAGGGGCTCACAGTTTACTGCTTCTTCAAAGACTTTCAAAGACTTTAGGACAGTGGTAGGACTCTTGAAGTTCGGGTGAATACATTGAGATGGCGTGAGTCTATGGGGGCCAGAGGAGAAATGTTGTGGTTAAAGGAAGTATTACTTACAGGACTCATAGATTTAAATACTTGGTCCCTAGTTAGTGGTGCTGTTTTCGGAGGTTGTAGAACCTTTATGGGTTAGAATCTTGCAAGAGAAAGTAAGTCACTGGGGGTGGGCCTTGGCTTAGAGTCTGGCATCGCTTCCTGGCATCACTATCGTCTTCCAGATAGAGATGCGGTGTGCACAGGTCCCTCACACTCCTGCCTTGCCTGCCCTGCCACAGTGGAATGCATCCTTTCTTCTTTCTTTTCTTTTTTTTGGGGGGGGGACAGGGTATCTCTATGTGGTCCTGACTACTTGGAACTTGCTATGTAGATAAGGCTGGCCTCAAAGTCCCAGATATTATCCTGCCACGGCCTCTCAAGTAAGGGGACTAAATGCATGTGCCACCATGCCAGGCCGAGTGTAGAGTGTATCTCTTTTTAAGCCATGGCCAAAGTAAACCTTGTCCTTCAAAGAAAGAAAGAAAGGAAGGAATAAAGGAAGGAAGGAAGGAAGAAAGAAAGAAAAGATGAGGCCCACTAGGAGGTCCTTAGGCCTCTTAGAAGGAATTATGGGGCTCTAGTCTCCACTTCCCAGCGTGAGATGTAATTGCTCATCCTGACACACTCTCCCTGACATCACAACCCACCATCCAATCACCATGAGGCCCTTGCTAGAACTGAGCTGTTGTAGGCCCCGTATCCTAGAACTTCCCAAACTGTGAGCTAAATAAACTTCTTTTCTTTATAAGTAGGCCATGTCAAGTGTTTTGTTATAGTAATGAAAAGCTGACACAGGGATATATCCTGGGATCAAGTCATAGGATTAAGTAGTTAAGTATCACCTAGTGCGTAGGAAGCATTCAGTAAACATGGACTATTGGGAGATGATGATATTTCATCACCCGAAGTAAACACTGTGACCAGTGAACTAGATTAACTTCTTGGTAAGAAGATTAAAGGCCCACACCTCATCTAACGTTATGGCTGGAGAAGCATGCTGCCGGGGTGAACAGAACACTTGACGTGCCATATGTCAGTGACCAACGGAAGCAAAAGCCCTAGACACATCGGGGTATTTATTCTCAGAGAAGCTCTGGAATTCTGAAGGGCTCAGCCTTATAGCAGGAGCGCTGGATTGGGCCTTGGGAGTCTGGAAAACCACAGGGCACAGGTTAAACAGTGAAAACAGAACTGAGGGTCTCTAGAAATGCTGTGGGGCTAAAACTAAACCTCCCTTTCCCTTGAAAGCCCCTCTGTCTAAATTAAGCACTGAACTTGGAAGGTCTCTGTAAGGTCGGAGGCAACTGCTTATCCTTTCTGCGGACCATGAAGTTCATCTCCTTGCCACCCGGATAGATGAAAGAAGCCATCTGAAAGAAGAGCGCTGGGCTGGGGGGCGGGGCCGGGGCGGGGCCGGGGCGGGGCCAGGGCCAGGGCTGGGGGTGGGGTCGTGGTTGGGAGAAGGTTGTGGCATAGAGACAGGTGACTCAGCCTCCCTTGGCTTTTTGATTGATTTGATTATGGATGCATAAATCAAGCAAGACGTGAACTTTAAACTGATTGCAACACTCTGCGTTATCAGTGTGTTCTTGGATTATTCAATTTCTGAGCTGATCTTATCTCCTGTTTCCCAAGACGTGTCGGAAGGATTCCATGCCCATGGCTTCACGGCCCTTTCTTTTCTCCTGCCAGGGTTCCATGTTCCCAGAGCCTGTGCAGATGGGGAAAGTTTTATATAGCACAGATGAGTACCTTTGGGGCCTCTCCCTTGCCTGTAGCAAATTCTTCACGGTTTGGAAGAAAAATCCATTCCTATCGCGTTCTTCTTGGTCTTTGGATATATTTTAATCGCCGCGATCATCTATCTCCAGGCCCGGTTTATTTTTATGTGTTACTTATCTGTTTATTCATCTTATATTTCATCTGATCCCATAAGTCAGTCTTAAAATTTCAGGATCATTTTCAGTGTCGACAGGGTTATTTTTCATTTTAAAAGCCCCGGAAGCATCAACCTAGTTAAGCACCTGGCTCTAGTTTTTCTTTTTCTCAGACACAGTTATTGCTCGGGATGGGAGGAAGAAGATGGCTGAACTGAAAACAATACCGATGATGAACTTTGGTCAGAACTGGGGAATCCATCAGGGATGCTAAGGTACTTGGGATCAGAAACAGGGCAGCCTTCACCATCCTGAGGCCTGAAGGACTGGCAGGATTATCTGAGTCTGATAAGAAATGGGCCATGCTAGGGAAACCTCCCACAGGTGGGTGACTTGTGGGAACATAGCACCTGCAGACTGTGGGAGGATGGAAGGAGCTGGGGGAAGGAGCACTTTCTTGACTCTCCTGCCTTTTGGATTCCTGATGGTACCTCTAGTTGACCAATAGGTTCTGTTCCCATGGCTCTAGGATCCCTGGTCTAGGGAAGAGCCTAGAATGGATGTGGACGGAGACATAGTTAAGGCACACACAGACTCTCCCCATCAGCCTCTTCACTTTGGGCTTCGGGCTTTCTCACTAGATCATTATATGGGCAGTTCTTGGTTGGTTTTCAGTAGTGACTGTGTGCCAATTCTATCTTTATTATGTCACATATAATTATTATATATTATACATATAACATATACTATATATTATACACATATATAATTATATATAAAATTATAATTTTTCATTTTGAAGAAATTCTTTCTTCTTATTGGTCATCCCGTACAGGGCAGATAACGACAGTATTAGTCAGGTCTTTGCTGCTGTGACAACATGCCTGAGAAAATCAAACTGAAAGTAAGAAAGGTTTATTTTGGCTCCTAGTTCCAGGGGTTTCAATCTATAGACATTTGACTCCATTGTTTTGGGCCTGTGGTGAGTCAGGGCGCTAGTGGGGAAGCAAGAGAGAGAGAGAAAAACTGTTTACCTCATGACAGCCAGGAAGCAGGATGGGGGGAGGAGAGGAGGGCAGAGAACAGAGAAAGAAAGGAAGGTAAGAGGGAGGGAGAAGAGAAAGAAAGGGGAGGGAGGGAACGAGAGAGAGGGGAGAAGGGAAGGGGGGCTGTCAGAGTCTCAATAACCCCTTCAAGGGCATGTCCTATTAACTTCCTTCTACTGGCTCTTCCTCTCTCAGTGGGGTTACAGGCTTGGATCCAAACCTCTAGCATGAGAGCTTTCAGGGGACATTTAAGATATAAACCATAAAGAATATCTTAAAGATTTCCATGCCCATGTAGAGAACATACTAGAAATGTCCAGTCTCAGCTCCTGCTCCTGTGCCCCTGAACTAGGGACTCTGAGAGGAAGGCCATGGGTCTGCACAGCAGGTCTGTGCCATCAGTTTGATGTGCGCTGGGCTGGATACGGTGGAAATGAAGCTGATACTTCTCTCAGGCCAGTGTTGCTGTGGAAACCAGCTGTGCACAGGTCTAGCCTGACTCACAACCTCACTGGGCTGCACCAGTGTCTCTTCTCAGGCCCCAGGCTACTCTACTCCACAGGTAAGGTGACTTGTAAACCCTGCTGAGCCATTCCAGGCATGTGCGAACCTGGAGATGCTGAGGGGTTGATGAACAGTCCTGGGGCCTGCCTGAACCAACTGAGGGTGGGAGACAGTGGATTAATCCCTTCCCCAGGGTTCTGAGATGGAGCTGCATTCTAGATGACCCAGTGAGACTAAGCCCTATTCACCCAAAGTAGCCTGGCAATACCTCTGTCTTCCAATCCCTTCATTTTGTTTCTTGGGATCACATCCCAGAATAAGTTAAAATCTGCTCAGCATGACAATGCTTTGACCCAATGATGGGCTGCATGTACAATAATGATTATGATAGGATCCAAAATTTCCTGTTGCTTAGTGATGCCACAATATGATGTCACTGTGACGCGTTACTTTGTATTCTTGGTGCTGTTGTTGCAAACTGATCCACTGTGTTGCCAGTCATTGAAAAAGCATAACCCCTGCAATTGCACACAGTACTTGGTACTTGGTACTGTTAAGAAACAATATCCATGCTTTCTGTATTTCCTACACAATTATTATTTTATTATCATTATTTTAGAGTGCAATTCTTCTACTTATTAAAAATAAAGTTGCCAGGTAGTGGTGACACAGGCCTTTAATCCAAGCACTTAGGAGGCAGAGGCAGAGGCAGGGGCAGGGGCAGGGGCAGGGGCAGGGGCAGGGGCAGGGGCAGGGGCAGGGGCAGGGGCAGGGCAGGGGCAGAGGCAGAGGCAGGTGGATCACTGAGTTTGAGGCCAACCTGGTCTATAGAGCAAGTTCCAGGACAGCTAGGGTTACATGAAAAACCAAAAAAGAAAAAGAAGAAAGTCACATCATAATATTGCCCACTCACCTGACTTGGAAACAACTGGCTGAGGTCATTCAACATAACCTAAGCCTACCTCATGGGCATATGACATGGCACAGGAGCTTGTGCCCCAGAGGAGCCTACACCTGTATGATGCTTTGCTGTCGCCATCTTGAAATGCTTCATAGTTTTATATGTAAACTTAGGCTTTGCCGAGTGAAGTACTATGCATGTAAACAGAGGAGATGTGCGTAAGGTCTCTTGCCTTCTCCCTGCTGCCCACTCACACGCAGTGTGTGATGCCCCAGGAGCATAGACTTCCAAGAGATCCTGAGTACCATCAGGAATCAAAGGAGCACAGGCCAGTACCCGAAGTTCAGGACTGAGTGGGGAAGAGGAGTGGAAGTGAGGGAATAGGCCACAAGGAAGAGAGAAACTGCTTCCCACCAGATCCAGGACATGCATTGAGACAGATCGCAGCTTGGCAGAATCGAGAATCATCCAGGAGAGGAAGAGAGAAACTGTGCTTCCCACCAGGTCCAGGACTTGCATTGAGACAGATCCACAGCTTGGCAGAATGGAGAATCATCCAGCAGACAAACCTTGGGGCATGCCTGGAAGGAGTTATCTAGACTAGATTAGCTTCTAGGCTTGCTTTTCAGGGATTCTCTAGTTTAGGTTAATTGAGTGAGAGAACCCACCATGACTAGGAGGCACTGTCACATGGGTTGTCATCCTGCACTGAATGAAATGGAGAAAGCAAACTGAGCTTCCAACCTTCTCTGCTCTCTGACTGTAGCTGCAATGTGGCCAGCTGTCTCCAGCTCCGACCTCTGTGGCTTCCGTGTGGTGATGGGCCATCGCTTCTTTCACCTACTTTTAGCAGTCATTTTGTCCCAGCAATGAGACAAGTAACAAATGCATGCTTGAAATGCAGAAAAAAAGACACAGGAGTTCTGACAGACATGGACTATGAAGGGATCCCATCATAGACTGTACCATACCTCTCTCTGTATCAACCTGCCATTTAGACTGAAAATGATGACAGAAAAAAAAAGAAGGGAGAAGAACCTCACAGCTCTCTCTTCTTTCCACTCTTTCTTTCCATTGATCAGTCAATTGTGGGAAGTGTTGTGGAATGTGTATATGCCGAGAGACAAAATAAAAACAGTGTAGCAAAGGGCTGGAGCGATGCTTAGCGGTTAAGAGCACTTCCTGCTCTTGCAGAGGACCCAGGTTCAGTTCCCAGCACCCACACAATAGCTCACAGCAATGTAATTCCAGTTCCAGGGGATCTGCTGCCCTCTTCTGGCCTCCAAGGCATACACACACACACACACACACACACACACACACACACACACACACCCTTTAAAAAACAGCAATTGTGTATCTCTTGTGTTTACATAGTGAGTTCTTGGATGGCCAAGGTTATATAGAGAAACCCTGTCTCAAAAACCAAAAGAAAAGAAAGTTCTAGAACAAGTAAGAAATCCTGTAACCTAAGCTTCCTTCTTTCCACTTGTAATGTGCCAGTCTTTGGAAACATGAAGATAAATCGATTATCCCTGCCCAAGGACTTTATAGCTTGGTGGAAGATTCTTACTCACCAGAGGAAAGGGTGTTGATAACCCGGCTGGAGTTCCTGTAGGCTACCTCTCTACCTGAGTCAGATGGTGTTCGTGTAATTCCCCACCAGTGGTCCTCCACTGGAATTTGGCACAAGGCAGCATCTTGATGATCAGAGCTATGGATCACCAAGCAGTGTGTGGGAGCGGGTGGCTTCTGACCCAAAAGTTTTCATATTCCCTATTATCCAATTAATCTCCAGACATGTGAATGAGGTCGTGAACCGAGGGACCACAAAAGACCTAAATGACACAGCTCTTTTGGTGGCAATATTCATTCCAAGGTCGTTGTAGTAAAGAGACATCAAGATCCACTTTTGCCTCATGTATTATTCCTATTCGCAGAGATGATGTTTAATTTGTCATTACATAGTTCATAGATTAAAACAAAAAAAAATCCTGTATGTTCCTATTGCACGCCCCTACATTTCATAAAGCCATCCGTGGACCCCATTCTTCCATCTCTGTTTACTTCATATTTATTTTTCTTTATATGTATGCACGTGTGTCCATGTACTTGAATGTAAACGCCAAAGAGTATATTAGATCCCCGAGATCTGGAGTTACAGGTGAGCTGTGAGCCACCTGATGTGGGTGCTGGGAATCAAACTCTTTGTCTTCCTGAAGAACCTTATGTGCTCCTAGCCACTAAGCCATCTCTCCAGCCCTGAGCTTTATATTTCTTTGTTACAAGAACCTGGGCAACTTTCACTTATCCGACAAGTTCATCCTTTTATCTTGCCTTGTCTCATGGCCCTCCCACTTGGTGCCACTGTAATTAGTGCATTCGTTAGTTTATCCTGCAAACCACTTGCTAGTTCTGTGTGTCCCCTGGGACCCAGGACAGTGCCTGTTACATATGAGGAGCACAAGGAGTAGGATTTGCTGAATGAATGAGCCAATGCTATCTGTTATGGTTTGGATATAATTGTGTGGTGTATAGTATGTCTCTAAATGTCCCTGTGTTTGTTGGGGCTGGCGAGATGACTCAGCAGTTAAGAGTGCGGTCTGCTTTTCCAAAGGACCCGGATTTGATTCTCAGCACCCACATGGTGCTCATGACTGTCTGTAATTTGAGTTCCAAGGAATCCACTGCCCTTTGCTCAGCCTAGTGCAAAGGAATCAGGTCACTGAGGATGCTGCCGGAGGAAGAAGTTCACATAGGTCTCAAGGGGCCCTGGTTAGTCCCTCAAGAGAGTTATTGGAAAAGAGGAAGAGTGGCCCCTCCCTTCTCTCACTCCTCCCATCTCACTGAGATCTCTGTCTCACACACACTGGTGCTATACTGCCAGTGTGATGATGCTGCACAGGCAGGCCCTACTCAGACCCAGTACCAGGCCTATGATGCTGCACAGGCAGGGCCTACTCAGAGCCAATACCATGCCAATGATGCTACATAGGCAAGGCCTACTCAGAGTGAGTACCAGGCCCATGATGCTACACAGGCAGGGCCTACTCAGAGCCAGTACCAGGCCCATGATGTTTTGTACGCAGATCCTCCACAGAGCCTGGACCATGCAGTTTGGACCTTCTGCCGACAAAACTATGAGCTAAATACAACTCTTTTCCTCGCAAGTTTTCTGGCCTTAGACATATATTATAGCAATGGGAAGCAGACTAATACACCATTCAGTGGCTCCCATGATCTTCCAGGATACCACCTCCTTGCCATAGTGATCACCTGACACGTATTAACACAGAACACACACACACACACACACACACACACACACACACACATACACACACACACACACATACACACACCCATATACACATATACACACATCCACACAAACACACACATACACACAAACACACACATCACACACACACACATACACACATACATACACAACTGACTATTCTGGGGATGCTTCCACACTTGCTGAAACAGTTCACCCAAAGCATTAAAAAATGGTTGTTGGCTCAGCCCTGGCCCCCTGCTCATCTCAGTGCAGTGCCGTCTCCTGGCTGTGGGTGCTTTCTCAGCACACCTGTAGAGCGAGCGGCAGGCAGCCTAGGCTCCTGCGTGGAGATGGGAAAGCACTTATTATGAAGCTAAAATTAAACCACATGTTTTTACATGCCTCTTCGCGGTGGCAGCTGAGGCCAATCTTTGTCAGCTCAGAACTTTTCACACCCTGGGTTTCAGCCACAGTAAGTAGATTACCATGGGGACGGATATCAGGTTTTTGGCGTTGAAAATGAATGAACTCACTTGGGGAAACTGAAAGTCATGTTTTTTCTCTCCCTTTAAGTTTAAAGTCTTTTAATTAAAAAAAAAAATCAGAATCTCCTCCCCTCCTTCGCCTCCGAGTTTGCAGGGTGTCTGGATTGAAATGGGATATAGCATGCTCTGGGACAGGGACGTGATCCTTTTTTTTTTTTTTCCCTCCTTATTGGGGCCTGAGATGCTAATCTCATCAAGCCCTGTGTGTGGTGCTAACCCTTACAGCCAGTGACATTCCCCAGCCTCCTACAGCCCTCAGCCCATTTCCCACATGGTTTGGATGGCAGTGTATCCCTTTGTCTGTAGCTTTGCCACTCGTCCATCTTTAAAAAAATTAAGTTAGGATTGTAAAGGCAGATCTAAATCACTTATTTGTTATGAAGCTAAAATTAAACCATGCAGCCCAGGCTGGGCTTGAACTCTCCATCTCGCTGCCACCACCTCCCGAGTGCTTGGATTACAGGCATGAGCTACCACCATTGGACATCTTTGATAGAACATCCTGATTACAGCAAAAGATTCAGGATGAACTCATAGGAACCTCTGCTGTTTATACCATATCCTTCCTACTGTAACCTGAGTCTATTGGCAACACCTCCCATACACGATGTTTCATAGAATCTGTCAAAAAACACAGAGAAGCCAGAATGTTTCAACACAGACTTCTACAGAGGCGACTACGGGTGTCAGAAATAGGATGAGAACCAGAAGAAAGTGTGTATCAGTGAGCTTTGGGTTCCTTCCATGGATCAATTGGACTTGGCCACTTATGAAGAAGAGGTTCATTTGCTCACAGGTGGGGAGTCTCAGAATCTGAACAGCATAACAGTTCAGGCTCTGGAGAAGATGCAGAGCCCGTGGCAGACGGCAATTGCAGGACTATCATTAAAGCAAGAAAACAATTACACCTTCAGGCAGGAGGGAGCCAGTGGAGACGATGACAGTGGACATCTCACTGACTGAACTTCTCCCAAAGGTTCTGCCACCTACTAACAGTGCCACACGCCCCCTCCAGCCACCACTCACAGGTGATGCTGGGAGGAAATACAAACCACGCTAGATGATAGATTCAAACTATCGAGGGCCTGGGGAGACGGCACAGTGTGAGGGTCTGAGTGTGAGTCCCCAGAAACTCCATAAAGCTGGGCGTGGTACTGCACACCTCTGTAATTCCAGCCCTCTAGTCCTGAGACTGGAGGCAGATGCAGGAGATAGTATGTAGATGAGGCTGGCTTCGAACTTGGAGATCTGCCTTCCTCTGTCTCCCAAGTCCTGGGATTAAAGACATGTGTCACCATACCAGGCCCTGCTATTTATTTATTTATTTACTTACTTACTTACTCACTCACTCGCTTACTTTGGCTTTTCGAGACAGGGTGTCTCTATTGTAATTTTGGCTGTCCTAGAACTCACTCTGTAGATTAGGCTGGCCTCGAACTCACAGAACTCACTCCATCTGCCTCTGCCTCCCAAGTGCTGGGATTAAAGGCGTGTGCCACCAGTGCTCGGCTAGACATTTGCTCTAATAAAACATTTTATTTATTCATTTGTTTATTTACAAATTAGAACAATGGAGCCTCACTCTTAAAAGGGATGGATACAGTTCTCCTGGGGCTCCAGGAAGTTCCCGTAAGAGAAAAACAAAACAAAACAACAACAACAAAAAAACTGATAGAAAAGAGCAGGCCTGGCCCCTACAGTCCCTCCTGCTTCCTGTCTTGTCCCACAATTCCTCCGAGATGTCACCTGCCACACTGTGACCGCGTGACAGCTGGAACCTGAAATGTCCTCCACAGACTCACGTTTGAAGTGCTCGCTCCCTAGCTGCTGGCGTTGCTATTTGGGGAGATGAGGCTTAGCAGTGAAGGTCGGCCACTGGTTTGATAGCCCAGCTTCCAATCTGACTTGCTTTCTGCTGCCTTCATTGCCACGATGTGAGGACCCTCTGTCAAATGCTCCCACTGCCACAAACTCCACCACGGCTCTCCTCACAGTGGACCGAAACCTTCTGGAACCATGGGCCCAAACGAGCCTTTCCTCCCTCCAGTTGTTTCTATCAGGTAGTTTGCCACAGAGATGCAAAGAATAATGCGTTAGCATTGTTAGCATTTGCTTTATCTGATTCACTGCGCTGAAACTTTTCTGTCTCTAAGTTCACTTCTCTAGAGCTCCAGGGAACAAATCTATTCCACTCACATAGAAACCCTTTGAATATGATCACTGCTGTTACACACAAGCTGTGAGGGTTCCTTACAAGGGGTTATTCTCTCCCCTTTAAACATTTCAGGACTGATCTTTTAACAGAAGAACAGAAGAAGGCTCCTACCAGGGTCGGCAGGTGCTTGCACAATGCTCTTGAACTTTTAGGGCTGTGCAGTACGTAAACTCTTTTTTTTTTTTTTTTTAAAATAAAGTATCCACACATAATTCTTTTGTTATAGCAACAGAAATGTGCGAATACAGGGAGGGTTAAGCTAAGGGTGATGGAGCACTTCCAGTACATCAGAGTAAAGAGTCTGTGCTTAGTGAAGAATATTCTGGTCACTGGAAACGGAATCCACCAGAGATCTATCACCAGCCTCTAAGGCTGTCAGATGTATCCATATGTCATACGGTGTACCATCAAATGTATCGCATTAAATGAAACAAGCGCTAGGATCACTTGGTTTCTTTCTCTCTGGTTTTGTGGTGTAGACAAACTCTTGATTACAAATTTCATTGCTACCTGGCAGGTCAATCGGGTAGTATGACCTGGGTATCAGATGGGGAAAACAGTGAGAAGAGTTTGTCTTTTGCTTCAGTGTCAGGGCCTTGGCTAGCTCAGGCTCTTGGTGAGTCAGGTTAGCAGGAACTGATTCTCCAGCACCAGCATCCTTTTGGGTACATACATTAGGCCACAGAGTTTCTGTAAGACTGAGCACTAAGCCCTCTGACCATCTCAACCACAACTGCCCAAGAGTCGGAGCTGGATATACCAGCTCACTCTCCCTACAACTCAGTGTGAAAATAAACATGATCAGATAGCCCACCAAAATGATGTCTCCCCAGGAGGGTGTCTGAAGGCCTTTCAGCGATCTCTGCTCCTACTGCTTCTCCGTAGAGAAGTCCTGTATCTAGGGCAGCACTGAACTTACGACATCCCTGTTTGTTCTCTTTGGGATAGCTCCAGTTGTTAGCATTTGCTTTATCTGATTCGCTGAGCTGAAACTTTTCTGTGTCTAAGTTCACTTCTCTAGAGCTCCAGGGAACAAATCCCTTCCATTCACGTGGAAACCCTTTGAATATCATCATTGCTGTTACACACAAGCTGTGAGAGTTCCTTACAAGGGGTTATTCTCTCCTCTTTAACCATTTCAGGACTGTTCTCTTAACAGAAGCATTTGGGCAGGTGGCTTTTGTATTATATGCAGGGTCTGCCTCAGAAGAGAGCTTTTCCATCTTTTACCACGTGGCAGCTGCCAAGAACTGAAAAGGTTCTGAGATTTTACCTCCTTGTGAGATTGACAATTCGGTCTACCACATTCTCACGTGTGCTGGCTAGAGACAGCAGTGTCCCTGGCAGGAGAGAAAAGACACTTGAACACTTACAGCAACAGCCAGAGTACTGTCACTTTTACCTGGTGGTTCCTCAGAGCCACGTGACACCTCCACACGCAGAGTGAGGAGGAGGTAAGGAGCCCCCAGTCTTTTATTATGGGCTGTAAGCAAACCTGTACCCTTTGCCTGGAGGGGGTGACATTGCTGTTATTAAACTGGGGAGAGGGGGCAAGCAAATCAGGTTTCTCCTCTAGAGAGAGCACTGTCTTTGTAAGGCCGCCCTCTGCACAAACAACCTTGAAAGTCAGTAGTAAGCCGAGATTGCCAGCATCTGCTCGGAAGATGTTCAGAAATAACGCGAGGCCGTGAAGCTCCGCCCCCCAGCCCCTTCTAGCTTCTCTACTAATCTCCGTGTCACCAGAACCAGGCAGATATTTTTCCCAACCTTTTACAGACCCAAACTTCATCCCACACGATAGATGGGTGAGGAAGGAGAAAGGGAAGGTGATGGTCGCTTTAGCTCTGTATTTCCCTACTTTTACTTACAACTTCCTGTTTCGTTCTTTTCATTCACATCTACAGAGCAGTTCCCACTGCAAAGGACACAAATTTTCAACCTTTACCCAAGCACCTACTGGGTGAGAAGTATGATGCATGTTGTATAGAAGGTAGAGGTTCTAGAATGACATTATTAAAAGTCAGGAGAGAAGCTGACACATAGTGGCACACGCTTGTGGTCCCAGCTACTTGGAAGGCACAGGCAGGAGAATCGCTTGGTCCTAGGAGTTCAAAGCCAGCCTTTGAACTCCTTCATCTCAACCCACCCCCAACCTCCAAAGTTGGAAATAACAGCCTCCTGAGTGAGAAGGATCAAGGGGTGTGACTCAGTGGTGGAGGTTATGGGGTCTACCCAGTACTGGAACTAGTTACTGCTATAACTAAAGTAAAAGAGAGAAAGAACCAGAAACATGTGTTAAGGGGAGGATAGGGTAATTTCAGGGATCCAGGAGACCACTGTTCATATTAAGGAAATACTGAGATGGACCTTAGGTGACTGGGCATTATGTGTCTAAAAGCAGCCTGCTCAAGGAGACCTCCTGGTGGCTCTTGAAGAGTGGTTCCCAAGACTAAAATCATTATCAGATGTGTTCATCTTGGGAGTCTGATCAGGATCCATGAGTTCAAGCCTCTGCCACTGGCCCACCAAGGTAGTAAGGAGCCTTCCTTATACCAAAACTGAGCTTATACTCATCTCTCTGGAGGCTGTCAAGCTACAACAACCTGACTGGTCAGGAACGAGGTGCAGCCAGAGATGGCATCTCTTGCAGGTTTCCGAGTGAGGTCAATGCTGTGCCTTCTCTGGAAGCTTTGAATAATTTCCGGGGGCAAGGCTAAGTGAGCCTTCCTTGATAAGGGCTTTGTGAGTCATTAACGAACTGCACACAGTGGCATCCTTTTATTGTCTCTGGCATCTTGTAGGGCATGAGTAAGAAGAACATGGTTTCTCTGGCTGGCTTGTGGCCTGCTCTTCTGGATGTGCCCACCCAGATGTCCTTGTGCGTCTATAACATGGTAGCTGAAAGTACCAAGTGCCACCCGTGGCTCGCTGTGCTTTGTAGTACATTCCTCTTCCTGGATGGAGAAGCTGAGGCTGGTCCACAGAGCTATTTGTGTTCCAAGGTCACAGAGACCTCAGATGGATTGGGCTGGCAAAGGTCTCTTGAAGTCTGGCCAGATCTCTTTCCACCCCTACCCCCCACTCTGGGGGTGGGGGAGGGCACAAGGCTGTCTTCCTCAACAGTGGGGAGTGACAGAACTTGTAAGATTAGCACCACTGTGCCTCCCTTGTAAAAACAGGACCTGTTCAATCTCCAGGCCCAGCGGTGAATAATAGGAATCTTTATCATCCTTTCCAACAGAAAGCATTTATTTAAAACCCTTGGCTAACTCACGAGGTGAGCTGGCCCGTTACACACCATCACATGGCGTGGAAACTGGCAATTAAATTTAGCAACCCACCTCAGTAAATTCAGACTAGGATGTTTACAGGCCAGCCCAACCCAGGAGGAGCCAGGGGGCTTTGTTCCCAAATCAAAAGGTCTCCAGAAAAAAAGTAAAGCGAGGTTCAAGTGAGTTATGCCGAGTTACGAGCATCTGTCCCCATCAGTAATGTGGCATCCTCCGACTGCAAGGGCCAAGAATGCCCCTTCTGTAACACAGCCCGGGGAACGGCTGTTGGCCTTGTGGTGCTGCTGCTCAGGAATGGGGAGGCAGTTGCTCCAAGGACAAGCTGTTTGTTTACTGACTCTGGGGACCAGGACCAGAGAGACTACGTGAACCAAGGAACCATTTCCCCTATATGAAAGAACATTGCAGTTGCAATGTTCATCTGTGGCTGTGTGGGTAAATGATGGTGGAAGCTGTCTAGTCAGTAAGCAGGGTCCTGGGCGTATGAGGAGTGAGGCTTACTGGTTTACAGGGTGCAGTTAGAACAATGATCAAATGTGCAGGAAAGGTTCTTCTCTTGGGGTGAGAAGTAAGCAAAAGTACAATTTGCATGCATGTTCAGAGTCTGCCTGCAAGGGCTGGGATGCTCCAGCAAGGGGTGGGGGATTAGTCAAACACAGCCTGGCTTCCTGTTCCACATGTGCATTAGTTTTCTGGGAAGGAATAGAACAAGTTTTGCTCAAGTGAGACTTTCGTCACATCTCCCCCAGCCCTGGATGTGTGACATTGGTCCAGTTGCAGTCTGGTCTCTGGTATTCTACTGAGGAGGGGCCGCTTGGGCCACAGTGCAAGGTGTCAAGTGCCATTCTCGGCCAGCAAGCCTCTGTGGAGACCCAGCATCCACACGCTCATGCAAGTGCCTCCTTCCAACTTGGGTAACATCAACTCCAAGAAAAAGGAGCAGAACCTGAAGTGTCAACCCCCAGGCTGAGAATGGGTGTTCCTCCTGCTTGGGAGTAAGCAGAGTGGCTTTTCTCATTTCGGAACGTTCAACCTCATGGATTTCTAGGGCTGGGGGATGCTGGGGGAAGGGCACCAGGGCTCTCTGGGATGGTGAGCCTCAACTTGCAAGTCTGGCTCCTAACATACCTTCATTCAGGGTAACAGGTTAGCATCTGCCTTGCCCACCATGGATCCCTTCTTTATCTCTGACACCTGTGTCTTGTCCCTTCATTTCTTCTTATTGACCCCTTCTAGACACAACGGCAATGTTATTAGGGATATTGACTGCACCATGGCTTTTGAGTCTGATGCCACCTTGAGCCACGGTGCTGGTCCTTGTCTGGTTTCGGAGCAGTTCTTTCTCTCTATGAAACAGGAATGATGGTGCATCCCTTCCTCAGCCTCGACGACCAAACAAGATCAAAGCAACTGGGAGGAAGAGGCAGGACATAAAGGTAGCTTTATTTTCATTCTTCTTTTGCCTCTTGTGGCCTTTTTCTGGGATCTCACTCACATGTGTCTCATCCAGTAAAGCAGGGTCTATGGAGGACCTATGTTTGGCTCAGATCATGCAAGGTTGGGGTGCTGCAGTTGGATTAAAACAAAGAGAAGTTTAGTTTCTAATCTATGTCTGGGACCAGTGGACTGGAGTGACTTCTGACCTCTGACCCTGGGAACCTAGCCCTCGTCCTGTTGTGTATCACTTTCCTCCTAGTTTAAAACCTTCTATCTTGGAAGGAAACTTTTTAAGACTCAGGATGTTTAAAGGGAGGTGAAATGCTGGAGGCACCTCTTTAAGACAGGAAACAAACAACTCAAAATAGCTTCAGGAAGTTCCTGAAACCGGTGGAGATTCATCAAGCTCCTCCCACTCTCCCCAAGAGTTTGTAAACAGCAAAGATTCCTGAGATTCACTCTCAGACAAGCCAAGCTGCGAAGAAGACTTAGACCAGACAAGCAGCTTGGGAGAAGAAGAGATCCGCTGAACTGCCTAGAAGCGTCTCAGGCCAACTAAGCCGTCTGGAAAGAACATTCTCTGACCTGTTGATTCACCTGCAGGTCAAGATCTATCATGCTCTGGATCTCCAGCTTTTGTGAGAGGTCATGGGCTTTGGGGACACAGCTGTCTTTGAGTCATTTCTGTTCCTGTAGGTAATCCCTCGCTTATATTCCTATAAGTAACCCCGATAAAACTCAATGGTTCACCAAGTTTTCTATCAGTTTTCTATCTGGGGTGATTAGATGTTTGGTCATGTCTCCCCAGAAAGAGTTTGTCACACAATAATGTCTCACACATTTGTCCAGTGTGCCCATGTATGCAGGGCAGGGAGTCTCCAGGTAGGTGGTCAGCCTGGTGGAGAGGAGCCTGAGGTGCAAACCACTTCAGGGTGGATAGCCCAACACGGAGAAGTTTCATGGGATAATTGAAACATCAGATTTAAACTCTGGGAGCCCTATATCTATGAAGCATGTAAAGCAAAAATACTAGGATAGATGGCCAACACAGAGATCCTCCCCCTGAGCTGGGGGTGTTATTAGATTTGGGGGTCACCACCTGGGGCTCAATACATGTCTGGTCCTTCATTCTTGATAAACCTAAGCCCATTAAAAGAGACAAATTAGTAGTGGAAAGCAGAAAAAGGATATTTATTAAATATGGCGACAGTGGAAGAAGAAAAAAGAGATGCAGTGAACCCCTCATCCTCAAGTCTGTCTTCAGGGTCCTGAAGTAATATCAGAGTGTAAATAGAGGGCCAAGGATATACACATCTAGATAGTCCTGGTCAAGGTGTGGTCCAGCCACCACTGACTGGCCGTTGTCTGGTGGTCTGACAAGTTGTTAGAATTGTTTGAAATCTCTTTCTCAGACAAGTTCCCCCTCTTGCTGGCTTCCTTTTCTTTGCCCATCATGAGAATCTTGGGAAATTCCCACATCTTCGGGGTCCCTTGTTTCCATAGTCTGGTTAGTCGGAACAAGAGCCAGAACTGGAATGTCTTTTCAGAATATCTTTATTTGCTTCCTGCAAACTGTATTTCCCAGGCTTCCTTACCTCTCATCCCTCTGGCTAGTTCAGCCTGGCATCAGTGAGAATGGGTGTGAGAAGGGCTAAGGCAAAGGGGAAGCCGGGTGTCTCCATCCCCTGACTGACTCTTTCCTGCTCCTCTGTGGTTGAATGGACTGCTTTGAATCTGAGGACAAAAGAAGTTCTTTTTCTCAGCCCTGGGGCAAGTGCCAGAAACTGGTTTTGCTACTTCTACTGGGCCATCTCTTACTTCCATGAGGCCTTTGGTTCTTCTGACATCTTGGTCACTGTCCCTGTGGTACATCCCTTTGCTGCTGGAGGCTGGAACTGTCTTCTTAACTTGTCTGAGGGTACACACAAGGAAGCTGGATCCCACAGGAGCCCTGAGGCTATGTGAGCAGTGAGCAGCCTTCCTTCAGGGGATGGAACTTCACAGACACCCGTGGCTTTGCTGCCCTCTTGGATAGGAGCTCTTGGCACTGGAAGATCATCTTGGGCTACGTTTTATTGGAAAGGAGGAACCTTAAATAAACAGCAGAAGCCACAAAATCGGTCCAAATTAGCTGAGCACGAAAAACACTTCTTTTGACTTAAAAAAAAAAAAAAAAAACTGAGAGAAAAACAAATTGTGAAAGTTGAGGGTAAAGGTTTTCCTCTCATCCATTGCCTGGGATTCTCATGAGAGACACAGAGGTCTTGCTCAAACACCGTGCCATGATTCCTCCCTGCTCATTTAGGACCTGGCATTTGTGACAACCAGGTCCATGGTCTACTTAGCCAGCACTCCTGGTACCAGCAGCCCTGTCTGCGGGAGTCTTGGGTTCTGCATCTGTGCCCAGTGCTCACCAGACCTCACTGAGAGCCCCTTGGAATCACTTGCCATTCATAGGCGCCCTGGCCATGCCTGCTGCCCTTCAAGATTAAGAAGCCTCTGCCCTGCAGCTATTTGGTTCCTAAAACATGAGTATTTGGTGAATGTCCACCTTTGGCTGCTGGGAGCAGTACTTCTATGATCACTGTTAGGTAAATGTCTCTTTGGATCCCTGCGTTCAATTCCTTTGGATGTATGCTCCGAATTAGAATCGATGGGTCATATGGTAATTCTAACTTGTATCTTGTTACTTTTTACATGGATATGGCTGTTTTGACTGCATGTATGTCTGTCTATGTACCACGTTCATGTCATGCCACGGTGATCTCGAGATGGGGAGGGCTCCCTTGGAACTTGACTTAGCGACAGTTGTGAGCTTCCATGTAGGTGCCTTGACTTGAACTCTGGTTCCCTGCAAGAGCAGCTGCTCCAAACTGCTCCGAGGCCCTGTTAAACGGAAGACACTCCATACTCTTTTCCACAGCGTCTGCACTGTCTAGATTCTCACTAATGAAATCTTTGACACTGTTACTGTTTTTCCTTATCTCCTCTTTTCTTTCCTTCTTCCTTTTTTCTCCCTCCTTCTCTCCCTGTCACCCTTTCCTTCTCTCTTCTTCCATCTGATTCTCCTTCATTCTCTTTTTCTTTCCATAAGGTCTCATGTAGCCCAGGCTGGCCTTCAACGTGTACCTGAGGCTGATCCTGAACTCCTGATCCTGTTGCTTCTATTTCCCAAGGGCTGTGATTGCAGGTCTGTGCCAGCAGGTTGAGATCCTCCTCCTCCTCCTCCCCCTCCTCCCCCTCCTCCTCCTTGTGCCATCCCAATGGGAGTGAAACACCCAATAACTTCTTACTTTAATGTCAAAGTGTGTATTATATGTGGTGTGCGCATTCCATCGTACATAAGAAGTGCACCAGGAAACCTGGTTTCCTTCTCCTTCCCGCCCAGTTCCCATTTCTCACCCTACAGGTGACAGTGACCTCCAGGCTGCTTCCTGAGGCAGCCAGCCCCCACACAGATGCGTTGACAGGGCTGTGTATACATCTACAAGTGAGCCTTTGAAGGCTCCCTAGCTCTCTGCTTCCTGGTCTGCTGTGATGAGAACAGCCTCCACCACTTGCTCCCCTTGCAGGGACATGAGTTGTTCTGCCGTGATTCCCATCACGATGGGCCGAAACTCTGAGCCATCTTCCCTCCCTTAAATTTCAGTCAGCTAGTGTCACGGTAGTGTAACCGTAATTAATACAGCCAGTAAGAGAGTCTCCGCTCTCCGAGGCTTCCAGATTTCAGAATTGCACATAAGAGATTAGTTCTGTAATATTTATTTATTTTGTTAATTATATTAAGTTATATTATATTAATTATACTAAATATTAAAATTATGTTAAAATAAATAATTTATTTATTTTAAAAATGTGCTTTAGCAGTAAAGAATATACAGTTTAAGTTGTTTATTGAGGATATAGTTTATTAAGTTTATAGTCTTTGGGCTTGGTTAATTTGTATGTGTGTTTTTAATTGGCAACTTAAAAACAATGTTCAAAATAAATTAAAATACTTTAAAAGATTTCTTTTTAATTATTTCTGCGTGTGTGTGTGTGCCACATGCGTGCAGGTACCCTTGGAAGCCAAAAGAAGAAGTCGGATTCCCTAGAGCTGCAGTTACAGACACTTATGAGCAGCCTGACACGGTGCAGTGAACTGAACTCGGGTCCTCTGGAAGAGCAACGAGTACTTTTAGCCACCGAGTCATCGCTCCAGTCCCCTGACAGAAGTCAGCGCACGGGGAGGCAGAACAAATGCGCTAGGTCTGGGTCTCTCGACAACCCTAATGGCTTCCTAGAGCCCCCATCTCCAGATACCATGAACATATGGACCTGGGGGCTAAGTTTCCAGCCAGTGAACTTTTGGGGAGTACATTCGGCCATAGCATGGCTGAGTTTCACATAACGGGAAGTTTTTGACTGTTTGCTCAATATGAATGGGTGGATGATGCAGATTCAACATTTTGTAAGGATCTGCAGCTGTTGTTGGAGTGAAGAAGCTGCCAATTCAAGAAGACCCTTAAAGTCCAAGGCTTTAATCTCACGGGGTGTTGATGCTTCGTCTACACCCTTACTTTAGTTGATGGCATAGATTAGCCATTGGTTTGTTACATTTAATTAGAAGGTTGTTGCTAGAAACTGGTATCGTGTGTGTGTGTGTGTGTGTGTGTGTGTGTGTGTGTGTGAGAGAGAGAGAGAGAGAGAGAGAGAGAGAGAGAGAGAGAGAGAGAGAGAGAGAGAGAGAGGGGGAGAGATCATTCCTGCAGCTTGAATTCTGAGCTGTCCAGGGAATAATAATCTTTTCCTGCTGTATGCGCCTCTGCAGAACACTGGCTTAAAGAAACTGTGACTATGTTAAACCCTAAACCTAACAGGGCTTCCAGAAGAAAAAGAAGTCTTGAGTTTCTGTCTCCCTCTCTTTATGTGAAGGGGAGGGGAGCAGGTGACAGGAGCTAGGTCTGGGCCTGTGAGTGCTCTTTTGTCTTGAGACCACCCTAGTCATGTCTGCCCTGGTCCAGGGCCTCTTGCAGGTAGCTGTTATCCATGATCTCTAGTCAAGGTCAAGATTCAGATTGACCCTCCTGCTTTACACTATAAAAATGGGAGCACCGAGAAACTTAACAACAGGATACACAAACAGGGCTCATGTGGCCCCAAGGAAGAGGACTGTTTGAGACATGGTGTGCCATCAAGGTGTGCCTGGTTCACAAAGTCTGGGCATGAGTGACTCCGAGTGGCTGGCTGCCTACTGTGTTTGGATGCCCGGGCTGGTACCCTGCCACCCCAACCCTTGCACAGCAGCCTGGTGCTGGCCTTGAGCTGTTTCTTTCTAATGTGGTGTCCTGGCATGCTTAGCAAGAGGACGCTGGTGTGCCCAGTGTCTGCTATCTGCAGGGTTTCAGCCTGCATCATTAAAGATCATACTTTGACACTGAACTTTGCTCTGAGGTCAGTTTGGCGACCCTGAAACTGTTCCATCCAATACCACTCAGGCTTTACTAATGTCCATATCAGATCAGCACCAGGATCCTGACCATTCTGGAAGCTTCTCTGCACGTATGGGGAACACGTAATCCAGGTAGAAGAGAGGAAAAAAACCAGGGTATCAAGGTTCAGTTCTCTTCCTGTGGCCTGAGCACACATGAGTTGCTGAGAGCCAGTGGAAGGCACCTGAAGTCTTCCTAATGGTGACAGAAAGCAGACTGGGCACCATAGGCATGGTGACCTGCTGTGGTCAGATGCAGAATACTGTAAAAGGAGAAGAGTTCAGGGCCTGATCCATGAAGTCTCAAACCGGTGCAGACTCAGCAGAAGTGAGCAGGAGATTAGAGCTGTTGTGTTCTGGGTTTGCTGGGGGTGGGGTGAGGGTGGGGAAAGAAAAGGGTAAGTTCTAGAATTTCCTAAGAAGGCTGGGTCAGCTCCCAGCCTGCCCTGTGATGCAGCCTGAAGAGAAGGCTGGGTGATGAAGGAGGCCATCTGGCTGTCAGACTGGTATAGACATGGGGTGGCCTTGGGCCTGCCTGCTGGCCAGCCTTGGGGTGGGAGGAGGAGGGGGTAGGAGGAGGGGGGAGGAGGAGGGAGGGAGGAAGAGGAGGGATAAAGGAGGAGGAGGAAGAGGAGGGAGAGGAGGAGAGAAGGAGTAGTCACAGAATCATTGGCCAATGAGGTTCATGTGGTAAAAAGGGGCTGGGATTGGTCTTGTCTGTCACTGTGAAGGTAGGCCTCAGGCAAACAGCCCCTTCCATAATGTCTGGGCTCCCTTTGCATATTGGACTGTGCAGAATGCATCTGAGGTGAACAGCCAGCCGTGTTCTTTCCGAGGATGTATTTTAAGCTCCCAGAACACTGGCATCCTGTACCCATGTGGACTTGCTGTCTGTGTGGGAGCCTGGACTCCTCTGTGCTTCCCCAACAAGGCAAGGTCACTCCAGGCTGGTGGTTTGTGCAATCCTGAAGTTTGACTGTGGGGCAAAGTCACAAGTCCTCTGGTAGCTCTCATGGTACCTGCTCTGAAAAGTCCCTAGCTGGCGGAGGCTGGCGCCATCCTGCCCTGTCGCCAGCTGTCAGCTCAGTGTGGGGGACACACGCCTAACATCATCTGTCATCTGGCCAGGCTGTGACCACAGCTGTGGTACTGGAGGGCTCTGGAGGTGGAAACCTATACAAGGGCTGTAGTGAGCATCACATCAGGCCCTAGCAGAAGGCAAGCCTCCTGGCAGGAGCCTGGGAGTCTCCATGCTCACTTGCATAATACTTCCTGCCTGTGTTTCCTCAGTCTCAGCAACGGTTGGTCAGTTGATCGGGTCAGCAAGTGACCTTTAAAAACCACTCAGAAGAAGCCACTTCTGGGGGCTGGGTTGTCAAGGAGCCACCCCTTCCTGCCACCCTCTCGCCTGTCAGGGCAGCTGCATGCTCAGGGGCCGATGAAAAAAAAAAATTTGTTATAGGACAAACATGGTGGTCCCAAGTCTGTAATCCCAGTATCAGGAGACAGAGGGAGGAGGACTAGACTACATGGGAAACTGTCTTAAAAAGCAGCATTGTGTGTGTGTGTGTGTGTGTGTGTCTGTCTGTCTGTCTTTCTGTCTGTCTGCCTGTCATATGTGTTTGGGAGTCCACAGAAGCCAGAAGACCTTGGATCCCCTGAAGCTGGAGTTGCAGGTGGTTGTGAGGCCCCTGGTGTGGTCGCTGGGAACTGAATTCAGGTCCCCTGGAAGTACAGCAAGCTTTCCTACCCTCTAGGCCATTTCTCCAGGCCCATGCTCAGTTTTTTTATTTTTAAGTTTTTTTTTGAGACGGGGTTTAAAGTGTAGCATTGGCTATCCTGGAACTCACTCTGTAGACCAGGCTGGCCTCAAACTCAGAGATCTGCCTGCTTCTGCCTCCTGAGTACTGGGATTAAGGTCATACATAGGCCACTGCCACCTGGCTCTTGCTCAGCTTTTCTTTCTCTTAAAAATAATTGTTTATTTATTTTCATTTATGCATATGTATGTGTGCCTGCTTGGCTGCATAGCTGCCCGTGTGGCAAGTGTCCTTGGAGGTCAGAAGAGGGAATTGGGTCCGCTGAAACTGGAATTACAAGCAGCTGTGAGCTGCCATATGGGTGCTGGAAATTTAACCCAGGTCCTCTGCAAGAACAGCCAGTGCTCTTAACCACTGAGTCAGAAGCGTGCCATGTGGATGAACTTAGGGGGAGGAAGGAACATAGAGAATACTCAAGGACTTCCAGCAGACCAGACCCTGGCTATGCTCTGAAGGGCACAGGAGCCATTGCAGAGTCTGGAGCAGGGAAGGAGGGGAGAAAGTGAGGAAGGAGGAGCAGGGGGACTATGGGAGCCTTGCAGAGGAGCATTATCTCTGCAGAGCCATCTGGCTGTGCTCCGCTCTCTACTGGACCCACAAGCTTGAGGGCAGGTACATCAGCTAGGGTTCCCAGGGGCAGGTGCCTGAGAGCGACTTACGGGTGGACCGGCTGTGGCTAGAAGTCCCCAACCAGGCTGTCTGCAAAATGGCAGCAGCACATACCCACAGGCCAATGCACAAGGACATGGGTGGTGTCACTGTCAAAGTCTGAGAATTTGGGAGACTGTGGTGTAAGTTTGGGGGTCTAAAGTCACAGAGCCTAGAATCTCCCATCTGAGGCAGCAAATTCAGCTGTCAGGGAGAGGCCAAATCTCCTATGGTAGCCAGCCCCATCCAGGCACAGTGAGGGTGCCCGCCCACAGTGTACCCACATGTGCACGCTGTTCTCTGGGAACAACCTTGCTCTGAATGCCCCTTAATCCACTGACGTTAACACCTGAAGTGAGCCACCCTGGCAGACAGTGGGTCATACTGACCCCTATTCTAAGGACATGGTGTGTCTAGCTTGTAGAAGACCTTAAAGTGTGTTTACCTTCTGAATGAGTAAATGCTCCTCCCAGCAGCGGGTCCTAGCTCCCAAGGGTATAAGTTTGGGGGTCCAAAGTCACAGAGCCTGGAATCTGCTGTCTGAGGCAGCAGACTCTGTCCAGCTGTCTTCCTGTGCTGAGAGGATGTCCCCCAGTAAGTGTTGCTTTAAGAGCTTGTCCCTGGGGCTCTTAGCTGCCAGAGGTTCAAGGAAAGAGACTGTAAATGCGGAACATGAGGGCCTTGTGTCCAGAGCTGAAGAAGACCTGGGGGGGGGTGTCTTGCATTTAGTGAGGGCCAACATTCTGAGTTAGAAGAGGTGAAGGTGGGGGGGGCAGTTGTACAGAGCCAGAAAGCCATCAGAGACACAGTTTTAGACACAGGCTGCCAGGCATCAGAGGGAGAGCACAGTCCTCTTCTGAACCCACAAAGCCAGCTGGAGAGGATGGAGAAGCACTCCAACCATGCTGGGACACAGGTATTGGGCTGTACAGGATCTCTGCACACAGCTGATCTGAATCCCAGGTCTGAACAGTTTCCAGGTGGGGGCCATTCTGAATAACAGGAACACTTGACGTCAGCTTGCTGGAGCTCATGTATCAGATGGATACAGAAACACCTGGTGTGCTCAGGACCACTTTTACAGCTCCTTTACAGAACTCTGGCCACTCCAGGACATCATGCATCTGTGCTGCTTGCCCTTACAGTGGAAAATGCCACAGGCATTCTGAGATACACATTTCTACCTCCCCCTTAGTAGCAATAATCTATATTTTTTTTAGTATGCTTTCTGGAACGAAAGCCTCTTAGAACTGGGTGTGGCCATAGGATAAGACTATGGCCAATGGACTAAAATTGGAAGTATCATGCTCAACTTCTGGGAATTAGTATTAAAGAAAGGGAATTCTTCTTTCTTCATGCTGCAGGCTGAAGTCTAAGTGTGGTAACTGGAGATCAGAAGCCAGTTTGAACCATGAGGCAGAAGCTCTGTGTTAATGAGGTATGGTGCTGGAATAAGAATAGCCCTATAGACTCATATGTTTGAATGCTTAGTCATCAGAGAGTGGCACTATTTGAAAAGAATTGGAAGGTATGGCCTTGTTGGAGGAAGGGTATCATTGGGGGTGGGCTTTGAGGTTTCAAGAACCCACACCAGGCCCAGAGTTTTCCTCTCTGTCTATGGATCAGGGTGTAGCTCTCAGCTCCTGTTTTGGTGCCACGGGTGCCACCATGCTCTCCACCATAATGATAATGGACTAAGCCTCTGAAACTGTAAGCAAGCTCCCAGTTAAATGGTTTATTTTATAAGAGTTGCCTTGACCAGATACCTGCAGGTGCCTATAGGAAGACGGGGTGCCTGTGTGATGTCCAGGTGTCTGCTGGTTGGCTGGATGCCTGCATGATACCTGGGCATCTGTGGGATTCTCTGGTGACTGTGGGAGGTCTTGGTGCCTGCGAGATGTCTGGGTGCTTGCAGAATGTTTTGGTGCCTAGGGAATGATGGGTTGTCTGAGGGAGGTCCTGGTCCCCATGGGATGCTGGAGGTCATGCAGGATGCCCTCGTGCTTTCAGGGAGCCTGCTCAGTGTCCAAGTTTGGAGTGTGAGGCCCAACTCTGTCATACTGTATCTTGGGTTAGTATAGGCCAGGTTAATGTCCATGATCAGAGCCACCTTCTGCCTCCAAAGACCATGGTGATACCTGAGATCCATGCTCCTGCCACACAAGTTCAACTTAATTTTCCTTTCTTTTCCTTCCTTCTTTCTTTTTTCTTTTTGAGGACATAAGGTTGGGAGGGTAGAACAGGGAGGAATGGAAAGAGGGTGTTATAGAGCATTGTATGAAACTCAAATTATTAATAAAAGTATTATAAAAAAAGTTATCTTGGTCATGATGTTCCTTTACAGAAATAAAATAGTAACTAAGACACGGGGCCCAGTTACTATTAAAACCATGAATGGCTATTATTTTTAAATTATGTGAATGAGCTATAGACTTGCATTTTAGCAAACTACACCTATTTTGTTTTCTGAAATGTTCAGATGAACACATTTCTAACTAATATCTAAAAGACGGTAACACACACACACACACACACACACACACACACACACACACACATACACATGCACATACACACACACACACGGACATGTCCATGCATGCAAACACCATCCTATATCTTCTACATATGTATGTGACCTCACCTATAAAATGTACACACAGACACAGATATATAAATAAATGTTCAAAACAATCTCTGCTGTTGCTCTGCAGTTAAGAGTGTATATCGTTCTTGCAAAGGACCCAGCACCCAGGTGGCTTATAACTGCCTGTAACTCTGTCTCCAGGGAATCTGATGCCAGAAGGAGATGAATTCATGCATGTTCCTTTGTTTGCTTGCTTGTGCTCAGCTCGATTTCTCTACTTTTATATAGTTGAGGATCCCCTGCCTAGGGAATAATGCCACCTATAGTGGGTTGTCTTCCTAAATCAATTAACTTAATTAAGACAATCGCTCACAGACATGTTCATAAGCCAACCACTGGAGACAGTCCCCTATTGAGACTGTCTTCCCAAGTGATTCTAGGTTGTATCAAGTTGTCAAGTAAAGCTAACCATCAACAGTCAGGAGAATTGTAAGTTTGAGGTCAGCCTGTGTTTCATTGCAAGATCCTGTTTCAACAAAACAAAAAAAAAAACGGAGTGGGGGAGAAGAAGGGTCAGGAGCGTAGTCCTCTTCAAGGACACACTACTTAAGGCCTTACTTCCTTTCTCTAGGCCCTGCCTCATAAAGGTCCCATCACTTTCTAGTAGCACCACAAGCTGGGGACCAAGCCTTCAGCACCATGGGGGACCTTTAAGATCCAAATCCTAACAGGAGGTAGATTTACTTATAGGTGGAAGCTGGAGGTCCACGACTGGAGCTTGTGCTCTGCGAAGGCGCCCAAGATAGTGACATCATTGTGGGAGAGCTCACAAGAGACCAGAGAGTTTCAAGGTGTGCTCTTTCAAAACATTATTCTTATAAGAACTAACTAGGATCCCTCAAGAACACCATCAGTCTCTCCCAAGGGCATCAGAATCTAATCACTTAATTACTTCTTAAGCTCCCACCCCTTCTCAACATGGGCACACTAAGGGCCATGCTTGGAGACCCACTCATGCTACACAAAAGCCATGGCATCTTTCGGGAGACACTTCTGCTCCTCCATGTGCCCATGTGGCTTCACCAACACTTCTGCTACTTCAGGGCTGAGCCCAGTGTAGCCCCTTATTTTTTGCTCCTTGGTGAATGCTGTTAACATCTCAAAAGTCAGAAACACAGAAAGACAGAAAGTGTGATGTATGCAGACGTGCAAAGCTTTCCTTAAGACATGGGTGGCACTGTGTGGAAGAGGAGAGATGTCATGTGTCCTGAAACTGACACTGCCAGTCATTAGTCCTTAGGATGTATAGAACCCGCACTGCCTATCTCTAAGCTGTGCTCAGAGAGAGCACACCTCATCCCTGCCTACAATGCCTGAGTTCCTTCAGCCAGGTGGAATGGTAAAGCATGGGATTCAGGCTACAGCTTGGGCTGTGTAATGACAGTCTATCTCAGAATCCACCAACACCCCAAAACAGCAAAACGAAACAATGCCCTACGTTCGAACACGATTTGTTTATGGGACTACAGAAGCAAAAGAGAAGGGGTCCATATCCCTGTGATGCTGGTGCTGGCGACTGAACACGGGCAAGCAGGTTTCCTCATCTCTTTGGACGTGCCTTTTCTTATGTCTGATCCTTCAGGCTGTGGGTGTCAGAGGGTGAGTAAGAGTTTGCCAGGAATAAAAGGTGGGGTGGCTCTTCTGGGAACTCATCCCTGGAGGTGCCTGTGACCTGTAGTGGTAGATATGTGCATCCAGTTGCTCACGGTAGCCTCATTTGTAGGTGAATGATGTAGTCACGGAAACATCCTAAGGGTCTGTATTAGGAAACGGGATAAGCTATGGACATGCTACACTAGAATGCTATATGATGGGAGAAAGGGGTGAGGTTGCTCTCTGTGCCTCCTGGGGAAGGTTGTCCATAATGTACTGCCAAGGCAAAAGGACAAGCAGTAGTTCATTTGTGTGTGTATGTGTGTGTAAAGGGGGAAAGACATAATGCATATCCATCTTTACCTGCGTATTAGTTACTTTTCTTGTTGCTGGAACAAAATACTTGACCAAAGCAACTTGAAGGAAAAAGGTTTTTTTGACTCAGGGTTTCAGAAGGATTTAGGTCAAAGCAAGGAAGCTCCATGGTGGCAGGAATGGGTCATGGCTTCCTTCAACTGATCAGGAAACAGAAAGACTATGCTGGGATAACTTTCAAAGGCTCATCCTCAGGACCAACTCCAGCCAGGCCCCACTACCTAAGGGCTCCATGGCCTTTAAAACAGTAGGGCAAGCCAGGAGCCAAATATTCAAACCATGAGCCTGAGGGGACACTGTAAACAGGAAAAAAGCTTATAGGAAAGACCAGAATGATTATCGAGGAAGGAAGAAAAGCCATCCTTTCTCAGCAGGAAGTGGATTAGAGAGCAGGCAGGATATGGAGGAGGCCTGAGGGATAACATGAAGGATGCAAGAAACTGAGCTTGAAGCTAGCCTGTGCTACATAAAGACATCTTATGTCTCAGACAAAGCAAAATAAGAAGTAAGTGAAACCAGGATGAGATTAAGGAGATTACTTTTGTTTAAACTTTTCTAAGTATTTTAGGGGACACAGAGCAACATTTGCCAAAACAGTGGTTGGGCAGACAGAAAATTAACAAGCAGAATCTAAGAATATTTGAGACTATGATGAAAGTGATCGACTGACTCTAGTTGGAGGAATATCTTAATGGCAATGCTTGTCAGATAAGATGTTGAGTCTCAAGGAAATCCTTGAGATCGTAATTGTGGGGCATTAGCTAATGCTCTCAGAAAATGTCAGAAGTTGTGGGAACCCCTCTAGTCACAGTGGAGCTTACAGGCAGGTAGATACTATAAGGTTTGAACTACTGAGGACTCATCGATGAGGGTTAAGAATTGATGGAGGGATGTAGGCTGGAGAGATGGCACAGTAGATTAGAGTGCTTGCTGTTCTTTCAGAGGAACTGGGCTCAATTCCCAGCATCCACATGGCAACTAACAACTACCTGTCATGGCAGTTCCAGGGGATCTGACACTATCTTCTGGCCTCTGGAGGCACCATACACACATGGTGCACAGACATATATGTAAGTAAAACACCCATATACATAACATAAAGATAAATAAATCACTAAGTGCCTTTTTGTTGCTGGTGCCCATGGGAAACTCTGGTGCCTGCAGGATATCCAGGTGCCTGTGGAATGTTCAGGTGCCTGAGGGAGGCTCTGGTGCCTGTGGGGATGTCCAGGTGTCTGAGGGTTTGCCCAGTACCTGTGTGATGCCTGGACATCTGAAGGATGCCCTGGAGCCTGGGGGATGTTCTGGTGCCTGCTGGAAGTCTGGGCACATGTGGGATGCCCTGGTGCCTGTGGGAGGCCCTGGTGTTTGCAGGATATCAGGGTGCCTGCTTGGTTTCTGAGTGGCTGGGTGATGTCCAAATACTTGCTTGGGCCTTGAGGCACAACTATGAGTCAAACTTGATCCTGCTTGGTCTTCTGGCTAGCTGGCTAGTATGGACCAGGTGAATGTCCATCATCAGAACAGCCTGCTGCCTCCAGGAACTATGGTGATGCTCATGATCCATGCTCCAGCCACACTAGTTGGACTTAATTTTCTTTTATTTGTTTGTTGTTGCTGTTTGTTTGTTTTTGAGGGCACAGGGTGGGAGGGTGGAACAGTGACAAACGGGAAAAGGGTGTTATCGAAATACATTGTATGAAACTCAAATTATTAATAAAAAGTATTATAAAAAGAGAAAGAATAGAAGGGGGTTGAGGTGTTGTTCATTTGGTAGAGTGCTTGCCTAGCACACACAAGGTCCTGGGTTCAATCCTTAGCACTGAACAAACTGCGAAAGACACCACATGCTTACAATAGGTCTTAGGAGTGGGGACAGTAGGATCAGAAGTTCAAGATCATCCTCACACACATAGACACAATAACTAATTGTAAATAATTTTTAAAAAATGAAGCGAAAGGTTTCATAGCATGAAATATTTATTATAAATGTTCCCCTTCATTTCTGCTTAGCACCAGCTCTTAGGAGCAGTGGCAACCTCCTTCTTTTTCCCCTAACACTGTTTCGTAAGGAGCTGTTTCCCCATTGGGCTACGCAACTGCGTATGCACATAGTTCTGGCCCTGAGGATCCCTCTCCAGCAAATCGTCAAGCACATAAAGCAGGAAGGTCCGCCAAGCCAAGTGATAACAGAGCCTTCATCGGTCACCAAAGGTCACTGCCCTTTTATGTGGCGCTCCAGCCTTGTGTTTTCTCAACATGGGATAAGGATGCTCCCCAGAATCATGGGAGAGCCAAGAGGGGTATATGTCTTCTGCAGAGTCGGGGAGAGGCCCTGGTGAACTCCTGGCTCTTCATCCAGCTGCACTAGGAAAGGGTAAATGAGGATAAGACCACGGAAGCCAGTTCTCTTGATGAGCCCGGATGTCCTTCTGGGAAGACAGTCTCCACATATCCCAGAGCAAAACCATGCCCAGGGAGCTAGGGGAACTTCTAGGTGAGAAGGTTAAAGAGGGGTCGGCAACAGTGCAGGCATATTTTAGTAGAGTGTTTTACCACTACCCAACGCAGAACTGGTGACAACTGGCTGGCAAGTCTGGAAACTTGCTTTCGGGTTGTGTACTGAAGAGCCATTGACATGGCTTCCTAATTAGAGATACTTCCTGGCCTATTATACATAGTTACAGCCCAACATACCCACTGTAAATGGAGCAGAGGCAGAAAGATGCTGCAAGTTGGAGACTAGCCTTGGATCCGTAGTAAGACTGTCTCCAAAATCAACCAGCTACTGTGCAAACAAAAGCTGTTTCCTTTTGCAAGATTTCAACATTGCTGCTTTGTACTGTTCACTGGGGGCTTTGTGGGGTCCTCTGTTCTCCATGAAATGCCCCACTCCCCCACAGACTCTATGGGCTTTCTCATAGCATGATGGTCTCAGGCTTTCAAGAGCTCAATTTTTGTGGTTCATTCAAGGTCAAGCCTACCAAATTCTACTGATAAACAGAGTTAAAGACAGAGGAATAGACCCCTGGTCTTGATGGTCAAAGGAGATGATCATCTTCTCTCTCTCTCTCTCTCTCTCTCTCTCTCTTTTCTCTTTGAGACAGTCTCTGGTACCCAGGCTGGGCTTAGAGTTGCTACAGAGCCAAGGATGACCTTGAACTTCTGATTCTCCTGCCTTCACTTTCCAAGTACTCGCATTGCAGGCAGGTGCTGTCATACTGTTTATGCAGTGCTGAGGCTGGAAGCCTACAGCTTCATGAATTCTAGGCAAGCACACTACTAGCTGAGCTACATCCCCAATCTGAAACAGTGTTCTTGACATTTCAAAAGTGTTCAGACATCGCAGGAGTAATACATGAGTAGGGAGGGAGCTGCTGTTAAAACCAGAGAGTATCATGCTTGTTGCTAGGTGAGACATCTAGGATTCATGTAGCTCCAGCAGCTTTATGTTCAGAATGTAGGAGCCACAATAGGGAAGACTCAGTTCCTGGCCACTTTGTCTATCTTCCTCATGAGCTGTGGACTGTCTACCTCCAGTGTGGTTTCGTGTGTGAGGCCAGCAAACTCCCGTTCTGTTCGAAACACTACCATATCGGATTTACTGTCCCTTGCAACCCCATCGATCCTATCTTACCCACTTTCTAGCTTTCAGCTAGAGGCGCAACTTGAGATGCAACTATGCTTCCTAGCACAGCTCACTATAGCATCGGGCTTTTCACACTTTGGGGCTTTAGAGACTGTCTTAGTTTTGTTTCCTGCTGCTGTAATCAAATATCATGAAAAAAAAAAAAAACAACTTAAGAGGAAAAGTGTTTATTTTAGCTCACAACTCCAGGTTAAAGTCCATCAGAGTGGGGAAGTCACAGCAATAGAAGCTTATGGGTTATAAGGCTGGTTATATTGCATCCATAACCAGGAACCAAGAGAAATGCCTGTGCTCAGACTTCTCCACTCTGTGCAACTCAGAATCCCCTGACAAGGGAATAGTGCTGTCCAGAGTGGGCAGGAGCCCACCTCAACTAATGCAATCAAGATAATCCCCATAGCCATAGTCACAGGCCAACCTGATCTAGATAGTCTTTCACCGAGATTTTCTTCCCAGATGATTCTAGATTGTGACGTGTTGTCATCTAAAACTAAACATTACAGGGAGGAAGGCAGACACCTGACACTTGGAATAGAGCATCTCAGTGCTTTTTTGGCGTGATTTCAGCCCTCAAGAGGAAGAAGATGGACAGAAGGATACCGTCAAGAGACTAGAGAAGGGCAAGACTTTCTGGGCCTGAAACTGTGCTTGGTCCATATCAGTCAATGTAGGCTCAGCAGCTAATGCAGGACAGAGTTCAGAAGCCACAGTGGCGGGGCTGGTGATGGTCCAGGTATGCTGCAAAGGCCAGATTTGCCCTCACACAGATTTGCGGACGAACCATTTGGATGTGGTCAGAAGCACGCCTGCTTCTCCCTGATGTAATAATAAGTAAGCTATATATCTTGGATCCATCTGGAAATCATTTCTAGATAGAAAGATTGATGTGTTAGACAGGGTTCTCTAGAGGAACAGAACTTAAAAGAATAAATAGATAAACACACACACACACACACACACACACACACACACACACACACACACACCTGTATGTGGAATTTATTAGAATGGCTTACAGGCTGTGGTCCAGCTGGTCCAACAATGGCTGTCTACCCGAGAATCCTGTAGTTATTTAGTTCACAAGGCTGAATGTCCCAGCTGTATATGTACTCAGTGTATGCCAGAATCCCAAAGAAGTAGGGTCTAAGTAGGTGAAGGAATGGACTTGCCAGTAAGAGCAAGAGTCAGCAGGCAAAGAGAGCAAGCTCTTTATACAGACTGCCAGCAGAAGGTGTGGCCCAGATTAAAGGTGGCTCTCCCCTATTTCAGAAGATCTGGATTAAAGATGGATCTTCCAACTTCAAAAGATCTGGATTAAAAGTAGGTCTTCCCACGTCAAATGATTTAATTGAGAAAAAGTCCTTCACAGGTGTACCCAGCTACTTCGGTTTTAGTTAATTCCAGATGTAGTTAAGATGACAACCCAGAATATCCAGCACAGGTAGGCTTGGAGTCATACCTGTCTCGACTTATCTGTTGGGATGCACACGTGCTGGGTTGAAGAGTTGGGACCAGCTTCTCCTCCCCAACCCCTTACTTTAGTTTTGCGTTTGTGTTTGGGCTTTATTTATAGTGTGTCACTTGCAGAAGTACAGCAGGGCAGTGCCCAGAGGCAAAGTAGCATCAAATCATCTTTCATATTCCCTGTGCATAATTAGTTTAGGCTGTTTTAATTTTGTGGGTTTTCTTTTTTCTCATAATGATATAGTAGACACAAAGTATTAACTGGAAACAAGAGTAATCCCTGTTTCTGTCCCGATATCCCCCACCTCCCTGCCATCACACTCCCTCCTTCCCCTGTGGAGGCAGGATGTTCTGGTGGGGAATCCATCACCTTGGATAAAAACAGTTATCTAGAAGTTTCAGCTGCTCTAGAGGCCAAGAGACCTTGACCACTTATCACCCCTGTCTCCTCCAAAGGAGATGGCTCACAAGCCAGCCCTGGCCAGAGAGAGGCACCACAGATGCAGGGACTGAATTTTGAATTATGTTGATATTCAGTTTGGACCTTAGAGGTCTCACTGGCTAGGAACTTGTCCAGTGTGTCAGAGGCCTTCAACAGTGTGTGACTTCTTTAGGTCACTTGAATGTGTGACTGACTTGGAACCCTGTGACCTTCTGAAGTTTGGATTACTTTGTATCTCTATGAAGAATGAGGGCCATGTTCTGCAACAAAATGTCATACAACGGCGTTACAGTCTCTGTCAAAGAGAAAAACTTCAGGGCAAGGCTGTTGCTTAGCAGTAGAGCACTTGCCTAGCAACCTCGAGGCCTTGCATTTGGTCCCTAGCACCCAGACCCACCCCAAAGAGAAAAACAATACATATGAGTGTATTTTCCTGCTTTGAAGCTCAGGAGAGAAATTTGCATGTGTTTTCATAAATTTTCATACACATGACACATATTTGCATGTAGATTCATAAGGTTTTTCTGCCTAACATGTACTGTATGCTGCTGTGGTGGCTCACCAAGAAGACAAGGAGTCATTTTATAGGTGCAAGCTCTGTCAGACCTCAGCAGAGGGACCCACCATCTTGGCCAACACCAGAGTCCATAATGGGGCCCCAAGCATCTGAGGTCAAGTGTATTTATTCTTTCAGAACTCCTCAGGTATTCTACTGATAGCATATGCAGATCATTAGCAATTAAACAACCCCTACAGAAATCCAACACCTGCAAACAATACAAAATGCCCTAGACCTAGGATAGCCCCTTACTCAACAGTGCATAAAACAATTTCAAACATAACTAAAAATAAACTTCCCTAACACTTCCCCTTCTCTGTATAAAAAAATTGCTTTACCTTTACAACACAATTTAACACTATACTAGCAAAACTATATACAAGAGGAACAATTATGAGATTTCTAATGCACATGACCAAATGATACCAAACATCTACTAAGCTTTTTACAATGTCTTTGGACAGCAGAAAAACATTATCAATGTCCCATTATCTGGAATTCACTCACTGTCTTCTGGGTTCTTCCAAAGGATCTAGCTTTGGGTCTAGCTCTGCCCTCTGCAGCATGCACAGCCTGTCCTCCAGGCTCTGGCTGACTTCACTCCACTGCTGCTGTTGTTCTTGGTGGTCGTCGCATGATGCTAGCATCTTCACAAACTGCTGGGGTCCTTTGTTGCAACTGGGCTGCACTTTCACAAACAGCCTCTCCTTTCTCTCCTCTTCCTTCAGGAGCCTTCAATCAGTACCTTCATCTCTATGCTCTGGTAGCTTCTCTAACCATACTTTACTGGACTCTGAGGTCTGGAGTTTCTTTCTCTTCTGACTTGTCTCCATGTTGGATTAACTGGCATGATGTCATGCCCCACATTGGTACACCATTTGTAGTAGTTAGGCTGCTGCTGGGGTGGCTCACCAAGGACGATGACAAGGAGGCATTTTCATAGATGGAAGCCCTGCCAGATTTCAGCCGAAGGAACCACCATCCTGGCCACCACCAGACATCATAGTGGAACCCTGAGCATCTGAACTCAGGTGTATTTATTCTTTCAGAACTCCTCAGGTATTCTACTGATAGCACATGCAGATCATTAGCAATTAAACATCCCCCACAGAAATCCAACACCTGCAAACAATACAAAATGCCCTACACCTAGGATAGCCCCTCAACCAACAGTGCATAAAACAATTTCAAACATAACTAAAAACAAACTTCCCCAACAGCAATGAGGCTATGTGAGAATCCACGTGTGTACTCTCAGTTGTGTTGTTCCTCTTGGGTTCGTGTCATTGACTTATGTTACTGGTGTACTGTTTCACAAGCTTGTTCTCCATTTCCCAGAAACACTTACTAAAAGTCACCATGGTTGTGAAACTCAGCCCTGAAGGACATCAAAAGGCTTCTTGTGAACTGGCAGCTAGTGTTAGGCATTGTCTTTCGACATCAGTATCCCTGGGGATCTGTCATAGAGCCCTCTGAGACACTACTAGTCACATCAGGCCTTTAATTGTATTTATATATCAGTGCTTATATTTATGGAAAAAGCTCATATCTAAAAGTTGTACTTTTATAGAAAGGGCTTTATGTGAGGTACTGAAATGTGCACTTCAGTTACTCTCTACTGTAGTGTTAGGGAGATTCATTAGGGCTTAAGGTTGATGTTATCAGACCTATGGACGTAATTATGTGGGTGTGTGGTGTCTCTTCCATGAGCCTGAGTTTTCTCTAGGAAGACGGTCATTAAGTCAAATACTAATAACGTTCCCACCTCAGGCATCTGGAATCACCATGTCCATATCTGCCACATCCTCTTCTCCTCTGTCTTATTTTCTTCACTTTCCAACAGAAGTTGTGTTATCTGCCTTCACCTAACCCTGAGCAAAATCTCTGTAAATCACATATCTGATGTGATTTCTTTCCCCTGACACTTCAAGAATTGCCATATTCTCCTTAAACACTTTAAAATACTTATTTATGTTTATGTTTGTGCATGCCCCCACCCCTGTGTGTGTGTGTCCATTGAGGCAAAAAGAGGGGGTTGGATCCCTTGGAGCTGGGATTCCAGGCAGCTGTGAGCTGCTGAACATGGGTACTGGGAATTGAATTTGGATCCTTTGGGAGAGCAGTATGCATGTCATCTCTGAATCATCGTTCTAGCCCTGATTTCTTAAGCACTTTTTTTTGTTTTCTTTTGTTTTGATTTTCTAGACAAGGTTTCTCTGTGTAGCCCTGGCTGTCATGGAACTCACTCTGTAGACCAGACTGGCCTTGAGCTCACAAAGACTCACCTGCCTCTGCTTCCCCAGTGCTGGGATCAAGGGTACTACCACTGCCCTGCTCGTAAGCACTTTTAAAGCAGTTCCTCTGGATTCACTTAATGTTTTCTTGGGTATCATTGCGCTCTGAGAATGTGACGAGGCACTCCACATTCACAAAACCTGAGATATAAGGCCAGCTACAGTTCCCATGACAGCAGCTGCTGCAGAACACTGCCCTCTGCCCATCTCCTCCTTCCTTCATGGTAACAGATAAAGGGTCTTCACCTGGGTATGCAACTAAAACATGGCATCGCCCAGCATTCCTTGGAGCTGGAGAGAACCAGATAATTGTGTTTATTTACTTTTTTCACGTGTATTGGTATTTTACCTGCATGTATGTCTGTGCACCGTTTGTGTGGTGCCCACGAAGGCCAGAAAAGAGCACTGGTCTCCTCTGAAACTGTTGTTACAGGTAGTTGTTAGCCACCATGTGGGTGATGGAAATGAAACTTGGGTCCTTTGGAAGATGGAAGGTCATCCAGTGCTCCTAACCACCCAGCCATCTCTGCAGCCTGATAATTATGTTTGAACTATATTTGCTATTGATTAAACCAAATATTTGGTGAGATTTCTACAAAGCCCCACTTTGGTTTAAATGTACTTCCCGACACTCATTTGACATTTTTATGCCACTGTGACAGCGTCAAGAGGTGACGAGGTCACAAGGGCTCCTCTCTCATGAATGGATTTATCCCAGCATCACAGGAATGGGTTCCTGATAAGAGGATTTTCTTCTGGCCTGCATGTGCTTGCTTGTCTTTCAGCTTTGGTAGAGCCTGCCGTGTGTCAGCACCATGCCCTTGGACTGCCTGGCCTCCAGGGCCAGGAGCCAAAGTTCTTTATAAATCCCCCAGTTTATGTACTGCTGCTTCAGAATCTGAAGAAGAGGGGCTGCCATCTCTGAGGGATGGCAGAGTCAGGCACTGGGCAGATGGCAGTGTTTTAGTAACTATGGGATGATGGCGGTAGTCCTGATATTTGCATCTGTGGATTCCTTTTAGCAGTGGTTCTCAACTTTCCTAATGCTGTGACCCTTTAATACCGTCCCTTTTGTTGTGGTGACCCCCAGGCATAAAATTATTTTTGTTGCTACTCCATAACTGTAATTTTTGCTGCTGTTATGAATCGTTATGTAAATATCTGATATGTGGATGATCTTAGGTGGCCCCTGTGAAAGGGTCTTTCAACCCCCAAAGCAGTCACGACCCACAGGTCAAGATGACATAGAGGGAAATGAACTGTGCTGTCTAGCCACCACACTGTATGATTTTCTGTCACTTTAGACTGAATGTAAGGGTGATGGTACCATGTTGTGCTGATAGGTGGGTAGTCATTGGCATTGGAGGTCTCTGTGAGGCCGAGCTGATTGGGTTCTCATGAATTCTGTTCTTACACTATAAAAGACAGTGAATGCTTCATGGACACTGGGTCTTCATGTCTACTGAGACATCCGGTCACTGGTCACATGCATCCACTTGCGCACTGCTGATGAGATTGGAGGACTTGATCCACAGAAGTCTGATGATGTAACAAGATGTCGGACCTCTTCATCTATCTGCTCTCCATTTATTCAAACTCCGGGACAGGGGTTCTATCACAGCTCTGCCTTCCTATTATCTAGCTGCCAATTTGGTTTTGGCATTGGGGCCTTGAATCCCTCTTACAGTGCGGATTGGAAAGACAGGAAGGTAACATTCTCACTCTGAGGCTCACGCACAGGTGATTAACCTACTGATCTTCTAGCACCTACCTTACAGATCACAGAACAGCCCCCTACAGCAGAGAATACATTATTCTGTCCCAACTGTCAGTAGTGTAAAGCTTTGGGGCTGTTGTAGTTTTTCTGGGGACGTTACTGTCATGATTTTGTATTTCCACAGCTGTCAGCATTTCTGCCTTGATGGTTTTCCTCAATGAGCTCCCGGATACACTAATAAATTCACATTAAGGTCACGTTCCTCATAAGGATTTTCTGCAATGGAAGAGCAGACAAGACAGAACAACGTACTGATGATCTAATTGGAAGAGTCAGCGAGCCCTAGAGAGATCGGAAAGTCCAACTCTTGAAAGTTCAAGCCCCAAACCTGAAAGCAGGGATCCAGGAGCCATGGGGTGGATCAGGAATGACCTCATCCTCTGGGTAGCTCACTGAGGGTTCTTCTTTCTCTCCCTGCCAAGGTGGGTTCTCTACAGAGTTAGCAGCCCTGGTGATAGTGAAGATTCCCTGGAACTGAGTTACAGATGACCTGGGGCATCGGTGACTTGTATCCAGAGACTGCTCTCTAAGCAGAAAGAAGAGTCACTATCCTGAGGTGGCTAACGACCCTGACCAACGTCAGGAGGAATGCCATATTTAACACAAGGTGTAAGGAATTAAGTAGAACTTAGAGGTCTTCCTGAGTTCCTCTTGGGACTACCAACCCCATGGCAACTGTGAATACACCTCCAGCAACCTTGTACAGGGAAAGATGTCAGAACCGTGAGGGTCTGGTCATACAGCCAAGTAGGGCACCAGGACATGCCAAAGAGAGCTTGAAGGTGAGCATTTGGACTTCAGAGTAGAGGAGGGAGAGGACCAGTGTGAGTTTAGGGCCAGCTTAACCGTAGCCAGGAATGTACTTGGTCCCACTGATTTTCTTTTCTAGAGTTTTGTCTTGGGAAGAGGGATTTTCAGGACAAGGAGGGGCTGGTATCTAAAGCCATGGAGAAAACAAGTATATGCCTGTGTTTTGAACTAGACTGCATTATCCTCAAATTCGTATGTTGAAATCTTATCTACAGTACCTCAGAATTTGAGATAAGACTTTTATCTTCTTATTTTTAAATGAATGTATTTACTTTATGTTTTGCCTGTGTGTATATCTGTGGCATCACGCGCATGCCTGGTGCACTTGGATCTGAAGTTAGTTACAGATGCTGCGTGGGTGTTGGCAATTGAACCAGAATCTTCTGCAAGAGCAACCAGTGCTCTTAAACATGGATGCATCTCTTCAGCCCTGAGATAGACCTTTTAAAAGGATTAAGTTTCTGGGGAGGTAGTGGCACACACCCTTAATCCCAAGTACTCTGGAGGCAGAGGAAGGGGGATCTCTATGAGTTCGAGGCCAGCCTGATCTACAGAGTGAGTTCTAGGGCAGCCAGAGCTACAACAGAGAAACCCTGTCTCAAAAACAGCAGCAACAACAACAAAAGAGGATTCAGTTAAAATAACATCTATGAATTAATCATTAGATTGGGTCGTGCCCTAGTTTGCTTCTCTGGTGCTTTGATAAAGCACTGACAAAAAACAAGGAAAGAGTTTACTTCATCTTATCATTTTCAGGTGACAGTCCATCGCTAGGGGAAGAAGTCAGGGCAGGAACTCAAGGCAGGAGCCTGGAGGCAGGAACTGGGGCAGAGACCATGGAGGAGTGCTGCTTGCTGGCTTATTCTCCATGGCTTGCTTAACTACCTTCCTTATATAGCTCAGGACCATCTGCCCCGCAATGGTACTGCCCAGGGTGAGCTGGACCCTCACACGTCAATCATTCATCAAGAAAATGCTCTTACAGGCTTGCCTGCAGGCCATTCTGATGGCAGCAGTTCCTCAGTTGAGAGCGCCTCTTCCCTGGAGTGTGTCAAGTTGACCAACCATCAACAGCCATCACAGGCCATGACAGAAGATGACTTGTGTTCTTGTAAGTTGAAAGACTGAGATACAGACAATAACTGTACAAGGACACGGAGGGGAAGACAGAAGCCATGGAGAGTGACTCCAAGAAACAGTAAAGTTACCTGCTATGACCTCTTTCCACCTTGAAAAAATAAAATCCCAGTGTGTGCCCCTCGGCCATTGCACCGCAGCTCTGTACACTCACACACGACACAAAGGGTCCAGTGCTGTCCAAGAAATTGTACCTGGCACACCTCCAAATGCAGGAACTGATCGTCCCTGCCTGCCACACATTGGAATCTATCATTAAGCACCAGGAGAGTGAAGCCAGGCTTCCCATGGCTATGCTCACCCAGCAGCATGGCAGTGACACTGAGCCTGGCATTTGGATCTCAGTCACCCGGGCTGAGATCAAGACACCTGCTAGATACCTCTTTCCCAAGCTGCTTCCTGCCCCTTTCTCCAGCAGTGTGGAGTCTGCTGCAGGATCCTTCTGTTCAGCCAGCCTCTTCTAGGTACCTCTCCGTTTTCTTTGATGACAGCTTTCCCTAGTGACATCCATTGCATATCCAGTGTTTCCCCCTTTGTCTGCTTCTTTGAAGACATGAACTAATACACGTGGTAAATGTGAACGGCTTCCCCACATTCCATGGATGGGGTGACCTTGCAGGAATCTGTCTGAGCATTTCTGCTTCTGTGGACAAACGCTTCTGCAGACAAGTTGTTTGTCCAAATTGTATTTCATACTTCTTGTGAAAAGCTTGCCTTTGTGAGGATTTATTTCAAGGTAATACATTTATTCTCTCTTATTTGAGTTACTCTTTTGAAAATACAAATTTTTAATTTTATGTGTATGGGTGTTTTGCTTGCATGTATATCTTGTGCATTGTTTCTGTGCCTGAGACCTTTGGAAGCCAAAAGAGGTCATTGCATTCTCTAAGACTGGAGTTACAAAAGTTGTCAGCTGACATATGGATGCTGGAAATAGAACCTGGATCCTCTGGAAGAGCAGCCAGTGCTCTTAACTGCTGAGCCATCTCTCCAACTTGTTATATCCTCTTTTTGACTGAGCTATTTCACTTTACTTTTGGTGGGTTTTTTTTTTTTTTGAGTCAGGGTAGCTGACCTTGAACATTTCATCCTTGTGCCTCAGCCTCTTTTGTTCTGAGATGTCAGGTGTGTACCACCATCCTCAGTTTATTTTACTTCTTCATCATGCTTTGTAAGTGTTGATGTGAGTGTTGATTTATTTACTATTATTCTCCTGGGTTCATGTCAGAAGACAGTTTGTTTAATCTTTGCTAATTCAATCTCTGGTCCTGGAGGGTTTTAGCTTCCATACATTCTAATCTTAAGCCTAGACCTAAAAGGCTTCAGTCTCCATATGATATAATCTGCAAACCTAAACTTAGAATGTTTTGACCTCTGAGACTTACTGCTGACTGAGCTCACTCTGACTAGCTGTCTTCTGAACTACCTCTTTTAACTCTAAGATGTACTGTGAACCCTGAACTGTAAATTGTTAACAGTCTGCTTCTGATTCTGCTTTCTCTCTCAGCTTATTCTGGACCGGCTCTTATTCTCAGCTTCTCCTTGTGAATTATCTGTGAGCTGACTGCATTCAAACTGCCTGACTGAACTAATTTTCTGCTTCTCCTCCCTGAGCTCTCTGCCTTTTGTTTGCTTCTTCCTCTGCTTCTACCTTGCTTCTCTCTCTGAGCTCTACCTCCCTGCTTCCTCTCTGCTTCTACTCTGCTTCTACTCTCTGCTTCTCCTACTGAGTTTTGCTTTCCCAGTGCTGGGATTAAAGGTGTGTGCCACCATTTACTTCAGAGTTGGGATTAAAGGTGTGTATTAGGTTGCCTTAACCATAGAAATCCCTTTAACCCAGCACCAGCACAAACAGAGGACAGGATTAGTCTGACTACCATTCTTTCTGTATTCCATCCAGATGGAGCACACAGGCCTCTGCATGTGATCCCTTCATATAGGCCTTTGGATGTGATCCCTTCCTAGTTATCACACAGGCTTTTCAATGTTATCTTTGCTAAAGTTACCATGCTGCTGGATTAAAAGATTAAATATTCTTCTACAATGCTTGCTATCTGCACTGAATGAATAACTCCAAAGTTACTATTCTCACAGTTCCCCAAGTTAGAGAGCTGAGGTCAGTGTCTTGTTCCATTGTTAATGCTTCTTAATGTCATTGCAGCCTTTTTTACAGTGGGAGCCTCCAAGGGCAGATTAGAATATATGACTGAGGAAATGAATTGGTGAATGATGAATGAACTAGACTTCTATGTTCTGGAACTCTAGGTTGTACCTGGATGCTTTGGGTCTGTGAAAACCTTGCACTCTGCTCCTCCATGGATAATTTTAGATGAGGCAGTAGCCATCTAGCTTGGAAGAGACTTGGGTTGCTTCGAGTGGAATAGACAGTTGAATAAGCAAGGCTGAACTCAAAGGTTCATGTAAATGAGCGTAAATCTGAGTAAGGTGGGAGCCACGTGTTATGTGGGTGATCCTTGTGACAGGGTCAGGATGTATTATGCTGAGAAGAAAGGAAGGAAAGCAGAGAAGGGAAAGAAGGAAGGAGAGAGAGAAAATGAGGTGAAAAGAGGAAGCGAATGAATATTGCAGATAACTTTACCAGCCCAAACTGTTCAGAGGAGCAACATCCAGGAGTTGGAGCTGATTGAACAGCAGACAGAGTCTTTGTGCTGAGAGTCCTGGGACTCAGAAGCTGGTTGCTGAGGCAAAGTGAGGTGGGAGGGAGGTCAGTTTATCTCCAGGACTTGGCTTGTCAAGGAACAAGGCTCAGACTTGTGGCCTCTAGCAGAAAGGAAGTTCCTGGGAAGAGGAAGTATGACTCCAACTTGGAGGTTGGTGAGTGCACTGGACAGAGGCCAAGTTTTGACCAAGCTGGAGCCCCTTGATCACTACAAAGAATGGATCAGAAAGAAGAGGCACACCTCATAACTGCCGTGAACGACAGCCCCCCGAGCTATGCCTGGTAAGCAGTCCCTTCCTACTCTCCTTGAGGGTCATGGGTCTCCTGCTTCTCTAGCTTGCTCAAAGGAACGGAGCTGGTTTAGTATGTTGTAGAGTCTGGGTTTCAAACGTTACTGAACAACTTGGCTTAGTCTACAGTGGATGCTTGGTGACACATTTACTTTGAAAAGTCAAAGTATTACGAGTTTATGGTATTAGTCTTTAGCGATCCTGTGGGACCAAGACTATGTGAAGGCTATTTGTGAACATCACTGGCAAATTCAACCCTTATGCTTTCTTCAATTTCTTTTTTAAAAGCTCATTTGCAAATTTCAAAGAAAATGCATGTTAGCATTGACAGGCTTTTATGTAGACATGACATTTTTTTATGGAATGATTTAAAGAGAATGAAAGGACATCACAAATGAATTATTCATGTGAATGTCTACTCAGCTTCCCAGGAAGGGTCTTCAGGAAAGTAAATGTTGAGGGAACAGGCGAGGATTATGCTCCTTAGGGATTCTCCCAGCCATCACGTGGTGGCTAGATCTTTTCCTTCCAACACGGTCCACCTCTCGCTACACCTGAAGAATGCTTCACCCAGACTGAGATGCACTGTTAACTAACACACATCTAAGAGTCTAGAGATTTAGCATGTAAATGAAACAGGTCGGGAGAGATGGCTCAGCGGTTAATAGCACCATACTATTCTTGCATAGACCAGAGTTTAATTTTCAGCAACCTCGTCAGGCAGCTCTCAGCTGCCTACAACAAGCTGTAGTGGATCTGATGCCTTCTTCTGGACATTACAGGCACCTGCACGAATATACACAACTCCACACACAGACACACAGACACACAGGACCCTCCCCCACAATTTAAGAAAAATACGGTAAATATTTCTTAAAGAAAAAGGAACTGGAAGCTGCTCACTAATAATTTTTTAACGTTTACTATATGTTCAAATGATGATGATCGTGTTGTGTTGGGTAAACAGAATATGTTTCTAAAATTGATTTCATCTGTTACATTTTACTTCTAATGTGGCTACCAGCAAATTTAAGATCACAAACACATGTGCCTTGTACAGTTGGCTCTCCAATCTGTGGGCATCCAGGGACTCCCCCACCTACAGATAAAAAAGATTTAGGAAGACAAAATTGTCTATGTGGAACATGCCCAGACAGTGCAGCAACTGTTCCCACGTTACATTTGATATCAGAAAACATCTTGGAATGAGTTGAAGTCTAGAGGCGACTGTGTAGCTTATATACAAACACTACTTCATTTTTAATTATGGATCTGAGTTAAAATACACTCATTGGCACTTGGCTTCTCAGACCAGTTCCTGGACACTGCATTTTAGAGCAGTTTCCCTCAGCTCTTTGTTAAGTGGCAGAAGGGAGTTAAAATGGGTTTCCTTGGTGCCCTCCCTGAAGACTGGGCATCTTTCCACTTCTGCTCTGGGGAATCTGACCTACAACCCGACAGTCTCCGTTCTTCAGTTTCCACACAGATGTGTCCTTTACTTAAACTGCTACTTTCAGAGGCTGGCATGGTGGGGACTACCTGGACTTGGGAGGTCGAGGTGAGAGGATCAGGAGTTTTGGGCCAGCCTGGGCTACATAGCAAGCTCTTGTCCCAGAAGTAAAATAAAAATAAATAAATAAAAACGAAATGTAAAAATTACCTGTTAGGAGAAAAAAAAATCTAGCTTTTCCAGAAAAATCCATAATTTGAGAAATCATTTAAGGTATCTTCAACTGTAGCGGCTGTGTCCACAATGAATATATTAAAAAAAAAAAAAGTTTGTGTCTTTAAAGTTTCCACAGAGAGCTGATGGGAATGTATGCTGAGTTCAGTCCAACCTGATGGAAATTCAAGGTAGTCATCCTTCACATCTGAGGGAAGTTGTTTCTAGGAGCTCCCAATCTTAGGACCTTGGATGCCCAAGTACAAACGAGCGAGAGTATTTTAATTCAGATTCATATTTAAAAGCACAATTTTCTGAACATAATACTCCCTAAGATTGTAAGAGCCAGATGCTCTTAGGAAGTATATTTAGAAAGTGAAAACGAGATAATGCAAAGAAAGGCTGGCCACTGGACCCAAAGGCTGCTCTGCTTCTGCACAGACCGCACTAGAACAAGAATGGCAGCCTATCAATTTCAAGGAAATCAGCTTACCAGGAGTCTGGAGTGAAAAAGCCCTGGAGCCCTATGTAGGGGGTAAGGGACACAATTGAGTGGGATTCAATGCCCCGGCTGGGAGGACCCTTAGAGTCTAGGCTAGGTCATCCTAGCCTAGCTCCTTCCCTGTGGCATCCTCACCTAGTTTCTTCCCTGTGGTTCATTTTGCCAGACAGTAAATTATTTAAGCACATTCAACAATCTTTGTGATCTGCCTTGAAAACTGAAATAAGGAAGTCAGCCGTCTGGTTGGTCAAGGTTTAACTCCGTGTAGCATTCAAGGGACTTTCTTCCCAGCTGAGTTTGAGTTAAGGACATCCTTTCTGTAAGGGCTCTGCCTGCGCCGTAATGGTGATAATGCAAGGTAATTCCGTGTGTGTGTGTGTGTGTGTGTGTGTGTGTGTGTGTGTGTGTGTGAAATCTAGCAGGAAGAATTCTCATCCCATTTCTCTCTGTCCTACACTGCAAGATTGTTCAGATACCGTAACTTCTAAATCCTGTTTCAATGTTGGATAGTATAGACAAGTTAATTTGCTATATATTCTTGTGTATTATATTTCAAAACATAATAACAAAGACAACTCAGCAAATCAGCTGCTACTTTTATAATTAAAATTTTTATTAGTTCTTTGAAAGCTTTGAGTTTCATATAATGTGTTTTGATCATATTCATCCCCCTGACTCTTCCCGGGCCTACCCTCCTTTTTGCTATCTATCCAATTTTGTGTCATTTTAAAAAAGAAAACCCTTAAAGACCAATTTGTGCTACCCAAAGTATCCTTGGGTGTGTGATCTTCCAGTGGAGTGTGGTTGACTTACCAGGGGCTATGCTCTTAGAGAAAACCGTCTTTCCTTCTCCCAATAGATAACAATTAACCAGTTGCTTTGTGGGTTGGGGTGGAACTGAATGCCTAGTTCCCCTCTCTGTGTTAAGATTTGGCCTGGCTTGGGCTAGCATGGATTTTGTGCATACGGTCACAACAACCACTTGAGTGCATTCGTGCAGCTGTTTTACTGTGTCCAGAAGAAAGTTGCCTTTTAGTCATCTGCCACCTCGGGCTGTTACAGTCTCTCTGCTCCTCTCTTCCAAAATGATCTCTGGGCCTTCGGAAGGGGTTTGCGGTATTTATATTTCCTTTAGGACTGAACACTTTGCAGTTTCTTATTCTGTGCCCAGTGGCCAGCTGTGGATCACTGTGTTATTAGTCACCAGCTACTGCAAATAGAAGCTTCTCAGATGAGGGTTGAGAGATGCACTGATCTATGGGTGTAATCGTACGCCATTAGGTATCAACTTAATACTATGTCCATTTACCAGCATACTTGTAGTAGGTTCTCTCCTAGGGCCTATGATCTGTCTAACCACAGCTCTTGGGCTAATAAGGGTGACATGTATGAGTTTCATCTTGTGGGGTGGGATTTAAATCCAAACAGAAAGTGGTTGGTTACTCCCATGGCGTTCATGCCACTATTGCACTAGTAAATCAAGTCTTGGTAGGCCAGCCATTATTGTAGTTGCTACATATTTTGAACAGAACAGCACTAAGAGTGTTAGGTTGTTGGGTGGGAAAAGTAGAGAAATAAAAGAGATTTTATTTTTCTTAATCAGGGGAGATTTTATACCAAAATGTGGGGTCTTTAGATAAATACAAGATAATGAGAGTGCTCCATTTCCTTTTCTATGCTGTGGTAGCTCTTACAGTAAGTTGATAAACAATAGTAACTTATTGTTTAAGGCACTGAAGGCTATGACGTCCATGGGCAAGGTACCAGAAGATTTAATAGTGGTGATGGCTTCTTCCTCATGTGTTCTTATACGGGGAGAAGCAAACAGGCTCCCTGAGTCTATTTATTTATTGTTCATACATTTTGAGGGCTTTTACAAAGCAAAATAAGAACAAATAAACAGGGCCTCTTGTATTCCAGGCTAGCCTCAACTTTGCTATGTAGCTGGGGATGAGCCTTAACTTTTGATCTCCCTGCCTCTGCCTCCTGGGTGCTGGGATTACATGCTTACATCATCCTGTCCAGTATTTTATAATTTTTGTGTTTGTTTGAGTCCATGTGTTTAATCTTTTGATACAGAATCTTTATGTGACCCAGTTGGCACCAAACACTTGATCTTCCTGCCTTTGCTTCTTAAGAGCTAGGATTATAGGTATTTACCACTGTGTCTGTTGAGTCTCTTTTTAAAATGAGAATTGGATTTATATCCGTGTATACACACACACACACACACACACACACACTCACGAATGCATACAGATGCTTTTTGTAGTATTGGTGACTGAATCCAGGGTCTCCCTCAAGCTGGGCATGTGTTTTACCCAGCCCCTTAATTTTTTTCTGAGGCTATGATTGATCCACAGAAGTTGAAGGGCCCTGTGCTTCTACTGGGTCTGGTAATGGCTGCGGCCAAATCCTTCGCTGCTGAATGTTTGGATGTTCAGCTGTGCTGTCTAGTTCTTGATTTTTTTTTTCTCTAATTGTCATTTATAACACACCAAAATCAGACCATGCCAATTTACCTCCTTGAAAATTCTCTTCATAGTTCAGGTAGTGGATTCAGATAGTTGGACCAAGGATCACTTGTAAGCTATGCAACTTTAAGCAAGTCTTTCGGTCTTCCTAAGTCTCATCTGTTTAGTCACAACTCTAGTTGCTGGTGTCCAGGGCTGGGTGAGGATTAAAAGAGATTAACACAACACCCTTAGCCCAGGGCTGGGCATTCTATAAATCATGAATAAATTTATTCTTTCTCTCCTGGAAACCTCCTGTAGTTTCATATAGAACAATATTCCTTGAAGGGTGATCCCAGAAGACTCTGCATCCTTGGGAACTGATGAGAAACATAGACTCTCCCTACCTCACAGTTCAAACCTTGGGGATGGAATCCAGTAAGCTGTGCCGCAGGCTCTCTGGGCATCCCTGTGCAAGTCAGAGGTACAGCTTACTGAGCCCAGTTCCCTCCCTCCTCTGAGATCTGCAGGCACACACCTAGCCCTCTCCTCCTGCTGCCCCACCTCATTCCTGGGAACAGTTTCTCTGAGGTGTGGGAAGAGACTGAGATAGATTCTGGGCAATGGCTGTTGACTCAGTACTTCCGGATGGATAGACCCAGGGTGTGGAGGGTACTGGGCCCATCCCTGTCTACAGAACAGTCAACAGAAAAGGGGAACTGAGAGGAATTTTTGAGTATGCTTTGAAGGAAGCCAAAGAGAATTTTCTGCAGGCGTTCAGCTAGAGACAAGGGACAGACCTGTGTCTCAAATAAAGGTGGACGTCTCAACTCTCAGAATGAAAACGCAATGGCCGGAATGCCCTACCAGACTGCTCCTTTCTCTCCCTTAACAACTCTTCCCACCAGGCACCTGAGAGTCTCTGCGGGTCCCAGCTGTGGTACCTGACTTCTTCCAGGGCTCTACCAGGAAGATCTTCCTTCACATCAACCCTCCTGCAAACATCCACCCCGATCACCACTCATCTTAGTCATAGTTACAGGAGCTGAATCTTTTCCTCACCTGGAAACTGTGAGCTTCCCCCTCCTCTGCTCAGTCGCTGCTCACCAAGTGCCCACTGTGGGGTCCCACTTTGTTTAAGGGCTGGGGAGAGAGGTTCACAAGGCAGACAGGACCGTAGCGAGCAGCCTCCAGTCCAGGCTCATGTCACTCTGACAATGGACTTACAACTGTTTTCCATCATTCCTTCTGCTCTCCCTCCTCCTGGTCTGTTTCTTAGAACTTCTTCAGAGAACAGTTGAAATCGCAGCTACTTTAAAATCTCTGCTCAGATTCCCCCTCTGCTTGCCACGTTTAGACTAGAATCTGCATCCTTCTTCATGACAATGTAAGCCCCTGTCCCCACACTGTGCACATTCCAAGGGTCCTTGTTGCTCTGACCTTTTTTTCTCTCTGCCCCACAAGTCCTCAAGTCCGTTTCTACTAGGGTCTTCCTCATGGGTGCTCTTTCCAGCTTCCCAAGAACACCATGGGTGCTGTCATCATCCACCTCCCATCCCCTACTTCCCCTGACTTTGGTTGTCTATCATTTCCTAAAACTATATCTGATTCTTATTAAACTTCAAAAGCTTATGTTGACTTGTTTCTAGGATTCTGAAGTTCTGTGGTAACAAGGACTTGATTGGTTCCTTCATTCCCGGTCATCTAGGCTGTGGCTCCCATGAGAAACTCAAGCATTGGTTGAGTGATGACTAGACACACAATAGAATTTAGAACTCATAGGCCCTCATGAGATTCTGGCCCTGTGATCAAGTCTTTCTTCTCTTGCTCCCTAAATAAGGATAGAAACTTTTGAAATGTTGGACACTCCGCAGACTTGGTTCTCAGTCCCAAAGATCCCGTAAGATCTCAAGGTCTGAGTCCTAGTGATGTTTGCCAGGTGTGAGAGAAGTCCTTTAAGATGTCAGGAAAGAGCTCAGGCATATATCGCTCTAAGGTCAAATTTGACGTTGAATTTAGCCCGAGAATAATAAACCCTCACAGGTAACTTCTTATGGTTCCTATTCTACTTTAAGGGGATTTACAGTATTCATTAAAGTCCTGATGGTACACGGATCAGGGTCATGTTAGGTCTCATGAAAATGGTTTTCGCATGCAGCACTATGGAAGAAAACAAGAGTTTAAATAGAGAAGCTTTTCCATATTACAACTTTCAGAACCCTAAAATTGTAGCACAAATACAAAATCCACTGCCCCCCATTTTTTCCATAGTTCTGAGACAGAATTTTACTTCATGTCCCAGGCTGGACTTGAACTGACAATGTAGTCCAAGATGCTTTCAAATTAACAATTCTCCTGTCTCAACCCTCCACATGCTGACACATGTCTGACAAGAGACTTCTTGAAGAGTATTGAGTTCATAGGGACCTGCCCCTTTGGCTAACTCTCCTTGAGGGAAGTCTGCAGAGAGAAGAGGGTCTCTGCCTGAAAGCGGAGCAGAAGGAATGGTTCCCAAGGCTCTCGTGTCTATATATGGCTTGGGTTGGACTTGGTATTGTGAGACCTTCTCTTTCATGTTTTTCTCTTCCCTCCTGTTACTCTTCCTCACCTGGGCCACAGAAATTTAAAAAAAAAAAAAAATTTCTCCCCTCCTGCTGCTTTGAGGTCTCATAGGAAAGTCCGTGTTTGTATCTAATTGTGGATTTTGTGTCTGACAGAAATTCACTTAAATAATCAAATATCTTCTGGCCCAGTGGGCCTAGGATCTGACTTCCCAGTTCTGACCTCGGTGTCTGGTCCTGAGAGGACAGGGCAGAGGTGAGTTTTTCCTTCCTGATGAGGACCTACTGGCTACCTGATACACTGACCTGGTTTTTGTAGGAAATAGAGATTTGGAACTGAAGGGGAAGGAAGAGTCACTGAAGCCACGTGGTTTTCTGGGACAATGGGAAGCTGTTGTACATCTAGAGGCTCCTGCGTTTCAGTGACCTGTATTGGAGACCCAACTCTGCCCTCACAGGCTCTGTCAGCTTGGGCTGTAATTCATCCAGAGACCAGAATGAAAATGCTATCTTCGCCCACTCTAACTCAGTGGGTGTCTGTTGCATGGACACTTGGGTTCATAGACTTTTGACTTAGTGGTAGAATCCCAATGTACCAGGGCAGTGCGTGGGATATAGAAGGTGCTTATGAACATTTTTAAATAAGTGGACTTCTAGTTTTTAAATCCCCATTTCTAATGGAAGAGGATACGACAGGATAGAAAAGATACCAGTTGGGTTCAAACAGCATAGGCAGTGAGGTTATCATCTTTGGGGTTCATTCTTTATTTCTCCAAAGCCCTGCTCACAACAGGTGCTCGAAATGCTGTCTTAAATGAACTCACCATTCACAGACTTGAGGAGACTACATTCAAAAGCAGGAGGGGACAATGTTTTCTGTAAAGGGTCACGGTACATATTTTCTGCTTTGTAGACTTCTCAGTCCAGAATGAGTCAGCCCTTGCTTGCTACGTAAGGTGGCCACAGACACTACGGAAATCAACAGGCATGGCTCTACTCCAGTAAAACTTTATTTACAAAGTTCTAAATAGTATGGTTTGGGGTATGGTTCTAAACAGTAATAGAGTGCCTTGATTGTTTTTCTTTAGACTTTGGTTTTCTTGAGTCTACGAGGTGAGCCTAAATGAGACTGAAGAGCTTTCCTCTGGCTGTACACCCTGAAATAAGAAATGCAAAGCAAGATTAAGCAAGGCAGCGATCCTACGCAACCATGTGCTGAGGAGAAGGTTCCTTTTCAAAGTCTGGGGACGATTCGTGAGGCGGCAGCCAGTGGTTCACACCTATGTGAGACAGTTGGTACCAGAAGTGACTTGCTTACCTAACAGCTGGCAGCAAGTGCACCCCTTCCGGTGGCACGAAGCCTCGCAGTGCCATGCCTTTAACCTTTGCTGGGTTGGGATGGAGTGCAGGATGGAAGGGGTACACTGGGTATGCCAGACCAACATCCCTTTAATCATTTTGTGTGGAAATAAAAATATACGAGCATGGTCTAACAAATGACCTCAGTGCATCCAAAAACACCGTGGCAGACAAAATACGCCACCGTTAACAGTTGCCTGGTTCAGCCACAGGATTGAAAGGCAAGGAAAAATGGCTACCGAATTCAACAAAATGGCCCTCCATTTCCCCCCAGCACAGCTAACAAGCTAAGGTTTAATGCTTTTCTCCTTTTTTCCCCCTTTTGCTTTACAGTTATTTTATGAGCCACTCCGGACTGCACCTTACTGTATGAATTCACTGTCCCTTCTACTAAATACACAGACAAACTCATTATGCACTCTGCAAAGCACTATTTACCTCTGCCAAGACGTATTCTTGTCTAAATCTTCTAGAGTATTGTCTCAGGCTGGTTTCCATCTCACTGTGTGGCAGAGGATGGCCTTGAACTTCTGATCCACTCGACTTTACATCCTGAGTGCTGGGATCCCAGACACGCACAGCCACACCTGGGTTATGCAACGCTGGGGACTGAACCCAGGGCCTTCTGCATGGTAGGGGAGCACTCTACTGACTAAGGTACATTCCCAGCCCCTAGAGTGTTATTTATGATGAACTCTGTCTTTCTATCTGCTTGTAGGAATCATGGCTCTCATCACAGCACAGTCCTCCCTGATTTTTTCAAAACTGTTTGTTTGTTTGTTTGTTTTTCAAGACAAGGTTTCTCTGTTGTAATTCTGGCTGTCCTGGAACTCACTCTGTAGACCAGACTGGCCTTGAATTTGCAGAAATACACCTGCCTCTGCCTCCGGAGTGCTAGGATTAAAGGCCTATGCCACCACCACCAGGCAAGAACTCTTTATGTTACAAATATAAAGTAAAAAACAATTTGAACAGGATGTTGCTAGATGGCCTTGAAATTTCCACCTTCCTGCCTCAGCTTCCGGAGCACTGGGATCACAGATGTAAAAAACTGTTTACGATGTGCCACCCAAACACGGTCAGATTGCATCGTAGTGGAGGAAGCAAGGAGATGGGAGCGTTTAATTACTGGGACAGCATTCTTTGACTGACCAAAGAAAACATCCTATTTGCCACTTCTAGAAACTTCCTAATTTTCCAGATTGACTTTCTGGGGGTCTGAGTGTTGCTCACTTTCCTTATAAAGCAGACTAAAGGCTCCTGCTTTCTCTGTGCTAGAGGGAGTGGACTTCTTAGAAGGACTTTGTACCCAGCACAATGATAATTCCTTCAGTTGTAAGTTGACAAGAGATCTAAATCTAACAAGCGAATCAAAAGAGGGGATTTGCTGACTGGAGTAAGCAAGCAGCACGGGGCTACCTGGTATGATTCACACATGACTTTATTTGAGTCTAAAATTATGTAACTCAGACCCAGCAGTTTCTTCCAGTGTCTGTCTGCTACGAAGTAAGCTTTCCCTTTGCCTGATAGTGGTAATAACCTCAAGATTAGAAGTATCCCCCCTGGGTGTCGGGCAGTGCAGTCCTTGCATCCTGCTTCTCCTCAGCCTATTCCTACTGCCCTGACTTATGCCAAGGAGGAGCTTAACTCACTTGTTGGGTGCATGGATTACTCCCTACCCTCTCTTCTTCCTCCCCCTCATCCCTCTCCTTGTCTTCCTCCTCCTTCCTGCTTCTCTTCCCCATCCTCTTCTTCCTCTCATCTTCTTCCTCCTCTTCCTCCCCCTTTCCCTCTTCCCTGCCTTTCTCCTCTTCCCTTTGTCTTTTTTGTCTGTTCCCTTTTCTAAGATGCCTGTCCTTGGAAAGCTCTCATGAAGCCCCAGCCTTGAAGTGTTGTGCAGCCGTGCTGACATTTTAAGAGCGGCTGCCGGAAGACAAGATGTTTTAAAGAACTAGTAGGAAGCAGAAGCAGAAGAAACAACCCAGAGAACAGGCTTCAAGGCCTCTCTGTTTCTGAGAGCTACTTTGTTTCCTAACTTGGCTCCCTCTCCAAGGGTGGAGAGAAGCAAACGGCAATAAACCATACAGTAGGATTTAGGATAGATAGAGAGTCCTTTTAAAATCGGACAAAAAACAGGAATTGATACCCAAACCGCCCGATGTTTGATTATCCAATAGCTACATGAGAAATTTACTTTGATAGTTAACAGGGGGAAGAGGATAATGCTTATAACTACCGTGGGTAAAATGGTCATGATTTGAGAGGAAAAAGCTAACACCTATCTCAATGAAAGAAAGGGGCATAAAACTTGGTGATTTAGAGACAGGGAAGTACCCTTGGCTATAGGTATGGAGTGATGCTGACACCCCACCCCCACCCCACCCTGCCAGCTGTCAGAGGAACAATAGCAAAATTAATTAGACATTCAGATTTTAGCAAGTAGGCTTTCAAACTTTAAAATAAGCCATAGCATCCAGAGCTGGGAGGCTGGATGCTCCAGAAGAGCATCTTGTCCAGAGAAGTTTAGAAACAGCTATAAAATTACCTTATACTCTTTATTCAAAACACTAACCTGATTTCTAGGAATCTAGGCTATAGTCTACAAAGTGAACAAGGCACAGGTATACAGACTGTAAGTTCGTTAGAGGTTTCGGGCAGGGTGAAAACATTGTGAAGTCATAAGGAAATCTGCATTGTTATCCTGAGCTCAGAAAGAATAGGTCCCAGCTGTAGAAAGAACAGGGTTGTGGTCAACAGCGTGCTGCATGCTAGGATGCTATTTTGATTCTAAAATGGCGGGGGAGAAGAAAGAAGACCGTGGCACACATGTGGACTGTTCTGTAGCTTATAAACACAGAGGCAGGGGTGAAGGATGCATTCTCACTGTGACCTGGGGATGGGATCACAGTGAGGGAGGTGATCTGCCCTTGACATTGGGAGGCAAAAGCTGTCTCAATGCTCAAGGACAAAATGAATGGGCCCCGTTGCTTGGGTCTGCTGCCCTAAGTCCCTGTGCACCTTAGACCGCATGCTCACATATCAGCTGCCCTCATCACCCCTGCTCCTCTTCCCCCTAAGGCTCTAGGGTCTAGGAGAGCACTCGTCCTTGGTGGCATGGGCAAAAAGATACCCTCTTTGACCTTAGAAGAGAGCTTGAAGCTACTGAGACATAGAATTTGTTGGCCCGATGACTTGGGATGTGATCTAGAAGGAGAGTCTCAGAGTCCAGTGAATTCACCTGGAAGAACTTGGCCTTGAGGAACCCATGGCGACTGCCTAACCCAGGGTAGTCGCTCAGGTCTAACTGGGGGACACATGTGTGGGAAGGGTGGCCGACTAGCCTCACGTTTCTTTAAATTATCCGAGTCACTCATTGAGCTGTCAAAAAATTTTTTTAATTAACCATTTGAAATTGAAAACTAAAAATTTAATAGGAAAAGATCCCCAGATCAATTAATCTCAACTGGAAAATACAGGTGCTTGAGGAAGCACACAGTAGGAGAAGGGGAAAGAGCTGGTTGTGGCTACCACAACCTCCAGTCTCATTCTTTCCATCCTGAACTGCTGTTGTCTTCTGGAGGTGAGGGGCAAACCAGCTGTGTGGTAAGATGCATGTATTTGCACAAATTAACACACTGTGTGTGTGTGTGTGTGTGTGTGTGTGTGTCTTTAGTGCAGTGGTGGTAGTTAGGTCCATAGGCTTTAAACAGTCAGTATTTACTCCTGTGAGTCAGCACTATAGCAGATGCTGAAAAACAATACGGAGTAATGCAGCAGCGGTCTTTACTCACAGAGGTGGATGGGCATTAAACAAAACAAATCACAATGCAGCTGTAATAGAAAGTACCAAGAACAAAGCCGGGGGGGGGGGGGGGGGGGGGAGGAAAGGCCTGAGTCTGCAGTGGTATCTGGGGTGGCCAGGAAGGTCCTAGATGAGATGGTGTCTGAATCCAGACCAGGAGGAAACGACGGGGCCCAGCTTGGGCTGAGAAAGACCATTAGAAGAAGGGACAGATCCAGGGCTGCTCAGCCACCCCGCTGCCAGCTGATTGAGAGAACAGACCAGACACACAAGAATGTGGAGGAATCGTAAACCCAGAGATTAGTCTGAAAAAAACCGCATACTGAATGATACTAAGTAGATGACATGCTAGAAAAAGGGGAAAAGATCAGTGCTTTACCAGGGATGACAGGGGCAGAGAGAGGTTACAGGCTGTCTCTGTGTGACCCTGCAACACCCGTCATCACACACTTGTTCAAACACACAGAAAATACAAACCGAGAGTGAGCTTTGATGGTTACTGTGGACTTTGGGTGACAGTGATGTGTCCAGAGCAGGCTACCGATCGCAGCAAATGGACCGCTCTGGTGAAGACTGTAAATAGGAAATGTGCCTGTGCAGACATGGCAGACAGAGGTACCTGGGAGCTATCTGTATTCCATTTCACTCTAATATGACTGAAAAACTACAAACCTTTTAAGTAAAACAGCTTATGTTTTGATGATATGATGACACACAACTATAAGCTTGACACTAAGGAGGCTGAGGTAGGAGGATACCGAGTTCAAGGTCAGCCAGGGATACGCCGCGAGGGAAAAGGCAGGCTGAGCTGCATAGTGAGACTCTACCTCAACAAACAAAACAAATACAAATAAGACAAACTCTCACATCTAACATTATGATTTTATATACACGCAAGAGTCAGCATGCCACATTGTCTTTTAAAAATCTGCTAGGTGACAGAGATCAAACAAACTAAACCCAAACCAATCAACAACAGAGTCAATAACAGAGCACTCAGCGGGGAGAAGTCTGCCTACCATCCAGATCCTGGCTTCTCCCATCAAAGGATCTGGAGTTTCTTAGAGAAGTAGGTAAGGCAAGGGAGAGACAAGACAAGCCTGTAATATCTAGGATGTCAGAAAGTAAGGAAGCGCTGCCCAGCCCAACCTGGACCATTTTGAATAAATTAAAACAGTACTAAACTACAACCCTAAGCTCAAACTAAATGTCCTGGTTTTTTTTTTTTTTTTTTCTTTTTATGACTGAGCAAACACACAATGGGAGCTATTGACATGTCTTGCATGCATGATCATTCCAGATGATTCATATACATAGATCATCCAGGAGGGTGGAGCCTAACTTCCAGCTTCTCAGGTGTGAGCTGCAAGTGGTAACTTCCAGGAAAGATTTGGAGAAAGGCTTGGAGAAGAAGCTTCACCATGAAGATCCCTTCCTATAAATGACAGCATCAGCAGTGCAAGTCAGGTTGACAGCCTGGAATTAAGAGTGGCATGTCACCTCAGTGGTCTCCCGTGTAAGCACCGTAACCCAGATACCTTGACATGAGAAGAGTATCCGCCAAATGCAACTCTGGAATATTCTATAAAATGCCTAAGGCTCCTTAAAACCATCAGGGTCATCAAAAACAAGGACCGTCTAAGAAGCTGTCACACCCAAGACGAGGCTACAGACATATCGTCACTCAGTGTAATGTGGCATCCAGAAAGGAAAATGAATAAAAAACAAACAAAACCACGAACAAATAGGGAAAAAAAAAAAAGCAACAACAAAAACAAAGGTAGAAACTTGGGAGTCAAATAAGGCATTCATTGAATAAAAATATATCAACACTGGTTTGTGAACTATAACTAATGAAACATACTACTCTAGGACATTAATAAAAGGGACTAGGGTATTAGAGTCTGTAGAAACTATGCACTAGCCTCCATTTTCCTATAAAGATAAAACTTCTGAGAAATACTCTATTAATAACGTGTGTGTTCATCTATTCTATGTTGCTATAACGAAACACCCAAGCCTGAGAACTTTATAATAAAAAGGTTTTTTAGATCGCTGTTTGGGAAATCAAGAACCCAGGATTGGAAGGTACCATGGATCTGCGTCTGCAGAGGGCTTCCTATCTATATCACATCGTGAGGATGGCACCACGGCAGGAGGGAAGAGGTCAGATGGCAAGACAGAAAGTGAGAAAGTGGGGAGCACCCCCTCCCCCTGCTTTCTTTTTCTTTTTAATAGCTCACATTTTTACAGTTAACTGTGTTCCCAGAGCTACATTACTCCTTCCTGGGACAACATTCCCGATGATCTCACTATTTTGTGCTAATCACCATCTCTCCAAGGACCCATCCCATCTCAACAAGACTGTGCTGAGGATTGCGGTCCATACATTTTCCAAGAACGTCACCATCTGTAAATAAAGAGTAATCTCTGTTGTCTAGAACTACTTTGGTGCCTCCATGTTCCGGGGAAACTTTGTCTCCAGCTTTCACACGACTGGCTGAATCCAAGCACCCTTTCCTTTAGCACCTGATCCCGCAGCTGCTGCTGCTTGCAATACTTTTCCTTGAGACTTTTCTGGAAGCACAGTGCCACCTTTGGTGACAGTTTTGGCTGTACTCCTTTCAACCAAAACTCTGTCAAGGAGCAGAAGAAACTCGCTTGCCCAGCAGTTTCGGAAGCTTAACCCGTTATCATGGCAGAAAGCATGGCGCGGCCGACAGGCACGTTACTGCGGTAGCTGAGAGCCACATCCTGATCTGCAAGCAGAGAGAGAGAGAGAGCAACCTGGACCATTAAATCATGTTTCAACTTTGGTGCATCTCTTGGAAGTTGAATGATCTCAAAGGTAACTCTGGGAAACAGCTCCTTAGCGCTCCAACCTTCCACAACGGCCTGCTTTTTCTTCTTCTTGGAGACAAAGTCTCAGTATGTGAACCAGGCTAGCCTCAAACTCACAATCCTCCTGCCTTTGCTTTCTGACTGTTCGGGTTACAGGTGCCCACGCCTGGCTGCATGGAACTCAGATTTACTGAGGAGACCCAAGAGCTGCCTTCTGGAAACTTCTTCGCTCCTCAGGAGCTGGCAGTGTACATGGTGCAGAGAGCCACCTGGAGATGTGGGAAATGCCACCTTTGCCGTGGTAGAGGCGGCTTTGGTGCAGCAAGGACTTTCTATGACTTTTGGTCACTACATTTCCTGTCTCCCGGGGACACTGGCATTCATCCATCTGCACTGTGCCGCTTTGGGTTGTCGTTACCGCGAAGCCCCTCCCATCCCGGTTTCTGCTCTAAGGAGGGAGAGGACTGAAGAAAGTAAGCATTGCTATCGTCAGCTGGTAATGCGGGGAGGGGGGTCCGGTGCTGGTGGGGTGGCACAAGGAGGCACTGGTGTCATAAAGACTAAGTATGATAGAGGTTGGGAGGAAAGGCGGCCTGGAGGGCTAAGATCCTAGAATAATCATTCATTAAACAGACCACCAGGTCAGGTAGAGCGAGGGCAGCGAGGCCAGTGCCGCCGCGCATCACTTCAGCCTTTCCTAAAGGAAGTTCTTAAAGGAACTGGACTATTTTTTTTTTTGTTTGTTTGTTTTTAAAAAAATGTACTGAAAGCATAGGCAGAATGTTGCACGACTCCTGTGATCCCCGTGTGTTAGAAAACATCTTCCCTGGGAAGACTTAAGCTAGATGCCTGGAGAGCCTGTTTCTCTAACACATCACGCTAGTGGTTAAACTTCCCTGGTAGAGCAAAAGCGTGCTGGTGTCTAGTGTATTGGACGTGTCGCCTGAAGACCATCGTCACCTTGGCCTGGAAGGTCAGACAGACAGGAGCGTCTGAGGAAAGTCCTGTTGATCCTCAGGGCAAACGAAGCCTCTCTGTCTTGTCTTATCACCTCCTTGGTACAGACCCTTGCTCCCCAGATCTCAACGGTTTCCCATGAGCCACCTCACCCATTGCATCCCATGCCAATCCCGGCCATACCATTCTACACCATCCCACCCTGTCATAGTACTTGGGCCATTTTGAACCCTCAACCTTTCAAGAGCCATCTTGGCTATCAGATTGCGATGTGAATGAAGGAATCGCAACTCCAGACTCCCTCAGTGGGACATGCGACCCTACATTTCTCCCCCTCACCCTTCCCTTAAGGCTGACCTTAGATAATGTTTCGGATCTATGGTCTGTTTGATATTCACACTGTTGCTTTCCCCACCCCCCTTCCTCTTGCTGATTCTTTAAAACATTTTCTCTCTAAGTTCAAGGGGTGGGTGGGTGTGAGAACTGTTATCTTGTGGAGCTGTCTGACAAGATGGGTGGAGACTAGGGTGTGGGGTGGGGTCCCAGGAGGACACAGAGAGGGCGCCCTCCAGGGTAGGAAGATCTGGGCTGGCAACCAGGAACGGATGAGTCGGTTTCGAAGGCCCTCCTCTCTCCACACCTGTCTTTACCCAAGTGCTAACATGTTTCATGGTCACAGCGCGAGTTGGGTAAAGTTGTGGTTTCTTCTAATTCCTGCCTGTAATTTCCAGACGTGACGGTCCTTCTCCTGGCTGGCTGACTTAACTTCCCTAACGATGCTCTTGGATTAAACTAATGCCTGTATTGGAAGGGGATATTGAAAAGAAAGAAAAGAAAACCGAAACTTGTTTTTAAAAAAAATCTGCACATGGAGTTCAAGTCCACGTGGCCACGAGTGCCTTCATACAGTTAGGGAGGGTTAGAGAGTGAGGCCTTCCCCTCGTCGTCTTTCTTCATTCCCTTGCCTTCTCCCTTCCTTTTCCCCTCCCTTCCTCTCATTTTCCAGTTGAAGGAATAGGATATTTGTTCATCCTGTCACACAGGCTTCTGAGGAAAAGCTTGGAGCAAAGCAATGTGAGATGCCTGGAATCAGCAAGAATCTGGACACGCTTTGATCCAGCCTTTAAATGGGGTGAGGAAGAAGCCTTTCCCTGTTCCTGGCCAGGGTCTGGGGTCTGAGAGGAAAGGGGTGCCTCTCCCTGCCTCTGTCTGGCTCCTGGACGTCTGGAATCTATTGTGTCTGCCCCAGCACCTGGCAGCTGGCATGAGCCTGCCGTCTGCAGCAGGCACACAGGCCACACTGTTGGGGATTAGGTGGAACATATGCCTGTAAGATGCTTATGGCCTTTTCCAAGCACAGGACCACTCCAGCTCAAGAAAGGCAATTAGATGAAGTCTCATGCTGAGAGGAAAGCTGGGTCCTGGCTGCAGGCTGTAATCTTCCTCATGGCAGCCGCCTTCTGCTCCAGTTTATCTATTTCCCTCCTGTGCCTGTTATTTTTTCCTCCTTCCCCCCCTTCTCTCTCTCTTTCTTGTGTATGTGTGTATACATTCTTGGGTGTGCATGTATGCATGGGTATGTGTGACGGACAGACACTGGGTGTTTTTCTCAATTACTTCTCTACCTTATTATTGGTTCCTTTTTCATTTTTCATGTGTGTGGTTGCACGTGTGTTTGTGTGTGTGTGTGTGTGTGTGTGTGTGTGTGTGCATACACACATGTATGTGTACATGCATGTGAAAGCCCGAGGTTGAAGTTGGGAATAATCCTCTATGGGCCCTTCCACCTTACTCCTTAAGGCAGGGTCTCTTAATCAAACCCAGAGCTCATTAATATGGCTAGCTGCTTCCTCTGAGGATCCCTGGCTCCTCGTTTAGAATTATAGGTGAGAGGCCATGCCAACCTAAGTATTTACGGGTTTCTTGGGATCCAAATTATGTTCCTCGTGCTTGTGTGTGGCAAGGGTGGAACCCCTGAGCCACCTCTCCAGCCTTCTACCTTGTGTTATTCATTGTTTTGATACAGGGTATCACCACACAGCCCTGGACAGCCTGGTACTCACTGTATAGACCAGGATGGCCTCAGACTCAGAGATTTGCCTGCCTCTGCCTCCTGAGTGCTGGGCTTAAAAGCCTGTGCCACTATGCTTGGCTTTCGCCTTATTTTTTGAGACAAGGTCTCCGACTGAACCTGGAGCTGGGTTCTGTGGCTCAGAACTCAGGTCCTCGTGCCTGCATGTTAAACACTTCCTGACCGGGCCATGACCTCAGCCTCTGCTCTTTTCATTCACCTGCTCTCCGGGCACCTGTTCTCCACTCATGTGCAGTGTGGCTCGTTCCTCTTCCTGTCACCCTCTGCTCTTCCACCTTCCGCTCACCCCTCTCTCCTCTCTCAAGCACTTGCTTTCTTTCTGTGCGGTCACTTCATGCTGACTGAATTTCTCTTCATTCTCAGGTCAGCTGAAATGGACTGCAGCTCTCATGGAGGGAAGAAGCAAGCAACACCATTGCAGATCAGCACACAGTGTTGTATGTGTGTGCACAGGCTCCGCAGTGACTCAGAGCGGCTGAGTACGGCTACCAATTCAGAAGTTATGTTGTTGAGCCCAACCCTTCTCTGTCTGATTCCGACGTGTCCCTTATTTTTATGTTTTAGGGTGGTGGATAAGGTGGCTGTGGGTTTGGGTGGAAAAGCATTTCTGGTTTGATTCAAACATCTCAAGCAAAGGTTCTTCCAGCTTTGGCACGCACACCACACGGCACCTCCCAGCCCCACCAGAGTTTCCAATGCATTGGGGTGGGGCCTGAGAGTGTGTATGTCTGGCAGGTTCCCAGGTGAGGCTGATGTTAATGGCCTGACATTGACCTTGAAGTTAGGAGCTGGTTTGAAATCAACCCCCAATGACAGTAAACATCTTCTAGACCTTGATGTGTGTTCAGGGTGGATGTATATGGGAGCTCTTAGGTAGATAAACTGTGACTCATTTCACAGAAGGATTTGCATTCATCTGTAAAACTGTCCACCAGGTTAAAGTGACAGGCTAGGAAAGGAATCAAACTAAAGGAAAATAAAGATGGATTTTGCCCTAAATCAGGACTGCAGTGAGGATAGCTTTCTCTCTTTGCAGGGTTATGTGGGCTTCTCTCCCAAATGCACTTACTGCATCTCGTTGGTATTTTCAAGCAAAGGACCTCTGAATTTTATCACTTGAAAAAAAATCACCTTTTGACAAACTTTCTCATTTGAGCAGTTGGGTAGATAGAAGTCCGCTGATCTCCTAAAGAATTAACCTATAGAATTTGTCAACATAGCAACTGTACAGTTTGCATCAGTAGAGCAATTGTGCACACTGGATATACTGAGAGGCCCAGCGCCCCTAGTGGCGAAGGCACTGACCTCTCCTCTGTTTAATGTCAAGCACTCGCTTTCCCAGAAACCCTTGTTTCCCCTAGTAACATTTATTGAGCCAATCCAGTGCCTGGGTTCTGACCAATCAGAGAGATCCCCTACTTCCTTTAAAAAACCATGTAGCTAGCTTTCTGGGTCTTCTGCCATCTTGCAACCCCAGCATGCTGGTTTTCTCCGCAGAATAAAAGTTCCCTTTGCTTTTTGCATACGATTTTGGACTCCTGGTGTTTTGTGGGACCTCGCCATCTGGGCATAACATATACAATGCGTGCTTGTCAACGAAAAGAAATCTGTGTGTGGTGAGGCCTAGTACTCTGAAGGGGAAGACCAGAGGATCTCAAGGTCAAGGCCATACCTGGGATACATAACATGACATCTCTGTCTATACACACACACACACACACACACACACACGAATAAATAAATAAATTACATAAATACATAAATAAATAAACAAAACCACCGCCACCACCACCACCAACAAAGCTTAAGAAATATAGTGGAGGACTCCTGAAAAGCTAAAGCAGGTTTTCTACTTTCCAAATACTTAAACCCACTATGGGCAGAATGACATCAATACATGCATAACAGGAAAAAAAAATCATATTCTTTAACAGAGTCCAAAGATTCTAAGTGCGACAGTCCATAGAGAGGTCATGGGAGGCGCCTATACACAAATGAGTGAAATTTAATTTAATAAAGAGGAGAAAAAAAATGAGAAAAGTTTGTTTTACCACAATTCAGACATGAAAGTATAGCCTTGTGTAAACAAAAACTATTACAGCTTCATTGAATGTGTATCTGGCTGGCAAGGGGAGGAGTACATTTGCCAGCAGCAAACCTAGACCAAGTTATGACCTTGTCACTACTACTGTGTGTCCTTATAGGGATCATTACCCTCTATGAGCCTTGGTTTCTGTACAAATAAAATGGGTGTTTTCAGCCTCTCTCTGTATCAACCAAGCTTCCTGCAGGACACCGAGCCAGGGTGTTGAACACAAGGCAAGATAAACAAAGGGGTGTTTAAAAGCTATAGGTGAGTGGTTGGGGAGATGACTCAACAGTTAAAAGCCCTTGTTGCTCTTGCAGAGAACCCACATTTGATTCCCAGCACACACAGGTAAGCTCACAACCATCTCTCACTCAGGTTCCAGGGGCTCTGACACCCTCATCTGGCCTCAGTAGGCATCACCCACGCATGTGGTTTACAGATGCACAGGCAGGCAAAATTCCCATACGTATAAAGTAGAATAAATAAGCCTAAACAGTAAAGATACAAACAAAACTATAGGCAATATAGACAAGTTGACCTAAGACCCTGGCTTTCTGGTTTGTCTGTGTGGCCATAATGTTTAGGAAGTTGCACCCTCTACCCAAAGGTCTAGAAATGATGCGCTTAGGCTGTTGTTGTCCAGGGCAACACGGAGGCTTCTGCCACAGCTCATTTTCACCTGTGAACACAGGGCAGGGGTGTCTCCCTCCCCTGCTAGAAGGAGAATGGACTGAAGCTGCATTCTGGCTTGTGGCTGCACCAAGGCTTTCTCAGGTGGGTAAGAACTAAATTGAACTGTTAGGGAGGTGGCTGAGGAAGTGAAGTTCTAAGCTCCTCTAGCCCTGAGATCTTGGGGAGGAGCACAGACCCTGGGAAGAGGTGGAGGCAAATACCAGCCAATGAGCTCCAGTGCAGAGTCAAAGCATGATGAACACTGTGGGCTGCAGTTCCTTAGTCAGAGGCGGATGACCAGCATTTTGAAAATAAATCAAGTCAGGCAATGGCGGTGCACACCTTTAATCCTAGCACTGGGGAGGCAGAGGCAGGAGGATCTCTGTGAGTTTGAGGCCAGCCTGGTCTGCAGAGTGAATTCCAAGACAGCCAGAGTTACAACAGAGAATCCTTGCCTCGAAAAACCAAAAATCAATCAATCAATCAATCAAATGGGATAAAATAGAAAATAGCAGCCCATTGCATTCAGCAAGTGCCATTTTTGTAAAGCTTCATTTGGTGTTTATGCTCGAGTGCCTATGTGTCTGTGTGTGTGAGACATGCTGGGTCATGATTTACATTCGTATCGAAAAGGTTTAAAAGCCCTAGGATAAAATAAATTTTAAAAAATCAAGTGAATTGAATGATTTGTTGGTTTTGTGAGTTGTAGTGGACAAAGCAAGCATTGAGAGCAACACCTCATTTGAACTTCTGGAGTCACGTTTTCCATTGTTATCCAGGTTCCGTGTGGCGTCTCAGTTGGGCGTGATGGCACCTGGCTAGACCTATTTCGTCCGCCCAAGATTCTCCCACCCTCATCAGGGCTGCTGGCAGTGAGGACAGGGGCGTTCTCAAGGACACGAGGAGCAGACTGAGCTCTCCACTCAGAGTTTTCAGGTTCTTGTGGGATCAAAGAATACAGAGGCGGGACAAAGCCAGGTGTCAGGAGGAAGCTTGTTTCGGAGCAAAGGTCCACATTTAAGGGTGAGCTTTGGCTTCTTAACAGACGGAAGAATCGTTGAGGTTCTGATAGCTTGTTTTATGGATACACTTAATTTAATGGGGGTGTGGGGGTGGGGGTGGGGTATCTGTGTGGCTGTTTCCTCCACATCTCAACCTTCCCTCCTGAGGGCAGAGGTTCAAAAAGGGTAAAAAAAACAACAACAAAACAAACAAACAAACAAAAAGATGCCTACAAAACCTGCAAGCCTCCTCGAACCCCCAGAGTTAGGGGACTCACAGGGCTCTCCCCAGGGTTGTACAAGCAGTAAACAATTTTCGAGGGAGAGGAGGCTTTCTTCAGTAGAACTGCCTGAAAGCTGTGCAGGGAACTCCAGGGACGAGGCTTTCCTGAGTCGTCACCCGGGGCTGGGGTGGGCTTTTAGTGACGCAGCTTCCTTTGTCACCTATACTTCTGCCAGTAAGCTCTCACGCAGGAACCTCAGAAAATTCCTTGGTTAGCCAAGTTAGACTGGGGTGGAATGGTTTCTTTGGTTTATCCTGGGTGCCTTATTCGGGATGAGAAAGCATCTATTCGAGTCTTTCCAGAAAAGGTCAGGCGGCATAGGGAATTCCACAAATAGGGCTTACTACGACTTACTTACTTACTCCTTTTGTGTCCTTGGATGGGCTTTTCAGGTGGCATCAGGCATGTGACAGGAGCAGGCAATTTTACGAGACACACAGTAAGGATGGAGGACTGTTACTGTGAAGCGGAGGACAGCTGGGGTAGTCTGTGGTCCATGGAGGAGCGATGTAGTACGGCTCCTAGTTGCATTAGCTTGTGACCACCTTGCAGCCAGCTTGCTCCTCTTATCCCTTTCTATCTAGATACTTGAATAGATACCCACAAGATAAAGTCAATGTCTACAGGTGGAGGGTAGGGTAGAAAACAGATGAAACAACCAAGCAGCAAGCTAGCCTGGGTGTTTGCTTTCTTTTAGACCCAGCCTAACTTGCCTGGTTCATTAAAGACATGCTTAGTCAACAAAACAGCTGCTGACATTTAGCTGTAGAAAACAAAACGCTTGAACAGTCTGTGGAATGTCTCTTAGCGGGGACACTGAACACTTGACTCATAACAGGGTCCGTCCCAGGTGGATGGATGTTGCCCTGCAGCTGACAAGCTACTTGGGCTTTCCCAGTACCAGCATCTGAACGCTCAGCAGTGTAGCATTCCCGGGTCAGGTCTGAACCACGCAGAAAGCATGCTTTGAAATTTCGCTTACTGAAGGGTCACCACCATCCTTTTCTTTATGGACCACATTATTTCAAGGCCTTTCATATCTGGTGGAAATGGGTTGAGTTTCATCTTCATGAACGATGAATGGAATTTTAAACTGGGTACAAATTTCATCTTTTTTTCCTGGTATTGAAATCCCTCTTTATCTGCTCTTCCCCATACTCCCTCCCTCCCAATTTTTTTTTTTCTTCCTTTTTCTTGTAAGAGGCTGTCCATGATAGAATAACTGGTTTTTCCTGGAATGGGTAATACCCAATAAAAAGAGCACCATTCACTAATAACAATTTGTGGATTGTTCCCTGAACCCCTGGGAGGTGTATGGAGACTGTGATTCCTGTCTGGGGCAAAGGCGGTGTGACAAGGCTATTGGCCTCAGGTCAAGGCCAAGTAGGAATCCAACACTGAGGTTTGTTGATCCTATAGAAAGCCATGCTTCTGCCTCCCCTCCAACTCAGGTGACTGTGGCTGTCTCTCAGAAGGTGGCCCCATTTATCAAAATGTTCTATGCTAGTGTTTGTCCCCAGGCATCAGGGAGGCCAGGAAATGAGAAAAGCTCAGCTTGATACCCAGCAGAGCTTATTAAGGAAGGAGGTGGGGATTGGGGAGTTGTAGGGGCATGTGGGGGGGGTAGTCAGTGGGGGGTGCTCAATGTGTGCTGATTGGGAGAGCTAAGGGAAATAAACTCAGCAAGCACAAAGCAAGAATGATTAAGGAAATCAGGAAACTTCTTAACAGTGGGGTGGGATTAGAGATTGTACCCAGGAAGAGAGATTTGATCTCAGACTATACTGTGTGCTAAGAGTTTTGGGGGGTTGCTCGAGAATGGGTAGAAGGCACTAATTATTAGAGAATGGTGTCAAATCAGAGTGCCCCAAAGAGCTGTCTTTTGAAACCGGAGCTAAATAAATGGTCATTTGACAGCATATCTGGGACAGTGGCAGTTGCTTGCTACTGACAACACAACACATCATGGTGGAAACATGAGTAGGAGAAAACACACTCACCTCATGGCCCAGAAAGAAAAAAAAAACTTTTTTGAGGAGGGACACAGTCCCATGGCCTTGTGTAGATACGAAATGTTCCTCACAGGCTCCTGTGTTTGAAAAGCTGGTTGCCCACATGGTGGTGCTGTTTTGGGAACTTGTGGAACCTGTGGGACACAGCCTTGCTGGAGGAAGTGGGTCACTGGGGGGAGGATGGTGCCCTCGTTTGTTTTTCTGTTGCTGTGATAAAACACAGCCCAAAAACAACTTGAGGAAGAAAGGGTTTCTTTTAGCTTGCAGGGTACAGTTCATCAAGGAGAGAATCCAAAACAGGAACGTGGAGGTTGGAACTGAAGCTTGCTTATGCAACCCAGGACCTCTAGGTCAATCTGTAGCCATGGCCCTGGAGATTGGGTGGGGATGGTCAATGGCTGCCTTACCTCTTTACCCAAAAGGCAGTTCACTAAGCAGACCTCCACATTGCCCAGAAATGGGTTCATTGAGAACACACTGGGTTGTTACTGGCCGGAAAGCAGAAGCTGATTCTCCCATCACATGGGGGCAGGGTGGGTTGTGGAATAGGTGTTTATTGGAAGGATATAGGGAATTACAGAAGGAGAGAGACCTCAGGCAAGCTTGGGCAACCCAGGCCGAAGAAAGCAATTTCTCTAGAACTTTACAATTGAAATGAATCATCTTGGGCTTATTTTATTTTAATTCTTTTTTTAACTCAGATACTTGCAGGGATTTGAGTTAGATCTACTTCTCAATTTGTGATGCTCTGCCCTCATAAATCTGGGCAAAGCACTGTTTGGTTTTGTTTCCTTTATTTGACCCTCATGTCTCTTTCCTCTCCTCCCCAAAGACAACTGCTTTAAATGAACTTGATTTATGCCCTTGATTTAAATTCATAACCACGGATAGAAACCATGTGTGTGCGTTTCATATTTACACAATTCTTTTCAGATTGTCAGATGTGTCTAAAGGTCTCTCTACGGTGCCGTGTGAACACTCGGTTCACGAGTTTATATTTCTTGTGTGCAATCACCCACAGTAGTCTTTAGACCCATTTCCTTGGAGACGGTCACCTTGTTCTGTCTTAAGTTCCTGCTACACAGGTTGCTGTGATAACACAATCTCATACACATTCCTGTTGTTCTGGGTGAGAACTTTCCCACAACAGAAGTCTTGCGCTGTCACTCTGAGGGTGGAGATGGAAGAGGAAGGAGGGCTACTTGTTAGGCCTGCATACCCCAGGGTCCTTCTGCAGATTTTAATGCAATAGTTAGAAACGAGTCCTGGGATCCATAGGTTCAATATAATGATTCTCATGATCAAGTGTATTTGGGGAAAACTTACCTACAGTGTCCATACCAGGATGGGTTCACCTGGTTCTTCTCACTCTTTCTGTTTTGCCTTGTGGTCCTGAGGTTGGAGCCCAGGAGCCTCTCACCTGCTAGGCAAGCTCTGTGTCCTCAGTTTACATCTGCAGTCCTTTGGCTCTTGATTCTATCTACTAACTCTTTTTTTTTTTTTTCTTAATGCCCAATGTCAAATCGGTTTCCACTTGTGATTATCTGCTCTCTGCAACCAAATTCTTTTTTCTTTCTTTAAGGTAAAGCACGGCACTTATTTTTAAGTTCTTATTCCCTTTTTATTATTGTGATTCCATCCAGCATTTGTCATTGTTTATTTTTCTGTTTTTATTTCCCACTCTGTGTTCATGGTCTCATAGACCAGTGATTCTCAACCTGTGGGTCCCCACCATGGGGAATCAAATGACTCACAGGGGTCGCCTAAGATCACCTGCACATCAGATATTTACATTATGATCCATAACAGTAGCAAAGTTACAGTTTTGAAGTAGCAACAAAAATAATTTTACGGTTGGGGGTCACCACAGCATGAGGGACTATGTCAAAGGGTCGCAGCATCAGGAAGGCTGAGAACAGCTATCTTAGACTATCAAGTACCTAGGCTGTATAGATTCTGAACCTCAGCAAGGGACATTCTATGGGTCCCTAGACTGTTCCAGTCCTAGAGCTGAGAGAAAGTAAGTGTGGGACTCAGGGAGAAGTAGAAATGACTAGATGGAGCTGCGGGACTCTCCAGAACAGGGAAAACCTCAGATGGCAGCTCCCTGTCATCTTGCCTGGGAAGCCCATTTTGGATCTTCCTGGGTTTGGACAGCCAGATGCTTGAAATGGAGTACAGGGTGTTGACTTTATTCCCCAGAAAGGGGTGCGCTGTGAGCAGTGATGGCTCTAAGACCCGTGATGGAGAGAAAAAAGCGTACAAGATAGTCTCTCTCTGAGTCCTTGCCTTTCCCTATGTCCTCCTCCCACACCTCTTCTCTTCCTCCTTTAATGTTCCAGATGTGTGGGTTCCAGTGTGACGTTTGGATAAATGTATGCATCATAGTGATCAAGTCGGGGAAATCAACAGATTTATCATTTCTTTTTTGGTGATGTTTGGCGTTATCTCCCTATGCCTCCTTCTCTGGGTCCCCTTCCTAGTTCTTCACAGAGTTCCTACCTGCTTCATAGCATGTTCAGGCTGCTTGTGGGATCTCCAGGCCGAGCCCCACAGGGAAGGCAGTGGGCACATGACCTGGCTTCTTCTTCAGACTCAATGGTTTTGCCTGATTGCACTGCTTGAGATTCTTATTGGTTGAGCTTGGGTTACAGGATCACCTCTTTACCAGTTAGGTAGCAGGAAGACCAGGAAGGCAGTGAGGTAGACCTCCTGGTGGATAGGTCTGTAATCCCAGCTATTTGAGAAGCTGAGCTAAGAGGGTTGGAAGTTTCAGGCCAGTCTGGGCTACAGAGTGCAATAGAACCAGCTGGGCAATTTAGTGAGAATTTTGTCTCTAATGCTTAAAACCAAGAAAAGGTGTGTGTGTGTGTGTGGGTTGGGGGGTGATGAATAGTTCAGTGGTAAAGAACGCTTTCAACCCCCGGAACTTCAAAAACTAAAATAAAAATAAGAACAAAAAACCTACCCATGCAATGCTTGGGCAGAGTAGCACTTAGCAGCTTTCCCACCTCTAGGCCTCCTGCGCTGTTCCAGGAAAACCAGGAGGGCTTCCAGCCTGGAGCCTTCATTTTCTTCCTGCCCTCACCTCTTAAAAAATGGTCAGCCATTCCATCACCTGTTCCAATGGAGGCTTGACATGGTAGAGTGGGAGAGAGGGGGAGGGGGAGGGGAGGGGGAGGGGGAGGGAGAGGTGGTGGGGGGGGAGATTATTCTACTATATATATCCCACGGAGCTACAGCGGCTCAAGTGTTCTGCAGAGAAAAAGCACACTAAGTGTGCAGACCGACTGTGTGAAACTCACTGCTCTGATCCACTGGAGCCTCCTGGCTTCCAGTTAGGCTCTTCCCAGAAGCTCTGGCTCCCTCCCACAAAGACCAGATAAACTACTTAAAAACTGATTTCAATTTCAGCTAGAGTGAGCAGCCAGTCATCAGTCAATGCTACGTTTCACTTATACATAGTCTTATGAAAAAATAAAGGGTATCTTTAGGGTCTTTGCTGTGCCAGATCTGGGACAATGGTATTTTATTTTACATTTGTTCATCTTTTCCCTGAGAGGTGCGTCCTCATAGGAGCAGAGTGATTTCTGCTCTCTGTAAGAAAAACCAGGGCCCTCTTTGAAGGAGTTTCCATACTCAGTTTCCATGCTCTTTGGGTTTTCGAAGACAAGCCCTTCTCGCCTCCTGAGAACCTTAGGTTGTGTGCTTAGGAGGCTATAGATGCCACCTGGATAAGAGGATCCACAGGTTGCCTGGATCGGTTACCCTTGACCTGCATCCTGAGGCCTGGGGTGGATCTGGACAGTCAACTTGCCCCCCCCCAGCTGTGGGGGGAAGCCATGTGGCTGGTTCCACTTGTGGTCTGTGGGGGCAAGGTGTGGTGAATGCCTTTGCATTCTGTCCCAGGTGATAAGGCATAAAGGACAGTGAGAATTTCTTGGCAGAAGCATCTAGCAACAAAGAGGAAGGTGGCTCTCTATATTCATTCTACACCCAAGGATTTGAGTTCCTACGGTTCAGTCAAGCACAGGATGAAACTACTGTTAAAAAAGATCACATCTGTACCAAATGTGTACAGACTTTTTTCTTATTAATCTCTGGGTGCTGCAACCTAATTAGCTACACAGCATCTACCTTGTATTGGGTTCTGTAAGTTATCTAGAGCTGCATTAAAGGATTCAGGAGGGTGTGCGTCAGTTCTGTGTAAGCACCATCCCATTTGATATACGGACCGTGAGCATCCACAGATGTGGGTATTCTCTTCCAAAGAAAGTCTGTGATGAAGAACTCGGGCACATTGCTGTGCTCTGGGCTAGTGGGTCCTGAAGATTGTCTACCACTGGTTGTTTCATTCAGCCTTGTCAAGTTGGGGCTGGAATTAAGATTGAAGCTAATTAAAAAAGTTGAGTAAGATGCTTGTTTGACCTTGGGTGTCAGGACAAAAGAATTCATATCATCTAGAGAGGATATTAAAGGATGCAGGAGTCTGTGTGCCAGTTTTATGCAAACATTTCCCCCCCATCTCATATATTTTAGGGTGTATGTAAACATCCCATATTATGTACATTTTCTCTAAATATACATTTTCCTATATGTCAGGTTCAAGGGTAAGCACTTCCTATGGAGGCATTGTGCCCAGAGGTAATCAGTTTTGAGGATGCTGTGAGCTGAAAAATATGTATTTCCCTCCTCTTTTATATAGGAAAGACGAGAAAGCAGGAGAAATAGAACTAAGAAAAACTATGCTGATATTAGACTAGACAGAAGGACAGATGAAACAAAAAGAATGACTCCAGCAAAAGATGTTAGGATGTTCACCAGACAGGAAGAGTAACAGAGAAAGCTGGAAATGGAGAGTCCACCTAAGGTCAAGTTCAGTTTAGGGGGACACGGCATCCACTGGCTACCCCAAGCCCACTGGGTACCATGACATTGCCACAGAGGTGTCACGGTTAGCTTCAGCTGTTAACTTGATACAAACCTAGAATCACACAGGAAAGGGGAACTTCAACTGAAGAATCAAACAGATCAGAATGGCCTGCAGCCAGTCTCTGAGGCATTTTCTTGATTGCTAATTCATGTAGGAGAGTCCGGGCCATTGTGGGTGATACCATCCCTATGCAAGTGGGCCTGGGATGTATAAGAAAAGTAGCTGAGCAAGCTAGATGAAGCAAGCCAGTAAGAGTTATCTGTGATCTCTGCTTTAGTTCTTGTCCTCGGGTTCTTCCCATAGGCTCTCTCATTGGGGGACTATAACCTGTGAGCTAACATAAACTCTTTCCTCTTCAAGTTGGTCTTGGTCAGTGTTTTCTCACAGCAACAGAAAGCAAAGCAGGACAGATAGAACCCATCTGATGCTGTGCTCGCCTTTGTGTCATGTGCTTTGACCTAATGTGCATCACATTGGCCTGTACTCTGCTCCGGCTGGAATTTGGAGTAGCAGACACCTGGCTTCATGGTTACTCTAGTGGAAGAGGTGGGACCCACAGGAAATGGCAGGCTCCACACATACAGCTAAGGAGTTCAGAGTCTGAGCCATTGGAAACCTGCTCCATAAAGCCATCTTGATTTGCAACATTGCACTGAAAAGTGGCCAACACTGATGTTCTTGTGACTCTGTTAAGAGCATCCATGTCCTGGGTATCTCAAAGGTCCTCTCCTTTTCCGGATTCCAATCCCACAGTGCCCACAAATTTGACTCTTTAGCTCTGCGTCATCTCTCTCTCTCTCTTCTAAGTTTCAGACTGTTGTATTCAATCTATTAGGTGGCCTGTAAATTCTACTGAACCATTATGTGTGATACGTGTGCATGCACGCATTTGTGTGTGCATGCCCATGTTTGTATGCAGCAGCCAGAGGTCAGTGTTGATTTCCTGAGCCCTAAAGTTATTATCATTTAGAAGATGCAATGTGTAGACCTATGAGCTAGTAGCCTGGGCTACAAAGTCAGGAAGAGCCAAGAGTGATGGTGCCATCCAGTAATCCCAGCACTGGGGAGGCTGAGGAAGGAGAACTGAAGAGATCTGGCCAACCAGGGCTACATAGTGAATTTCAACTATCCTGGGCAGCATAGTAAGACCCTGCTCCCCACTCCCACCCTTGTTCCCCAAGATCCAGCTCATCTGTCTATTAGCTGTGAGTCTTTACACGTTACAGACGTCCTGTGGTTTAGTCTTATCCTCTATAAGTCTTATCTTCCAGGTTATCATAACGATTAAATGGTTAATTTAATACGTGAAAAGTTATCATAAGGATTAAAAGAGTTACCTCGTGACTGTCACTGACAATATTTCCCGGCTCATAGGAAGCACTCGGTCATTACTATTTCCTAATGACTATCATCATCTTCCTAGTGTCTTTTGTCAGCTCTTGATTACGTGGGCTGGAAAGTTCTAGATCACAGTTGAATACATATCTGTTCTCGAGTCTGTTGATTCAGTTTCTCCTGTTTTGCTGTTGCTGTCACTGCTTGTTTTCAGTCCTCTTTCCCAGACTTGCTGCTATGCACTTAGTTTTGTTCCCACCATCCCTTACTCGAGTTGAAGCCAGCCTCTTACTGGTTTATCAGCTTCCACATACTTCCGGGTAATAAAAAGTCATAAAATTATCTCCTGTGATCATCAAACAGCGAACACCGTCAAGTCTCTCACGGTAAGCTAGGAGACGTTCTAGTAACAGCTCCACGGTTTGCTGATGAGTTGCTGCACCCTCCTCCGAACAGGCACTTGTATCTTCCCCTTTTGCAGCTGGAGAAAGCAAGGCACAGGGCACTCAGGGATGAGTGGCCTAGGTGAGATTCGAACCAAGGCTCCCTGAAACACACTTCTGTTTATGGTGTTGGCACCATGCACGCATGTCTGCCACGGAGTCACAACCGGCTTCTCTAGCTTTTTAAAACTCAAACTGTGAAACAGATTGAGATTGGTTGCTATAAAAGGGATGATTAGATATTGCCCTCTGCTTTTAAAAGATTATTTTATTGTATGGGTATGAGCGCTTCGTCTGCATGTGTGTACATACGCATAGCTCACGCACATCTGATGCCTCTGGAGGCCAGAGGCGGACATCAGAACCCCTGGAACTGAAATTACAGGTGGTTGTGAGCTGCCATGTGAGTGCGGGGAGCAAAGCCTGGGTCCCCCTTGAGAGCAACAAGTGTGCTTAACCACTGTACCATCTCTCCAGGCTCCTAGCCTTTTTTGTTTTCCCTTGAAATGTTTGGAGGCCACCGCTCAATATTGTAAATGTTATGTTTATATGATCCTTTTCTTCCATTTAAATTATTTTAAATGTCCCAAATGCTTTTGCTAACTTTCTGGCAATTTTCTAGGATTTCTATAAATGGATATATATATATATATATATATATATATATATATATATATATACACACACACATATATATAAAATTTCATTATAAATTATTTTTATATATATTTTATAATTTAAATTATAAATTTATAACTTAAACTGTAATACAATGTATACATATTATTGTATATAATATATAATAAATAATAAATTATATATATATATATATTCATGTTTTTCCCTTTCTCTAAACCTCACATTTCAAACCTATCTCCATGTGTAGCAATGTTCTTAACTTGTCTGTTTTGTAACTGGATTATTATTATTGTTGTTGTTGTTGTTGGGTAGTAGTAGTAGTAATAGTACTTGAGATAGGATCTTACTATGTAACCTACGCCGGCCTTGAAATTGAAATCCTCCTGCCTCAGCCTTCCCAGTGTTGACCTGCAGGTGTGTCTCCATACCCAGCTCTGAGCAGTCTGTTTTCCCTTTTTCCATATTCTCAACCTTTCCTTTCTCTTTCTGTTTCCTGTGCAGACTCACCACACTGTAGACTCACCACACTGTACACACACACACACACTGCAAACTCCTCCACACTGCACACTCACAGACTGCACACTCAACCACACTGCAGAGTTACACACACTACACACTCGCCCACAAAGCAGTTTGTGTTCATTTCCAAGGTATCTCTCTGGTGAGGAACCCTGTCTGTAGTCTGTCTGCATCTCTACCTCTGGACTGCTGTCTCGATGGTCTGCTGGCTGCACACCTCTCTCCCTTTCTCTTTTCCTCTCCTCTTTCCATTATTCCCATTCCCTTCTGGAACATAATCCATTCTCCATGAAGGTCTGTGGAGAGCAGAGTCTGGGATTCACTGGCTTTTCTTCACATTGGGAACAGAATAGGATGCTGCAGGTGGCTGAGGCCACACAGTGCCTCCTGAGCCCAGGAGCAGCGGCAGGCAGGGCTGTGCAAGGGGGCGTTTAAGGGGCTTCTGTGTCTTCTCACTGCAAGTCTCCACTTCTTGAGAGTCGATGGCTACTTGCAGGGAATGTTGGGGAAAAACTGAAGTGACCGGTTATGTAAAGGCTGGTCGCTGGCTGGTGGGAGGCAGACCAAGGTGGGTGTTTGAACAGTCCAGGAGAGGGTACTTTGCAGGCAGGGTGCAAGCACAGTGGGTTACAACATAAAGGCGCTTTGTTATGCCACGGTGGTGGGGCAGAAATCAGTGTAAGTTACTTGTCCCTGGGGCTCTGCCAAAAGGCTTCATTTCCTGACCACTAAACCCTTTGAAGTCCACATGCCTCACCCCCATCACAGTTATAAACAGTGAGGCTCCAGGGCTACCAGCCCTTCCCATCCACACCTGCTGGTATAGATCTGTCCCCAGAAGGTGGCTTCCTGTACCTTGTGATGCCCAATCCACGGCCTCCTGATGCTGCTGCATTGGGGGCCATGGCCAGGAGTGGCTGGCACGTGTGTGTTACAAGGTTCCAGAGTTAGCCAGGGTACAGGCTGATCTCTGGGGGTACATGGAGAAGATAGGGTGTCACAAAGCTGCATCCTTTGGAGTGACCATCTCAGTCTCAGGAACACTTACTGAAGGTCAATTCATTGGCTCTCTCAAGCCTTGGTGATCTGAGTTACCCTGGGGCAGAGTAGCTGGTGTGTGTGTGTATGTGTGTGTGTGTGTGTGTGTGTGTGCGCGCACTCTGCTTTGTCTCAACTGTTAACAGGTCCCAGCTCTTCTTCAACGCCAACATGTTTTCCCATGAGCGACAAGGGTAGCAATTTCCCTGCCTTATCAGCCTAGCAACGAGAAGGCCAGTTTCCAGGAAAGGAGCCACTTGATCCAGCCTGGTGAAACCTGTTCGCAGCCCAGTCTCTGCTCTGGCCTTTGCATCTCAGCACTCAACAGCAGGCCACATGACATCGTTTTTTTCAATTGGCTAGCCCTCCTCCTCCCCTGCAGCAGAGTGGTAGTTTGCAGAGTGGTAGGAATGCCAGGAGCCTTGGAACATCCCCAGGCCTCTAACCCTGCACTGGTTAGGGACAGCAAAGCCGCAGCTTGTGGGGCCTGGGCTTGCTGGGTGGGCCCAAGAAAGGTCCCTCTCTTCCGTGGGGTTCTTCCCTCCCTGCTAAGCTCCATGTCCTGTGAAGCCAGTAGGAAACAATGGGAGTGATGCTGACAGGCAGTTGCTAGGTACCTCCCATCCTGGCTGTGGCCTTTGATTAAACAGGGGTCGTAGTGGTGTGCTTTGGAGACCCATGAATAAACTGAATGAGTGGCTTGTGATTCAAAGAGACTCTTTTTATAACCGTATATGCCTCCTCTAAGAGAACCAATAAATAATATGGCCATTCTGGCAGGGCTATATTCCATAGCTGCCCCGGGAGTCTCTGGCCCCCACCAGCAGCTTCAGTGGTTTCAATTTCCATGTCCTCTTGCTTCTGTAACTCAAGGAGCTCCCGAGCTTAGGAACAGCTGACAGCCGGACAGCTCCTAGTGGTGGCACCTGGGGAAAGGGGTGGATGGGCACTGACTTGCCAGCTTGCTCTGGGGCACCCTGTCCCTAGCTGCTGTGAATCATTTGAAAGGTGAGCAAGAATGTACCCTGGGTGAGCACAGGGAGGGGGTATCTTTGATGCCAAAGCCAGGGAACATGGCAAAGCCCTGTGAGTGAGGATGGGTGGAGTTGAGCCCTGATCATGGGGGAATCACAAATAGTCCTGTTGTTTTTACAGATCATTACCTCAGAAGGGAGCTGGCCTGGTCTGGGGGCCGAGGGAGGGCACCACCCTGAAATTAGTGGGCATTGCAATGTGTTTAGGAAATACTGCTTTGCGTTCAAGGGCACTGCACTGGTTTGGAGGGTGCTGGGATGAAGCCGGGTGTTTCATTTCATGTTGTGTTGCATTCAAGCAGGCATTGCATACTGCATTTAGGCATGTGCGTGGCTCGACTGCTCACACAATTACCCAGGAGAGTTCGTGGCATCTTCGAGTCCGTGTTAAGCCCAAACTCTCTGTTTCACAGATGAGGAACCTGCAGCCACAGAGGAAGCAGAATAAAGCTCGAGGCTGCCTCCTTCCATATTCTCAAGTTGCTCAGCCTCACACCCCTGCAGCTCCACTTTTACCTGGAACAGGGGTGGGAGGTGTGAGCATGTGCCGGCACGGGGCATGAGGGGACGTGGGTGATGAAAGGCATCAGAACCCAGAACAGAACCTCTCTGGCCCAGTCTCCTCCACTCCCTCGCTCTGCCATGCACTCATCCCAACACCTCCTGGTCCCTCCCAACACGATCGGCCTTCTGGGCCAGTGGTAAAACCGTCTCTGACTTTACCCTGGGGGAGAGGGGACAGGCTGGTCCAAGTCTGTGACCGGAAAGAATGCTGCAGCCATTCCCCTGCATCCAGCTGTCTTTTTATGACTGTGTGCTTGGAACGAAGGAGCCAAACATGTCACCAGGGAGTGCCTGGCCGTGCTGATGCTCCTGGCAGAGTGTGACTGTAGCCAACAAGTCGTCAGGCTCTGACTTATCCTATTGCCAAGTGCTGGGTGGAAAGTTCTGAGAACAGTGTTAGGGATGATGACACGCACGAAAGCAGCTCCCTGGCTCGGAGGGGCGTCTTCCCTCAGAGCTCTGGAATGCCATACATCTGTTTATCTCTTGCCGTGCCAGCCCACCGAGGCTACCCACTCCTGCTTCCCCCCTGGACTCGGCATGCCATGCCATTTAATAAATGTTAAAAAATAGTAACATCAGAGCCTGTGACTCCCAGGCTACTGTCGCAAACGTTCCTCCTTGGTGAAGCCTTATTGGCTGAGCCAGGGACTCTAGAGAGAGGCCAAGCCAGGCGTGGGTTTGCCCTGCACCTGACTCATATGCTGAGGTCACAGTGAAATGGACAAGGTCAGGGTGTTTGGACTGACATGTCTAAGATATGTGCCTTTTCCAAAAGGGAGACTGGCTTTGGCTGACCCATTTTTCTGGTCTCGTGATCAGGCAGGCTCTCCGCAGTCTAGCCATAGACATGTCTCTCTTCTAGGGGCTGGGGTTGTAGAGCATATGGATGAGTGGAGTTCTGTCACCCTCTCTTCCTTGCCTGCCCTTTGCAGGATGAGTTCTATCATTGTTCAGCCAAGACTTCCCAGACAGGTGGTTAGTGTGGGGGATCTGGGGCTTTCCTGCCGTCTGCACTGTGGGCTCTCTTCCTATTTGTGAAAAAAAAAAAAAAGGAAAGAAAGAAATGACACAGACTTGTCTTTATCCATAGATTTGCACAGAGGACTTCAGCGAAGCACATCAGAAGCCATCCTTCTTGACCTGAGTCTCCTGATGTTCTGGTAGTTAGGGATGGAGGTCAAGTTTCCTCTGACTCATTTTACTCCTGATCTGCACCTGCTTCTTGGGGTATTTTGGCTTTGGAAAGAGCTGGGAAGCAGACCTGGTCAGTTGCCATAGGCTGACGGGGCCTGGCATTTCCAGGCCTCAATGCTGACCTCTACAGAGAGCTCACCTTGAGAGACAGGTGACCTGGGAGACGGCTGGCACAGGCTACCCATCTCTACCACAGCCCTGTGAGCAGCCCGCTTTACCAGAGAAAAAATGGAGACCCAGAAAACTTAAGTAACTCTCCCTCAAATGGTCACCGTCAGCAGAGTATTTTCTGGAATCGTGGGCTTTATAGATCTTGAATTGTCAGAGTAACTAATGTCAGAATTGTCACTCAGCGTTGGCTAGACAATAAGGCCTGCCACCCCACCAAAAGTTCCTCCCTCTCTTCCTCTTCCTTCAGCATTGTGTATCTACTGCCTTTGATCTTCATGGCAACACACTGTTACTGAAGTCATATTCCTGGGAAAGGCAGACAGGGAACTGGGAGGTCAAGAAGAGATGACACGTCACGGGGTTGTCAGGAGGAAGGCTCTGGGCACAAGGCTGGGGGGGGCCATGAATATCTATTTCCTGACAGCTCTTGCAGCCCACCAGTGTGCAGGATGGAGGAATGTGGAAGAAACCTGAATGACTGCAGAATTAGGCAATCCAGTGTGCTGGAATCTGGTAACTGAGCAGGCTGTCCGTATATGCTGGTCTTGGGACAAGCATTTGCATCTGCTTCTGTGTCCTCGTGGCTGTGACCGGGAAGCAGGGTAGATGACACAGGCATAGGAGGATTCGTGCTTGGCCAAGCAAGGCTGGGGTGCAGCTAAGGTTTGATCTCATCTTGGTGAGTGTGCTGATCAGCTTGCTGGCACTGTGACACACACCCTTGAGATGTCAGTTTAGAAAAAAGAGAGGTTTGTTTGGGTCACTGCTTTGGAGGTTTCAGTTCATAGTCATTTGGGCCATTGCTTTGGGACTTGTGGTGACTCAACGCTCCATGAGGGGAGTGGTGACCGAGGAGACCGCTCACTTCATAGAAGCCAAAAACAGAGTGGTGGTGGAGGGGGTGAGGGGAACGGTAAAAAGAAGAGGAGGAGGAAGAGGGGGAAGGAGGAGCTGGAATCTCAGGTGCCCCTTCAAGGCCATTCCCCAATGGCCTAACTTCCACCTACCACCTTTCCCCTCCTAAAGATTCCACCATCTCCCAGTAGCATCTCAGAGATTGATTCTTAATACATGGGCTTTTTGGGCAGGGGGTGGGGGTTACCCAAACGATACCAGCTGAACTCTGCTGTGCTCAATCCTGAGCCAGGACACCTCCTGACAGGAAAGGGTATGGGAAGACAAGTGAAAGGGTGCTGGGGAGGAAGTGAAGGGGGAACTGAGTTTCTGGAGAGTGTGCAGGAGTTTCCAGCCAGCGTTGATAAGAATGTCTTCGGAGTATTGAACGCTCCTGTGTGCATTGCACTCCTTTGTGTTTCCATGCACAACAACACGTTCCAGCCTCCTCCAAATCCTATGAGGTCGCGATCTCCTCTGCCTCCTCGGCCTTGTTCTCACGGGCTCCATTTTATAAACGAGGTCAGTAAGGCACAGAGGGATAACGACAAGGCCACACAGCTGGGAAGTTTGCAGCTGGGATGCAAAGTTGTCTTGGAGTTTAAAAAGGTTAGAGAGGACTCTCCTCTGGCTTCTCCTCCAGTTCCCCTTCCTTTTTCTCTCTTAAGTGTGTGCTTTTCCTTTATCTTCAAGGACAAATCAGGGGAGTCTAGGGGGGTGGAGTCAACAGAAAAATTCCAGGAGTGGGTGAGCATCTTGTGGTGTGTGTGTGTGTGTGTGTGTGTGTAGTAGTGTATGTGGGCTGTGGTGCCTTATGTAGTGTGTATGGTATATGCAGTGTGTGGTATGTATATATGTATGTGCATGGTGAAAGGTATATGGTGTATATATGTCTGTGTGCATGTCTGTGTGTGGTGTGTATATGTCTGTGTGCCTGTCTGTGTGTGTGTATATATGTCTGTGTGCATGCCTGTGTGTGGTGTATGCATATGAATAGCGTTTATGTATGTACATGGTGTGTGACTCGTATGGTGTGTGTGTGTATATGTGTGTGGGCATATGAATAATGTTTATGTATGTGCATGGTGTGTGACTTATATAGTGTGTGTGTCTGTGTGTCTGTGTGCATATGAATAGTGTATGTGCACTGTGTGTGACTTGTATGGTGTGTGTGTGTGTATATGTGTGCATATGAATAGTGTATGTGTATGGTATATGACTCGCAGGGTGTGTGTGTGTGTGTGCATGAGCACAGGTGTGTACACGTGTTGAGATGAAAGTTGCTCCAGGAAAGTCTTTAGATCCGGGACCTTAAAGGTCACCCTGCTCCACCCTCTTTTATTCATTCTCAAACTTTTCACGGTTAGACTCCTGTTATGAGTGTAGGGGAAGTGCCAAGCCTGAGCTCACGGGAGGCATTGTGCCAGTTTGCTGCTGAAGAAGCAGCTTTGTGCATCCCTTACACCTGTGTCTGATGGGACCCGGGGATGGGAGGAGCAGAGCAGAGAAGAGCTGGTGTTGGGTGTGGGTTCCACGGCCCTGGGCATGCTCTACCTGCCCCACCCTCCTGACAAAGGGAAGCCCCGTGTGAGTCACAGACTCAAGCCCGACTCACCTGTGCAGCCCTTTTTCTATCTGCCCCTGCGGCCTCTTCCTCATCCCGTTCATTGCTCACTTCTCTCAGAACGAATCTGTACTTCCTTCCTGGACCATATTGGGCTTCTACTGTGACTGGCCCCACTGTGAACCGTACAATCACAAGTGGCCAACACACCAACAGATTGAACAATGCATGTCCCCAGCCAGCCAAGGGCCATGGTTGGATGCTGTGCACTGGGTCTTGTCTTAGATTCTACCGACTGTATACGGAAAATATTCAGAAAGAAAGCTGGGCTTGTGCTGATCGTGTACAGACATCTCCCCTTGTTATTATTTCTCAAATGATATAGCAGAACAAAAATTACATAGCATTTTTCTGTTATTTACTATAAGCCATCTAGAGGTGGTTTAAAGTATTTGCCAGAATGTGCGTAGCTTATACAAATAACATACTGTTTACAAAAGAAACTGTATGGCCTCAGTTCTTGGGGTGTACGGACAAACCCCTAAAGATACCAAGGGAAAATGCATATGTGACTTAGGGTTAATTGTAGTTAGAGTAACTCCAATGCAGAAATTCATCTTTATTTATTTACTTGAGACTAGGTGTCACTATGTAGCCTCTGCTGGTCTCCATACCTATGTCACTTGTACCTCCATAAAATCTTCCTGCCACAAGCTCTCTAGAGCTGAGGTTTCACAGCAGAAGTAACTGTTCAATAAAGGGCCACTTAATAAAGAAAAACTCTGTTTTGAGTCTGAACTTCAAGCAATTGCAGGTTGAGAACCTGAGAATTCTCTGTAGTCAAGACATCAGTGCTGATTATTTGCCAAGCCAGGCTAGCTTGAGAGAGGAGGGCCAGTCTGAGCAGCAGAATAAATCATACCGCTAGGATGATAAGAAAAATCAGCAAAAAGACAATCGCTGAGATTTATCCTCTGCAGTAGCTGACCGAAATATACTGAAGCATACAATCTGGCTCTTGCATGCTGCTGCACGGGTTGAACACCGCATAGTCCTGGAACTGTTCTTTGTAAAAACAACATGCAGGGTAACTCTGGAGTTACCTTTCACAAAGTGATGATTATTTATGGGAGTCTGCCTCATCCATAGTGAGATATGAGAGATGTTGTTCTGAACAAACAGTTGATATTAACAGTATTTGTAGTTTGTCCATATATCTGTGCTTAATATGACTGTTGGACAAATCACTTATGTGACTCGTTCATGGATTCAGCCATTGAAAATGTTGGTTATGAGGTACTTATAGATTCACAGGAAGTTGCAGAATGATGGACAAGGTCCTATTGCCCTTTATCCGGTTTTCCCCTGGGTGATATCTTACAGAATTAGAATGATGTCTAACCTGGAGATCGGCCTTCCAGAGGTCATTCAGAGCTCAGTTTCCCATGTTCTCACTGTTACGTGTACAAGTGTTCTGTAAACGGCGATGTGTTGATACACAGATGAACCGTCAGAACCTGGGTTTTGGGTTGAAAACGCCTCAGCCACCTAACCCTGTGGCACATCATAGCGTGTTTCTCCTCGTGGTCACGATCGTTCTTCTTGGGAGCTGCATCCGGTTGCTGCTGCCCGGCAGAAGGGTGGGTGGGAATCAGCTTCACACGGCTGCCCATGGCGTTTCCACAGGTTTCGGTGAAGTCTTGACCCTGCTACTTTGGAGCCTATACCGAGGCAGCACGTGTGGTGGAGCAAACTTGTTCACTTCCTGGTCCCCAGAAGACAAAAAGAGAGGCAGGAAGAGGTGCAATCCTAGTATCCATCAAGGGCATACTCCCAGTGACTTCCTTTCCTTCCATGAGGCCCCTTTCCTTAAGGATCCATCACCTCCCAATAATACCTCAGAGTGGGGAACTGAGTTTTCAACATCTGAGCATTCTAGAGGGAATCTCTCTGTCTCTCTGTCTCTCTCTCTCTCTCTTTCTCTTTCTCTCTCTGTGTCTCTGTGTCTCTGTCTCTCTCTCTCTCTCTCTCTCTGTGTATGTATGTATGGCACACAGAGAGACAGAGAGAGACAGAGACAGAGACAGAGAGACTGAAGAGTCCAATATAAAGATTCCAAGTCCTGTTCCCACCAGCTGCACGCAGCTCTTCCACCAGCGTAAAGCTAAGAAGTCATGGGACCATCTCTAGGCCTGTGGGGTTTCATCGCACAGAACTGGCAATACATTTTCATAACTCAAATACAGAACTGGCCACCACCACAGGGTACTCTCCTACCCCCCCTTCCCTACTTTCTAAATGAACCCCGATGTCTACCGATCTGTCCTCGAGCCCTATAATTTTGTCATCTTGAAAGTATTCTATAGATAGAAATTCATTCTTTTCTAAATGGCCAGTCATTTAAAGTGTGTTCTTTATATTTAAGAAGAGAACCGAGTTTCATTTTTCTGTCCTTAGGACTCAACTCCTTACAAGACCTTTCACATGCACAGGTGTAAATAGGGGTTAGGGGTTCTGCCCTGTCTTTATGAGGTCATTCCTGGCCACCTTCCTGTGAGTGGCAAAAACCCTGTGGTGAAGAACTTCACAGACAGGTTGGGAAGTGCAGGGAGGTGTCAAAGGTATCTGATTCTAGAATGTTCCTCATGGAATATTGGTGATGAGCTTCTTAATGGCCTTATGCTTGGGCGAGTATCAGTTGCAGCCCAGACAGCTTGCTAGGCTACCTGTGGCCACAACACTTTTGCCTGACCATTGTTCCTTCTTTATTTTCAAAGTGAAGACCCGAAGAGAGCTGCCAATCATTTTTATTTGTTATCTTAATACCAAGTTCTGAGTTTTAAGATTTCTGAGCAAGCGTTCCAGTACAGTACTTGGACTCGAGGACACCCAGAGGATGGCAAGATGAAGCAGATAGTACCTGGAGAGGGCGGGCCAGGAAGCCAGGGTGGTATTTTATGGGGTCCTCGAGTGTTCTAGGTACCATGTTAAGGCCTTCTGTAGTCTACCCATATAGGCTGTCTTAGAAATTGCCTCTTCTTTGGGGGTTTTCCCTCACAGCCACCTGACATACACTCTATTCTCTCTGCATGTTCCCACCAGGTCACCAGTACTGGAGAGCAGGAGTATCTCACGCTACACAGAGCCAGACATCGCCCACAGGCCTCTCTACACCAAGTTGTTCAGCTCTGGTTTTGTCCCTCTGCTTGGACATAGTGCAAACCGTGGCTGTGTCGGTGGTGGGGGAAGGGTGGTGGCAGCATTTTAGATTTTTTTTTTTTCTGTTACAGTTTGGATGTTGAATGACCTTAGTGGCCCGATTGTTAAAGCTTGGTCCCCTGGGTGACACTATTGGGAGACAGGGTGCTCTTTAAGAGTTAGTACCTTCTAACAAACGAACAAAGTTGGGAGAAGAGGTAAAAATAGGAGAGCTTTAAGACTGAGGCTAGCCTGAGCTACATAGAAGATTTTTATCTCCAAAAAAAATGCAATGGGGTCAACAGGCTATAGATTAAAGCCCCCCAAACTGTGAGCCACTGCAACCCTTTTCTCTTTATAATTTGATGGTGTCAGGTATCTGTTACGGTAACCAGAAGTTGACTAGCCCATCCTGCAGGTGCTCCTAGTATTTTCCTTGATGCCCACTGCTCACTAGAAGCAAGCCCCACCTGAGTTGCTGGATGCAAGTTGCCTTCACCATTGACATCACTTTGCTCGGCAACCACAACCGCCTCGGGTGTTCAGCCTTGGGAGACTTAGAGAGAAATCCACATAACCATAATCGGCACCTTAGTGTTTTCAGGAATTACAGATGAGTGGAGAGGAAGTCATTGTCCTAAATCCCCAGCTGGGTATGAGGTTCAGGAAATTCCCCTTTGCGATTAATAGGCGCAGTGATCTGGTGAGATCAGGTCTCGGGTGACATAATATAATTGGCCTATTATCTGAGAAGTCTGGGCCGAATTGCCATGACCTGGTTCTGATGGGCTGAAAACACAGACATGGATGATTCAGGACCCGTGAGCTGTTAAGTCTGCAGATCTCTGAAAGCAGTCAGGAATCTGATCAGTCTGATGAGTGAGGCATGGTGTCACCTGTAGTAGGGTAATGTGTCAGCTTGCCCACGGCCTGGTGCGGAGAAATCACAATCTTAGTGTTTCAACTCGGCTTGAACACTAATGAATAAACCACAGCTACTTTATAAGCAAAATCCTCCAGCATTATATTACAACAATATTCTAGATTGGGTAGTTACAATCCCACTGTGAGAGTGGGGACACCTGTCACTGTGTGATTAGCACTGTGGCCAAGTGGTCCACACTGTGTCGTGTGTATACCTTGCTCATTAAGGCGAATGATGATTGCATTGTGAGAATTTCACTAAAATTGTGCTGACACCTTGAAAACTGGAAGATGAGAGTTTGCGTTTGACTCTTTTTATTTATTCATTTTTAGGTTAGACCTTGAAGCCTTTAAGCTGGAACTCAGACAGAATGCTATTTGAGTTCACAGACGCCACCGAGGAGAGAAGCCCGCCACCTTGCTGATCCTACTGAACTAAAGCCCCGGCTTTTCAGTGATTTTGGAAATTTGCTGGTGGACAACGTAGTGAGCTTGTGTTCTTCTATCATCTGCTCTGGAAACCCCCCTCTTTTTTGGGCCACTGGATGAAAAGAAAAGATTGAAGTAGTTACGTATCCTTCATGGGAAAATACGGATTCCTTTTCTGGCGATTCCATATCTGAGCAGATGATGTTATTGCCCTAAGGAACCTTGGCCCTAACTCAGACTGGAAAATTCACTGTTTGAAGTAAGAGCACTGAAGGTGGTACCCTGGAGATGTGACTTTCCCTCATCTTGATGGGAAGCTCTTGGATCAACCGAGAGACCCAGCCCACCATCTTTTCCTGCAGCAAGCAAGCATCCTCACTCAAAGGCCGGCAAAGGCCCGTGTGGTCCTCTCCACAACCCAGACAGCTGTGAGACTCTAATGTGAACTAGGTCCTAGAGCCCACGACCCCAGCAGAGCCTGACCCGAACCGACGGGGAGCTCTCTATAGACTGTGTTCTCTCGCTGTGGATCGCCACGTTTTGCTGAGGAAATGCTTACCTGTGAGTTTAGGACAGTGCTTCAGGGATTGTAAGAAGGGATCAGCACCATAATGGTGCACTGTAGGAGCACTCTGCTGTGGTGGCTCACCAAGGAAGACACGGAGGCACTTCATAGGTGCAAACCCTTTCAGACCTCAGCAGAGCGAACCATTATCATGGCCGGTGCCCTCCTGGATGCTAAAACCCTGAGCATCTCCTCTAAGGGTTTTTTATTGGCACCTAAGCTCCTCAGGCGTTCTATTCATAGCACATGGCGCTCACGAGCAATCAAACATCTTTTACGTAAAACACGCAAAGTCCAAGACCTAGGCAGCTCTCACCCAGCAATGCACAAAACAACCATTTTAAGCATAACTGAAAATAAACTTCTGCAACGGTGCACACGACTCATTATCTCTCTTCAAAGGGCAGAATTTGACAACACACTTGTCCCAAGTGTTTGGAGAAGGAACTGTGGACCCGAAACACACCCAACACACATTTTCCCCCTGCTGCATAAACATCATATTGCCGTGGGGGGCACTAGGGTGAGAGGTGGGTCATGGAGGACGGCTTGCAACCAGATAGCTCAGCTTGTCAGGTGGTCTCAGTCCTCTATAACTGACAAAGTCTAAGGTGCAATACAGAGTGCCTACCTATAAAGCCAGCGCAGAGGAGGCTGAAGCAGAAGGACTGTGCGTTCAAGGCCAGCCTGGGCTACTTGATGAAACCCTGTCTGAACAGACACAGAGCCCACAGTGACATGAGCCCATGTTGAATCCCAGACTTCCATGCTTCCTCTGCCAGTCAGAGTCAGAATATTAGCAACATGCACTTTTACACAGTCTGGGCCCAGAGGGGATCTTCCTGATGGCCTTTCCTGACTCTTCCATGAATATCTGGCCATAGGGAGAGGGAGAATGGGTGCCAAGTACTTGACTCATTGTGGACAGGCTTCTATAGGAGGGGGCTTATGGAAGATCTAGAGTTGAAGTTCATGTTCACTCCTTAATTTATAGCATATTCATTCACCCAGTTAGCACCACTGTGCACTTTTTGTGATAAGGAGAGAGACAGTGAGACTCTTGAACTCAATATTTTTCTAGACCAGTTTCTAGACCATTCATCCCCTTTGGGGGTGGAATGACCCTTTCACAGGGGTCACCCAAGACCGTCCTGTATATCAGATATTTATATTATGATTCATAATAGCAGCAAAATTATAATTATGAAGTAGCACCGAAAATAATTTTATGGTTTGGTGGGGGGGTGAGGTCCCCACAACATGAGGAACTGTATTAAAGGGTCGCAGTGTTAGGAAGGTTGAGAAGCACTGCTCTAGTCAATGTCTCAAAGAATCCAGAAGACACGAATGGATTTTAGAGGAAGATTTCCATGATCAGGTCAGTCTAGAAAATGAAGAAAGAGACAGAGCCGAGCAGGCTTCATCACCACAGCCTTTTCTGAGTTCCTAACAGAGTCACACACAGGAAGCATCCGGAGGACCATTAGCATGAGGCCCAGTGTGCTCTGCGTCCTTCTCAGCACAGATAGCTTTTCTGTGACGCTGTCGGAGTGGGGAACTGGATGATGTGGGAAGCGGGGGGCTGAACAGCACTGCACAGCCATGGGGAAATTCTCCATTATTCTCGGGGTCTGTGTGTGCAAGGACTCCAGACTCTTACTGCCTTCTCTGATTACACTCGGGAGAAAGGGTACATGTAGTCCCATGGGACCATAGCCAAGAGAGTGTGGGTCACTAATCTTGAATAGTAACAGCCCTCAGGGGCAATCTGCACTGAGCCTTTGAATGTGCTAGGCAGGCTGCCTGCCGGTGTCAGACTGCGCAAAGCTGAGAGCATTACTGCCCTCTGACCTACTGGCATTCTGAAAGCCATGAATTCCTAGGACTCAAGAATATACAGAGAAGGGAGGAGTTCCGTGCCTGACTGATCTTACCTTCACACTAAGGTTGCTTCTAGAAAAATCAGCAAACATGCTCCAATGTCATATTTTAAATCGCCATCGTCCAGTGTTACAGCATCAGTTTTCCCATGCGGATTCAGCCCTGTAACTCTTCACAGGACAGCTTTGTGCTAGGGATCCAATTCTGTGGAGGTAGGTTCTAGGTGCTTGTTTTCTTACATGTGATGTTAAGATATGGATGGCCAACACACTATTGGGACGTGGTGGGAACTTTAGGAAGAAGGACCAGGTGTGATGACTTGGGTCCTGGGAAGTGTGCCCTTGGGTAGGGCTGTGTGCTGCAGGTCTTTTCCTCCTTCCTCTGCTTCCCTGCAGATACACCCTGACACTGTGAGCAACTTCAACACAGGCCCAAAAGCAATGGGGCCAACTGTCCAGGGACTGAGCCCTCCAAATCGGTGAGGAAAGTCAATCTTTCAACTCCTTTCAGGCTGATTATCTCAGGTATTTGATACAGTAACAGAAAGCTAACATTGGTGTATGGCAAATGTGGTTCACAATCTTTTATTTATTTATTTATTTATTTATTTATTTATTTATTTATTTTTAGGAACAACTGTTTCCTTTTTGATTTTTAAAGATACATTTTATCTTTACTTATGTTTGTGTGTCTGTGAGTGTACATGCATGTGCACTCCTGTGGGTGTCTGTGGAGGTCAGAAGAGGGTGTCAGAGCTCCTGGAGTTATAGTTAATTGGCCATCATGAGCCATCTGATATGGGTGCTGGGAACTGCAGGCCGGTCATCAGAAAGAGCAGCGAGTGCTCTTAACTGGTGAGTCATTTCTCTGGCCCCTTTTTGATTCTTTATAACCTATAAGCCTATATCCTTTAGGAGTAAGATAATCCCGTATTGGGCCTGGGTGTGCACAGCTAGATCACATGCTACCAATCTTGAAACCTCCTGATGCTTTTGAGATAGTCCACAAAACCCCAAGTTTCTCTTTACCCTGAGCCCTTCATTCCCTTTGCTCCAGGAACTTAGTCTCTACTTCCTGATTTTTCTAACCCTCGGGGGGTTATGACATTTGGGGAAAGGAGACTGTAGTCCGGAGTAAAGAGCACTGGGCTTGGAACCAGGAGATAAGGTTTAAGTCCCAGCGTAGGTACTCATTCATCATGTGGTCTCGGGCAAATTGCCTGGCTTTGCAATCTTAATGAGCTGCTGGGCCTCGAGTGCTTTCTTCCTGGTACTATGCCATGTGAAGCTCAGGGCAGGGAGCTCAACACTGCGCCTAAATTGTGACCACACCGCCTCTCCTCTAGAGGTTCCCAACCTGGTAAGGCCAGGGATGCTTCGGCAGGTAGCCTGAGCCAGTCAAAGCTCACATTGCATCCCACAAACCCTGCTATCACCATCACCCTGCTCTTTGGCAGCTTTTAATTAATGCATTCACTTTGAAAAAAAAAAAAAACCATAAAATTCCAGACTCGCTATACTGTTAGCCAAGAGTCTGGTTTTGAGACTTGACAACAAGCTGAGGTTTGCACCTCAGCTTACCCCTCTTTACCTTCAAGGAAGTGGGTGACACATGCCTCTACAACAGTGAGCCTTTTCAGGTTCCCTGTGCCTAGAAGGCACAGCTGCAGTTCTAATCCCATAGCAAAAGGAGCTGAAGCTCAGAGTCAACCTCTGGATCAGAGTGGGTGACTGACCCACAGCGCCTTCCTCACTTCAGTGACCTTCAGAGCAGAGGAGCGGGACAGGGGTTGACCACAACCTTGGAACACAGCCTGTGGGGCACAGGAGCTATATGAACCCTGCTCAAGTAACTTCCAGCCTTGCTCTCTGGATTGACCTTGACCAATCAGGTGCCTGAGGCCTCATCGTGAGATGTTCTTGTCCTACTGTGGGTCCAGCTACCTGGCTTAACATCTGCCAGCTACAGAAGTCCCCCTCCTGGCCTCCCCCATACAAGACTCTGTGGGTTTTTTTGGGTTTTTTTTTTTTTTTTCTCTTTAATTTCTCAGCACAGGAATGAATGTGTTGGAGAAAGCAAGACAACAGCAAACAAAGACACAGACTTGGGAAACCATCTTCTTAGGAACAATCCAACCATGGAGGAAAAGGTGGTCAACGAGGCAGATAAAGCCTAGGCTTTTAAAACACAGATACACAGGAAAGCCATAAGCGTTGAGAAGGGAAACTGGTCCTTGGAAGCCCTGGGCCTGCCTTGGTTTTTCAGATGTGCTGGTCTCCTCTTAAAGACAGTGTGAAACATCTGAGGGTGGATTCTTGCTCAAAGGGAGAAATGATGCTGGTAGGGAGGGTGTGTCTTATGCATCAACAACTGAGCCATTGTCCTGTCTCCCCAGGACATTCCCCTTTCCCTGTTACTGGATCCCTGGGTTTAGCAGTCTGTGTGATAAAGGCTGCACAACTTCCCTCTCCAGGATAGAAATGCCTCCTCCGCCTCCCCTCCCTACTCCTTCGACCCCTCCTCTCCTCTCCCTTTTCCTCCTCCTGGTCTTTTTCTCCTTTTCTTCCCTCTCCCCCTTTCCTCTCCCTTCTGTAGTTCTCATAACCTACAGGACCACGGGAATTACATGGAATCCAGTCCTCTCTCTGCTTTGGAAGGGCAATCCTGACTGGATCAAAGCCTCAAGACTGAAGGAGTCCGGAGGGGCAGAGTCATTTCCGGGGAGGAGCAGGCTAAGAAAAGGCTCCCTCTGACCTCACCTGTCCCTCTAGCCGCAGAGGACCGTGTAACAGGAACATTCTAGACTACACCCAGCCTCCAAACCACAAGGCTCCCTCCTTGTCTTCTTCCTGGCCCAGATCATTTTCCTAAGGGGTTGATTGTGGGTTTTGTTTCCAAAGCAAAGTATCTCTTCCTTAACACTCTACCTTCCTGTGGCAAGAAAGACTGAATCACAATGGTGTGATTTATATTGTTCCCCAATGAGTCATCGGGGAGCTTCAGAGCTTCCGGTGGAAACCAGGAGTGCTTGAGTTTACATTGACCAGGTCAGCTCTCTGATTGGCAGGGGACAGCCGAGCAGATCCATGTTCAGCGTCTGGGTTAGCATCTCCTTTTTGCTGTAAACTGAGTGCCCCAGCCTCGCTCAGAGGCTCCCTCTAGTCTTACTACCTTCCGGCTACAAGCATGCCAGGCTTCACACATTACCTGCATCTGCAGGTGGACCCAGGAGCTCACTCCCACACAGTTCCCATGTGAACACCTTGCTTTCCCAGGTACAGTGCAGTTTGCAGAATGCGGGACAGACCCTGACAAAGAGTTGGATTAAAGTCATTGCTTCCACTGTAACTGCCCTGCTTCCTCTCGAGGACACTGAGCTCCTCACCTGTATGTCTCTCCTTCCTTTCTCTTCCCTCTTTCATCCATGAGGTTGCGGCTTTGCCCCGCCAGTACTCCTCCCATGATGACCTGCGTCTCCAGGACAACGAGGCTAACTGATTCTAGGTAGATGCCTTTAAAATCGTGAGCCAAATAACCTTTTCTTTTCATAAGTTGATTGCCTCGGGTATTTGTTCTACTGAGGGAATGCTCACTAACACACCCCCTAAGATAAACACTGCGCTGGTTAGTTTTTGTCAGCTTGACATGAACTACAGTCAGTTTGGAAGAGGGACCCTCAGCTGAGTAACTGCCTCTATCAGATCGGCCTGTAGGCAAGACTGTAGGGCATTTTCTTGATTGATGGTTGATGTGGAGGGCACAGCCCACTGTGGGAAGCGGTCCTGAGGTGGTCCTGAGTTGTATAAGAAAGCAGACTGAGCAAGCCATGGAGAGTAATCCTGTAAGCAGCGTTCTTCCATGGTCTCTGCTTCAGTTCCTGCCTCCAGGTTCCTGCCTTGGTATCCTCCTTTGGTTCCCTCTGATGATTGACTATACGGTGAGATAAACTCTTTTCTCTACAAGTTGGTTTCGGTTGTTGTTAGGAACATAACTTTAAAAAACTGTGAAACTCGGAAATCACTGTGTAACTTAAACGCCATTTTTGGGATGTGAAAGAAGATGATGCCCGAGCTTATCACCAGGTAGCTCTGCTAAGAGATTCTCCTCAAGCAAACCCCTGGCAGACCACCGAGAAGCTCAGACTGAGCCTAGCCCAGGACAAACCTTGACATGCTAGTGAACCAGCCCCGAGCTGTGAGCCTTGAGAGCTCAAAGCTACCACCCAATGAAATGATCTAAAAATTGAAATTTTGGGAATGGTTGCTAGCGTCTGTGTTGATTGATACCCATCAGCAAGGGGACTTGAGACTCTGTGCCGGGTCCTGGCCTCAGTGACTGTTAAACTTCTGGCATTGTCACTGGACTCACATAGGGCAGCTTGTCAGTGCTAGCTGCTGGCCAGCATTCTCGAGGGAAGACTTCTTGGACCTCCACCAGGGCCGTCCTCCCAGTCTGCCCCAGCTGAAGGGCTTCACCATGAACGTGGATCCAGCCTATATACTTCTGAAGCATCCTTACTGGAGAAGAATCCCCAGTGGAACCCTTTCATTTCTGCCCAAACAACTGTTCTCCTCTTGGTGAAGAGTTTGTTTAACATTTATGTTAGCATCGTATTATAAAGAATGTTTGCATGAATAAACCAAGCATGTTCGAAAGATAAATTTTATGTAGACGTTCTAATTGCTGAGTGTCTTATAGCTCATAAGCCATACTCTCTGCAGTTATGGTGTCTATTATAAAAACAGAAACTAAACCAGGATCTACCCAGTGTCCCTCCCTAGGAATTCGGTTGGATCTAGAGAAGTAGAGGAATGGCTTTATTTAACTCCTGTTTTGTTCAACACAATGCTTACTGGAAATCAGCACCCAGGAGACAGACTAACCCAGGGGCTGATGGGATTCCATGTATTGGCATCCTTGGACAGTTAGGGAGAGAATAGGTGTACTTGTAGGTCACTTGTCCCTAGTATGAAACTTTATATTGCTTTGATGTTAAGAAAGCAGTCTGTTCTTCCTCTTCCTCCCCCCCCCCCTCGTTTCTTGTTTTTTGAGACAGGGTTTCTCTGTTGTAACTCTGGCTGTCCTAGAACTCACTCTGTAGTCCAGACTGGCCTCAAACTCACAGAGGTTCGCCTGCCTCTGCCTCTTGAGTGCTAGGATTAAAGGCATGTGCCACCACCAACTGGCAAAAGCTTCTTTTTAATAAAACAAAGCCAAACAAATTTTGTAGCTTAACCTCTCAGTTAGGGATGTGGAGAATATGATAGCAGAGACCTGGGAACACTCTGATGTGGCAAAGCCCTGTGAACCCCCAAAACAAAAGCAGCATGCACACACACACCCTGCCCTACCCCTGGCCTTCACCTCTGAGGATTTCAGAACCCTTGATGTGAATGCTTCATCTGACACAGACACATCCTCCGGGAGCTCGCAGGGCTGTTGGAATGTACAACATTTTTGAGATTTTTAACAAAACTAGCTTTGATTTGCTGTCGCCTCTAAAAACGAACCAGAGCGAGTTAGAGTCTTTGAATAAAATCGGCTTATTTCAACTGTGCATTAGTCGGATGGGGCTGTGTTTGGCTGTAGACAAACATCCCCCACAGGCAGCTTAACACTCAGAGGTTTATAATAGACCTCACAGCTGCAGAATATCGATTCTAAAGCCTCCCTTGGTTGTCTGAACCCCTAGGCAGTATTTGTGATGTTTCGAAGGTAAAGGGCTCTCCACAGGCTCATGTGTTTGAACACTCCGACCCAGCTCATGGTGCTGTTTTGGAAGGTTGTGGGATCCTCGGGAGGTAGGACTCAGCTAGAAGAACTGGACTTGGGGGGAGGGGTTGAGGTATCGTCTTGCCCCACTTTCTGTCCCATATGTGCTTCCTGCTCTGTTCAGATGAGAGCGAGTAACCTCCTGCTTCTTCCATCACAGTGGAGTCCCTCTTATCATCATGACGTCACCATGGACTATATCCTACGGCCATGAGCCCAAATAAGTGAATCTTCCTGTTAGGGAAGTTTATTTTTGGTTATGTTTGAAAAGTTTTGTGCACTGTTGGGCAAGGGCTATCCTAGGTGTAGGGTGTTTTGTATTGTTTGCAGGTGTTGGATTTCCATGGGGGCTGTTTAATTGCTAATGATCTGCATGTGCTACCAGTAGAATGCCTGAGGAGTTCTGAATCAATAAATACACCTGAGCTCAGACTCTGGGGGTTCCATTATAGAGTCTGGCTCTGGCCAGGATGGTGGTTCCCTCTGCTGAGGTGTTGCAGAGTTTGCAGCTATGAAAATTCCTCTTTGTCTTCTTGGCTGAGCCACCACAGTAGCTGTACTACTACAACTACCTGTTTTCACCTTGTATCCATATGGGTGGGCTGTTGCCGTTCTCTGCCTTAATCTCATTTCAGGACCAGGCTGAGCAGGCATCACATTCTCAGCTGTGCCTATCGCATGATGGAGTACCTAGGAAGGGATCTGATCACTTCCAAATTGCAGTCTGGGACGGTTAGGGGGTAAGATGAGGGTGCGATTTAGCTGGATGGACCGGAAGCCACAAGGCTGGAGGTTTTCTCTTGTTAGCACTTGCCAGAAGGGCGCATCATCTAACCTAAGCAAGGTTCTGTTCCTTTCTTCCTAGCTGCAAGTGCAGGGGGCAGGGGTGGCAAGTGGAGGCATAATTATGCCCCTTAGACTTTCCCCGGGAGGAATGCTGTACGGATCCATATACAGCCAAGCTGGGAAAAGCGAAATGGGGATGAAAGGGAAGAGAAGTATTTTAATAACAGGGTAGAGAGTGCTCTGGGAGTCACAGCCAGGAGATTTGTATCTACAGAAGGACAAGACTTCAGGTAAGAGAGCCCTAAAGAGCGGAAACTTTAACTCAACAGCGTGTGTTGCTCTCTTGGGGGAAAAAGCCCTGTAGTATAGTCTCTGGGGTTCCTTCTCCATATGTCTCCCTGGCTTAGGATTCTTAGAGCTAGTGGGAGGAACCAAGGTGAAGGATAAAGGGGGGGGATTACCAGGCTAGCCCCAGCTTCTCACAAGTAAAACTAATTGCTTTGTTTCATGTGGCACCACCAGAAAAGTCCCTGGGGCTTGCCATAGAAGCACAGAGAAAGAGGAGCATTTGTCTGCCCGGTTGAGTCTCCTTCTGGTTGGCTTTATGATAGGCAGGACCGGTATGTATGCACACTTGGTATGCTATCTCCCAAGAAGGGAGACCAGACCAGGAAATAACTGCAGAGACATCTGAGCTGTGTTCTGCCACCCACGAAGCAGCCAGCCTCCTTCTCTGCCCACCTGCCCATGATCCCACACGTCTGACCTGAACTCAGTGTGCCTGCTTAGATAGTGGGTCTCACAGTGCCTTGATCTTCCACAACAACAGGGAAGCCCTGGGGCAGGCAGTGCAAGGCCACTGACGCAAGACGGGGAGCAACTTGCTGCTGCAGGCAGCAAGCAACTGGAAGCAGGATCTTAGGCACAATGGGCCCAGCCTAGCCAAGGGGTAATAAGTCAGGGGACTGTAACCTCTGCATCACGATGGCATGAAACTCACTGAGACTCATCTCAGCTAAACTGAAGTCCTTCCTTGACCAAAGATTACGGTTCAGTGATTCTCTCCAAAATTCATTAGTGGCTTGGACAGACTCCAGGCTGTGCAAAGTGCCTCTGACATATATTTCATGGGCCAAAATGGTTGCACAAGCCCCAGTCATTATACCTACACCCCTGCTAATAGCATCATCATCATCAGTAGTAGCAGCAGCAGCAGCAATAACAACAAAATGGTAGAAAGGAAAAGCATTTTCCCTTCGCTTAGGGTCCCTTCTGAAAAACTGCATGTAACGTATGTGACTTTTCACTTTATTCTGGATGGCCTTGTACCCAGCTAACAAAGGTAGATCAGGAAATAGGGGTAAACAGGTAGCCTGTCCTACAACAGCCGGGGTGGAGAGCCCTGAGCCAGCTGCAGGGTATGTTCAGCCATGAGTGTGTCCCTATTTTACATCAGGATAGAGGGGACAAGAAAGGAAGGGTGGGGGGAGACACATAGACAGGGGAGGGACAAGAGGAAGCCAGGGTGCAGGGAGGTGAGAAGGAGGGATGCATGCAACATCAGAAGATTGCCCCACCTGCGGACTGGTCTCATCCAAACCACCCACCCTCTAATGGGCAACTGATGAGGGTGAGTGGGAGGCTGAGTCTTGCCAGTAGCCTCTAGCCTCTATCAGCCAGGGCTGACATCATGCTCCCCTCAACCTCCACGTGCCCTCCTACCCAGCCTGCAGGCATTCCATCCTTGCCCACCTTCTGCCTTCTCCCCCTCCCATATGTGGGGGTGGGAGGATAGGGGATGGGGGTAGGGAGGAGGTGTCGGGAGGGGTGTCTGGATCTACCCAGTCAGCCTGGCTCCGCCTCAGGACGGTGGGTTGCTCCCAGTGCACTCTGACTGATTTGTCCCAGAAAAGTTGTCTGGGAGGATAGAAATATAAACTAAAACATCTCTAGTCTGCAGGGCATCCGTGCCCAAGAGGATAGCGCCCCCCCCCCCCCCCCCGCACTAAGCTTCTCCAGGGACTGAAGAAGCCAGGATGAGAGAGCCACTCCTCCCCCACCTAGTGGTGGCTTAAACTGAACTGAAACTAGTCTGTGTTTCCCCAGACCTGTGAGAGCCCAAACCACCAGCGTCAGGGCACCACTCCTCAAAGCGGGAGCTTGCCCAACTGTCAAATTCTGTGACAGAACATTTGTCAACCCCAACAAGTCACGGGAAATGGCACTCATTTGAGAACGGACCCACTGTGGCTAAGCAAATGCAGTCTTCCAAGGTCACTGTGCAACCTTAGTGCAAGGCAGCTTTTCTGGGTCTGGGTGTTCAGCTCTAGAAAATGATGCCAAGCTGTAGCCCTGACCTAGTTATAGGGAAGATGAACAGAGCATGCTTGAAAGGCACCCTGCTTATCAGGAATTCTGTGGGTTTTTTTTTTTTTTCCTCCAAGTAGCTCATGGTTTTTCCCAGTTACTGGAGGGCCAGGCAGATTGCTTGTTCCTTCTGTGTGGTGAACAGCCTGGGGGCAGCTGCCTCCACCTACTGTTTGGCAGCAACAATTAAAGTTTCCTCCACAAAGGTGGTCATCCAGCCCTGTGGGGCCCTAGGGGTCCCGCAGGGCTTGGGGAGCAAGGACCCTTTGAAGGGCCCCTTTCTTCCTGCTGGTGTTACAGTAGATGCTGCCAGGCTGGGTCAGGGCACTAACTTGGCTCACACTCCTCTCAGCTCTTGACCAATCCCCTGGCCTTCTCTGTCACCTGCTCCTCAGACCCTGCAGGGAGCCCCATGGCTGTGCAGAGGGGAGAGAGGCAGCTTACCATGTAGGTAAGCTCACATTCATTTCTGGGCCACTGAAGACGCATTGCAAGGCTGGCTCCAAGCAGTTCCCTCCCAGGGCTCTGGGGGCAGATGTATTAGTTAAAATTGTCATTTCCTCTCTGCCCCCTCTCCTCCATCTTAGCCTCCCTGTGAGTCTCATTTTAACTGGAGAACAACATCTCTCCACTTTTGTTTTTTCTCCAGCAAAGAACTAGTTCATCCTCGTGCCGGAGGATGAAAGGGACACATTCAGCAGGCATATAATGACGACTGCTTTGACACCAGCTCTCGGGGACCTGTGGGACCCTGAGAAACCCATGCCCCTTCCTTATGCTGGCTCAGAGTAATGTTTTCAGAGGAGCCAGGTGCCGGGGTGAGAAGTCCAACATGGCTGTGAATGCCTGTCCGTGAATACTCTCCCTGTACACACAGGACTGGCATTCTGCAGGTACAACAGAGTACCAGGGCCTGGTGTATACCCAGGGAGTGAGTTGGAGTAGGAGAGATGGGGAGGCCTTTCCCACCCTAGGTGCATCTTGGGAGAAGTGTGGCTGGCAGAAGTCAGCTTGATGAAACTGAAACTGAGTTCATCTGCCTCCGAGGCACGAGAGGACCCGTGAGCAGGGACTGGGACATGGCTGGAGGGAAGAGACACTGTGGGACACATCTATCTTTATAGGCATGTATGCTAGCTAGCCAGTGGGATGTCCCTGTGACTCCAACACACCTTTATACTCCTGGGTAGAGAATGGGCCTGGGGTAGTTTTCAGATAATAAACAGAGGCATAATAAACTCCTGGATCTTCATTCTTTTACATTCAAATAGAAGTCTCGTTAGCCTCATTGTTTCTCTCTCTCTCTCTCTGTATGTGTGCACGAGTGCACATGTGTGTGTGTGTGTATACATACACGTACATACATATATATTATATATATACATATATATATATATATATATTCTGTTTAAGTGTATTGGTTTCCTTTTCTTTTTAAATTTATTCTTTTCTCATACAATACATTCTGACCCCATTTCCCCCTCCATTCATTTGTTGCCCAGGCTGGCCCTGAACTCTGAGCTCAGGACTCATCCTCCTCCTGCCTCAGGCTCCCAAAGAGCTAGGTTGGCAGGCACTCATCACCATCTGTGCCTGGTGCTCTCATTTTTGGAAGTCTCTGTCTGACTGTAGCAGTAGCAATGGGGTCAGACTTCTTTCCAGTTCCCTCCCTGACCCTTCCCTGTTTTTTCTACAGAGCCTGGGGCTCTGGGCTCCTTCTCCTCCTCCTCTCACTGTGTCTCTCCTGTGGTGCTGAATTTCACCCACACTGGGGTCTTTGTTAAGCTGACCTTCATTTTATCTCCCCCTTGTTTCTTCCGACCACAGATGCTGGCGGGAGGCAGGGAACAGAGCTGATCTTCTGAGTGGACCAGTGTCATCAATGTTCCATGCTGTGATCGTTATACTGAGGTGTGGCTGCAGACTTTGGGTGAGCAGGTGGTCCCAGGGGAGGTTAGAGCAGCCCTGACTGCCCCCTGATGGGCACTCACATGTTGGTGAAGGGGCCTGGAGCCTTTTGTGTTTGATTTTTTTCTTTTTTATTAGTTGAATCTTGAAACTCGAGAGTGCCAGAAATAAGTATTCAGATCTATTTCTGTGTGTGAGCACAAGTGCATACACACGTGTGCGTATGTGTGTGCATGCCTGTGTGTGAGTGTGTGAGTGCCTATATGCGTGTGAGTGCCTGGGGAGGCTGAGATGGACACTGGATGTCTTCCTCAATCACTCTCCTCGTTAAAAGAACACTTTTATGTATATGGGTGTTTTGCCTGCTTGCAAGTCTTTGTACCACATGCATGCCTCATATCCCTGGAGGTCAGGAGAGGGCATTGGATCTCCTGGAACTGCTGTTAAAGATGGTTGTGAGCAGCCATGCAGATGCTGAGAATAGAACCTGGGTCCTCTGGAAGAGCAGCCAATGCTCTTAGCCTTTAGCTCCATCTTCCTTGCTTGTTTGAGACAAGATCTCTATCTGAATCTGGAGCTCCAATGTAACAGACTCCTTGGCAACAAGCTCCAAGGACTCTGCGTCTCTCTTCATTCCCAGTGCTGGGATCACAGGCACACGGCCCACACCTGGCTTTCATGTGGGTGCTGGGGACTGCACCAAACTGTTTTCCAGAGCCTTCAAGGCTGTTTCTGAATGGAAAAATAAACAAGCCTTATTGTCCAGTGATAGAAAAGAACATTCAGTGGCACTGGAGGCGTAGGCCAATCCTGCCCCAGCTAACTTAGGTTACAAGTCTTTCTTGTAAACCGAATGAGGTGGCTGGTATTTCTCCAATGACTCTGATGTTCAGTATTCTGTTGCCTACGGTTACATTGTAGGAGACAATGCAATTATAAAGAGACACCAAAAGTAAAGGGGTTACTCCAATTCCTTTTTTGTTTGTTTGTTTGTTTTGAGACGTGGACTTGCTTAGTAGCCTTGAGGGGCCTAGAACTCACTATGTAGATCAGCAGGGAATCAAACTCATAGAGATCTGCCCATCTCTGCTTCCCAAGTGCTGGGTTTAAAGGCATCTACCACTATGCCTGGCTTTATTTATTTATTTATTTATTTATTTATTTATTTATTTATTTATTTTCGATGCATATGGATGTTTTACTTGCATATAGGATGTAAGGTCTCTGTGAGACTTTTTTTTTTAAATAAAAGAAGAGATACTCATCACATTCTAGCTGCAATGCGTGCGAGTATTCTTAAGCCTACAATGGGTAAAATTGAATGCAACTTTTCAAAAGTAGACATTGTGACCATAATTTTAGTGGCAGTCTACTATACAGGGTCGTGGAGTTCTGCATAATCCTGTTTCCGTCCATTTTTAGTGACTTTTGATTTTCTCCAGGCTATGTCATTTCTAGAGGGTTTCTAGCTGGGGCTGTGTGATGGCTGGTCTTGGGAATCGTCTCTATCACATTGGTCTGTGGATAGGTCTCTGGGACATTTTGTTGATTGCTAATTGATGTAAGAGAATCCGATCCACTGTGGTGATACCATCCCTAGGTAGGTGGGTCTATAATAAACACCATTCCTCTGTGGTCTATGCTTTAGTTCCTGCCTCCAGATTCCTGCTTTGAGTTCCTGCCTTGGCTTCCCTCAATGATAGGCTGTGACCTCTAAGCCAAAGAAATCCTTCTTCCCCCTAAGTTGCTCTTAGCCTGTGTTTTATGACAGCGACGGAGAAAGTAAACCAGCATAGTGTGAGATGCTTTTCCAGAGATAAGCTTCAGATTTTCTAATTTACATATTTATCTCAGGAATGTAAACAACTTGATTTGAAATTTGTGGGTTGAGTTTAAAGTTCTCTTTTTCTATTCTCCTGGGGAAGATTTCTTTAACTACAGCTTCTAAATGTTTATTAATTTTTCAATGATTCTATTCCTTACTTTTGGATGTTTTCATTTCAAAACCATTTTGCTCTGGTTTCACATATTCAATCTGTCTCTCTCTTCAAGAGTTGGCATTCTGTTTATTAACTTTTATCTGCATTCCCATTTTTGGAGTTTTGGTTTCTTGATTTTGAAGTCTTCATAGCGAGTGCCTGGAGACGCTGAGGTGGTGGGTAGTTCTGTGTCTTAGAGGCTGGCCTTTGAAAGTGCTGGGAATCCAAAGTTGGTAAATGGTGAACTGGACATTTTTCCAAGGGCTAACTTGCATCTTTTAATACCTAATCTTTTCTTTCCAAGCATCCGTATTTTTGCTAGTTGGTATAATGCTTGCAGCCGTTCAGAGAGTGGAGCAGAGATGCCTACAGTGTGTACCTGCCCCTGTCCCTTCTTATTTGCCTTTCCTGTGAACCCTGTCTGTTTGCCCCCATGTCTAGAGAATCTGGGTGAACATTCCCCAGGGCATCACCCTTGCTCTCTGACTCCCATGGTCCATCAGCAATGTTTACTTAGAAGTCTCAAAGGCCATGTTGTGAACTATTGGGAAATCCTGCTTTCTGTGAGGCAACCTCCATATCTGCTAGGAGAGATTTTTTTCTCCCCCAGCCGTAATAATACCAACTCCTTCTTCCTGGTAACTACAGCTAGCAATACATACCCCTTCCCTTCTCACACCATAGCTGGGTTCTCTGGGCCTTCTTGAAAAGGTCTTGATGTTGGTCTCCACAGCTGCCCAGTCTGCTATCTGCCACTCTGGCTAGAATCCCCGAGCCCTGTCCTCTTAGTAATTTTCCTTCAACTCTCGCTCACCCTCACCTGCTTCTTGGTCCCAGCTGTCTTCGCTGTGGCTGGGATTGAGTCTGCTCTGCTGCTCCTGTTACAATATCCCTATCGCCTAGTCTTGAATGAAATCTCCCTTATTTCAGCCAGCGTAGGCACGTTTTTAACACTGACGTTTGAGAAAGCACATAATCACTGTACAAACAGCACACACGCAACGGGGTCAGTGGCTGCCATGAATGCGGAGCTGGCCTTTGCCTTGACCTAATCAGGCTTCTGTCCGGGAAGTGTCTGCTTTGTGCTCATCACAAGGTGAAGGCTTCTTCTACCATATGCTGCCTGTATGATGTGCTGCCCTTTCGAAGGCCGCAGGTCAAATAACCAAAGATTGTAAGTCCCCAAACTGTGAGCCAAAATAAACCTTTCCTCTTGTTACTTTGTTTTTCTCGGACATTTTGTCATAGTGATGGAAAACTAACCCACTAAATTACTGGCATCTGAAAAATGAAATGGAGTAGAGTTAGAAAATGTCATTGTAAGTTGCCTGTGGGGTAACACTGAAGTGGATTTGGACCGGTGTATTCACTGTCCAAATAGAGCAAGCATCATCGTATCAGAGGAGTAGATGTAGAAAAGCAGTTTCCACCCACTGAGTCCCCGCACTTCCAAGTCTCAGTCTACCTTTTTCAGAAGCTTGTCAGCTTCTCCTTGGACGAAGGCATTTTCTCTCGTTCTCTTGCCTAAGAAAACAAGGCCATGGAAGATTAGAATTTCCCTTTTCAAGTGGTGGGTGGGTACACACATGCGTTAGTTACTATTATGTATGGACTAGCAAGCAGATCAAAAGCAAGAACCAAAGGAACAGAGTGTTTTTGCTTGGAACAGAAGTAAGGCGTTGTGAATCATTTGTATTCTTAAATCATTGGCTCTTAGAAACCAGGGTGTGGGGAGGAGTGGGGTGTGGAGGTGCTAGGATCAGGGTGGGTGGTAGGAAAGGCACTGAAAGGGTTAGAGACAAGACTAGTGCTTAGGGTAACAATATAAGTGAAACTAATTGTATAGGTGGCCCCGCAGGAGAATGGTAAGACTACAGTAGGTGTTTTGGAGGGCTCCTGTGACTGGCATGTTTCTTCTCTGCCTTTTGAGGGAAAACTGTCCACACTCTAGGCTCTTTGTGGCTGTGTTTTGTAGAGGAAGAAAATCTCACTCGCGGAATGCCCTGTAGCTTTGGGAAGATGTAAATGGGGAAACAGGTCCCTCACAGGATGGCTGAGCACCTCCTGGGGAAGTAGTGTACCTGGGGACCTGGTGGGAACAGAATGGGTTTCATGGTTTGAACAAAGGAAGATTCCCAGTCAGCTCAGCTCCCTGCTGGTGCTGGGATGTGGCTGGCTCTGCCACTGAGCCAAGAGAGTTCCGATTCATTATGATATTCTTCAGTTTAGTGCAACTTTGGTTTAACATCAGCTAGTCATTTGGTGACTTTATTCAGATAAAGAACCAGATCTTAGTTGGACACAATGACATACACCTGTATTCCCAACATTCGGAAGGCAGAAGCAGGTGGATCAGGAGTTCATGGACAACCTTGGCTACATGAGACCCTGTCTCCAATCAATCAATCAATCATCAATCGGGTCCATGACAAAAAGCGTGTAAAGATTACAAATACAACCTAAAACATTTTACTTGCAAACAGTAATAAACTGAACAAGCGAAAAAAAATTACTCCACAGAATAGAACTTTAAGTGTCAATTGCACTAGAGGGTTTCTGCTGAATATAAGAATGTTTCCTGTTTCTTTCCTAGTTATGCACCTCTGTTCTTCCTCTTTTTCCTCTTCTTCAACTGATGCAAGTTTGAAGTCTAAGAAAAACCACTAAGTAACTGTATTTGAACTCTCTGTCTGGCGAATGGGAAACTGACACCCAACAGAAGACAATCTTGCACTGCAGAAACGTCAACGCTCTCTTCTGAACTTATTTAATTTTTTTCTATTTCAGCATTTTACTTATTTTATAGCTAAAGGCTTCTGGGAGAGGAAACACTCGTATCATCGTCCAGAGGTCTTCAACAGAAGCAGAGAAGATTCAATTGTGCAGCAAAGGTCTGGGCTGGTGTAAATCCCAAATCAGTTGAGGAAAGCAACAACAACAACCATTGCCACAAAGTTGAGTTGAATTTTAAGCAAGCTTTTAATACTGGCCAGTGATGGTGGAAGCTGACCAGGATCACTGAAAGTACCCCCTGGGATTCCTCTATGATGGCCCGAGCAGTAACATGTGGGCATTTTTAAATGCAAACCCCGTAAGACAATGTGTTTTCCATCAGGCCCAATCAGGGGTGAGCACACATTCAGATTTTTCCTACTTGGGCAGGTCCCGCCTATCTGTTTCCTGTCTGGGAATTTCCCTCCTCCTTCATATCCAATCAGGAACAAGCATATGTTCTGTGTCTTTAATTAAGTTCAGACTTAGACTGGTGGGGAGGTGATGCCCCGCTGGGCAACAGCACATGCTTATGATCTACACCAAGGCTTTATGGCAAACACTCTACATGCATCCTTTAATTTAATCTATGCAACAGGAGGTCAATGTCTTTGTTGTCTCTACTTTGCAGATGGAGAAATTGAGGCACATGTCTAGGTGAGGGCTAGGAGTCAATTTCAGTAGTTTAACCCCATAGCTTGACGCTGACCTCCACCACAATCCATTATAATGTTGGGTGCTCCTGGAAGCTTGCCAGTAGTAAACTGCTCTTCAGAAATTTCTCTTTGGTTTTGCTTTTACTTGTTTTGTGGTGCCGGCAATTGAGTGGAAGGAGTCACACAGGATAGACAAGAACCCCCACCTCTCAGGAATTTCTTTCTATTATTAATGTATTTATTGTTGTTGCTGGTGTGTGTGTGTGTGTGTGTGTGTGTGTGTGTTTGTGTAGGTCAGAGGACAACCATGTAGAATTGGTTCTCTCCTGCTATCTTTATGGAAGTTCTGGCGATAAAATTCAGGTTGCCAGACCTGTGTGGCAGAAGCCTTTACCCATTCAGCCTCCTCACAGGCCTCAGTTGTGTGTGTGTGTGTGTGTGTGTGTGTGTGTGTCTGCCTGCCTTTAAGGTAATAGAAGTTAGAAACAGACAGGAGAATAAAAAAAAGACTTTGATGAAGCCCAAACTATTTGATAGTTCAAGTTTATGAAGCCACCAGGCTGTAGATGAGTTTTCTATTTCTTTAAGTGTCCTCTGGTTGGCTTGTGACGCTTGCAATCGAGTTTGATCATTTGCATTGTCGAAAGATTAAAAACCACAACACTTTATTGTTTTGTTTCTGATTTTTGTTTTCTGTTTATGGCTTTGATTCTGATGATCGAATCTGGAAACACTTCACACCATAGAATAAAATAAACAGAGTATTATAAAATAAAATAATGGTTTTGAATGGAATGATATAGACTGGAATAAATGTCCCAACAGGCTGAGCAGAGAAAGCTGGTGTTATAGAAAAGCACGGACAAATCAGAAACAAATCCTAAAGCAGATTAGTCATCCTAGCAGATGTCAGGTAGTAACAGGAGACAGGTAGAGAATAGTCACTAATAGTAGTAGTAACTAATAATAACTACCAGGTTACCAGGGTACCGATCGCAACTTCTTGGTAAGGAAGTCAGATGCCTGAGGAGTTTCTCCGTGATTGTGTGGCAGGAGAGTGGAGCTGAGGGAGAGCCATCAAGATTAACATATGTAAAAAGCAGTTTCCAGGAAAGGACTGGACATTTCACCCAACTAAGGCTGATGTGTAACAGAGCATCTGCCACAAAAAGTGTGCCCTGTGCAAATGTTTCAATCTGCTCAGCCAAGGCCTGTTGAATGTGTATTTTTTCCCCACTCTCTGGCCCACCTCCGATGTTGGAAATGCCCGCTTTTTTTTAAATAAACCATCTCCCTGGTCCGATTCCTAGTTTCCAGACACAAGAGCCTGGTTATCCCAGCGGCTATCCTCCAGACTCCAGTACCCACCTACAGCAATCTCTGCTGATTTCTCAAGGACCATCTAACAACTGGAGGCTTCACTGCTTTTAGACTGGTCTTTCAGAGCTTGCGGTGGGACTTTAGGCCAGAGTAATGACCTCTGTAATTTCTATGACATTTCTGATTCTTGTACTGGTTGCACGGGGAGCCCTATTCTTCTGTCAGGATACAACCTCAAGCATGGACAGTGCCCATGCTGCTTCAAGAGACAAGGATGGAAAGGGGGCAGAAGTAACTGAAACCATGTCAGGGCAGCCAGCATCACTGGTGGCTCTTCTTTTCCTAGATTTTGTTTTTTTTTTTTAAACTGTGTCTTCAGTGGGTAATGCTTCCTTCAGATACGTCAGTGTTTTGTGGAGGAAGCACTGTGATGTTTGCTCACTGGGCAGCCCTGTGGTGTTCAGAAGCAGAGAAGAAAGGAAATGATCTTCCCCGCTGTGGGGCTCTTCAAGGGGAGCTGGAAGGCTGCTTGTAAAGCTCTGCTTGGTATCTTAGTTCACTAGAATGAAGGGGGCGTTGGACTTAAGTGGTTCTCTTTCAGCAGGAAGGAAAGGACAGTGCTCACCTTGTGTGAACAGTCAGGTGTCACGCATTGCAGGTTGGCTTCTCTGTTTATTGGTAAAATAGAAATTAAAAAAAAAAAAAAAAAAGGCTAAGTGTAAGATACTTCCCCGCCCCTGCCCCAAACAGAGCCTGGTGGTGGTGGTGCGTGCCTTTAATCCCAGCACTCAGGAGACAGAAGAAGCAGGTGGATCTTTCTGAGTTGGAGGCCAGCCTGCTCTACAAAGCGAGTTCCAGAGAAACTCTGCTCGAAAACAACAATGACCCAACCAAACGAAAAACCAAAAACCAAAGCCAATCAACTAAACAAATAAACCAAAACAGTTTTTACTCCTGGCCCGGAGAAGAAATTTCCAGATCTAGCCTCTCTCAGGGTTCTGTTTGCCTTGAAGACCCCTTAGCGTTTGAAGCTCCTGGCTGCTTGCTTCAACCTCTGGGTTTTATTTCCAAAGTCAGTATCCGCTTCCAGCCTGGGTTGTGTCCCGCGGCTGCTGCTGACAGAGAAGAGGGACTGCAGTCAACGTCTCCGTGAGTCGCTCTCGTCAGCGTCCTTTGGAATAGTTTGTTTTGTTGAGTGGGTTCCCTGTGATGTTAATGTCTCACAAATTCATACGCACTTTTGCAGGAGGCAAATGGGGAGCTGTTTGCTGGTCACCTGTACCACACAAGACAAAGAAGGAAGGAATGGTTGCGGTAGGAAGCCCAGGAGGCAGGAGGAGGAGAGTTGTTGAAAAAAGACAGGATGGTCCCTCAATAATGTACATTAAAAAAAAAAAAAAAAAACCTGAAGAATTTGTCAATTCAGCATTTATTCAGCAATTGCTGTGTGGGGCAGAGATTCCAAACTTCCCAGCTAATTAAGAGTTTGAAGGGCTGTTTGTTTAAAGATATGAGTCCTCTCTCTCTTCTTAGAACTAATGCATGCATTATAATGGTAGTCAAGGGAATTTAAATCTGCATAACCTTAAAATACTTTACAAATTCAAAGTTTATCCATCTCTAAATAGCCACAGTCCTCTCTAGGGACAGCATGGCTTAAAGAGGGTGGCTTGCCTTCAGAGCTTCACCATGACCTAGTAACTCAGCACTGGCCACCATCCCAGGAGTCCATTCCAACTGTGGGGAATCATCTTTCATTTCTGGGGAGTCCCTGGGAGACACCTTTTCTGATTCTTCAAATGGTGCATATAACACACACACACACACTCACACACGCACACTCTTACTGTAATTCCCAAGCCTGCTGTCTCTGACATTGTAGAAGATAATTACTTACCTCCTCATTGCATTTTCAACTTTTGCTAGAAGGGCTTTGCTTGCTCTTCTCTAGATTGCAGCAGGAGGTAGGGTCCTTTGCTGTTTGTTAGTCAATTCACAATGTCCGGAGTCAGAACAGTATCCGACATCAGGTGTCTCTACAGAGGCTTGTAATTTTTTCTTAAACAGGGTGACCTGCCTAGTGGTTCAGAGAGTATTCTGTTCTTGCAGAGAAACTAGATTTGGTTCCTAGGATTCACACGACAACTCACCCCCTTCTATATCTCCAGTTTCGGAAGACCCAATGTCCTCTTTTGGCCTTCTTGGGCACCAGGCACACACATGGAGCATAGACCTGTAGGCAAGCACTTATACACACAAAAATAAAACTAAATAGATAAAGACTTGTGTTTTTGAGATCACCTGACTTTAGCATTTGGACTGATAATAAGTATTCTTTGACATGAATTTCATGAAAATATTTCACAAAGATTGGTTTCATTTCCTAAAAATCTGGAAAAGAACAGTCTTGTTCAGACGAGGCACAGGTTGAACTGGTCAGCGGAGTGGATTTCACCTGTATCTTTCAAAGAACTTGTTTTTGCACAGTGGGGCAAGTGGTTGTTTGAAAGATGTAACAGCTAGACCCTGGCAGTGCCTGCCGGGGGAGGGGGTTGTGTTCTGTAAAACTCTCACGGAGTGAGCCAGGGTGCCCTGAGCTGGCACTAACTTTTCCTTGTCATGTGGAAATCCACTGTCCAAATGACCGACTTTGAACATGGCTGCACACCTGAATCGTTAGCTTTTCCTTGCTTCAGGTCAAGGATGACGTTCAGCACAAAGTTCAGATTCCCGGGGTCACCAAAAGGCAATGTACTCACTTTGTACTAAAGTGCCAGCTCTGAGCACAAGACGCTCTGTGCTCATTGTTTCAGGCCAGCATTTGCTCAAAGGGCACGAATCGTGGGTCCTTTAAAATGTCCCCAGAATTGATTCCAGAGTCAGTCATAGCTCTGGCCCTCTCTTCACTGTTTGCCTCCATCTCTGCGCCGCACCCCTTGCATTTCTTTCCTCCAGTCATCTTTGCACATTTTAGAGTTGATGCGATGTTCAAGTAATAGTTATCAGAATGTCACTTGTTTATGGTAGACCATGAATTGCTGAGAAGCAGAAGTATGTGTAATACATGTCTCTAAAGTTACTTATTACTGGCATGGGATACAAGTATCTTTATGATGGAAAGCTCTGGCCACCACCATGTGGCTAACGTGAATGTGAGAAGGCACAACTTCCTACCCATGGGATGCAACGCCAAGGGCCCAGTGTCACCTGTGAAGTGTCCTTGCCAAGTGTCCTCAACCCGAGTCTGATAAAGCCGCTAGAGATAAGTTTCATGATGAGGCGGAAGACACGTTCGGACAAATGCAGAATGTGGGAAATGCATCCTCCTGACTCAAACTGCCTTGGACTCTTGAAAAATATCTAACAGCAGGAGTAGAAATGTGGACTGTACAGAGGGATGGTTCTATATTAAAAGACTGGAGTCTAAAGAAGTTCAACAATCAAATCTGGTATGTTTGGCTTGATTAGACCCTGGAATTAAGCTACAACAGCAAAGAGATGATGAGACAGGGAGAGATGGGAGGAAGAGAGGGAGAGGGAGAGGGAGAAAGAGAGAGAGGGAGAGAGAGGGAGAGAGAGGGGGGAGAGAAAAAGAGGGGGAGAGAGAGGAGATTGCCAGGGCACTTGAGGCAATTGGGACAATTGAAATAAAGACTGGATATAAGATGATGATGATGATGGTGATGATGATGATGGTGATGATGATGATGGTGATGATGATGATGGTGGTGATGATGATGATGATGATGATGACTACGACTACAAGGACAATGACTTCTCTTCTTCTTGGTTGGCTGGTTTGTTGTGTCTCCATGTGTATGAATGCCTGGGGCATGTTAGGAAGTCAGAGAACAGCTTGTGGGCGTCTGTTCCTCACTGGGAGCAATCATCTCAAACTAGTCTCAGGTCTTTGACTGGCTTGGCTTTCTCAATTGTTCTCATTCTTCCTGGTTTAACTTGGTTCCTGTTCAGTTTTAACATCATACCCACCCAGGACTCTTCCCTCTGGGCTCACCACAAATTATGTTTTCTACATGACCCGTGAGGACCACATTCCTTACCCATGATGCTCTTCCTTCTTCATCACCTTTTCTTACTCATTCTGAACATTCACAGAGGGGTGTTTGCATCTTAACTGAACCCATCAGTGGTACCTTTCTGTCTATAAGAGAGGAAGCTAGGTGTGGTAGCACACACACTTAATCCCAGCACTTGAAAGTCAGAGACTGATAAATTGCTGTGAGTCCTAGGCCAGGATGGTCTACATAGAGAGTTTCAGACCAGCCTTAGCTTCTTCATAGTGAAACCCTGTAAATTGGAGCTGGAGAGATGAGTTGGTAGTTAAGAGCACTTGTCACTCTTCCAAAGGACCTAGGTTCAATTCCCAGCATACAACCATCTATAGCTCCAGTCCCAATGGGTCCAATACCTTCTTCTGGCCTCTGAGGTACTGGATGCACATATATACATGTAAGCAAAACACATAAGTAAAATAAGATAAATAAATAAAATAAATGTCAAGGGAATCTCTGGTATATCTCAGTGGCTTGTTAAATATTGATGACTCCATTTTACAGGTGGTACCCATGAATCATTTGTGCTTGTCCCCAGGCTTAGATGCCTAATGACAGGGCTGTACTTGGTCTTAGAAACAACTTTGTCTGGATCCAAAGGTCAAAGCAATTTGGTCTGACCCAGTCCCCATTGTATATCTTTTAGCTTTGCTGAATTAGTGTTCATTTCCAAGGATGAAGTCATGAAGGCAAAACTAGCACCTCTGGGCTGCAGAGATAAGACAAGTCAGCCAGTCAAATGCTTGCCTTAGCAGCTCAAACACTTGGCTTCAACCCCCAGAACCCTTTGTGAAAACGCTGGGCTTGGGTGTGTGTGTATATGTGTAATCCCAGGACTGAGAAGGTAGAGATAGGACAGTTTCTGGAACTTGATGGCCAGACAGTCTAGCCTAAATAATGAGTTAGTTCCAGGCCAGTGAGAGACCCTGTCTCCAAAGGCTATGGGCAGCATTCCTGAATCTGGACACCTGAGATTGTTTATGGCCTCTACATGCATATGCATACATGTGGTGCGCCAGCACATGCATGAATACACACATGCATTCAGATACACATACATTTAAAAATCTCTGACAAGTATAAAATGTATAAAACAGAACTTCACCGATATACCTGGTCATTCATCCACACTTGCATGGCAGAACTTCCGGCTACCGGACAAACTTTTAGGAGTTTTTTTTTTTTTTTTAATTTTATGTGAATTGGTGTTTTGCCTCTGTGTATGTCTGTGTGGGGGTGTTGGATCCCATGGAACTTGAATTTCACGGAGTTGGGAGCTGCCATGTGGGTGCTGGGAATTGAACCCCCGTCCTCTGAAAGAGTAGCCAGTGTTCTTAACTGCTGAGTCATCTCTCCAGTCCCATCCCTGAAGAATCTTATGAAACAGGTTAAGGGGCCACCCTGAGCAGGAAAGAGCAAGGCTGAGTCCCAGGGTCAAAGCATTCCATTGTGAAGCCTTGATTTCCTGTTCTTCAAATGTGCTCATCCCTCATCCCAGTCTGTTTTCTTGTGCTGTGACAAATACCATGATCGAAAGCAACCTAATGAAGAAAGGTTTTTTTTTTTTTTTTTTGGCTTATACATCCTGTGTTACAGAATTCTGGGTCTTCTGAGGAAAGCCAAAGCAGGAACTAAAGCAGAGCCATGGAGGAACTCTGCTTACTGGCTTGTCCCTGTGGGTTGCTTTGTTTGCTTTCTGATACCACCCAGGACCATCCATGTGTGGGCAGCACCGCTCCCAGTGAGCTGGTCCCCTCCCCCCCATCAATCATTAATCAAGAAAATTCCCCACAGGTTTGCCTAGAGGCCAATCTGATAGGGCCATTTTCTCAGTTGAGGTTCCCTATTCTTACACGACTCTAGCTTGTGTCAAGTTGATAAAAAACTAGCCAGCGTACCTCATCTGCCTTTACCCAAACAGCCTGTGTCATGTTCAAAATTGTAGTTTCTTGCTTGCTTTGGGGTGTGTGTGTGTGTGCGTGTGGCGGGGGTGGGATGTAAGAAATGTGTGGTTGGAGTTTCAGGGACAAGTGGTCAAGTAAACACATTGAGAATATTTTCCCCAAGTTTTACTAAACCAAAATAAAAGATTGTCTCCACTGGAAAGAATTAGAGGGTGCTGGGGGAGAGGAGGGTTCTTGGGAAAGAGACAGAAAGGTTTCCCAGTGGGGCTGTTGGAACTAGGGAATCCTGGGGCACTGGGGGCAATGATTCAAAGCAGCTGAAGGAAATTGATTTCCTCCTAGAGGGCTTGGAGGCCCCAGCTCTTAAGGGAGGGTGTGGTAGGTCAGCAGGTTTTAGATACACAAGACTCGGCCAATGTCTGCTGTTCTAGGCAAGATGTCGCTGAAGGGTGAGTGTCTCCAAATCAAAGGAGTAAAGGAAGAAGTTTTCACAGAGGGCTCGCGAAGGGGAGGGGAACCAAACACAAGAAAGTCGGAGGGAATTCCCACAGTGACAGTCATCCCCATGGGTGGACAGCCTCCTTCTGGCCACAAACGGCAGTGGCTCCTCAATTAAGTTGTCCGAGTCTCTAGGAGAGTTCAAGGTGAAACTGATGTAACACCTGAAAGGATTAAGTGGTTTAGAAAGCTGTCTGAGAGTTTGGAATTTGCATTGCTCTAAGTACTTTGAAGAAATGAGCAAAAGAAAGAGTAGATAAACATTAGCTTCTGGAAAAAAAATATGGTTGATTAGGAGACAAAAGTCTTCAGACTTTCAGATTCTGTGGCTCAGCTGTGAATGGAATTTTCCCAGTCAAAATGGTATAGACAGTGGGTGGTAGTTTAAATAAATTGAGTAATAGTCATAGTGTCTGTCTCTGAGTGTGTGTGTCTTTCTGAGCATGTGTGGGTATGTGTCTGTCTGTTTCTGTGTCTCTGAGTATGTGTGTCTTTCTGTGTGTGTGTATCTGCCTCTCTGTGTGTATTTTCTACTTTCTATGGAAAGAAATAAGAAAGTACACCAAAACAATGCAGGAAATAAACAATGGCTGATTGGAGATTAAAAGTAAGGTCCTCAGCAGGGCTGTGCTCCCAGAGAGTCAAATGCCTCCCCTGGTTCTTACCTCTCAAGCTACCGTGGATACTCCTGGTTGCCCGACTGTCTGCAATTTGTATACTAGGTATCAAAATGTTTCCCTTTTGTAAATTCTCTAAGGCATTGGTTCTCAACCTTCCTAATACTGCAACCTTTTAATAAAGTCCCGCATATTGTGAGGGACTTACCATAAAATTATTTTGTTGCTACTTCATAACTGTAATTTTGCTACTGTTAGGAATTTTAATGTAAAGATCTGATATGCAGAGGGTCTTAGGAAGACCTCTGCAGAAGGGTCATTTGATCCCCAAAGGGGTTGCTACCCACATGTTGAGAACCACTGCTCTGAAAAATGTTATCTCCTTCTCCATTTTTCTTTCCTCATTAATTTTATGCTTTCTTAAAACAGATATTATACAACCTATTATGGACTACGTAGTCATATAATATGTTTTCTCTTACTATAGCAAAATATCCGAGGCTCTGTCTTTTTAAAGAAAAGATTATTTTAGCTCATAGTATTGGCACCGCATCAGGAGGCTACATTTATGGATGGCCTTCTTACTGCGATGGGTCTCAGCAAGAGACAGAGAACGTGAGTTTAAGTAGTCTCTACTGGCCTCTCTCATAAAACACCAAGGAGTCATTCATAGGGGCTCCCTATTGATGCCATATCCAGTCTTAATGCTCTCCCTTGTACAACTCTTCCCTTAAACACCACAAAATTGGATTCAATTTCCACCCCTTAACACTTCACAATGGGGATTAAATTGCACACAGGAATCCCGGGGGGACACTCTCCAACTTTAGCCAAACCATCATAGTAGCAGCTTCCATCACTGTGCTGAGAAAGGACTAGGAGTCTGGTTTCTCCCCAGGTCCCTGACCTAAGTGAGCAGCCTCCCTCCCCCACTGCAGTTTCCGTATGAGCAGAATGGAGACACAACGGCTGCCCCGAAGTTAACAGGGAAAATGTGTGTGCGAGCGAGCGCCACATGTCATTAAAGCAAAGTACATACAGATCTGTTTACTGTGCCTTCAAGTGAATTCAGACAGTTCCCACAAGTCCTCTGGGAGGGACCGGTAGGCCTCTGATCACGTGACTGGTGGAGTCATGTGACCCTCCAGTGCAGTGACTGGCTGTAGCCAGTGTTATCGGTTGATTATTGTTATCAGTTGATTCCTTGAGCAAGAGAGGATATTGAAGCTTAAGGCTTCAAGACTAAAGCCAATCATGGTGGCACGCTCCTCTGTTCCCAAGCACCTGAAAGGCTGAGGCAGGTGAACTGGGATTGTCCATGCCAGCCCAGACTATGTAACAAGATCCCGTCACAAGCAAAGCTTTCAGGCCTAGAGGTGCCTGAACTCGTGTCTCCTTAATTGATTAATCTTCATTGCATTTCTTGAACACCTGCTGCATTTCTCTGAAAACACTTTGATGGACTTGACGTACTCCCCCACCCACTGAGGAACTCAGAGTTTAGTGAAAAACTATTCTTTGTAGAGAAACTCAAGTGTCAATTAGTCAGAGTGAAGCGAGGCTTTTGATGGTGTGTTTGTACATTCTAGACTGTGCTCCTGGGCCTTGTCGAGATTTGGTCTGTAAAGTTCTTCCTCAGAATAAGCTATGCAGTTCCCCTCACGATGGGTGAGAAGACTGCTTTGCACGTCATCTCGCTTCACAGAATTTTGGAACCGGAACACTTAAAAACCCTAAAAGGGAAAGGCAGGAGAGCACGTTCTTAGACGGAACAAATGGAAATGGGACTTAAAGCAGCTCGAGAGTTTCCAGGCAAAGAGTGAAAGAGGGAAAGGAAAAGTCCTTCAGAGTTGCCCTAGAAGCAGAGAGAGGGAAGACCTTCCATTTTACTCTAAGTAAGACATTAACTTAGAGGTGTGTTTGCTGCTGTTTGTTTTTCTCCATGATGCCACAGTTGTCAATGCTGGGAAAGAGAAAACACTTTAGCCTTGTCTGGGTGCCTCATTGGAGGCACAGTGAATTCTTCCATTCATGAGCAAAGATTACAGAATGCATTTTATGTGCTGGGCATTGTTCTTGGTGTTTGTACTGTTTCTCCTGTGAAACAGCAAAAACTCTGCTCTGATGGAGTTCAACGTCTAGCAAGGGTGATGGCAAGAGGGAACTGGAACAGTCAATAAAAAATAGATGCAAGTAATGTCACAGTATTTTAGATAATAAGAGAGGAGGTGACAGATGTTAGCAGCAAAAGAAAAAGCACAGGCACTGAGCAGGGGTCCAGGCCCCTCTTCATGGAAAAGGCACCCCCATCTCCGGCGGCTGGGATTATCTGCTGTTGCTGGCTCAGTGCATCTCTCACCCAGACTTTCTCTCAGCCTTTGGAAACTTCCTTGCCCAGGGTATTACACTCCTAGGGTGGTGCTCGTGACTAATTAATGTCTGACTAACCTGAGGATACAGGGTTCTGCCGCTTTCTTCAACTTGGGGCACTCTGATAGCATCTCCACTACAGGACTTCCCATAAGCGGCTGAGTCCTCAGTGGCAGCCAGACACATTTTCCTCCCCTCTGTCTGCAACCTTGAGCTGACTCCTAGATCTTCCTGCAGGCCTCTCTCTGTCTCATAGTCTTGGTCTAGGGAATGTAATCTATGACTGGAGCAAGCAGCCCAGGAATAAGAGGACAGTGGGATCCTCACCTTGGATGGTGTGGCCAATGCCAGCTTCATCAGAAAGCCGATGAATAAGGCTTTAAGTCGGAAGAATGACTTTCTGTGAATGAACACACAATGCAAATGTTTTTTTACTGAGTGACCTAGTTAGTTACCGTTGCTGTGATGAAACACCATGACCAAAAACAAGTTGGAGGGGAAAAGGTGTCTTTGGCTTATACTTCACATCATAGGCCATCGTTGGAGGAAGTCAGGGCAGGAGCTCAAGCAGGGCTGGAACATGGAAGCAGGAGCTGATGCACAGGCAATGGAGGGTGCTGCTTATTGGCTTGCTCAGCCTGCTTTCTCATAGAACCCAGGACCACCAGCCCAGGGATGGCAGCACTCACAATGAGCTGAGCCCTCCTCCATCAATCACTAATTAAGAAAATGTCCTACAGCTGAATCTTATGGGAGGTATATTTCTCAGCTGAGGTTATTTCCTTTCAGATAACTCTAGCTTGTGTCAAGTTGACATAAAACTAGTCAGCACACCGAATTTGCTTAATGGAAACTTTGTAGCCTCACAAGGTAAATTGCTCTGCATCACAGTCACAAGCTTGATTTTCCCTCCCCTAGAGATAAGGAGGTGGGAACTGGAGGGGCGAAGGCATAAGACAGGTGTCTGAGAGAAGCCATGCCCCAGACATCTGGCAAGAGATCGGAATCTAGTTACGGCTGCTGTGTCCAAGACTACGTGTCTGCTATGCCATTTGGGGTTTCTTCCCACACTTGCAGGGCCTGTCACCATACCCAGTGCTGGGGAATGTGGTGTAGAGAGGCATTGTATCTGCAGAAGCCTGAGGCTCCCAAGCACCGCAGCACAGCGAAATCACCTGACACCTGCGGACCCTTCTCCCTCCTCTTTACTATTGGAGGCACTGATCTTCAGACTGTTCCCTGAGATTGTGACTTGAGAGTAGTGGTACTGGTACCCTTGAGTACCAGTACTCAAGAATACTTGAGAGTACTCTTCAGGATGAGGGACACACACACACACATACACACACACACACACACACACACACACACACACACAAAGGCCATAACCTAGAATATTTGGGTAACAAAGGACGCACGTACCTGTAGAGATGGTTTCTATTTAAAGTTATGAAACCTTTCTAGTAACCACAGATTAGCATATATAAGCAATAGCAGTGTCAATGATTAAGACTGTGTAAGTGCACAGTTACCCTTTTATTGGGCTATAGAGTGAGAGCTTTTCACCTTTCATTTCAAAAGGCAAACACATTCAGGTGAAAGCTCTTCATGCATGAAAATCTTCACACATGAGTTGGATTTTACAGTACACATCTCAGAGAGAACTGCTTTCATTCCACCTGCCAGTTGGGCAACGCTGTCCTTGAAGAAGGAGGAAACTCCTTTCAAAGGCCTGCCAAGGACATCAGTACAGGCCCTGGGGCTGAGGTTTGATCCCCGTGCCTGTCCAGAGTGGAGAGAATAGGAGGTTGAGGAAGAGGAACATTGAGTGTAGGGAATACGTGAACTGGCTCTGTTCTGATTCTAGCCTGATTGTGGTTTTCCTTGGCTGGTTCCTCTGGTATTCAGAGAAACAAGCAGGAGGTCCTGCACCCTTCTCCAATGGTCTCATTATCTGAGTCTCGTTCTTTAAAAATAAACTTAAAAAAAAAAAGCCTTCTCATCATAAAAGAAAAAAAATATGGGTAGACACAAGGTTTTGCAATGCCTTCCCCCGATCTTCTGTGGCCTGGTGTGTCTGTTCTTAATTGTGTTTAAATGAATATGACATGAAATTGACCAGTTCTACCGTTTTTCAATACAGGGTCGGATGACATGAAGTACACTCACACCTTATGTCACCGTCATCCCCACCCATCTCCAGAATTCCCATCCCACAAAACTCAAAGCGTGCACCTATTAAACACGAACTCCCAATCAATGTCTCTCGCCCATTCCTGGCAACCGAGTCATTTTGTTCCGGTCTCCGTGGCTTTGACTCCTTAGATATTTTCTTCTGAGCAGGATCACGCAGTATTTGAACTTTAGGGAATGGTTAGCTTTCTTAGACTGTTTTCCCACTGCGACACAAGCCACACTTCCGTCTTTTAGAAGGGATGATATCCCAGGAGTGCATACATTAGCCCCCCCTCTTCATTCACCCACCAGAGGATGAATTGGGTCCTTGGGCTCCTTTTTTTTGTTTGTTTTTTTTTTGTTTTTGGAGACAGGGTTTCTCTGTTTTAATTCTGGCTGTTCTGGAATTCACTTTCTAGACCAGGCTGGCCTCGAACTCACAGAGATCTGCTCGCCTCTAAAGGCGTGTGCCACCACCGCCTACCTGGGCTGCTCCTTCTTTGGGCCAACAAGAGTAGAGCTGTCAGGAAGATGGGGTGTAAATCCCTTTTAACAGCTTCACTTAATATGTTCCCCAGCAAACAAAGGACTCTACAGAGTCCGTGAGGTTCTAACTTTCTCCTAACGAGGGGGTGTATTTGAGTTTATCCCCTTGAAGGTGGTCTTTTACATTGTCATCTTTTTGGGCTTGGTGTGCTGTGCATTTTCAAAACTCTGGTGGCTGTAAGAATCAAGTGCATAACCAGAGAGAGGATCATGAGAACAGGAAGGAACAGCCAACCACCACCCAGGCGTGGACTGTCCCAGATTGGCACCAGGAACTCAAGAAGGGAGAAGCTATTACTCAGTAGTGAGTGTGCAAAACACACCCACGTGGCTGTGTGAAAGTGAGGGGAAGCCTGTAATTCCATCCTCGTTGTCTTGAGTATCTCAGGGCTTGGGTTTTTAACCGGTGAGGAGACTGTGTGAAATCAGCTTGACTTCTGCTTCCTCTCCAGGTTTCTCAGTGATACAGCTCAGAAAGAAATGTGAAGCTTCATGTGGACCCATGATGCTTCCGGAAATGTTCATTTTCATAGTACAGGCTGCCCGTTGGCCCAACTAGTATCACACAAACTCTCCACTAGCAGAGAAGATACTCAATGACTATAGATTCCTAGGGTCTTTGTGACCTGGGACTCAATACCAGGACCTGGATCGTCCTGACAGTGAGCAACTATCTTTTCCTTATCTCTCTGTGTGGCCTCCCATGTTGCTTTCCCTTAAATATCTGCTCTTGCTTTTCATAGCCTTTTGGTAGCTTACCAAAGGCTACCAACGTCATTGTCATTTGGCCAATTATGTCTGTACCTCTCAGTTTAGTGTTTTGGAAGACGCGTTGGCTGACAAGTTTTATTTGTTTGCTTGTTTTAGACAGACATGTCGCTCTGGCTGGCCTTGAACTTGTGATGCTCTTTCCTTGGTCTCAGCAGGCTATGAATGCAGCTGCATTGCACTGTGCCAGGCTTCAAGAAGGCTTGTGAATTTATTGCCCAATGTGAGTCATCTTGCTGCAGGCTGTGGGTAGGGGAGGAGCGGGAAAGGTGGGAGGGTGCTGGTGGGAATCCTATGGAATGTCGGGTTCCCTTTTATACAGACTTCAGTGGGCAGTCGATAAAGCAGGGCTGGAACACCAACTGGAGGAAAGAGCAAATAGGCTGGGTCCGGGGAGAGCTGCCTCCTCCCACCTCTCTTGCCCACGGCACCACTCCGGCTTTTCCTTGTGCAATCCGTGGCCCCCTAGACATGACTCACTCAATGAGAAGACTGTAAAACCTCCACAGAAGGACGGCTTTGTGAGTGTGTGTTGTTCTTTTATGGAAGGGCCTTGGTTATATTGATTAATTAGCCAGCTAATTAACTCATCAACCTCCGTATGTTTACCGAGTGCTGACTGCGTGCCAAGCGCCCTGCTTTGTCCCTTCACCGTGATGTACAGAGACTGTTAGAGCCTAGTGGTCATGTGCCTGATCAAGTTGGGAACTCAGACGAGAGTCCCCGTATGAGGAGAATTTGCCCCCACCCCACCCCCAGCACCATCCGGGAGCTCTTTGAGACTACCTGCTTAATGCTATGAATGCTAGGGACTGTTTCCCCCATTATAGGGTTAGATCGAAGCCTCAGGAGGGTAGACAGCTTGCCCGACTAGTAAGCAGAATGGCTAGGAAGGACGCCCTCCCAGATGGTCGTTAGTAAATCATGTAATTTGGTGTACCCTAAGCTGGCTTAAATGGAAGCATTCACTCCTCCCAGTGTCAATTCCTACACAGCCCTTTTCAAAGCTGTGCACAGAGGCAGGCACACAGGCAACACTGGAAGAAACCAGACACCCGATGTAGACGGATCTAATCCGGAAAGCAGTGTAACCCAGATTCGCCCATCTGACGAGCTAAAGAGAACACTGCACCGTTCTAATGATTAACCTTTCAAATGCTCCCTTCCATTTTACCCACTTGGGTAAAGAAAATCAATTTCAACTATCTACTAGAAAAAAGTTAAAACATACAAATATCCCTGAAAAAAATACAAACTATCTATCTTTCAAAAGAATTAGAGAAATTGCAGTGCTTTTTTTTTTTTAATTATCAATCTAGTTTAAACATTTGAGAGTCCTTAGATTGGTCACAGATGGACACTGTGTTAATTCCATTTGGCTTTATAATTGAATTCATCTTCTGTATCAATTTTTTTTTTAAATTTTTCAAGGGAATTACAATTTCCCTAGTTTGGTCTCTGAATTTTTCTGTTTCTACCCATTTTTATTGACTTTTACATTCTCCCTCTCATATAAAGCCCCAAAATGTGTAAAAATAATTTGTTGGGCAGTTTTTGTTGTTGTTGTAGTTTAATTTTTAAATCTAAAGGTAAAGTTAGAAGACTCAAAGAACATTATTACTCCAGTATTTCCCTTCTATTATTAAAACACACCCATAATGCTTCTTACTCCTAAACAGTAGCACATGACTCTGGGAATTGCAACGTCCTGGATGCAATGGACTTCGCAACTTGAAGACTGCTCAGGGGGAAGCAGGTCCTCAGCATCTCCACAAAGATGGACTTCACAACTTGAAGACCGCTCAGGGGGAAGCAGGTCCTCAGCATCTCCACAAAGCTCCCATTGTACTCAGCACCTGGGTCAGCATGAAGGACTGGGTCAACTGTGGACAACAGCACTAATTGTTTCCTCTCACTCTACTTAATGTCAGAGTTAACCCATCGTTTTTAAATACATGTTAGAAAATACTAGTTGAGAGAAGAAACAGACACTTGCTAGTAGGCGATAAGAGAAAGGCCGGCCATTTCTCTGTCTTAGAAGGTTCCCCTGCGCCACAGCCATTCTGCTTCTGTCTAAGGTCCCGACAAAGACCTTTTCCCACTTGTCAGTCTATCTCAAAAACGGCTGCCATGAGTTGGTCTAATACAGGCCCAGCAGGCCCAGCAGACTATGACCTCTGGGTAGAGCTAGTCTGCACCTGCCTTTGCATGGCCTGTGAACTGTGAACACTGTTTCCACTTTTAAATGCCTGTAAAAAAATTAAATGAAGAATGTTTACGAGCATAGAAATGACATGGGATTCAAATGTTAGTGTTCATAAATAAAGCTGACTGGCATACCCTAACCCTAACCCTATGTGGCTACGGCCCTGCTGAGAACTCCCTGCTGGTGAGCGTGTTACATGACATACCAGGAAACTCATTCCTTTGCCCACCAAGTGTTTCATGCCACCAGCGGCTGTCTGGGACTTCCTGGCTTTCTCTTCTGTTACTATGGGTAACACTTCCTTTCTCCCCTCCCCACCCCACCCCCACACATTGACCACACCCCCATCTCTAGATAATCCTCTTCTAGATTTTCTGCCTCCTCTTCTCTCTCTCTCCTTCCTCCACCTCTCTCTCCTCCACCGTATTACAAAAATTCTTTTCTGCTCCATCATTCTGACCAGTTTTAAGATGTGATTGTCAGACGCAGGCATATAATAAGTACCCGAGACAACTTAAGTTATAAAGGAGAAAAGTTTATTTAGGCTCACAGCTGCTGAGGCTTTAGTTCATAACCGCTTGGCCCTGTTGCTTTGGGTTTGTGTTGAGGCAGCACACCATGGTGGAAGGAGACCTCTTACTACATCAACTGTGAAACAAACAAAAACAGAAAGCAGCATGGCTGGAGTCCCAATACCCTCTGTGAGGGTACACTATTAATAAACTAAAGACTTCCCTTTAGGCTTCACCTCCTATAGTTTCCACCCCTTCCTAACAGCACACAGGCTTTGGACCAATCCTTTAAGAGGATAAGATCCAGGTTGCAACAAAGAAGATCTTAAAACCATTTCCCCAAAGAGTCTTCACTTGGCCCAGTCGGGCCAACTACAGCCCACATCTTTGCTCTCCTCCCAGGGACATCCAACAGGGGTTTCTGTGGTCACAGGTCCCCCAGTACTTCCTTCTTTATCACTTACCACTCCACTGAGTCTAGTCTCACATGGTAAGTACTGGTCACCTCGTGGCTAAAATTGGTAGTGAGTTCTCTCTACTAAGGGCAACCTTTCAGCAGCTTCGAACACAGCCGAAAGTTCTGTCTTAAACCTGGCGTTCGTGCATCCTAGCCCCTTATCTTTCCCCTGTCTTAGTGTCTCTTCCTGAGCCTGCCCTCTGTTGCTGTCCTGGGGTGTCTTTCCTCTCTCTGCATTGTTTCTCTAGATCATTTCCTTACTTTAAATGCTGCGGCTGCAGTTTGAGCGCATCCCCTAGAAATTTCTTGTTGGGAGCTCATCTCCAGTGCGTGAACTGAGATGCAGGACTTTTTTTTTTCTCTCTTTACATTAAAAAAAAAAAATCTGTGTGTTCATGTATGCACATGAAATGCATAAATACACATGTATGGAGGACAACTGTCAAGAGTTCATTCTTGGGGCTGGAGAGATGGCTCAGTGGTTAAGAGCACTGGCTGCTCTTATAGAGGATCTGGGTTCAATTCCTGGCACCCACATGGCAGCTCACACTGCCTGTAACTCGAGTTCCAAGGGATCCAACACCTTCACACCAATGCACATAAAATAAAAATTAAATAAGTTATTCTTTAAAAAAAAAAAAAGGAGAGAGTTAATTATCTCATTCCACCATGTGGGTGCTGGGGACCAAACTCAGGTTGTTAATGGCAAGAGCTCTTACCTGCTGAGCCATCTCTCTGGCCTTTTGCCCCCTACCACAGGGTGGTGCAACAGACAGTTATCAGGTGGGATCCTCTTCCTGTTGGACTTCCCAGCCTCTAGGGATATAAGAAATAATTTAATTACCGAGGCTCAGGTATTTTGTTACAGTGGAGGGAAATGAACTCTGGCAATCTCCAAAATGCGGATCACTCCTGATTCTAGAGCCCTGATTCCTCCCTGAGATCTCGACTTCAGAGCTAGGAGCCTGACATTCCCTTGGCGATCAATATACAACAGGTACATCAAACGTACAGTTTTCCACCACAAACTTCCTTCACTCGGCATCCTCGGCGCAATAAATGGAACTTCAGATGGATTCATTTATTGCAGTCCCCAATCCAAAAAAATTCTATAAATGTGTGTGTGTGTGTGCGCCTGTGCACCTGTGTCTGTGTGTCTTTCAACCTTCCCACCCCAAGTTAGGTTCATGAGTAACCTATGCCGGCTCCACCTTCCACCTCTATGCTGTGGTCCTGTACCCTAAGACCCTCATGGCACCCGAGTCCCTGCAAAACTAACTGCTGCCTCCCTTTCTACTCTGCACCCTCTGCATCACCAACTCCCTCCTGTCTCCAGCCCACTCCCACCTGCCGACTTTCTCTGAGGCTTCTCATTGCCTAATTTGCATGTGAGGGTTCCTTTCTCAGGACCCAATGTAAGCAGGGTCTCCGGTCCCTGCTCCCCACAATCCTTTGTAAGATGACCCTTTCTTAGGACCCCTAAAACCACACCCTTCTTATTAAACTATTGATTTTCTCTCTCCTCCAGAATGCAAGCTCCACAAGAACAGAAACTCTTAACACATCTCCAGACCCTAGAAGTGTCCTTCTTCTTAGTAGTATTTTATTTTTATTTTTAATTTAATTTCTGTGTGTGTGTGTGTTTCTGTAGTGTTCGTGTTTGTGCGTGTGTGTGTGCATGAGCGCACATGCAGGTATTAGGGCCCGTGTTCGTGTGGAGGAAAGAAGAGTCTGTCAGGTGTCCTGAGCGATGTCACCCCTCCTCTTATTCCCCCAGGCAGGGTCTCTCCCTGAACTTAGAGCTAGGCTGGTGGCCAGTAAATCCCAGCAACGCTTCTGTCTGTGCCTGGCATATCCCTGGGGTCACAGAGCACAGTCACATCTGGTCTTTGGCGAGTGCTGAGAATTTGAACTCAGCTCCATGCATTTCTGCAGCAAATTCTCTCAGCCCTTGAGCCATCTCCCCAGTCCCTTAGCCAATACTCAATTTAAAGTAATCAATTTAGATTACTTAAATATTGATTTTCAGTTAGAAAACTTACGTGCAGGTGCACTCTCCTGCCCCCACCTATCTCTGCTGGGGATGAAATCCAGGATTTCTTACATGTTAGACGACATATCCACCAGGAATCTATGTCCCCAGCCCATTTTTCCCATTCAACAAGAGCAAGTATTTTTCCTTGTTATTTAATCATGTTTGTGAGCACCCTTTTATCGGTTGCATAATACTGCATTCCATGGTTGTTTACCTCAGTGTAATCTGATATTTGGGTCATATCAAAATTTTCACAATAATGAGCAACGGGTTCTTTCATCCATGCGGGATGCATGTGTGTGTGTGTGTGTGTGTGCACACGCGCATGCACGTGTGTGCTCAAGAGTGTGCTCTGTCCTATTTTATCTGGTCACTGGAAATGAATCCACGGACGCCGATGACCCTGTAGCAGCGGCTCCCAGAGCAGCACACCTGGTCTGGTTTCAGACTAAGCTGGGAGTCTGGAGTGCAATTAGCATTTGAATTAGTGACAGGAGGATAAACAGGTGATTATCCCATTCAACAGCTGTTGGATGGTGCTAAATAGACACTGACAGCTCGAGCTTCAGATGTAGGGTTTATTAACAAATGATTAAAAAAGAAAAAGAAAAGAATTGCTTGTTTTTGTTTTTTTAAGTAAATGAAAGCAGGGTTAAAAAAAAAAAAAAGTCCCTTTAAACTGCTTATGACCAAACTGAACTGATTCCGACTCCTGAATCAAGCTGCTTGTTCACAAAGTGAATAGCACAAATAATCTCATTTCATACTTTCCTGCCCTTTGTCTGAACGGCTCATTGTGACTTATAGATGTGCTTACAACACCCCTCAGTTGGAGTTGGGGCACTTAACAGTATGGACTCAGCAGCTACATTTTGCCCACAGAGAATCTACCTCATAGAGCCCGGGACTTTGACAGGGTCAGGCAGAAGAAATTGGAACTCATAGCCCCAACTTCTAACACTGCCTTGTTTTCTTGGAGAAAAATTTATTGCCATTTTTAGAGTGAGGATGTTTTTATTGTGCGTGATGTTTATCTTGACGGTTTTCCTTTAATTACCTGCCGTGCATTAGAGCTGTGAGAACCCTTGCAGTATGAGTTCGCAGTGAGTGGGGGTGGGCAGTGGGGTGGGTGGAATTTGGGGTGAGTGGGGGTGAGTGAGGGAGCTGAAGGGGTGGATTGTTGCTGCTTTTTGCTTTGTTCTCAAGTGTCTTTGTGCTTCTTGATTTCTGTTTATTTATCTAGGTACTGATTCAGTCCAAGCTTGCATGTGCTAAATACACACTCTAGTGCTGAGATGTGCTCCAAGTCCACTTTTTGATTTATTTGCCTTAAGTTTTGGGTATGTGGATTTAGGGTCAAAATTGATGCCACAGCAAGTTGCTGTGTTGTAGCCAATGACTTAGGTTTTGTAGAAGTTTTCAAAACTCTCACTGAGAGAGTCTTCTTGGTGAAGAATCAGGCAGAGATTCTTAGCACTGTTGGGTCTGAGAATCACCCCACAAAGACCACAGAGACCATGTATGCAAAAAGCAAAATCACTTTTATTCTGCAGAGCAAACCTGCATGCAGGGGTCAACCACTTTACAAAATGGTGGCAAACAGATGCAGCCTTGTGGGCCTTTTAAAGGAAATAGACAGTGGCTAGAGGACCTGAAACCTGCATTGGCTTGTCAAATCTCGCAAGGGAAACAAGGGGCTTCTGGGAAATCAAGAACTTTACCAGGAAGCGGAGAGCTGAGATCAGTGCTGTCCACCACTAGAAGGCGCTGGTCCTCACAGAGCGAGGAAGAAAAGCCAGGCCTGATGAGGCAGAAACAAAAGATCATGAGTTTGAGGCTGGCCTGGGCTACATAGTGAGATCCTTCCCCCCCACCCCTCTCTCAGAAACACACAAAACAAAAATAAACTTGAAGAAAAGGGAAAGGCCGGATTGGGAGATGGCTCAGTGGTTAAGAGCACTTGCTGCTCTTCCAGAGGTCGTGAGTCCAGTTCTCAGCACCCAGGTTAGTCAGCTGGCAACCTCCTGCAATCTAGCTCCGGGTGCTGGGTGCCTCTTCCGGCCTCTATAGGTACCTGTACTGACATGCACATATCGACACACAGACATACACAAAAATAAAATAAAATCCTCTTTAAAAAGGAAAAGGAGGAAGGGAGGGAGGGAGGGAGGGAGGAAGGGAGGGCCTGGGACGAGTGTAATTTTGGAAAGTGCTAATGTCATTCTCTACATCATATGAACATGTATGCTTGAATGTCACATAGAACTGAAAACACAGAGATGCATCCCCACCTGGCTCTGTACTCTGCTCAGACTTCCCCAATCTAATGCTTCGAAGGCTATTTATTCCTTACCACATATCCATAAAATACTTCCCCTGTCAAGAAAAGTAAAATCCATTCTCTTTCAGAAAGGCTGATTTTTAAACCTTTAATGAAAATGCAGCACTAAACACTTTTAGTCAGTTTAGGTGGTGCTTGCAAATATCTGAGGGAAGATTAGCAACGTCATCTCTCCGTGACAAGGTTTGTGATTCTGCATGTATGTAAATCTTCTCATTTCATTTTATTCAGAGTTAACAGGATATTGCAAGACTTAGAACATCGCAGAAGGTATCCGTGCTTTCCTTGCTGGGAATGAAGAAGACCTCATCTGCTGAGTCCCTGACATTTGGTAGTTGTAAGGAAGACAGCTAGACTGGAGTGCAATGAGTTGCATCGTCTTGGCTTGTGTATGTCACACATGTTATACAAAAATGTAACACAATTGTGTTAAATTAATAAGTCTGGCCTAAATCTGATTCCATTCTTAAATGATAAAATTTGGCCCAAGCTGGTCTCCACGTTTGGTGAACTGAAACCTAAGTTGACATGAAAGCAAGCTGTAACTTAACTTAAGAGTATGGAGTATAGCCAATTATGGCAGCCAGCCTCTAGCCAATCAGAGGCTACAAACTGCCAAACAGGCAGAGTCAATGCTGACTACAGCTAAGCAGGGTGTTTCTGTGGCTCACTTCCTTTTCTCTGGCTATAAATACAGCCTGTGCACACTGTGCACAGAAGGCATTCTGAATCAACTTCTCACTTTAGAGCTAGAACCGCCCCCCCCCAATAAATTGTTGAGATAAACTCAGCTCAGATTTTCCTTTATCAATTATGTCTCTGAAATCCAAAGTTATTTGGTCTTCTCTACTTTTTATCGGCTAAGTCTGGTCAGCTACGCAAATTAGTGCTAAAACTTCTTTGCTGGCTGGGCATCCTGGGACTCCCTCCCCCACCTCCCCACCCCCGCCCCCAGGATGTTCTGAACAGACAGGTTAAGGTTAAGGTTGGACTTTAACACTGTTTGCTGTTCCGATGGCGTGCTGCCTCTGTCTCTATGAGAATGATGGAGGTAACCGGCATTTGTAGGCTCTGGTTCTGTTAATGCATAATTGCTTGCCAGAGAGTTCACACACAGATGCTTTCAGGCCATTAAGGCAAAGGGCAGGAGGAGAGGGAGAGAGAATAATCTGGGGAATGCAGGGGTGAGGCCTTCTTGCTCCCACCAGCTGTTCTGGAATGGTCTTTCTGCAGGAAAGAAATGCTGCAGTGGTTCGTGACGTCTCAGGCCAGCGTGATGCTCGGGCTGGTAGAAAGCTTTTCCGTGTGTTTCCTCCGGGGTATTTGGGCTTTTGTTTTCTGCCGTGCTTTGCACAGAAGCTGGAAAGCTGCCTCCCCAAAAGTGGATTTCCTCCCCTTTTATAAACTGACCCCTGGTGGTTGCCATAGCAACTGCAAAGAGAGACTGATGAGCTGTGTAAACAAGTCCAATTCTCAGAGCTGGGGCAAAGCAAGCCCTCGGAAAAGAGAGAGATGATGAAGGGCTGGAGAGCCGGAGACACTGTAAAGCACCCGCCCAGCCCTTCCCTTCTCTCCTCGCGTCCTGTATTCCCCTCAGCCCTGGGGAGAAGACCTAGGATCTAGGAGGGCAGCATGCAGGGACCTGCCTTTGATGCTGGGGAACAGAACCCGAGATGACTGAAAATGAAATTTAAACATTTGCTCAGAGCTCTAGGCTAGAAATGTGCCTGTCTGACCTGGAAAAACAAATAACCCAAGTGACTGCCTCACCTGCTGTGGACTGAGACACCAGAGAGAGCTGGGCTGATCAGTCCTCAGCTACTCTTGCCTTCATAATGTAGGCTAAGCTGGAGACAAAGGTTGAAGACTTCTGAGATCTGTGCTACTTGCGGTTATGACTGCTGTGTTTTTTAGAAGGAAGAATAGAGAAAGACCATCCTGAGATACACAGTCCCTAGGGTTTGTAATTACGACACACACACACTTTCTTCTCCAGGAACTTGCTTCATGGTTTCAGGAAACTTTCTGCACACAATCATAGAGATCCAGGGATCCCAGTGTTATATTCAGTGTTGTTTTCTTCTTTCTTATCCCCCCGCCCCCGCCCAGTTAACTCTCCCCAACCATCGTTTATCTTTTTTTAAGTGTTTGAGAACGAATTGTAAACTGTGTGATACACATTACACCACAGCTTCTCAAATCAACCTCCCGAGGAGATGGTGAAAAGCAATTGGAGGATCCCTGGAAAACTTGCATTTCTTTTGTTCTTACTGTTGCCAGTGTAGGCTCTCTTTTCAATATGGAAAACCGAAGTTGCCTCATTTATTCTCACAGGAGATCTGGTGTAACGAACTACATTTACCCTCAGCTCATCCATGGCTGCTCATTTTCAAATTTACTTCACTGTTGAACAACAACGACAAAAACCTCATCTGTACTAAACACGTGAAGACATTTGGAGGGACATCACTCAAAAATAATGGTTAATAGTATAACAACCATTTCCATCCCATTGTACGGCATTCATGATGTAAGTAATACAAGAATGATTTGAGGGATATGGAGGGTGGGACTACGTTATATGTAAATATCACACCCTTTTATATGAGAGATATTTTGTCTTGGGGGGGTGTTCTGGACCCAAATCCTTAAAGATAATGAAGATCGGCTGTATGCTTAATACTCATTCTTATTATTTATTCTTAACTTTTTGAAGTCTCCACACATCTATTATTTCAGAAGGTGCTCCCGCAACCCCCAAATCATATGTGGGCAATTAAATCTTCTAATTAACCCTTCAGATGAGGAAACTGGCATGAGGAAGATTAGCTGAGTTTATTATAGGGAAATTATGGGGGGTGAAAGTGTGGGTTTAAAGGCAATTATTGAGTCACTCTTACTTCTAAGATACAGAGTATCCTGCATTACATAAGTCTAGATTGCAATGGACACTTCTATAAGCTGCGCTACACAGAACCACAATGAGTATTTTCCGAGTGTCCTCTAGGCTCTAGTTTTAAAAATTTGATTCCTAATTCTTAGGACATTTTCATTTGTAATATGGCATTAAAATATCGCCATTGTTTTCCTTTTGAAGCATATCAACAGTTCTCTTCTTCCTCCCTGGCCCCTCCTCAAGCTTCAGTCGCAGGTGGACTGATGCTATATATAACTATGGCTGAATGGGCAATCACTTGCTCAGCATGCACAAGGTTCTGGGTTCGATCCCTACTACCACTAAATAAATAGATGAAGCAAAATAAAAATTAAGTCAAGCTCATGACTCTTGTAGGCTTTCTGTAATCGGAAGCTTTAGCCATTCCTTGGAGGAAAAGCACTTTCCTCCAAGATTAAAACCTTCCAGCTTAGCTCAGTAAGACACAGGATGTTAAAACAGAGGTAAAACAACAGGGTGGTTTAAGGGGTGGGCAAAGCATTCCATCCTGTAGGGATATTCCTCAAACTCAGGATGTAAGCAACTCACTAGCTTTAGGAAGTACCTGAAACCAGATTCTCTAAGCCCTTCCCTCCTCAAGTATACACAAGCTGTAAGGACTGCTGAGGGACACTCTCTGACAGGCTGATTCACTTGGTAGTGTCAGAGACCTGCTGAGCTGCCTGGACATGGCTCAAACCAACTGCACTACCTGGAAAGGATGCCCTTCAATTGTTAAGCTGCCTGTAGGCTCTGCAGTGGGCTCCAGATTTCCAGCTTTCATGTGCTGTCACCCATGCTGAGGTGGACCTTGGTGATGCAGCCATCTTTGACTCATTTTTACTCCTGCAAGTAACCTCTCATCCACACTCCTGTAAATAACCCCAATAAAACACATTGATTCACTAAGTTGGACTTTGGTGGTATATACATTCTTTGGTTTGTTGCCTCTCTATTTAGGGCAAATAGATGCCATATGGGAATATGACCCAGGCATAGTGTCATGATTCTGTGGGATCTTCAGTAGGTTGAAAAGAATTTTGGACCAGTGATGCTGATCCTCTGGGGAAGATGAGAATTTTTGAAAAGTAGTAATACTTTGGAGCCAACCATCTTTAAAAGTGCTTAGAGATGACTGCCCTCTCCTCCCAGTTTGCAACTTTTCAGACTCCTAGGGCTGTTTGTGAGTAGCAGCCAAGGTGCTGGGTGGAGTAAGGTTGGAGAATCAAGCAATACATGCAGTACCCTGGAGAAATCTCAGTCTCTACCCTGAAGGTCAAGGAGTGACATTTTGTTGATACGCAAGTCCTCCCTTGGGAAGAATTATTCTCTTGCCATTGGAAGGTATAGGCTGTGTTAAAGTTTCTAGAGGGAATCATGTTTTCTATTTCCCATTTCTAGAGTTTTTGATGGTGAGTTTTAAATGTCTACTTGCCACAACCTGGAATCACCTGAGAAGAGAGCCTCACTTGAGAGAATAGCTGCAGGCATGCCTGTGGACAGATGTCTTGGATGTTAATTGATGGAGGAAGATGCAGTCCACTTTGGGTGGCACCATTCCCTAGGTAGCATTTCCTGAACTATATGATACAGGAGAAAGCTAGATGAAATAAGAAAACCTGGCAGCATGTTCTTGACTGTGGAGGATGTGACTTGGCTAGCAGCTTGAGTTCCTGCTTTGATTTTCTTGAAATGATGGACTAAAATCATAAGCCAAATAAACTCTGCCTTCCCTAAATTGATTTTGGTCAGGGTGTTTTTTTCACAGCAACTGAAATGAAACCAGGATGAGGCTCTTCTCCCAGATAGTGCAAGCTTTCATTTTCTGTATTAGAGGCATGGCTGCCTTCCTTCCTCCTCCCCAGGGACAGGATAGCAGTCAGCCTTGGAGCCTAAGTTTCTTGAGTTTCTCCCTCAAGAAGCCAGCATACTCCAAGGATGCAAGGAGTCCCCTAAACCTCTGGGTTTTATTGGGAGCATCTGAAAATGATGTTCTTTGAGTTTTTGGATAAATGGCTCCTGATTCTCCTTAAGTAACTGTACTTAAAGCAGACAGATGAAAGAAATCATAAAATAGTATCCTGGGGAGGGAGGGCACTAGAGATTATGAATTAGAAGTAAATGTCTAAATTTAAATGTTAGGGTTTTAAGACAAGGTATACCTTCAATCCAGCACTTGAGAGTCAGAGGCAGGAAGATAGAGGAGAGGTCAAAGCCAACCTGGGATCCAGAGTGAGACCCTTTCTCAAAACAAACCTACTGACTGACTGACTTCCCAACTAATAACTAGTAGGGTGCCTTCTGCTGTCAAAACATTGATGTGACAGCAATCATGGCTTTGTTCAGTCTAAACTCAAGAGGTGTGGTAGAAATAAACTATGAGCCACAGTGTCACTTAAAATGTTCTAATGTTAAAATCTAAAAAGCGGAGAGCCAGGAATGATGGCAGATACTTGTAATCCAGTGCTCAGAAGGTAGAGAGAGGAGAATCAGGAGTTCAAGGGTCTGTTACATAGCTAGTTTGAGCTATGTAGCCCAGGCTACCTAAGACCCCACTTAGAAAAGCAATTGATCACAACAAAAGTGAAAGGAAGGAATTTCAACAGCCACCTGTGACCAGGGAAGTGCACATCAAAGCCACCATGAAATGCAAATCTCACCTTCAGTAGGATGACCATGGAAAGATCCCAGTGCGGATGTGGAGAAAGAATAATCCTGGCAACTTTGCTGGTGGGGTAGAGTGAAGCAGCTACTATGGAGCAGCGTACTGTGGCTCCACAAGTGTTAAGGAGAGAATGAGCACATGAACAAACTGTCAGCTCTTCTGGGGACATACCTTAAAGAAATGAAAGCTGGGACTTGTGCAGACGTTTGCACGCTCATGCTCACAGCAGGAATGCACTATAGCCAAGAGGTAAATGAAACCCAAGTGTCAATAACAGAGGAATAAGTAAAGTGTGGTCTGTGCACAGAAGAATATTATTGAGCCTGAAAAGTAGGACATTCTGACACATGTTACAGCTTGGATGAATCTTGAGGACATTGTGCTAAGAGAAATAAGCTGCTCACAAGAGGGCAAATTCTTCATTATTCCATTTGTGTTGGGTACTAGAACACTCAAATTCATAGAGACAGACAGCAGAACAGCAGTTGCCAAGGGTGAGGGAGGGTGAAATGGGAAGATGTTGGACTGGAGGTATTATATAGTTGCTGGAATGCTTGCTTAGCATGAATGACACTGTGTATTCAATCTCCAGGACCTCAAAAATGGTGCATAGTAGTACACTCTTGTAATGCCAACACTTGGGTGATAGAGGAACCAGGAGTTCAAAGCAATCCTCAGCTGAGTTAGATCAGCCTGGGATAAGTAAGACCCTGATTCAAAAATTAAAAAAAAAAAAAAAAAAAGTGTATGTGGGGGTGTATAGGGGGATTTGTTGCTTATTTTGGTACAGAGATTTGGCTTTAGAAGTTCTGTGGCTGTATGGTGATGGTGACCTAACAATGGGAATGTACCAAACAATACTTACCGCCTGCCTGTATTCTTGAAGGTGGTAGTCTGGGGACTAGAGAGATGGTTCAGTGGTTAAAAGCGCATACTGCTCTTGCAGAGGTGTTGAGTTGGGTTCCCAGCACATGTGTCAGATGGCTAACAACCACTTACAACTCCAGGGGGTCTGATGTCTTTTTCTGAGCTCCACAGGCACCTGTACTCACATACACGTCCCCACCATAGTTAAAAATAAATCATTAAGAACATGGTAAGCTTATGCTATATGTATTTTGCTACAATAAGAAAGGACACTTTTTAAATACTATATTTAACCAGTAACTCATATTACCAGTTTAACCTACAATCAATGCTAAAAATTATCAAGAGGCTAGTTTACACTCTTTATTTCACACTTTTTTCAAAGAGCTTGTGTGTTTTTTACATTTTAGCACTTCTGATCGATGGCCATCTGTCAAGGACTGCTGGCCACGTGTGGCTGGTGGCTCACATACTGGCGGCTTTAGAAAATGTTTGATAGAATATGGCTTCAAGGTCTCCTGACAGATGTTTCTTCTCCCCGGGTCTCTAAAGACCACCAGCTGAGTGTCTGAGCGATAGGAGACGCCAAACCTGTTATAGATTTCTGTGCCACACAATACAGGATTCTTCTGTGACCAGATGCAGTTTCTTCACATATATAATTCCTCTGTGACCAAATGGGTGTCCCACAACGTAATGCAGTTCTGACATCAGCTACCTGGAGATAGTATCAGATCCTGTAGGTGTAGATCTTAGCTTTGCTAAGTGGGACGGTGCATGCCTGTGTTCTAAGCACTTGGGAAATGGAGTCAAGAGGATCAGGAGTTCAAGCTTAACCTTGGCTATGTAGCAAGGTCAAGGTCAGCCTAGACTACTTGAGACAACAATAACAGAAATAAAAGAAAATGCAAACAAGAAAGATCTGTTTTGCCAAATGGCCATCTCTAGATTCAGGTAGAAGGGGTGTGTTTCCAGGCTACTCTTACCCTTTGTTTGATTTGACTGCAAATCCAAGTTTCTTACAGTCCCCTTCTTGGGTTCCATTCCTTGCTAGAACTCTTCACAGAGGTCACAGAAGCACTTTACCTGTTTATTATGAAAGGATACAATTCAGGAAGAGCCAAACTAAGAGAGGCACAAGGCAAGGTTTGAAGGAAGATGTACAGAGGTTCCGTGCCCATACAACCCCTCCCAGCATGCATAGATGTCCTTGTTCACCAACAGTAGAGGGGCTTTTGTCTTATAGAGGCTCTATCACATAGATATTATCAATTATTAGGCCAGTCTTCAGTCCCCCTCACTTGCCAGAGGATGCATGGTGGGGCTGAATGTTCTCAGCTGGTGACTGGCCCCAACAGTCCACCAGAAAATGTTCTCTAGGACAAAAGATGCTTCTGTTGCCAAGGGACTTAGGACATCTCAAGGGATTTAGGAGTTCTGTGCCAGGAACTGGGTCAAAGGTGACATATTAGGGCAGAGGATGCTACTCTATGTTCTGGAAATTATGAGCTTGGGAAATCAGTGCCAATGATCGAGGACAAAGGCTTACATGTCTATTTGTTATTAGTCACAGCACCTCATCCTTGCTCATTCTGCGCTGCCTAACTGAAGTCCAAGTACCCTTCTTCTACTGGCCAAGAAGCAGAAGTTCAGAAGCCACTGCCGGCGACAGGTGTCAGCATGGACTGAGAAGGCTCCGGGACACCCATCCTCATGTAAGGGCATAGTACCAAGGTAGAGCTTGGAAGAGTCCTTGTGAGGCTCACTGATCTTTGGGTAGAAAAAGTAATGTCTGCTGTGGAAGTTTATTTTTGATTATGTATAAAATAATTGTTTTGTGCACTGTTGGGTAAGGGGCTCCCTAGGCCTTGGAATTTGTATTGTCTGCAGGTGTTGGATTTATGTGGGGGATGTTTGATTGCTCATGCTCTTGCATGTGCTTTCAATAGAACACCCGAGGTTTTGTATCAATAAAAACACATGAGCTGAGACACTCAAGCTTCCACTCTCCAGTATGGCTCTTACCATGATGGTGGTTCCGTCTGCTGAGGTCTAGCAGGATTTGCACCTAAGAATCTGCCTCACTGTCTTCTTTGGTGAGGTGACACAGCAGCGAACTATTACAGATGTCCTTTAAGATCTAGTAAATATGGAAGGCACAAAGACTGACTTGAGGGTGAATGAAGGTTTGGAGGCAAAGTCCTAGACCAGCTGCCATCCTTATCGTTGTGAAAACTGTTTTTGATTCTTCTTGTGTAGTTGATTATTGATATATGACTCTTTCTTATCTCCCTCCCTCCTTCCCTCCCTCCTTCCTTCCCTCCTTCCCTCCTCCCTTCCTTCCTTCCTTCCTTCCTTCCTTCCTTCCTTCCTTCCTTCCTTCTTCTTTTCTCCTTCTCCCCTCTTGATTCCTGTTGCCTGAAAAGCCTGTTTCCTGTGTAAAGTAGGTAATGACTTGGTGGACAGTCTTCCCTGACATACTGCATTGGAGAAACTTAGCCCTTCACTACACCAGCTGCAGTAGGGAGCTAGCTGGTGAATTTCTGGAAGACTCTTGTTTGGAGTTTTTAGCATCCTTCCAGACCCATAATGCTCCTCTGGGGAGGGGTCAGAGGGTTATGTGCTATAGTTAAACTCACTGCTGAGAATCTCCTTGCCTTCAAAACCACCCTCTCACCTGCCCGGGCCCCATCTTATCAGTCCACAAGAAGGAAAGAGAAAACGAAATGTTGCTTGGCTCCAGTTGGAAAGATTTCCATTTTGTGTGACTGTCAGCCCTTCAGAAGGGGAGCATTTGATTGTTTAAAAGTAGGTTTTCTGGAACACCATCCCTGTCCACCAGCCAGCTAGGCTGTACACAGAATACTTGTCAGCTCTTACCAGGGACACAACCGTGTTTGTCCTCTCTCCACATCTGTGGTGTGTGCTGTGGAGTATGAGCGTTGGTATATAAACAGGAAAGGGGATACAGGGAGGAAAGGTCTCCTTTCAGTTTCTATCATAGTTTTACAGCCCCAGGGTCAGTTTCCTCTCTGGAGAGGCTAGCGAGCAGCTGCCTCCAGCAGTCACAGCGCTGTTATCTCGGAGGGCAGGAGTCTTTGCAGACAGATGCCAGGCTCGTATTCTCAAGACAGAAAAGGAGGGGTGTGGCTGCTGCCTAGCTAGCTGCCTTTCCTAAGACTCTACTTCCTCTGACCCCCCCCCCCCAACCTGCCACACACACACACAGAGGGCTCCCTGGAACTGTAAAATGCACCTTATTTGTTAGGCTTTGGGCTCTCTGGCACCTTGCCCTCTTCGCACTCTGCCTCAGAAAGAATACTACACTGGTCAAGGTGATTTCGTTTTCAAAGCCACTGATTTGGCTGCATGGGCTCTGGAGATTCCCACGATTGGGTAAAAATCAGAGACTGCCGTTTTTGGAGGAGCACTGTGGACCCCCTTCCGGGCCCAGCTGGGAAGCAGGCTTTGTAAGGCATCCATACCGCTCTGCCAAGATTTGACCTCCCCCATAGTGTGCTTCAGGCTCCCTCGTCTGCGGGCTATGGAGCTGAGGCCAGAGACTCACTCTCTTCTGCCTGCCCTTCACCGGTCCCAACCTCAGCACGGTGCTTTGTGGACACTGGAGGCTTCAGTTGAGCCCCGAGGCCCCGGGGTCCAAGGCTAACAAGGACATTGGCAGGGATGCACAGCTTTGTTTCCCGCTGGGACTCACACCCCACGAATAAACATCCAACAAAGCCCAGATTCATAGAAATGTTTAGGGTGTGGAACCGGGGCCACATTGGGCCGGAGGACAGACTGGCACAGGGGTTGTGGCCAGAAAGCTGGCTCCTGGGGAGGGAAGAAGCTAGAGCGCTGTTTTGCTGGAGGATTCCAAGGCTGTTACACTTGTGCAGTTGCAAGGTGTCTAGGTAGCTCTCCCAGGTAGCACTTGGGCCCAGGAGATGTTATTACCCAGAAAACTGGGGTCCTCTCTTTTGGGGGGGGGTCCTTAGTTTCATTAGTAGAAGAATTTAAAAACAGACCCAGAAAGAAGCTTGAGGACAATTTAATTAAAGTTTGAGAGTAAAATAGGACAGGCAAGCTAAGAATCCCAGCAATTATCAGGAAGAGGGGAAATGCAGAAGAGAAAACGAAAAAGCCCGCGTGTTAAGAACTGCGTGCCTAGGGGTACAGAGCCACAGATCTGAGTGCAAAGGCACAGGATTCCAGGTTCCCGTGTCCCAAGGTCGTGTAGGGACACCGGGTGAGAAGTAGGAACAGAGACAGCTTATTAAGAAAAGAAAAGCAATCCCAGAAATGGGAGTGATGCTGGTAAGCTGAGGAAAGATTCTTCAAAGTGCTGGCTCAGGTGGCACGTGACCCTATGACCTTTAAACAACATCCACTTGTCCTATGGGCCTCTCACACGCATGCTCTGTTCGTTAAAAGGAGCCCAGGTCCAGAAGGGTTTTCCATCCTCCTGTTCAGCTGGTTCCTGTCATATGTCAACCTTGGTGTTTCAGCCAGGCATCTGTCATCCCACTGTAGCAGAGAGAATCAGCATGGTAAAGAAGGTCCAGACGGGCACACAGCAGTCAACAGACCTGCTGCACCTTGCATCGGGAATTGTCTCTGCTCCGTGGCTGCAGCCCTTCTCACCTGCGAGAGTTCTGTTGGGTACTTGGACGGAGCTTATTATTTTTCCCCCAAAGAAAACATTCTGAAGTAAATTTGGCAAAGTATATTTCCATATCTTTATGTAATTAAGAAAAACATGTTCTACGGGGTTAGGGAGATGACTCCGCCGTTGAGGGCACTTACTGATCTTCCAGAGGACCTGGGTTTGATTCCCAGTACCCACATGGTGGCTAACAACTGTTTGTAGCTACAGTTTCAGGGAATCTGGTGCCCTCTTCTGGCCTCCCCGAGCATTGGGCACACACACGGTGTACAGATAGGCAGGCAAAACACCCATACACATAAAATAAGAGAAAATAAATACAAAATATGTATTTTCAAAGAAAGAAAAAGTACATTTTAAAACAGAGAACAGGACATTTTTTATTCTGTCTAGTAAAACTGTCTTGGAAGGGCCATCTTACCCACGTGCTTAGTATGCCATGAGGTTATTAGGTTCACCTTCCCAAGTGTGAAAATTGCACACAGGCCCAGGAACGACAGCTTCCTGAGGAGCGAGCATGGAGGGTCTGCCTCCTAACCCCTCTGCCCGTGTAGGTCTCTAGGGCTACAGCAAACTCCAGCTTTGGGCTACTGGGGCATCTGGGTGCAGGCCTCTCTACATTCTTCCCTTTCTGTAAGGACTGAGGAAGAACAGCACAGCATGGTGGCCGGCTGCAGCAACAGAGGGCTGATAACTAACCTGGAGGAAAAATTCCAGCTGGGCTTTCAGGCCACAGGCTTTCAGGCTAGGGTGGCAAAGGGTCTGTCCTGGGAGGAGCTTGACTTTCTCACAAAGGGCCTGTGTTACCTGAGGGCGGTTCTGTACAGCCCTAGCCAGGCTATGGCTTCTTTGTGCAGTGTGGTCTCCCCAGGCCAGGACTATAGGGTGGTACCCTAGCACCCAGCTAGGCAGTTCCCTGGAGGGCCACTCCCAGGAAAGAGGCTGGAGGTTCAGGCGTTCAGAAAATATGGCTGGCTGCCCAGGAACTGGTAAGACGGGTTTGTAGGCTGGTAAGCTTCCAAGAGATGCCAGGAGGCCGTGGTTAGGAGAGACATTTGAAGTGAGCAGAAGGCAGTGTCTGGAACTATACCCAGAGTCCCCAACTTCGGGCCATCTCCCTTGGACACACTGCCTCCAGGATGTAGGCTTGGAACTGGCAATCTCTTTGCTGATTCGGAATCAGATGTACCCAGAAAAAAACCAAAACTCCCAGGACTCTCTTGGGGGCCTAATTCTACTCTAAATATGTCACACCACCTGGGAAAAAATTGGGGCCTGAAACATTCCAAGCCAGGAGTGTGGCTTGGAGGGTATGTGTATGTGTATGTGTATGTGTATGTGTATGTGTATGTGTATGTGTATGTGTATGTGTATTGTTGTTGCTTATGAAGGAAATACCTTCCTGTTGTTGAACTATTCTTTTTTTTAAGTCGAGCCTTGAGGTGTATCCCATGTCACTATCCACAAATGCCCTCTTTGGAAGTGGCGGCTGCAGTTCTTGGAAACCAATGCCATCCTTCAGTGTGTCATAATGCTTAACAGTACTGCCCGTGCCAGGGCACTTGAGGATTGAGTCTGTTTGTTGTTCTAAAATAATTTTTTGAACAGAGATGAGGATTCCTCGGCCTGTGCTATTTATGGATTCCGCAGCTGAGGAAAGGCTTATTTTAGAACATTTGTCTGGTCTCACTTAAACTTGCAAGAGATTAAATAAGCTGGGTGTGGTGGCATATGCCTGTAATCCCAGCACTAGGGAGCTGGGGCTAGAGGATGAGGGGTTCGAAGCCAGCATGGCCTACTTCGCGTGTGCACACACACACACACACACACACACACACACACACACACACACACAAGTAGCAGCTGCCACAGAACAGTATTTGGTTCTGGGGAAACAGGTTAATGTTTATGAGGAAAACTCTACGTCCAAATGCCTTAGCAAGAATTTCCCGACCACCTGATCTTTCCTGCTGCCTCCCTATCACGTTTTTCCAGAAACCTCTGGAGGGAGGAGCTGAGGGAGCCTGTTTGGGGTATCCACCATTCCGTATTTCCTTCCTCCATAGAGTTCAACCGACCTGCACCACGCAGAACATTGTTCTCTCCTTCCTCGCCAGAGGAAAGTCCCTATGGCCCATTTTCTGAGCGGTGCTTTTCCACTCTTTCGTAATCTCTTACTGTGACCTTGAGAGGCAGGGAGAGAAGGCTTTGGCAGGGCACAGTTTACGTGGAGCCAGAGCCCTGGTATCTGTGCTGTGGTGTCATATGCTGTGGCTGTGGCCAAACATCTTACATCCTTCGGTACTGACACCTGCATCCGGGAGCGAGCAGCCGTGTGTGTGTGTGTGTGTGTGTGTGTGTGTGTGTGTGTGTGTGCGTGTGTGTGTGTGTGTGTGTGTGTGTGTGTGTGTGTGTGTGTGTGTGTGTGTGATTAGAGAGAAGCACTGAAAGGAGAGACAGAGGAAGAGAGAGCACAAAAAACTAAGTGACTTTTCCAGGCCTGCCTTATAGATTTCACTCTCATCAAAGTTGGCAATCAACACTGGACACCCCATGCGTGGAAGTCCATTTTTGCATGTAAATAATGGTCCTAGGAGAACAGCAAGAAGCAGAAGGAAATGTTGGTTTGCGAGAGGGGATAGAGCAGCAAGGAGGAGTCAAAGGCGGAGAGGGAGAGGGCGCCACCGGAAGGGTTTTCCAGGCTTGGAACTCTGGGAGGAGCGCTGGGCTTCATTCACCCTTGGGGCTACTCTCACCATCCTGCTCTCTGCAGCCTTCTCTCCTCACCCCCGTCGGCATGGCAGAGATTTTGCCAGCGCGCTTCATCAGAAGAAATGAAGGGGAAATCTGATTTGCCTCTAATTGGACTTACTGCAGGCAATCAGGGTTAAGCTGGCATGAGGGGGCTGTCAGAGATTTTCAAGGCTTTTCATCACAGTCCTGGGAAATTCTGCCAGAGCTCAAGTGGTGGTAGATCATGACATCGACCTACAGTATCAATATTTTAAATCAGAGCATTTTGCCTGGAAATAATCAGTGTATGAACTGACACATTATGTACATTTTTATATACTAGATAGAGGCCACATGGTTTATAGTGTTGCTGTATATCTTCTAACTATATATATGAACAAACGCTAATATTGTTTGTTCACGAGGAGAGTGAGATACACATGCATTTATATACTCTGCATATAACTATAGATAGAACTGGAGAGATAGTTCAGTACACAGTACTTGATTAGAATGTGAAAAATCCAAGTTCAAGCCCCAGCACTGAAAAAAAAAAAAAAGAAAAAAAAGACCTCATGTACCTATGTGTACACACACACACACACACACACATACACACACAATACATATAGTGTGTATACTGGATATATAATGTTGTATTTGATATAGAACATTTTTTAAGACAGGGTCTCTCGATAAACCAGGAGCTTACTGATTTAGCCCAGGCTCCAGGAATATTCCTGTGGTTCCACTACCACTGGGGTTGCAGATATGTACTACCGGAAGGTGCTTGGGCTAAAACTCAGGTTCAGATGAGTTGGCAGCCATCACTTTACAGACAGAGTCATCTCCCTGGTGCCAGGGCCACCACATTCATTCAGCATTCAACAGGTCTGATTTGCTTGTTATCTGGACGGCAGTGTGGATACTGAAAATTGCGTGTGTGTGTGTGTGTGTGTGTGTGTGTGTGTGTGTGTACATGCACCAATGTGCCTGGTGTAACATCAGCAGCTTATAGTGTTGTAGTTCTCAGGCCGCATAAATAAATGCCCCCTCCCCCACCCCAGGACAGAGCCTGCCACCTGCTTTCATTATAGCAACTGCCATTTCAGTTTCCATTTCTGGTGCCCGGTGACCTCGAAGGGGGCTGTCGAGGAGAAACACACAGACACGTGATCTTTATCAGCTGGTGGGAAGCTGCTTAGACACAGTATGGCCCCAGTGTTTCTGGTGACAAATGCAATCCAGTGGTCCCCTCTGGGTGTTAAGAACACATTTTCTACTCTAAACTGTTTTCCACACTAAACTGCTTTCCACACTCACCCACTCCAGCAGAGGCTCTGTATGGAGACCTGCCTCTCTGCATGCTCAAAACTGGGCTTATTTTGTGAGCTGGGTCCATCATTGTTATTTTCCCTCAGTAGGCTGACAAGCTGCTGTGAGCCCAAGGTGGGCAGACCCTCCTAAAGGAGCCAGAGACAAGAGGAACATGGCATAACAGGCCATCCCCAACTCCTTTAGTTCTGAAGCAGACTATTACCCAGAGCCTAAGAGCCTTTGCTCTGCTATAGGGCAGGTGATGCTTTCCACCAGGTCCCAGGGGGGTTGCTGGGTGGTCCCATCTGGACAAGAGCTGGTAGATCCAGGTGACTTGACACCCGAGCACCTTCTATGTAAGGCCCAGAGTTTATAACTGCTGAGGGTGGTAATGAAGAAAATCAGGCATCCCTCTGGAGCCCCTGATCTGTGTAGGCCTTGAGGGTGCTTGATGTGATTAGAACCCACCACAAAGATATAAGGTCTGATAACATGGCACCATTAGCCTAGTAGCGGGGAGTTCCCGAGGTCCTCCCTACCAATCCTCAAGGAGCAGATCCACGAGTGTTTTGTGCCAATGGCACTAGTGTCAGGTGAGAGGGCAGCCAAGGGGCCCTTTGTGACTATTTAGCTGTTAGTTGCTCTATTCTTGGTTTGTTGTAGTTTGTGCCGTTGAAATCTAGCTCTGAAATGTCTGCCCATTTTTTGCTGTAATCGCAGAATAACTCAGCTAGGAAGCTTAGGAAGAAAATAAATTCACTTATAGTTCTGGAGGGTAGGGAGTTCAAGGTCAAAGGGCCAGCATCTGATGAGGGGCTTCTTACTGCTTCCTCCTAGGGTGGAACATGTGAGGACTAGCAAGGCAAGAGCAAGAGAAAGGGGTTCCCTTCTAGACTGAGTGCTTAGCCCTCATTGGGGCATGTTTATCAATCTTCCTTTTCCAAGGCTCAGAGAACATTTTGGAACAGGAGTGGGAAAGCATGGAAGAGTCAGAGGATAGTGAGGGTGCTGTGGAGCAGGGGCTTCTCTGGACACGGCACAGCTTCATGCTCAGGAACTCACAGAAGCTGTGGTTGCCTGCGAAGAACTACACAAGATCAAGCCAGCCAAAATTCTGGCATAGACGGGAGAGTACTCTCCAGGTCCCACCCCTTACCAAGGAGCAGTTGGCATTTGCTAAAGGAAGAAGATTTTTTTTTTTTGAGGGTATGTGTAGTTGTACACCTACTGTGGCAACTCAGCAAGGAAGACAAGGAGGCATTCTCATATGTGTAAACTCTGCTAGACCCCAGCAAAGGGAACTACTTTCATGGCCAATGTCTTACTAACAGTGGAACCCCGAGCACATGCGCTCAGGTGTTTTATTGATTCAGGACTCCTTACGTATTCTACTGATAGCACATGAAGATCATTAGCAATCAACATTCCCCACAGAAACCCAACACCTGCAGACAATACAAAACTCGAAGACTTAGGTAGCCCCTCATCCAACAGTACACAAAAACATTTTAAACATAAACTAAAAATAAACTTTTGCAACAAGTATGGCCACTGGCAGTTTTTTCCATGGGCCCATGGATGACTCCACACCTATGTACACGTGGTCACCACTAATTGAACTTATTGTGTTATCCAAAAAACTAAAAGGAAAACAAGACAATGTTTGGAGGAGGACTTGCAGAAGGGATGTGGGGGAAGGTGGCGAAGAAGGGAAATAGGGGTGAGTACAATCATATTTCATTGGACACATGTATGAATAAAGAAAAATCCTATGTGTGTATATGTAATAGAATCAACTATAAACTAGAAAAAAAAAGAGAATTGTCTTATAGCAAGCTCATTCTCCTGGTAGCTACCCCTCCCCATGGTGAGAACACTAAGCTACACACCTCTCTCTTGGTCCCATCTTCCAGAGCTGTCCTGGAATGGTTTCCAATATGTGAGCGTGGGGACACATTCAGACCGTGACAACACCACCCTTCCGTTCCTCAGTTTGCTTCTGCAAGACCCGCCAATAAAGCAATCTCTCCTTTGACGCTCAGCTTTCTTTGCAGCTCTGCAGCACCACCACCCCCATCTCCAGTGAGACCCCTATTAGCAGGGAGCTGTGTTCCGCAGCCTGCTTCCCACCTGTGTTCCCTCATCCCCAAACCTAGTTGATGGGTACTGAGCAATGTCACTCCTCATTTTTGCTGGATCGTTAACACACAGTCATCCCCCGGTGTTCCCAGGGAATTGGTTCCAGAACCCTTGGGGATACCAGAAACTATAGGTGGTCAGCTACCATGTTTAAATTGGTGTACTTGCACAGAATCGACCCCTCCTCCTATACTTAAACAACCTCTGCACTTTGTATAAATCTCACAGTGTGAATAGTTGTTATATTGTTTAGGGAATACCGACAAGGAAAAGCCATTACATGTTCAGCATAGTCACAATTTTTTGAATATTTTTCAACATATGGTTAGGTGAATTTACAGATATGAAACCCACACAGAAAGCTGGTTGTGTGTGTGTGTGTGTGTGTGTGTGGTATGTCCAACAGTTGCCAACCTAGTTAGCAGTAGGAATCAGATTGACATTCGGATGCAGAAGGGATCACTCAGGTTACGAGCTTTCCTGTAGTGGATGTTCTGCTTAGTCATGTATAAGCTCATACTGTACTTTTTCCCATGAGATGGATATGGTTTAAGAGAAAAGGCCAAGCCTAAGAGAATGGAGGAATGGGAGTTTGATTCCAGGGACCCACCTGGTGGAAACAGAAAACTGACTGGCAGATTCCATGCAGATTGGCTTCTCTGACAAATTTTATTCCTGTCTTACAGATAGACAAGCCATAGCCACCATGGTGTACGCTTTATGTTTCATCCCTCTTGTGTCCACATTCCCTGTAAACATTTCTTCAAAATTCTGTTCCCCACCTCTCTGTGCCATTTATTCTACGATCTTGGAAGATTTCTGGGCTATAACCTCAATGGTGCCTTGTAATTTGATACTTTTCTTTTCCCCCTTTCTTTGTAGCTCACCGGATGATGGTCCTGGAGATCATGTCATCAAGGACTGACACACGAGGTAACCAAGGCAAACCACAGATACACCTCTGCAGTTAAGTCTTCCAGAGGTAAGAATGTCCTTTTGTGGCTAAACATCCTTGAAGCTACAATTAGGTTCTTTCTGCTATGTCAGAAGCCAAGGCACTGGAGAATGCTCCCTGCTGCCAGACATTAGTTGTAAGAAGGGATCTGTATCCTTGAAAGCCCCCTAGCTTCATAATCATGTAATTTGCATATGGTTTTGACTTCCATCTCCTTGTGGGCTTTTCAAAAGGATCATGGTAAGCAATACCTTTCAGGGGAGATCTGATCCACCATGATTTGGGAGGGGAAAAAAATGTTACTTTACTTCATGATATGAGACCTACCTCATAAGTGTTCATAAAAAGCCTTTAAAACCCAGACCACCAAGTCTAGTAAGCTTCTATCCCCGACTCCGGGGTATCTGCCTGCAATACTTCTTTGCAGCATACCTCGCTTTGCTAAATAAGCTTCTACTTGAACTGTCTCCTGCACTTGGCTGAATTCTTTCCTTTGAGAAGATGAGATTCACAGGGAACCGTTACTTGGTAGCATATGGCATTTAGATTTTCTGGCAGCTCACTGTGGAATCCTTAGTACTGCTGAAACAGGACAGCAGTCTCTCGAGTGACTCTTTTCTCAACAAGGAAAGGACACAGCTCTTTTTTGTTTGTTTGTTTGTTTGTTTTGAGACAGGGTTTCTCTGTTGTAACTCTGGCTGTCCTGGAACTCATTCTGTAGACCAGGCTGGCCTCGAACTCACAGAGATCTGCCTGCATCTGCCTCCCAAGCGCTGGGATTAAAAGCGTGCACCACCACTGTCCAGAGGATACAGCTCTTTTTCTACTTCTTACAGTATATTCCAGGATGCTACTCCAAACCCACTCATCTCTATCTGGGTGGTTACAGCCCTTTTTCATCCTTGGACTTCCTGCCTGGAGTTTTGTTTGACTCCAGCAGGATTGTCTGTTACCTGAATCCCAGCTTTACCTCTGCCCTCCACCCCCCCTCCACTGCCTCTTGACTCCATGCTCTGTAATCTGTAGACATGCATGTGCCTATGGGCATTCAGTGAGTCTCCCAGACCCTGTCATGTGGACCCGGTTGCCTGCTTGCTGACCAGAGGTGTTCAGATAGGAGAGACAGAGCAGTCTTTTAGCTCTGTACCCTCAAATCCTAGTGAAGGCCCCCTAAACTGTGTACAATCCACCCAGAAACAGAGCTCCATTGTTTTCAACAACACAATGCATAGAAGTACAGAATGTTAGCATGTCATAATTTTTTTTTTCTCATGAGCGGAAAGAGCAATAGTGTCATGCTCCCTGGGACAGGGCAATTGGTCTTGAGAGTCAGTTGCTGATTCTTTTCTCTTTGAATCTTGTTTGTTTTCTAGTTGGCAGGGCTGGTATGTGGTTAACATCGCCGAGGAGTGAGTGGGGTGAGACATAGCTCACACATCTCATCTTTCTCTTTTTGCATAGCCTTGAAATTTCCAGTTTCCCTGGGACAGGTCCAGGTGAGTGACAAAGCTTTGAGGTAGAGCCAGGTCAGACTTTGCCTTCCAGATCCCTCCAGTTGAAAGCTGTTTGCATCCGTTAGATGGATGGGAATGGTCCTGCTGCTTCAACTAAACCAACTTGACCCCTAGATTTGATCTAAATCTTTTGTATAGGTCTTGGTTCTTAGCCTGCTTAACACTCTTGGTGCTGGGGTCAAGGTGTTACGTGTCCATTGGGTAACAGTTCCCTGGGGAACTGGAAACTTTTATACTGGATCACAGGTAAAGAGACTCTAAGGAACTAGGTCCCAGCCATTAGCAAACTCTTCTCAACCCCCTTACTGTGCACCAAGCTGAAGGGCAGGCTAAGTCGTGCAGATTAACAGCCTTATGTAATACACCAGTTTGTTCATGGTGATGACAATTACCGAATGCTCACTCTTACACAGATTTAGCTCAAATTACTTTTAAAAAGTCTGCTAGTATTTGTCTTTGTTTTTCTGTACTTGGGGGCTGTGGTAGGAGCTCAGATTGTAGCATAAAATGTGCATGGTGCTAATGTGTTTGCAGCGATGTGAACAGGTGACTTGTGTGGGTTCCTTGTGAGATGTCTTTTAAGGTGCTATGGATTGAACCTGAGGCCTGACACATGCTAGCCAAGTGTTTTAGCACTGAGTTGCACCCTCAGCAACTTGATAGCTGATCTGCCATGGTAGAAGTATTTACACCAGAGAAAATGGCAAACACTACTGTAGGGATCAGAGGAGGCCCCGAGTGCATGTATGAGGACTGGATGAAGTCCCGAGCGAGTGTGTATTGTTGACACCAGCATAGTCATTATCAAGGATCCTGATGCCTCAGACCCGTGGGAATTGTCAAAACCTTCTTCTAGTCCTTATGTGAATGATGACAGAGTGTACAGAAAGCATTTAGGGCAGTTTCCCTCTCCCAGATTTGCAGCCTGAGACTCTCTCCTGCAGAGACCTCGACTACCTGACCCCTCCTCATCATGCTCTATGTAATAAACATGCTGAGTTTTCAGGTTGCAAGCTCTTGCATCTCAGGGACAGCATCTCAACTTTTCTGTCCCTGTGTCTGTGTGTCTGTCCTTTCTTCATTCCTTCATTGTTCCAGTCAAGTTTCAAGGACCCAGCTGTGCATGATGGGGTGCATGCATCTGCATCAGGACTTTTCTCTTCCCCTCCTCCTAGGTCTAGCTTACCAGTGAACCACTGCTGTCAGCTCAGAAGGGAGCAGCCTGGGAGGGATTGAAGCTGGTTATTTCTGTGGATTTTTTTTTCTCACTCTTGCATTTTGTAAATGAATGATTGAAAATGGAACAAGAAGAGAAACCTATATTCAAGTTAAAGTAGTTCTTCATAAAGTGAATAATTTTTGTGAGAGAAACCCTTGCCCAGGGGTTCAAGCCTGGGATCCCAGATATCTGAGAGACTGAGGCAGGAGGATCTCAAGGTGAGGAGCTGTCTAAACTGCAGAGGGAGGTCAAATCCAGCCTGAACAACTTAGTGAGATGCTGTCTTAAAATAACAGGTAAAAAGAGGGCTCAGTGGTAGTCAGCATGCCTAGCATGTATAAAGCCCTGGGTTCCATTCTCAGTACAATAAAAGAACTTTGTGGTGGGCCTTATACCAGCCTCAGAAAAGAGACAGCAATACTCAGACACTCTGAAGATGCTGTTGGTACTTGACTGGGATTCAACAGATGGGAAACAATAATTCCATTATACTGCTGTTGATGGGCTAGAACTTTCTCCTCAGACTTTCTTTAGACTCATCCACATTGGAAGGAGGCTTGTCTGGCCCAGAGAAGCTACCACTATGTTCCCCTTCCCATCTTAGGACTCAAAAGTCACTGCCTTGCCTCATGGTGAAATACCTGTGAAAGGAATGGTAAATGACTGAGGGGTAAGCCCTCTACGTCGTTCAGACTTTCTTGCTGAAAAACCTTTTGGCAAACACTTGAGAACAAAACAAACCGCTGTAGTAAAACAAGGACATTTGAGAAGTGGAAGGAGGGGACCGACCCCCATCTCCATCACATCTTCCCATGAAGAAATGAGACTTCCTCACACCTTCTCAGCTGCCATTGTCAGTTCATGTTCCTTGCTGTAGCCTCTCTTATGAAGAAGGAGGGACAGGCTCCTTTTGTGACCAGCAAGAAGAAACCCTTGAGATGACATCTGAGTTATGTCTAAATGGCCGGGAGGGGCCATCTTTACAAAAAACTTGGAGGAAGAGGAGATATAGAGCTGTGTCCTCTCTGCCTCCCTGGCATGAAAGAAGAGGCAAATGATGAGACAGGACACAGAGAGGAAGCTAAGCAGCCACCAGAGCAGCCATACAGCCTTGGGGCCCTTGTCAGCCAGGGCAGGGATGTAGTTTTGTAATAAACATAGAAGCCTCAGGTTCCTCACTTTGACAATACAACCAACAATCAAAATGGCCTTCCAGGGGACTCCTCAGACATTCCTATTTACAGGTATTTTCATTTTATAAGCAATTCTAGACAGGTGTAGTGACACCTGTGATCCCAGTACTCAGAAGGCTAGGGTAAGAGAATCCTGAATTTGAGACCAATCTAGGCTTCATAGTGAGTTCCAGGCTTGTCTGGGCTATGCAGAGTGAGACCTTGTTTCAAAAAAACCAAACAAACCAAAACAAACAACAACAACAAAAAAAAACCAACAAAAAAAAAGCAGCCAACCAAAGAAACAAACAAAAACAAAATCTCATAGATTTCATAATGAAATGTCAACCATTTAAGAGGATGGAACCCTCTCGTTTAGCAATTCGGATGGAACTGGAGGATGCCGCATTAGGTAAGATAAAAAAGATATAGGGAGACGGATAGTGCCTGATCTCATTCGTTTGTGGGACCCTAAAAAGTGGATTCAGGCCTAGTGAGATGGCTCAGCAGCTTAAGACGCTTGCCACCAAACCTCAAGACCTAAGTTCCGTCTTTGGGGACGGACCTACATGGTGGAAAGAGAGAACTGACTCCCGCAAGTTATCCTATAACCTTCGCTTAAGTGCTTCAGCAGGTGTGTGACCACACACACACACACACACACACACACACAAGTAACTTGTGTTCCATTAAAAAAAAGTTGATTCATAGAAATAGAATAGCAGTGTTAGCATCTAGGGAGGGTGAAGGGAAAGGGGCAGCAGGTCCCACAATATAGACAGGAGGAGTAAGCCTCTAAACAGTCTGACTGCAATGTATTATCTGTTTTTAAGGAACTAGGAAAGAGCCGAGTGTGGGGGCTCATGTCTGCATCCCCAGCTTTCAAGAGGCAGAGGCAGAAGGATTGCAGTCAGTTAGAGGCTGGCTGGTATATACACAAGTTCCAGCCTGGCTTTGTCTGTCAAAACAACAGGAGGGACGACAGTGAGGGCAAGTGAGAAGTTCAAAGCTTCCCAACACGAGGAATAAAAACTGTTTATGGAGAGGGACGTGTACTTGCTCTGGTTACAAACTGTAGTGCGCATCAGATTATCATCACACTGGGTCCCATAAAAATGGCAAGCACTGTATGTCGAGATTAAAAAGAAAAAGGACAACCAAATAAACAACTGAAAGGGTTTACAAATAAATAAATAATCAAATAAGTGCTCTGGAGGTGGTGGATTTAGTAATGTCCCAGGTATATCCTTCATAGTTAAAGTAAGAGGCGATACTATCTGCCCCCCAGCTCACACATCCGTGCTTCTCACAGGCAGGCTCACTACACACACAGACTCTGATCCAGAATCCCAGTGTTACAAGCTCACATCAGTTTCAAATGGTACCTGGTCATCATCCACCTTTATGAGAGCCCTTGGGTACTAAGATCACGTTGAGGACCCAGGAGATAGGCATCTCTCACTGCCTGAGCTGTTTTCCTAGAAAATACAAAACATTTAGAGTGTGTATAACAGGTGTGTAGCTAGCCTTCAACCTAGAGCCTTCAGCTCTGTTGGTTTGACATCAGAAGAGAATGTCTGGCTGAAAAAGACTCAAAAGCCTTGAGTCTCTAGATTCATTTTAATCCTCTCTTGCATTCAAATTGCTCTTGGAATGGCTCTTGGCAAGTGATTTGACACTTGACTCTCAGAGAGAGGGACACACACACACACACACACACACATGCACACACACACGGGAGGGAAGGAGGGAGAGAGACTTCAGCTATGAAACAAATTCTGGTCTGCCGGAAGAAAGAGAGCTAAGTGATCTCTTGAAAGTGTAGGTCAGGTCAGACCTGAAGGGTCTTGGATGCCATTTCAATGAGTGTGACCACTGGTCAGGTGGCCGTGGAGAGCCTTAAAGGAATTCTAAGTTGAAAAACAACATGATCATGCTTAACATTTTGAAATGTCTCTGGATGAGGTAAGTGGGTAAGAGGATACCAGCTTAGCGATGGGTGTGGAGCAGGTTACTTCAAGGCGCAGCGGCTTTCACAACAGAGCGTTCTGGAGGGAGGATTTCCAGGCTTGCTTATCTGAGCGGTGTTGGTGCAGAGTCTCCCAGGAGGCGTCTGTGAAGATCCTGGCAGAGGCTGCAGCACTGGTGGGCCTGACAAGTGACTTACTCCCATAGTGTCCAAGTAAGGGACTGCTGTTGATGCTCAGTAGTTCCTCTGTACAGAAGCCCAGCCATAAACTCTCAACCACCAGGCAGGTACTTCCAGGGGCAGTTATCTACGCTTTTATGGGGAAAGCTGCTGACCTTTAGATGACTTTTAACAGTCTTTCAATGTGCAGATAAGGCCGTGCAGAGACACAAGGAACCAGAGTCACCCTGATTTACTCTTGTTAGGTGACCTAGAGTAAACTGAACTGATAATCACAAGAAATTCTCTACACACAGTCTTGCTTCCACATTTAAAAAATATGGGAGGCCATGGTGGTATACACCTTTGATCTCAGAACTCAGGAGGCAGGTGCATTTCTGTAAGTTTGAGGACAACCTGGTCTACATAGTAAGTTCTAGGTCAGATAATGCTACAAAGCAAGACCTTGTGGGGTTTTTGTTTGGTTTGTTTTTGCTTTTAAAACAATATATATGAAAGCATGACCTGAACAGAGCATGCTCAGGAATGTGCCTACCATTCCATGTGAAAAATCAGTCTCTATCTCTCCTATGTGAATACACATAAGATGTCCCCAATAAAAGACCCCCTGCTCTTTGATGAGGTGCTGCCTCTGAGAATAATCTCTAAAGCCGGGTGTGGTGGCCAATGACTTTAATCAGAGGAAAGCAAATCTCACTGAGTTCAAGACTAGGTTGGTCTACATAGTGAGTTCCAGGACAGCCAGGGCTATGTAGAGAGACCCTGCCTCAAAAAATAAAACAAAACAAAACAAGCAGACACAAGAAAAACTAATTATCTCTAGTCCTCCTTTCTCACTTGGATTTCGTGATTGTGTTCCCCCTCTTTGCATTTACCAGTAGGAGTCCGCATTACCTCTAATTGCAGCTACCTGAGTGTCACCATGACTAGCTGCACCCAAAGATGGATAATCTGTGAGAGCAAACTGAAAGCAATATGGTTTACAGCCTGACTGACTTCCCTTTGGTCACACTGTGCGTACTGGAAAATGACATGGACTTTACAAGAGTAAAGGGATTAGACTCGACCTTTCAAAGGAAAGTGGGTCCAAGAAGTGGTGGGTGTAGTTTAGATATCTCATCACTGAGCTTCTAGAATCAGAGACTGTGTGTGTGTGTGTGTGTGTGTGTGTGTGTGTGTGTGTGTGAGAGAGAGAGAGAGAGAGTATGATGGGAGAGGAAGGAAAGAGAGATACAGAGATTTCAGTTGTAATTTAACCCAAGTGCTGGCGTTCACAGGAAGATTTCCCTTGTCTAAGCTGGGGACAACACAGAAGAGAGGCCATCTGCAGGGGGAAAGGTGAAGTCAGGACGTGTACTGCATGTGGGGCACAGTGGGCTTTGTGTGTCGATCTGAGGGCTACAAGCATACGATCTGTGTTTGTAGAGGAGATGGCCTTGTAAAGGGGTTGTAGAGAGTGTCCCCAAGATTCGGCTATGGGGAGGGCGCTTGCTAATGCTGCCAGGCAAAGTGCAGGGCTTGTGAGGTAGGTGATAATGTCTTGTTGTTTGAATTTGGGGTGACTGTTTGAGAATCTTGATGAGCAAGTGGTTTGGAGGCTTGCGTGTGGAAACTCGGCGGCTCTGGCTGTCCTCACAGGGCCGTGGCGCCATACTACTTGGACTTTTTCTTTCCACAGGCATCTTGAAGCCAGTGTGCTTTGGGGAGAAGGTGACTACTGTTTTCCCTCAGTGGGTCTAGCCAAAGCCACTTACAGTGAGGGATTGCTAATGAGAGAGGTGATGTTCTGCTCCCTGCAGGGGAACATCTCATAGGAGCCTGTTTCTGATTGTTCTGATCTTTCCTGCCAGCTACCAGTGGAATTCTCTAGGAGGGATACAGCTTTCTAAATTGGCTCTGCCATGGCTGTGTCACTCAGGTGAAAAGATGGCGGCTCACCATGAGGTGGGGCTCTAGGCGAGAGAGGTTGACAATGAGCTATGTCATGCCTAACAAGATGAACTTCTTAGGTAGCTTCTTATCTTTGAGTGGAAATGTCAAGCAGTGGTGTGTGTGTATTTCTTTGATAGGACTCTCAGTCATGATACTCCTTGCTACGGTATGTTACATCCAAGATCATAGGGATGGACATTGCAACCTGCCTGATGATGCTCTGCAAGGCCATCTTACTCAGAAACTACAAGTTCCAGCATCCATTGCACATGGTCCTGTGGGAGTGGGGTTGGGTGGTGGTAGTGGGAGGCCGATATAGCTTCTGTTTGAAAGAGAAGCCCTGGAGACTCTCCCTGCCTCCCCTAGAAATATGTCTCCTTAACTTCTGGCAAACTGGAAGGTGACCACCCAACCTGATCTCAGGAACGCTCTCTGTTTACTGGTTAGTGAAGACCTTTTAATTCCGATGGCTTCTTTATAGCCTGATGAGACAGAACCATCAAGACCTCTAGCAGAGTGTGGCCTCTTTGCTCGTTCACTCAGCCAGGGAGCAGAGTTCTGGCAAGATTGAAGTTTTTGTCAGATGGGAGCTATGGAGTGAATTTTAAAAAGTGAAAACAGATGTTCTCTACCCCCCCCCCCCCAGTTGCTTCAAATACGTGCAGAGCCTTGGGGGAGGCGGCCATAAAAATGTCATAGTTCTTGAATCCCGAGGCTCAGATTTACGCACCCAGTAACCCCGCACCGTAAATCCGCCACCCCTCAAGGGAGTGTCAGCTTCCGAAGGGGCAGGCCCAGCTGTGGTGTTGACCCAAGGAAGCTGAAGGATTGGGGCTGGAGGGTTGTGGGTAGGAAGCGTGTGAGTGAGGAGTCTGGCTGGGAGTGGAGATTGCTTTTCAAGAATCTTAAAGTGGGCAAAAGAGTTTACAGGGTTGGCTGGGACATCGACCTTCTGAGGAGATGAGCCAAACTCTTTTACATTTTTGTGGGGGAAGTAGAGGGAGACAGATGAGAGCTTCCCAGGAACGGAAACTCACACGCACAGCATTTCGGGTGAAGTGCTGGGAAGAGAAAGGGTCGGGCGGGACCTCAGAAGCCGGGGAGGCCTGGTGCATTGAGTGCCACGGAGACATCACGCTTAAAGCGGTTATTCTGTTGTCCCTGGAGAGGAGAGATGCCAGGCATCCTGGTGAGACTAGAAGAAAGGGGGGCAACACAGAGGCTATGATGTGGTCCAAACTTCTAATGACAGGGGCGCGGACGAAGTGGAAACTGGGACATGGAATATGATAGGTCAGAGGTTAGTCCACTTCTGGAGGTTCTGACATGAGCAATGGAGAAGTTAAGGATACCACTGAGGCAGGAAATCCTGGAAAATGATGAATTTGTTGAAAAAGAAAAAGTTTGGCCCTAGACGTGTTGGGTTAGAAATCCTTACACAGACAGATGGAGACGAGGGCTTGAAGAGAGGGAGAGAGATACAAATTTTTGAGTCACATTACAGAACAAAAATGGAATTATATTATTGACTAAAAAGTAGAGGCGGAACTTCTTCATGGGCTGTACGGTACTCCTCTGCTGTTGACAATGTGTTCATGGTCAGGCATCTTCTGCCTTTACATACCACTCCCCCAGGGCATGGGTGAACATACTCTTCCCAAATTCTCCATCTGTGTCCTGCATCAGCCTTAACCTTTATGGCTGAAACAAGAAATAGAGCTTCCTACTACTTCCCCAGAAAGTGCCTTGCCTCTAGTAAGTAGAATTCTCTTAGGCTTTTCTATTTCTATCTCTTTTTTTTTTAATCATCTGGCTCAGATTTTCTGCTTTCTTAATAGTCTTCCAGCTGCTTGACATTTTTTTTTATAGCAGGGCTAACTTTATTATTTGATCATTATTCACTTAGCATGAACGATTGGTTTTTCCATCTCATTCATATGGCTTGAAGTGTCACACACGTTTCTAGGATATTCTAATGACTAGGTCTGACTATTGACTTTTACCAAATATTTTTAGGTATGTGTCTAGCCAGCTGATGGCCAGGCATTACCAGTCACCATGACAATGCTTCGATTGTCCCTTCCCATGTCTAGGGACAATGACACAGGTCATGGTCTCCCATTCTGCTCACTCTTCTGCCTCATGAAATTTCCATTTTATGTAGCAACCATGTTTTCCATTTGTTCTAATTAAATAGTAGCAAATGTTCAGTTCTGTCAATTCTTCATATAAAACGACTCAAGTAGCCTCCTCCCTCCCCTAAAGTGAGGCTGAAAACAGATGCAAGCTCATACTACAGAGTTCAACAGTGAGCTCGTGTGGCTGAAGCCAGAACAGATGCAACCGGGACAGCTGGATGTCACCCTGGTTGTGGGGTGTGGTGGGGTGTGTGTGTGCCGGTCTAAAGTGGAGCCCCCACCTGGCTTATTCTGTTTGATCCCAGGCTGATACCCTTTTCTGTTCCACCTGTGAGCCTCCATCTCCTCCTGAATCCATGAAGCACTCTGAAGTCATTCTGAAAGATACAGATGGATCCCACATCATGGGTGGGGCAGGGGGCATCTGTAGCCCATAATGCTGCCTTGTTTGGTCTTTGCAGGGGACCTGGATCGCTCCCAAGATCGGATCTTCTAACTTCCTCTCCACTTTGGGAGCCTTCTTACAGATAACTGGGAGACAATTTAGAGGTCAGAGCCACGAGGATTCATGGGGCATATGAGTTGTATCTCTTGTCCCCCTTTTGCCTCTTATTTTGAGGCAATGTCTCACTAAATTGCCCATGCTGGTCTTGAACTCACTCTGTAGCCCAAGCAAGCCTTGAATTCACAACATAGCCCAGACCGTCCTTGAACCCACCCAGTCCCGTGGGTTCAGCCTCTCAAATGCTGAAATTAGCCTTTGTCTTTTAAACTGTGAGTTGTTACCTATTAGAAAGGTAAGCCCAGAATTTTGAAACAATGAAACGGAGTACAATACCAACTGGTATTTATTATGGACAGTAAGATTTATTTCAGTTGTGTGTTCGTATCTGTGCTGGGTGTGGTCTACAGTGAGTATGGCTTCCTATGAATTACACTGTAAAAAGTTTGGGGATCTGGGGAGATGGCTTAGTAATTAAAGCTCCTCCCTCCTTCCCTTTCTCTCTCTTTCTCCCTCCCTCCCTCTCTTCCTTCTTTCCTTCCTTCCTTCCTTCCTCCCTTCCTTCTTTCCTTCCTTCCTTCCTTCCTTCTTTCTTTCTTCCCTTCCTTCTTGCCTTCCTTTTTTTCTGTTTTGTTTTTTTGAGACAAGATCTTACCATGTAGTCCTGGCTTGCTTGGAACTTTTTATGTAGACCAGCTTAAACAGTCTTGAACTCACTCTCTGAGTTCTGGGATTAAAATAAAGCACTTTTTGAACTGAAGTTTGGATTCCCAGAACCCATGGAAAGATGGGGAGGTGTGGCAGCCTGCCTCTAAATCCAGTGCTCAAAAGGTGGAGAGGAGAGCCCTGGAGCAGCAAGGCTAGTCATGCAAACTATATCAGCAAGCTCGGAGTTCAGTTGAGAGACCCTGTCTCAATGAACAAGCTGAAAAGTGATCGAAGAGGACACTGATGTCAACCTCAGACTCCGCATGTATGCACACACACATCGCTAGTACACATCTATGCATACACATATGCAAACATGCGTAGACATGCATGCACGCATCCATGCACACCACACACCTACATATGAGAAAAAAAAATGTTTGGGCATCATTGCCTCAAAGAAATCTCTTCTGTGCATTTTGTACTCTACCCTTTAGCTTCTTTTTCTTGGTTTCACAGGAGTCTGGAGCTACTAGAGCACAGAAAGCATAACCCACTTCAGTGAGTAGAAAATCATATATGGGATATGTATATGTGTATAAGAGCTCCGCTCTCCCATACAGTACCTACAAAAATCCCACAGAAATAAATCTTTGCCATTAGCATCTGTGCTGGTTACCTTTTGCCAACCTGGCACGAACTATAGTCACCTGGGAAGAAGGAACTTCAACTTGAGGAATTGCCCCCATCAGATTGGCCTATAGCTGAGTCTGGGTTTGGGGGAGGGGCATTTTTTGGGCGTATGCTTGGTGTGAAAGGGCCCAGATTACCGTGGGCAGTGCTGCATTAGTACCCGGGTTGGTGGCCCTGGTAGGTATAAGAAAGGTAGTTCAACATGAGCCTGGAGAGCAAGCCAGGAATCAGCATTCCGCCACGGCTTCTGCTTCGGTTCTTGCCTCCAGGTTTCCACCTGAGTTCCTTGCCCTGACTTCTCTCAGTGATGGAGTATGACCTGTAAGATGAAATGAACCTCCCCATGTCCCCACCCTAGTCAGTTCTGCTCAATGTTTTTATAACAGCAACAGGAAAGAAACTAAGCACCAGATTGATTTCAGATGTTCCGAAGGCAAAAGACTTTGATCTAGAAATGTACCCGGTGCCCACCCACGGTCGCACAGGTGGCTCACTCCGCTGCTGGCTCTGCTTGCCCTACAGTCACATTTCTTGACACTGAATTTGGAACTTGGCTCCTGCCCTCTTCGAACGCCAGTGCTAATATCTTAGTGTTTCTGTTGCTGTAACTGAAGGCTAAAGGCCAGGTGTAAACAGGGGTGTATTTAGCTCTCAGGTCTCAGGGCTGAGATGTTCAATATCCAGGTGCTAGCATCTGGTGAGGGCCTTCTGTTACAATGTCTCATTGTAACACTGTGGAGCACATCACAGAGGTTGCCCAGCAAGTGTGCTAGCTCTGCTCTCTACCCTGACACACACTTGAGGCAGGCAGATCGTATACAGTCTAGGCTGGCCTGGAACTTGCTATATAATTGAGGCTAGCTCTTAATTCCTGATCTTCCTGTCTCTGCTTTCCAAGTGCAAGGATTCACATGTGTATTCCACCATGTCCAGCGTTCTCTGTCTTATAAAATCATGAATTCTGCCATGGAGCTTCACCTTCATGGTGTCATCAAATCTTAACTATCTTCCAAAAGACCTCCGAACACACAGATGCTGGTTCACAGGGTGTGTGAAGCTTTGGATTCAGGACCCATATGCGCTGTCACAGGGCTGACTTTCCCACATGTTAAGAGCCTCCAATGAGTAGATGCTGGGCTTCCGTTGTGTTTCAAACAGCGAAGCTGGAGCTTCGAAGTAGAGTAGGATTTTGGCTTGCCCATCAAGGCTTATTTTAGGTCCGTCTTGCCCTTGAAAAGCACGTGTTCTGAGCAAAGCCTGGTGTGTATCTTTCCTGTGCCTGGAGGTTTTCAGAAAGTGAAAACAACCTTCTGTGGATGAATATGTAGGAACCAAAATATGCCTTGATTGGGAAGATCTTCCTGTCCCTATGAGGTCTCTCTCAGCTGCCCCAGTGAACATGCCTGAATCCTGAAAGCCTCTCAGCCATAGGGGTACCATGGCAGTTCAGATACTCAAACACTTTTTTTTTCTTTCTTGTCATTCATCTTAGACTATGTTTTCTATTAAATTCATCTGTAAATCCCTATCTGCTTCCTCTAACATTTTCTTCTTCTTCTTTAAAAAAAAAAGATATATATATATATATATATATATATATATATATATATGTATATGTATTATGTGTATGGGTGCTTGTCTGTCTGTGCACTGTTCGTGTGCCTGGTGCCCTCGAATTCTCTGGGACTGGGTTTACAAATGATTGTGAGCCTTCATGGGGGTGCTGAGAATCGAACCTGGGTCCTCTGGAAGAGCAGCAGTGCTCTTAACTGCTGAGCCATTTCTCTAGCCTCCTCCAACTTTTGGACTTAAATTATATCTTGATTCTCCCCCTTCCTACGCCTTCTGTTTTGCTCGTTGTTTTCTTTTTGGTCGACCTTCAATTTACCATCCCCCATTCCCCAGCCAGTGCAGATTTCTCTGTCTCCCTTTGTGCAAAGTGTCACCATCTTCCTGCTAAGATGAAGACTAGGTAGAAGAGACTTCAGAGTCAGTGGGCAGTGGGTAGGAGCAACCTGGGTGAGGTTACTTCCAGAAAGGAGTAGAGGGCTTCCTAGCCCTGTCTTATGTAATGCTTTCACCATATGTCCCCAGCATGAAGACATAAAGGTCACGCTTTCCCAAGTTTGTTGGTTACTCAAGGCTGAAAGACAACCATCCGTTTAGGATGCCAGATGCAGAATCCAAAAGAATCCTGGAAGTCAAGGAAGTGGGCCGACTCTCATGTAAGTGGGAAAATGAATCGCACAAGGTGGAAAAAAATTGTTTTAGCTAAAGGAAGGTCTAAAAGGAACTATTTATAGTTAGAATCCAGGCTCCTTTCTCAGAGTGTATATGAGATGGATCCGCATGAGAGAGGTACAAGGTTTGGGTGAGATGCGCTGGTCGTGCACCACACCAAGAGGGGCAGAACCATGAGCATCCATTGACAGCAAGCAGAGTAGGTGAGAAGTGGGCGTGGCCAGTGAGGCAGGCAAAAGGATGCACTGACATTTCAAGCATTGCAGAGAAGTCAGACCCTCAGCTCCAGGAAGTTTGACTTCATCCTTTTCACTGAAAAGATGTACTTGGCACCACGCAAAGTTGTCTAAAGATGGAGCGGGCTTCTGGGGAAGTATGTACCGCTTGTTTAAAAAAAAAAAAAGAACTAGTACAATTTTTCAAAAGAAGTTCAAATTTTTGGTATGTGGTTGAAGAAGATGCTGGTAATAAGTTGTGTGTCTATGTGTGTGGGTGTCCACGTGTGTGTGCACGTGCATGTTGGCCAGAGGTCTAGGTCATATGTCTTCTTCAGTCACTCTCCTCCTTACTGTGTTGTGTACGACATGTTTTGAATCCTATTTCTTGTTCATCCAGATTATCCTCGCGTGTTTGTTTGAGATATTATCTCATTATGTAGCCCAGGCTAGCCTTACCCACTCACTTCCTCTTCTTAACTCCCCCCCCCCACTTTTTCCTTAAGATTTTATTTTTACTTGTGCATATATGTATGGCTTGGCATAGCCTGAGTGCAGGGCTGGAGGAGGCCAGGAGAGAACACTGGATCCTTGGAACTGGAGTTACAGGTAGTTGTTAAACTCCTGCTGTGGGTGCCGAGAGCTGAATTCCCATCCCACTGAGTTCCATCCCTTCCTCCTTAATTTTTGAGACAGTTTCTCACTGAACCTGAAGCTCACAGATGCAGTTAGAGTGAGTGACCAGAAAGCTCCAGGGATCCGCCTGACTCCGTCTTCCCAACACTGAGATTACAGGTGCATGCCACCATACCTGGCTCTCATGTGGGTGCCAAAGACCCAAACTCGAGTCTTCGAGTTTGCCCAGCAAGCAAGTAGTTCATCAGCTGAGTCATCTCCCACACCCCAGTCGTAAGTTCTTATAGTTAATGTTGGTAGGAAACAACGATGATACCTCATACTCATTAAACACTTACTGTTAGCTATGGACTCAGTGCTCAATGTTTGGTCTTCATTGTCTTACTTAATCTTGACAGTCACATTCTGAGGTTGTTGCTATGATTGCTACCATCTTAGAGGTGAGGAAGGCAGTTCAGAGAAGTGAGGAACGAACCCAAGACACTGAGATAAAGAATAAAGCCTGTTGTGGAAGTTTATTTTTAGTGATGTATAAAATAATTGTTTTGCACACTGTTGGGGGAGGGGCTGCCTAGATCTTGGCGTTTTGTATTGTCTGCAGGGGTTGGATTTATGAAGGGCATGTTTGATTGCTCGTGATCTGCACATGCTATCAGTAGAACACCTGAGGAGTTCTATATCAATAAAAATACCTGAGCTCAGACGCTTGGGGTTCCACTGTCCAATATGGCACCTGCCATGATGGTGGTTCTCTTTGCTGACGTCTGGCAGGGTTTGCACCTATGAATATGCCTCCTTGTCTTCCTTGGTAAGCCACCCAGCAGTGTACGTATTGCTTGCTACAAAAGCCTCCATGGTGAGTGGGTCCAAACACCCAACAGTGCAGAGACCCTTCAGTGGTTGTTTAATACAGACTGTGGGGGCTACAGTGGAGGTGGGTAGCTTCTTTCGGGATGAGATCTCTTTGGCAGCAACACAGCCAGGAGACAGGTCTGACAATGTGGAGGAATCTTTTATTTATCCAGGTGGAGTTAGTTCACAAGACAATTGAACAAATAAAACAAATCTCATAAGTATTCATTCAATGGAATTTTTGTCCAAAGTTACAAGCATCAATTTGAGTTTTTAATTACAGTACCGGTGAGTTAGGCAACGAGAGGAATGATCAGTTCAACATTATTTCCGGGGTCCACAGCCAACGTTACAGCTCAATCGTTAACATGTAGGAAGAACTGGATTCCTTTTATATTTTGTCCAGTGTTTAATGGTTGTCAGTGGGAAATAGTCTGAATACCTAGTCCAATGCTACAGGAAATTAGAAGTCCTCATAATGATGATGAAGCCCTTCATTCAGTTCCAAGCCACACACTGTGAGTGATGGATCTATCTATGCTTCCAGGTTAGAAGCTTCTGGAGTCCTTTTTGACTTAATCCTGGAAACTGAAAGAGGAGGGAGGAGAGGCCCAGGGCCAGATCCCGATGACCAAGGCACAGAATCAGGGCCTCAGAAGACTTGAACCTGGAGCTCCACGGGGGAGGGAGGGTTGACAATGAAATAATTGAGAATCTGCTCAACAATCACTGGACCAAGAAACACTGGTGTGGCAACAGATCCAAGCACAGGGTCCGGGGACTAGCTGAAGTCTTGGGTCACCTGCTGTGTTCAAGGCCAGGACAGAAAGATCTCTTCTCAAATGGGTGCAAATGAGACTGGGTGTTGGGAAAGAGGGGAAAGTAGCACCCTGCTTCAGCCTGCTTCAACCTGTGCTTGTTGGCTGAGGGAGAGCTCAGAGCTCAGAGAGCTAAGGATTTGGTAACCTGTCACCTTCAGCTTGACACTTTAATCTGCTCAGGCCTTTTGGACCAGAGCCTGTCATGTGAAGGTCTTCCAATCAGGTGACTCTGTGAATCAGGGCTGTCCCTTAAGGGTTCGGGAGAAGAAATGAGTAACCAGATTGCACCAGACCCTAGCTCCCTGTCTCCCAGTGACCTGCACCTAACCCAGAGTCTGGCTAGAGCCTGGAACATTCTCCTGATAGAACCTTTGGTAAAACAAAAAGAGGATCCTGGGCAGGCGGCTAGGCAGAGGGCCACTCCTGGCTGTCCCTGGGGCCCTTAGAATGTGCAGCCGCTGAAGCAGGGCATACCCCAGTGGTAGCTCTCGTGTGTTGTGTGTGAACAGATGCCACGTTCTTACCTTGGAGGTCTAGGGGTACGAGCTGGGAGTGTGGCAGTGCACTCAGCTCACTCAGAGCCAAATGGCTGGTCTCAGAACTGGGTCACCTCCCAGACCGGCACAACGACCTGTCGTTTGCTGGGATCAGATTTCATCCTTCCTTGTCAAACCCAGCAGTGCCCCCAGGCTGCTGGCAGCACCAAGGCGCTTCTTTGTCCTGGAGTTCCAAGAGGCCAAGGAGCAAAATGACACAAAGGGCTGAGCACCCAAGCTCCCCACCAGATTCCTGCACAACTGCATTGGCTCTCCCAGGGTCCGGAGCCTAGGGGGATCCCAGGCAATAGGGGTGAGACCTGAACAGCCACCACCGAATCTTGCCAAGAACTGCACTGGAGATTGGAGGGTGCCTCCCTTTCCACCACCAGAGGTCTTTCCAACTTGTTTTTCTGCTGACACTGGAGCCCTGATGCTTTGCCTTTAGAGACACTCTGTAATTGAAAGGAGAGAGGGCAGGAAAAAAAAAAAAAGCTGCTTACTGCAGGCAGACACTTGCTGCCCTCTAACGGCTCCTGCCTGTGAGTTTCCAGGGCTGGCACCAGGAGCAGGCCTTCCTTCTTGCAGGGTCTGCGGTGGGGGCTTCCTTCCCTCTGGTTAGCAGGCCCTTTCCCCTACAACTGCTGAAAGAGCCAGCCGTTTCTCATCACAAGAAAAGGATGTCAGAAGTCAAGCAGTTCTGGTGTGGTTGGCTCAGAGAGCCAAGAACAGCCCAACGTTTCACTGCTGTACCCGAAATAACCCATAGTAGTAGCGTTTGTGTGGCCCCAGCGACCCTGCTGTCTTCGGAAGGGACAGCTCTTTTGCAGTTCCCAGCAGCTCCCTATGTTGAGGGAGGAAGGCGCAACGCTCTGGCAGGGGCTAGCAACTGTCAGCAGGTTTGTGCACACAAAGGGGCTTCCTTTTCCTGTCTTGATGAGGGTGGGGGTGGGGCGAGGGCTGAGGACAAGGGCTCCCTCCCCCGACCTTTTCTTAGGATCCTCAGTAACCAACTCCAAAGGCAAACATGGACCTATGGACTAAACATCTGCTGAGTGAATATTCGAAGACCGGGAGACACAGGTTAGACAGCGTCCATTTCTGTGGAGAGCGGGGCCAAGCACTTCACCGAGGGACAAAGGTCAGAGGCATGAAGGAAGACCTGGGACACACTTCTGTCTTGGTAGTTGGGAAGAGCTTGGCCCCAGACAGAGACGGAAACAAGCTAATAGAGGGACAGGATTTTGCTCCCACCAACCGAGGTCTGGCTGAGGAAGCATCGCCTTGCGAATACACTCCGTGACTGGCTGGGCAGAAAGTATGGTGCAAAAATTAGAGCCCGTGAGTTCAGAATGACCTGAGGAGTGAGGCGTCTTGGAGAAAAATCTCAGCTTGAGACAGGAGTGCAGAATGGATTGTCTTCAGCACTTGTGAAATTGAGGGCTGGTGGTCACCGAGATGAGTGAGGGAATTCCTGTGGGGAGCTCTGTGTGGGGCTGGCAAACCATTGCTCTCATCTGCAGGGTGAGGGAGTGATGGGAGGGGCAGGAAGTGGAGCTGCTCTGCTGGAATCTGAGTGAATGGGCATCATTTTTACAAGGAGGTTAGTGGTCCGCTCTCCCCGTTTTCTCTTCGTGGAAAGGGAAAAGAAGCACTTAAAAAAAAAATCTGGAGCTTAAGTTGCAAAAATTTGTCACTGGGAAATGATAGTTCTTTACCCTTTGTCCACCCAATTTTATAGAATCATCCATCCCCCTCCCTTTAGTCATAATCCTGAACACTTTTTTTTTTTTAAAATTAGGTTAAAGGCTGGGTGTGGTGGTACACACCTTTAATCCCTGGGCTTGGGGAGCAGAGACAGGCAGATCGTTATGAGTTTGAGGCTACAGAGTGAGTTCCAGGACAGCCAGAGCAAATAGTGAGACTGTCTCAAAAAACAAAATAAAACAAAACAAAACAGAAAAAGAAAAAAAAAATTAGAAAAAAAAGAAAAATTAAAAAAAAATTTAAGGTTTTTCCTCCTCCTCCTCCTCTTCCTCCTCCTCCTCCTCTTCCTCCTCCTCCTCCTCTTCCTCCTCCTCCTCCTCTTCCTCCTCCTCTTTTTTCTGTTCCTTCTCCTTCCCTTCCCCCTTCCTCCTCCCCCCTCTCCTCCTTCTCCTCCTTCTTTTGACAGAACTGACCTGAAATTCTGGTTTCTGGTTGCCTAATGGTGCTCATTTGTCCGCAGATCATAAGTAGCTTTAGAAGCAGTTAAGAACCCGGTGTGCATCTGCCTGTGCCTAACAGGGCCCACGGAGTCTTGCTTCTCACCTGTGAGGGGTTGGTAGGTCAAGGGCAAAGCCAGCTTTTAGTGTTGACTTTCTCAAGGGTACAGAGTGGAGAGAAATGGTAAATATAATTTCTATCTTAAGACTCGGGTTGTTTTACAATCTCCCCAGGTCCCCAGGCCCCAGCTGGAACTTGGTCACACGGTGTGTTGTGGTTTTAGGTAATACTTTTCCACCTTGTGGAGCCAGGAGCCCCTTTAGTCTTCCATAGCAATTTATATAAAGTGACTTCAGCTCTGGAGATGTGTGTCCCCAAAGCCCTGTGTGCACTGAGAGGCACTCAGTTTCTCTCTGGATTTTTTTATGGGGTGAGGCACTGGGTTTATTTTTCTTTTCTTTTTTTTTTTTTTTTTTTTTGTTTGTTTTTGTTTAGTTTTGCTTGGAGTGAAATCAAAAGTTGAAGGTGGGCTCTAGGCTTCTGCTGCCTTTAAAACAAAAGAGCGTAGCCAGAAGACATCAAGAGGTTCCTTTATTTTCTTACTACTCACTCCATGCAGCCCATGGAACCCAGGGCCTTGTGCGTGCTCGGCAAGTCCTCACACCCTCACCCCAGCCCTGGAGATATCTTTAAATCTCTGACATTTCATGATTCTTGGTTAAATGTTCTAACTGTGCCTAGAAGAAGCCAACAAGATAGGAACAACTGTACCTCCCGGGAGGACTCCGCTTCATAAGCGGGTATGAGCCTCCAGGGATCCCTGGCACAATAGAGAGCATGGCAAATCTCACGCGCCATTGTTCTGTTTCATGGCGTTTTCATACAGAAGGATGGGCATGAAAATTAACATGTGTGCATGCTGGTGATGAAAGTCAGGGCTCACCCGTTGGGTGAGAAATGGCCCCCCGACATGTTTGAACATTTGGTCTATGGCTGGTGGAAGTGATTTGGGAGGCTGTGAACCCTTTAGGAGATAGGGCCTACCTTGATCAAGTCCCAGTGGGAAGGTATTTGAGGTTTGTGGTCCATCCTCTCCTGTCCTCAGTCCTCTTTAAAGTGCCCAGTTGTGAGCAATCTTCTACAATGCTCCCACCACCAAGCAGCAGTTAACTGGTTGCCATGCCTTCCCTGCCTGGAGGGACTGTTTTCTCCAAACTGTGAGCCAGAGTAAATTTTTCCTCTTTTAGGTTACTTCCCTCAGGTGTTTGCTCACAGCATTGAGAACAGTGGGGGACACAGCACACAAGCCTTCCACCTCTGAGCTGCAACCCCAAGTCGCTGACTGGTGTCTGTTATCATGCCTCTGGGAATGGAAGCTGTGGTCTCATTCATTCTAGACAAGCATGTTTCAACTAAACTCACTTTTGAACTTTATGTTATGTGCAGTGTCTGCATGTCTGCATACAAGTTACAGAAAATAGTGCCTTCCTTCCTGCTGCCAAATTTAAGTCACAGCTTCAGCCCTCCCCACTCCTCAGCCCTCCCCACTTTCTCCTTTCCCCATTTTTGCAGAGCTGGGGATAGAACCCATGGTCTTATTCGTCGTGGTACACAGATTCTCTACAACTGAGCCACACCCTCAGCCTGGCACATCAGTTTGTTTTTTAATATTTTTGGTAAAGATTTATTATTATTACTTGTAGTTCTGTGTAGGTGTGCATCTGCATGTTGATATGTGCACATGTATCTAGGAGCCATTGGAGGTCAGAGGTCAGATGCCCTGGAGCTGGAGTCGCAGACTGTGACCACTGATGTGGGTGCTGGGAACTGAACTTGGAGTGTGCTTAAGTGCTGAGTCATCCCTCAAGCCCTATTTTTAATTTTTTTTGCAGGGGGGAGGCTGGGTGCACATGGTGAATGCATGCATACAAGGGATAAAAGTTTTGCTATTTCTGTAGGCTTGTGGGGAAGTTAGTAGTCTTGCAGACTCAAGTCTCTTTCCTGGTAAAGTTAGGAGCATTCTCTGACAGTGTATGGATGCAATACTTAGTATATCTAAATCAAAGAAGTCCGTATAGTTCATTTCCCTTTCCCTCTTCTTCCCCTTTTTCTATTGGGTCATGGAGATGGAATCTGAGTCCATATGTGTGCTAGGCAGGTGCCCACCTCAGAGCTGCACCTTCACTCCCAATTACTATTATTATTTCTTGTATATAAAGGCTGGATATAAAGGACCGAATAGTGCTGAAGTGTAAACCTGCTTCAGCGAGTCTCGGCTGGACTGGGGCTCCGTGATCAGGCGGGAGAAAGAATTTGGGATCAAAGTAGAAAGAAAAACTTTGGAAGCAAGTTGGGAGTAAGAAAGGAGATCTCACTCAGTTCCTTTGTAGAGAAAGCAGCTCGGATCACAGCCTAGGGGTGTGCGAAGAGGGTGAGTTTTGGTGGTAATAAGAACGGTGGAGACAAACAGGGATGCCAACTCTTCTCGGGACATCTGCCTGAGAACACATGCCCTCAGAATCCAGGCGCATGGTGGAGAAACTTGCAGAGAGACATTTTGGCTGTGAGTAGAAAGGGGAGCCTGCAGTAGTCCCCTCCCTGCCCCCCGCCCCGGGACTGGGAACCAGTCCAAAGCCACCAGTCTGCCAAGGAGAGATGGAGCTTGGAGTAACAGCCGGCTAAGCTCCTGATTAATGAATAAGCTGGGGGCTGGTTCAGGTGAGAGTGCACCTGTGATTTACCTAATCCCCACAAAGCTGCACCTTGGGATCCCTCACACTCAAAACCGAGGAAAGAAAGCCAGGATTGTGTTGAATCTAGCCTTGGGGGAAGGGACTCTGATAGGGACAGTTTAGAAAAGAAAATCTGATTTAGAGGTGGGATGCTTGCGGGGGCTGTTCTCGCTCATGGTCAGAAGCATCCATGCAGACGAGAATCAGAGCTGCTTTCTAAGTTCGGGCACCAAATATGGGCAGAGGTTAACTGTCTGTTGTTCATTCTTATAGACAAGATTATCTTCCAGCTTTGTGGGCTTTCTATTTTCATTTCCATTTTGGTTGATAACTTTAAAAGTCTGATATGCATTCAGGGGGGAAAAAAAATCCAGAATCTTTTGAGTGTGGAGTCTGCTAAAAGTTTGCAAATGCTCCCTGCAGCCAGCTCAACATTTCCTGCATGAGGAGCCTACCTCACACCTCGATCCAGCTCCAGTGCTTGGCCTATATCATAGTCCATTTTTCCTGTATTGTCACACTGCCCCTGCTCCCCCGCCCCCCCTGCCCTGTCCTAAATGAGATCCAGCCCATTTAGGCAAGTGCCCAACCACTGAACTGCATCCTCAGTCTGAGGGGGAAAAATCACGTCGTGGTATCAGACACCACAATTTACCATAAAGCTTGCTCTTTTAACTATTTAAACACTATAAGTGCCAGGTGTTGATGGCGCATGCCTTTAGTCCCAGCACTCAGGACGAAGAGGCAGGCAGATCTCTGTGAGTTCGAGGCCAGCCTGGTCTACAGAGTGAGTTCCAGGTCAGTCAGAGTTACAACAGAGAAACCCTGTCTCAAACAAAACAAAATGAAACAAAACAGATAAATAAATAAACACTGATAAGTATGCAATGTTACCGTGGAAGTAACTTTACATTTTATGTAAATGTTATACATTTACATTTTATCACCACCATCACTCCTCCCATTTTTTTTTCCCCGGAGGAGGCTCTGTACCCACAAATTCCTGATCCCCCTTGCTCCCAGCTCATGACAGCCACTGGTCTCTTTCTTGCTTCAGCAAGTTTGACTGCTCCAGGGACCTCATTTTGGTGGCAATCAGAGGAGTACTTTCAGGGCTTGGTTCTCTCCTTCCACTGTTCTGTCCCAGGGATGGAATTCGGGTCACCAGGCTCGGCAGCAAGCAGCTCTATCCACTGAATCTCTCCCTCATCACCTTCGTTTCCAGCTTTCAGAGAAAGCACCATGCTGCTTCCCTACATCAAGGTTTTCTTGCTCTTTATAATTGTGGAATTGTTCAGTCTGTACTTCCTGCATTTGGCTTTTTGGCTTCATCAACTTTAATCTTAAACTGAGTTTGTGAAATTTAGTTTTTGTTGGTTTTTTAATGGATTCCTTCCTCATGTGAGTGACTTTGTGTGTGTGTGTGTGTGTGTGTGTGTATGTATGTGTGTGTGTTGTAATGCTGGAGCTAATTCCTGGGGCCTTGTACATGCTGGGTGAACACTCCTGTGGTGGGTCTACTCATGTAGCAAATACCCTTCTCAGTTTCTTGGTTTGAAGACGGGCTCCGTGCGTTTATAATAGGGTACTTTGATCTGTTCAGTTATCCAGCTGATAAGCACCCTGCCTGATAAGATAACACATTTCCACACCTCTGAACTCACTTCTTCTGTGTATCTTCTACCCACAACCATCCACCTAATAAAAAAATACAGTTGGAATCACCCTTGTCATGACCCCTGAGCTCCTTGTGAGCTACACCACATACTTTTTAAAACCGTATTTCCAGATTCCTAAGAAAGAAAAATAACATGTAAAACAGGTAATCTTTTAGGTTAAGTCCTAGCTTCCACCCTCATTGGGTCTTTTTGAAGTGTTCTGGTGAGTTCCAGCTATTGCTCAGGGCATATAACGTGGTCGGTGGAAGAAGCTGTAGGATAGCCAACACTTCCTCAGAGGAGACAGATTAGGAACAGAATGAGTGGCTGCTGGTCCATTGGCCCTCCCTAGGGCCACTGGCCCATGATGACAGCTGTAGGGTGGATGCCTTGCCTACTCTCTGGAATGTTAGGATTGACTGTACAATGGAAGGACAGTATACGATGTGTGTAGGAGACCCCAGAGTCCTGGGTTTGAGTCTCTCCTCTGACTCTGGTTCCACAGAGTCTTGATTTCTCCATCGGTGAAAATAAAGTATCTGGAATCTGAAAAAAAAAAGCTGTTGTTATTGTTTTCATATTCGGTTTAATTCCTAAGAGACACAGGTCAGGGGGTCCTGATTATGCAGTTTTCTTTTTTTTAGACGGTTGTGGATGGAGCATTTATTAGAGAAGCGAGGGCAGGGATGTGGAAATGTGTTGTCTTAAACTGCAGCCAGTCCTGGGGCACAGGCTTGAAATCCCAGCCATTCCTGAGGCTAAGGGCTGGTGCTGGAAGATGAATGTGTGCCTCAAACACAGAGATTTAAAGCCTTCTGCTCAAGGCTGTCTTTTTAAAAAAGTATTTATTCCCAGAAAGCCACCAGACCTTTGGGTCCCTCATCTTTCTGGGAAGCTTGTGGTACAGGACAAGCTTGTGTGTGTGTGTGTGTGTGTGTGTGTGTGTGTGTGTGTGTGAGTAAGGGAGCCAATTGAGGTCAGTGCTTCTTTTTTTAGTGAGGAAACAAACTGCCCAACAGAACCCAGCAGACGTGCTCTCCTGTGGCTGGGTAGGAGGCACACGGCTGGCTGATGTAAACTCAGCTTTGTGTCACTGTCGCAGATACCTGAGATAGATCAGTCTAAGTAGAGGAGAGTTCATCGGGAATCATGTTTTCAGAAGCTTCAGTTCACAATGTGGCCCCTTGACTTTAGGTCTATCAAGAGGGAGTATTTCTTGGCATGGGAGCATGGTGGAACCAAGAGGCTGAGCTTGCGGAGTCTATGAAGAAGAGAGGTTGAAATGGGAGGAAGAGGGGAATGGAAAAAGGGGACAGGGTCCCAACATCTTCTCCAGGAGTATGTGCCAAAGACCATAACCCATTCGCTAGGCCCTACCTCCAAAAGTCTTAGTACTAGCTTTTCAGTATGTTCACAGGCTGATAAATCAGCCTTTAGTACACAGTTTTGGGGGATACAGTTAACTAAGTTATAGTGGATGGGAATTCCAGAGGGAGCCCTGGGCGTCTGAGTCCCATGCTGTAACTCCCAGAGGGTAGTCAGTATGTGGAAGGTAGTGTCTGCACGGAGCTCCCTGTGATAAACATGCAGACTTCTCCTAAGGCAACTACAGTCACAGGCAATGACACATCAGGCCAGGAGGGCCACCTTGAATGCTTCCTTTGCTTTTGATGTTGGGACCTTATAGTCAACTGTGGACATAGGAAGAAACATGGAAGTAGCAATATAGGCAGGGAGAGGAATAGCCTTTTTTTTTTTTTTTTTGTCATTGCTGTTTACTACAGCCCAGGATGGATTTGAACTAGCAGTAATCCTCCAGCCTCAGCCTCCTGAATACTGGGTTTCCCAGCTTGAGCCACTATGTCTGGATGAGACTGAATTTGTTTTGTTCCTCCCCACCCCCATCCAAGCAGCGTCTTTCTATGTAGCCCTGGCTGGCCTGGAATTTGCTATGAAGACCAGGTTGGCTTCATACACACAGAGATCTGGCCATTTCTGCCCTCAAGTGCAGGATTGCAGACGTGTATAACGGTTTGGCTTGTTTTGTTTTGAAAGGGCTCATATAGCCCAGGCTAGCCTCAAACTTGTTATGCAACCAAGGCTAGTTTTAAACTCCTATCTTCCTGTCTCTATGTAGCACTTGAGCACTGGGATTATAAGCGTGTACCACCATACTTGGCTCTTAAAGTTGTGTTTCTTACTAAAATTTCTAGAACTGTTTGAATGGAGAGAGTTTCTTTGGACCTAAATTGTGGGAGGCAAAATTCCTATTGGCCCTGTATAAGATGGTCCGGTGCAGGGTTCGTGTGGCTATGGGAGGAAAGGAGATGAGCGAGGTGTGTGGTAAGCATTCAGCAAGCACAAGCATCCTGCACAGACCTGCTGAGAGATGGCTCTCCTGTTTCCAGGAGAATAGAAACTTTATACAAGCAGGCTTCCCAGGCTGCTGCTAAGTGTTGCATCTCCTGCATCCATAGGTCGCCAGGGCGGGATGTTGACAGTGAAGCTGCTTCCTTTGTGGGACACGCAGGACTTTGACTCTGAGTGCTGACAATGCTGTTTTCACTCAGAGTTTATGGAAGAGACATAGATACTTCTGGGGAGTGTGTCAGAGGTTTCCTGGCAAGCTTCTGTGTCCACTCTGCTATGCTCCGGCTGACGACAGAGAGTGCTGGAAAGTTTCTGTTGCCTGCAGGAGTCAGTCGGTTACAGGGTGAGTGAACCAGCTAAGCAGAGAGGGACTTTAGCCTGAGTCCAGCCCTGGGCCGACCGGTGGAAAGTAAAGGTGGCTCTGTGTGAACAGCATGTCTTACTCAAGTTTCTCAGTAGCTACATTATAAGAAGAAGGGAGAAAAAGAGATAGAAATAAGTTATGGTACTTTGATTTGCCTAAAGAATTGAAAATCATTGTAATATAAACAACATCAAGTGTAAATATACAGAAATAGGTTAATATAATTCGTGATAATTTATGTGGTTCGTTTGTTTTCATTTACATGTTTGAACCTAAGGTAAATTTATAGTGATGTCCCGTATCTCAATTTGAACTAGCTGTGTGCGAAATGATCACCCGTGGCTTCTAGCTTAGATACTGCAGGTTTACACTGAGGTGTCAACCTAGGACAATCTCGCACATCCATGGGATGTGTGGCGACATCTAAAGACATTTTTCGTTACAACTGGAGAGGGTTCTACTGGCAGCTAGAGGGTAGAGGCCAGAAATGTCACTAAATGTAGCACATAATGTACATTAAGTACATAAATGTAGTACACAAGGAAGAATGATATGTCCTGAGACACTGATAGCTCTCAGTTTGAAAAACACTGCTTTAGACCAAGCTCTCCTTCACTCCTTCTCCTGGTGCTGTGGTTCAGGTAAGTGTTATCAAAATCCCTCGTGTTAAAGATTTGGGTCCTTGCTGTTGGTACTACTGAGAGGTGTTAGAATCTTTAAGAGATGGAACTTTTGGGGTTCCCTAGTTGCCCTACAAAAAAGCTAGATCAATGGGTGCCCCAGTGCACTAAATGACAATTGGGGTTACCTCTCCAGGTAGTGACTAATGAGAATAAGAGATAGAAATTGGACGAGCCTCTGAGAGGGAGGGGCAGCAGCTGTAGAAGTGTCCTTGGTCCTGTCTTGTCTGGAGGTTAGAAATGCCGAAGTGTTTGGGGTCGGCCCGGTTCCTAAATGATTTTAGGGCTACCTTTTCAAAGGAGTCAGGGATGCTTCAGTAAAGAATGAAATGTATCTCATGGAGATACTTGTCATTGTATCTTCCCTTAAGAGTTAATCCAGCCAAGCCAGTCAGTCTTCTGGCCAAGGGACTGCCGCTCAGGAAGGCAGGTTCATATTAAGCCTTGCTAAAAGATAGGAGGAATAATTATCCCTTCAATGAGGTAGTGTGCTCCTCTTCTCAGAATCTCTGCCCTCCACACACTCCCTAACAGCTGCAGAAAGCATAGCCCTTCTTTTCCTATTTCTACCTCTTTTCTGAGAGTGTGCTTTCTTTAACATGGCGGGTGTCACGCTATCTCTGAAGCTCCCTTCCCTCCCACGTGGTTTGCATGTCCACCATGTGGTTGATCTTCATGCCAGCTTAACTCAAACATGGCTTTCTCTCTTCCTGGTTTCTGTCTCCCTGCTCTAGGCAGCTGCTGAGATTTACAGCTTGCCTGATTTGGAGTTTTTCTGTTAAACTCCAATGAAATTGTACTTGAACTTAAAAAAAAAAAAGGCTCAGCACAAAGCCTTCTGCCCACACATGTCTCAAAGGAAATTGTCAGGTACCGTTCTCTCCCTCTTTTGCTGCCTGGCCACCATGATGTGAGTGGCCATGGTGAGTTGTCTCAGCACAAGCCAATCATGGATTGAAGCCTCCCAAAACTGTGAGCCCAAACAAACCTTTTCTCTTTATAATCTGATTGTCTGAGGTGTTTATTACAGTATCGGAAAGCTGCTCAATACACCTTCCCACAGTGTCTGAAGCGAGGCACCAAGTGTCAGTTGGTAGCAGGATAGCAGGACAGATGAGGACACCCAAGTCTCCCGAGCTGAGCATGTGGTGTCAGAAAGGAGCTTCTTGTGACAAGAATGGATTTTATGTTCACTTCCTAGAGGACCCAGAATAGTTTGCTAAATGTCCTATGAAGTGCTTATTTTCTTCTGTCAACGGAAAGTACCTAGTGGTGAGAGGAAGCCAGGGCCAATTGTGTCATCGTCCTCCTCCATCTCCTTAGAGGTTCTTCCCCAGCCCCCAATCATTATTTGCAGAAAAGGGCAGGGAAATGCGCGACGGTCCTGCCAAATGAATGAATTTCAGAGAATAGCTTGAGGTAGGAACCAGTGTTTTCTCTCGCTTCTGTTAAATCACCTAGCTTCCTGCAGATGGTCTCCACTGACCCTTAGCCTTGTTGGTATTGCAGTCTCCCTCTTTTCTTGTCTTCTCTCCGGGGCCCCACTCTGCATCCCCATGTTTGTTTGTACGTGGATTGACTCTACACTGAGAATGTCAGGGCCGTCTCTCTGGAAGCCTCCCTCGAGCCATAGGTCTGGAACACATATAAAAGATTTTTTCTGTGTCCCATGCAATTGGACAAGTTCAGACCTCACTTTCTAAATCTGTGACCTCTAGGCTCTTTCCTCCATTGGGAAAGGTTTTATTTTTTGTTGTTTGTTTGTTTTATGTTCCTGCTTATCTCCAGGTCTTCAGCCTCTGCAGGGGCCAGCTTCACACACACAAATATGCTTGTTGATTGGCAAATAGGCAGTCATTTAATCCGGTCACATTTTATTGAGAGATCTTGGCCTGTCTTTGTACATCTTTGTGTGACTTCCTGCTTTCTAATTGAGAGAGAAGGAAACAGACCTTACACAGGCTCAGCCCATCTTGTCATTAACGTGTGTTAAGAACAGAGTTGGAAAAGGAGGCGAGAACCGTTGGAAAATAAGATTGGAAGAGAGGCTGCGTAGCTCTCGCACTGGCTCAGACCTTAGTCTGTGTAATCGCGGGTTTACAGCCCCAAAGTAGACACATCTCAGGAGTGGAGAAACTGTTGACAATACCCAGCACTCTGGTCCACTGGTGGAGCCTTTCCATTTCCTCTCCATGGACCCTAATTTTCTCACTAAAGGATTGTCTAGGAGTAAAGGAGAGAGCCTGTGTATAAGTTATACACCGCTGAACAGATCTCCACAATGTGTCCTCCAGCTGTGGGTGTAAACCCTTGGTTCCGCTCCTGGCTAGATACAAGGGATGACTGCTGCACCAGCACCCGGAATCTTTGGTAGATGGCCCAGCTTATGCTCATGAAGTTGGTGTGTCCACAGAGACAAGCGCAGACCCTTCTGTCCACCACCAACTACAGATTAAACCCTCCACAGAAACAGATAGTTTCTTTCTTGGGGAATTAAGAGTGGCTTTTAACAAAGACTTCCTTTCCTCTTCTCCTTGTGACAGGCTTCTCCAGATCTCTGGACACAGCTGCTGAATATTGTGGAATGTTGCAGTCTTCTTGGTCCTCAGTAGAGAGACGTGTGTGTGTGTGTGTGTGTGTGTGTGTGTGTGTGTGTGTACGGATCTATTACTCCCTTGCTCAGCATCTTTGAGGCTTGGCTCAGCAGAACCATGAAGTGGGACCCAGATGTGAGGCTGTTTGCTGACTACCTTCCCATGCAGGCAGTTCCTGAAGCAGAGCTTCAGTGCATGCTCCCCGTGTAAAATGCATGGCCCTTTGCAGCAATCAGACATCAGGACAGCACAGACCCTGAAATGCAAGGGTCCAAATTCATAGGGGAACATGCTCCTTTTGTCTCTAAGACCCCAATTTTGGCAGCTGTATTTGCAGATTAAGTGCATCTTTTAGCCAATCTTAACGCAAACATGAGTGAGTTAGGGTGAATTCTGTGAATGCTTCCGTGAAACATTTTCAGAACACGACGGGCCGGGTTTTTCCATGCTTCTACAGGGGTGTGAAAGAGCTCTGTTCTGGCTCCCACAGTGAAAGTGAAGCCCAGGCTGTGAACATCCCAGGATATCAGAGTTCACTCTTCCTGTTTTATATGCTGCCTCTGCTGCCTTTGTTGGCATCTTAGGGTCAGTACCACATTTTGGTGGACAGTGAGTGCCTGGGGAGGGTGTCATTTACAGTGGAAACAAAGAAAACCTGATGTTCTAACTGCATTTATTTTTCTGGGCTTTTTCCTACTGTTTCTTAAGAAGCCGGGAGTGCAGAGACCTTTAGAAAGACAATCTGGGTGCTTTAATGGCACACAAGTGGATCTTAAAGCCATCCGTCCTGTGTTTGGGAGCTGTGAAGCCAAATAGAGCTATAAAAACCGTTTTGTGCAGTGATCTGCCTGCCGCTGCCACGGCCAGCTAGCGCCCCCACCCCCTTCAGAGAAGTGTCTGCTGAGTCCTGGCTGCCGGGTTCCTGCGAGCCATCACTGCTCACTTTTGCACGCCTCGCAGCATCTCCCCCAAAAGAAAACATACTCAAGACTCTGGGCCTGGCCTCTCTCTCCATGGCAGTTTCCAGTCTCTGTCTCGCTTGCCCTCTTCCTCGGGTCTCGGCCCCAGCCTGCTCGGCAGTAGGGGAGGGTGGCAACTCGTGTTTGAACACGGCGGGAGGTGGGGGTGGGGCGCAGGGCATTAGGGGGGATGGGATGGAACGGGTCTACTACCTATCCTCTCCCCTGTCACCTTATCCTCTCCTGCCTTCTTGGCATTTATGTCATTTCCTAACAGTTTTCCACACTGAGTTTAATTCAGGAGAGAGAGCAGCTCTGAAAGGGGGGTAGGATGGGGGTCAGGACATATGCAAATGAGCCTGGGGCTCCAGTTCCCAGCAGATCCTCCCCGTGGATCTCTGTTGGCTTGTAGGAAGGCCTCCCCATTTCTCCTCACTCGGTTCAAAGATTCTGAGAGGCCGCCTCCTCCTCCTCATCTCCACCCCACTGGGAAAGCAGCCTGTTTGCCTTTCTCTTTCAACGTGTGCACCTTTGTCAGGAAACCTCAAGAGTTCAAATGTCAGATACTTGCCAACTTTCCTGGGGTTCACTGGACTCCAGTGCCCCCCAGAGGAGAGTTAAGTGGAAAACGCTATCAGATGCAAGGGGCTGATATCTGTTTAAATATGGCTGGTTGATGAACATTTTTTACCCGGGTCCACGAGTCACAGGTAGATAAACCCCCACTGTAGGAATAAAGAATGAGAGAGCACACGGAGGAAGCCTCTGCCAGTGTGTCTGTGGGAGGAAGCTCTTGGTGGGCACCAGGGGAGAAGCTTCCTGCTCACTTGCCTCCAAGCCTTCCACCATGGACAGAACACAAAGAAGAGAAAGAATATAAAGACTAGGACTTTAAAAACATAGGAGCTGTAAGAAGGGGAGCTTCACCCTGGAGTCTGGTTGAAGTCTCTGCCAGCCTCAAGTCAAGAATTCCAGCACCATTAACATTTACCGTGAGGACAGGCTTTATAGAAGAATGCTAAAATAACAATAAATCATGCTTAAGGGTAACATATATATGACCTCGAATATAGTTCTACTCCTTTCTCAGTCTCAAACCTGCAGCTTTCTAGGACTCGCTCAAGAACCCTCATTTACAGTAAAAGATATGCCTTCACATTCTTGAGCAACCCAAGTGCCCCATGGCTTGTCTTATTGGATTGCAACCCTATGCAAGGCACCTCCAGAGATACTTTGTAATATCACTTATCCATAAGCGGACAAGGAGATAAAGGAATCCCTTTGAACAATGTGCTTCCAAAATCCCATAGACAGCTACCGCCAAGACACTTTAGTAGCACCGACTTGGGAAGCTCGCGCCCATGCTTGGGTGTGTCTTAGCCTTTCCCTGAGTGACCCTTTTTCTTCAGCCCCTTTGCTTAAATTAAATTAAATTTTTCTATGGTAAAAACCTTTCTTCCAAACGCTCTCCAACTCCACTTCATTCTGTCTCATCCTGAAAAACTTTTCTGTGCTAAGACTCCTGACTGCCTGGGTGGAAGGGCCAGAGAAGACCAAGGAAGATAGAGCCGCACATCAGGCTCACTCTCCTTTGCTGCTCCCAGGCGCACACAACCCAGACCTCTGACTTCTCAGGTGGCAAGACGTGAGTTTACTGAAGAGGTTCTCAGGGCTGTGATGAGCGAAGTGTTCCGGATTACAGAAGTCAACATGGCAGAGACACTTGGGGGAGCAAAGAAGCCCTTTGCTCTCTCTCTAGTTTCCTGACTAGACTCCTTAAGTCTCCTCAAGTTGAGCCTTTAGCTGTTTCTAGGTCTTGTTGACCCTGTCCCTGTCAACTTCAGCCTCCACTCCACCCCCACATGTATTTTCTTTGCTTCTAGGAATTCCCTTTAGCCCCTCAGTTTCCCTTGGGGGTCCCTTTCCTCCACACTCTTCCAGGGGCCAGTGGGAGGCTTCAGGGGAGCAGAACAAACTAGGGGTCACTCCCTAAGAGTGTAGATATCACATAACCCCTGCTGATGCTCAGAAGGAACCAGACGCTCACTTGAACCTGTCTCCTCTACCCAGGCCTCTTGAACTGCTGTACCGATCTGAGTCCCTTCATGTCAGACTCCACAGGGACTCCCTGTCGCTGTACCTGGACATCTGCCCATGGCAGAACAGTGAAGATCTGATATTAAGCCTTTACATTTTGATATTTGTTTTTGCTCTTTTGAGACAGAATATCAGAATGCATGCCCAGCTAGCATCTATCTTGCGGTGATTCTCCTGTCTGTCTCCTAGGATCTAGGATTATGAGAGGACCAGCGCCCCCTAGTGGTGGCGGCACTGACTTCGCCGCTCTACTTACTGTCAAGTCCTAGCTTTCCCAGCAGTCCCTTGCTTCCTCGCAATATGTCAAGCCAATCCAGTATTCAGATCCTGACAAATAAGAAAGACCCCATAGTCGCTGCCTCTTTGGTTTAAAAGGCCCCATGTGACCAGCTTTCTTGGCTGCCATGTTTTTGTTTTTTTTTGTTGTTTGTTTGTTTTTTGTTATTTTTTATAAACTGGTTAGCCCTGGCATGTCAGTATGTATCCTGCGGAAAGTAAACTGCTTTAACTTTAAAATGGCCACATGTTTCAATGTTTATTTGAACTATTTCATGGACACAACAGATTACAAGTGGGCTCCATTACATAGAGCTGGACTCTTGGGTTGAGTGAGATTTCACCTTTGTCTTATGGCTGTTGCTGTTTAAGCTCAATCTAGGTCTTAATTTGCCTTTGAAGATTCCCCTTTGAAGATCTGTTCATTGCTTCAGATGGCAAGGTTCCTCTGAGGACAATTAAAACAAAACAAAACAACAACAACAACAACAAATTACCCCGGTCTCTGTGGGCTCTCCATAGGGTCTCCTCAAATCCTGGAGCTCTCAGACCTCTTCAGTGCTCTGCTGCTTGTGCATTGGTATAAAGATGCTGAAGAGTAAGAAACTGTCTCTGGTCTATCTCAGACTGTCCTCTCCATGTAGGACTGTTTCTGTCGCCACCAACCTCTCCCCTCATCCCTTTTTCACTTCCAGCAAGAAAGCTCTAGAACATTTTCCACTTCAGAAGCCTCCTTGGACCCTACTCCTTTCTTCCCCTACCTCCTTAATGGGCAATTGCTCTCTTTCTCCCTTCAACCTTTGCTGAACCCCTTCTTCCCCCTGCTTCTGTTACCCCTACACCCCCACTCCCATCTCTGAGTCCTGATTCAGCCAGGTTGTCAGGGTATCCTTGGAGACATTGTAAACAAAAAGAATATTGACCTTCATACACAAAAGTCCGTTAAGTCCATCTCTCCTGTGTCTTTGTCAAAGGGAACCTTCCTATTATTATGTCCACATGAGTGTGAAAGAAGAGATAACCAGCCCCACCCATGGGACCCTACTCCCTTCCTGGTGCACCCAAGGCAACATGACCCATTGTTATCACTTCTTAGGTTTTGCCATCCTCCATAACAATGCATGAGCCATATGTTTGGTGGAGAAATTGGTAATTAATCATGCAAAAGCCTGTATCTGAACCTTTTACTTTCTTGTAAGAGCCTCTTGCTACACAGTACAACTTTCTGTTTAGTTCAACTAGTTGAACTTCTGGAAGAAAACTCTGCAACGGACTGTGGGTATTCTTTGTGTCCCTGAAGGGAACACTCTTGAGGTCTCTGGCTTCCCACCTTGCTTATTTGTCCCTTTATGGTTTCCGTTGACCATCTTCTTGTTCTTGCTCCCCTCAAAATCCCCAACACCCCCCCCCCAGCCCTTAGCCTGTCAAGTGCAAACTATGTTAGCTAAAATACCTGATTCCTATTTAGCTCCTTGCCCCATCCACGGGCCAAATCTGAGAGTCTGGACTTCCCAAAGTAGAGCCAGAACCTTCTGTGTTGCTTGAAGCATTGCCATGCCAAAACAAGAATCTTACAAAGTCTTCAACCTTGGCTTTTTTGACAAGGAACTTTGAGCTATCGTGCCTAGTTCCTTAATATTCTCATCCTCTGGACAGACAAGCCAAGTGGGGTAGCAGCTGGTCCAAGGTTAGTAAGCATAAGCAAGACAGTCGATCTTGTATTCCTCCCACTTTATGAGGACTCAGCACCATCCTGTCGGCATCTTCCTGAAGTTATTCTCTTCATAGGCATCAATTTAGATTTGTTCAAAAGTTCACTTTCCAGTTCTCCTCACAATATCCGTTGCCTTTACCTGGAAAGGTCAGCATATATTTGGAAAGTCGTTCTCAGGATTCTACCGAAGCCTATATTTATTTCTCTAGAACCCCAGATGTGCAAGATGACCTAAGTGAGGTGAATTCTACCCAAAAAGTTCACGGTGCTGACAATGAAAACCTCTGGTCTAGACAACAGTGCTAATTCTAGGTCACCTCTAGTCTAGAAACCAAATAAACAAGTATATTTTGTTTGGCTGATGAGGACTGGTTCTTACAGTAGTGGTCTGCCTGTAAGTATTATAAGATACAACGAGGAGGTAAAGACAGAGCAGTTATCTGGTATTGTTTCTGGCTAAGAGTTGGTCTTGTTGGTTGTGGGAATATAAATTAGCCCAGTGACTATGGAAGTTAGTATAAGAGTCAAAAAAAGAAAAACAGAGGTACTTTGGCTACGCCCCCTCCTGCGTCTGATCTAGAGGAATCTGAATCATCACATGAAGTAGACTCTTGCACACTCGTGTTTATTATGGCATGTCTAAATAACCAAGTAATAGACTTAGCCCAGCACCCATTAATGGATGGAGGAAGCCTGGAATACAGGAGATTTTTATCTGGTCATGAAGGGTGAAACTGCATCGTCTGTGGGAAAATAGGTGGACCTGAAGATCATTGTGTTAAATGAAATCCACTAGACTCAGAGAGTCAGATGCTGCATGTGTCTTGTCACGTGAAGATCATAGATGTAAAAAGAAAGACAGAAGAAGACAGCCACCGTGCTAGTGACTTTCGTATGATCATGACAAAAGACGCCACAGAAATAACTTTACAGGAGGAAGGTTTGCTCTTGACTCGCGGTTTCTGAACTGTCGCTCCATCACGACAGGGAAGGCATGCAGTGACTCAGTCTACCGTGCTGGAAGTACCTAGTAGCAGTCGTTTGTACCGAGGTGGTGGGCTTGGAAGCTGAGGGAGCGGGACCGGAGCCATAGGTGCGCATAACTTCCAAAGGCTACCGCTAGGGATGCCTCTGTCAGTGAGACCCGGCTTCTTATGGGTTCTACAGCCTCCCAAACCATAAGAGACACCACGTGAATAGAGGAAGGGGGCCGGTGGGATGGAGGAGGGGAGCTAGGAGAGCTTAATGAAGTTGTAAATATGATCTAAGTACACCATAAATGCTGGATACTCTCATAATAAAACCCATTCTTTTCTACAAACAGTATACACTGATTTAAAAGTCTTTAAAGATTCGGTGTTGTCACAGTGTGAAGGGTGATTTTGGGAACTAAGGTGGTGTTGTTGAAACAGAATAGGAGAACACGCTGTAGGCATGGTGGCCTGGGTCCTGGCTCTGGTTGCTACAGAGGCTTGCTGTAACTTTGGGAGTGTTGCTTCCCTTTTGGGTTGGAACTAAGGTACATTCAGGTTTCCGCTGGCTCAAACAGAATTTATTCTGGAGCAGGCCCATTCATGCCTCAGTTTGGAAACTTACTAAATCATGAGAAAGTAGGAAGAAGAAACCACCACAGCTCGGTTCTTCTGCCGCTCACGGTGGACACGGCCGCTCCTGGCATGTGCTTGCCACGTGACCCGCTTCTTTCCCTCTGCATGGGCTGGGAAAGGAGGAGCTCTGGCAGGCCAGCCAGGGGTGCGGCCCTGGGCGTGTGAGGATGGCTTGGCAAAGGGAGTTCTTTGGCATTTGTTTTCAGAACGAGGGCTGGGGATGAGCAGTCACTCAGCACTGTGTACCCACAGGCTTCACATTTGCACACCTAAGCAGCAGTGGATTGAAAATAATCAGAAAAAAAATTGCCTGTATACTAAACATTCATGTCTTCTCTCGCCGCCATCGATTAAGCAATATAGAAGTGATTGGAGGCAAAAAAAATGTCTGAGTCGTAGGAGGATACAACACCACAAGCCTGTATACTTCTGCGTCTCATACATGCATTGCCTATGGGGGCCAGAAGAGGGCGCTGGATTCCCCGGAACTGGAGTTATAACTGGTTATCCCAGCTACCAGGGCGTTGGGAATCCAACCAGAGTCCTCTAGAAGAGCAGCCAATGCTCTTAACCACTGGGCCATCTCTCTAGCTCCCAATCACTGAAATTCTAATCAGTCAATCAGCCTGTGTAGAACACTCAGTATACGCTTGGCTTCTTCCTGGGAACTTTGGTTCGTAGTGATAATGGCTCACCTCTTTTTCTCTTACTTGTCTTTATGTCTAAAAAAGACTGTTTTTGCTTGAGATAAGATCTCCCTATGAGGCTTAGGCTGGTCTTGAACTTGCATCCTTTCTTGCAAGTGTTGGCTGGGATGAGAGGTGTCCAATGCCATGTCCAGCTGCACTGTGTGGGTAGGCGGTGCTGGGAGCCACATAGGTAGTCTTGATAACACTTTGTAACTCAACATCTAAAGAAGACTAAAGAGACTGAGTTGGAATTAGGATTCACAATCAGATTCCACAAAGCACGCCATTCTGAACACTCACCTAGCGAAGGTATTTCCCCACCTAAAGAGTCTGGGTTTCCACACAGTGCCTCTTTAGGTAAATATTTAACATTTAAGAGCCACATATGACCTGAATAAAACCAAACACCAAAAACAAAACAAATTAGCAATCCTATCATACCTAAGAAAAAGTTAACCCTGGAGTCTTACTCATCTCTGTGTGTTAGTTCTTCATGGACTAGACTTCAGGGTCACTTTGTTGAAGTAAACTGAAGAAAGGTCTGGCAATGTGATATCAGAAGCCGTTGGCTTTGTTATAGGCTGTAGCAAGCAAATCCATGCAGATAATTCTATCAGCCTGCAAATTTGCCTTTCTTAGATTTGATAAGTGCCTACCTGTACCAGGATTGCTTTAACACAATGCATAGTACAAAGGACTCTGGGAGTATTGCTCAGAATGACTTTACAGACTCAAAGCCACCCCCTCAAAGAACCTAGGAGCAGTCTGGTCCAACCCTACCCATGGCCTAAGATGGTCACCAGTGTCATAGCTGAGGAATATTTATAGGTAACAAACATGTCTGGAAAATGCTAACGCTCCAATTTGATAACACTGCTATCAACGTTAAGTGCCTGCAACTCTCAGAACCACAGAAGTGCAGGTGTCCAACAGAAGCTACCCTTCCATGGAGGTAGAAACAGGTGTGATTTGCTCACGATCATGCAGTTACTGCTGACCTGGGATTAGGCGTCCTGACTTCTTGCCCAGTGCCCTCTTGGCCCACCACCACCTATTGTTCATCCTAAATTATTGCAGGTCGTATGGCTGCAGCGCCTTTTAATTGGTTCGTAGTCACAGGGCACTCACTTGAGGATAAGATTACACTTTTATTTTCCCTCATTTACTTCCCACTCCTCCCTGGCCCACAAAGCCCCAACACTGTCAGTCACAGCCACTGAAACTCTGGCTGAAACCAGTCAGAAAGGCTTCTTGCCAAGTGACTTTTTGGCCGGGCGGCAAAGTGAGATGAGCTGAGTACAAAGGAGAGGCTCCCTGGTTTTCTCGTGTGTGTCCCACATCAGCCTTGAGCTAATTCGATCCAGCTCAAAAATGTGCCGCAGCTATTCCACAAATGCTTAGAAGGACCAAACGTCGGGTCTGGAAAAGACAGTAGAGAGAATTCAGTCCAAGACTCTCGAGCTGTGCTCCAAAAGAACTCTAGCCGCTTCCTTGGGAGGGAGTCGCATAGGCGGGCAGGGAGTCTGAGCAGACTAAGTTTCTAGGCTTTTTGCACTGTTCTTTTATCCAACTGGGCCTCCACGTCAGAGCTGCTGTGTGTGCAGAGTTTAAGGATAGAGAACCATTGACAGCTGTGGTTGTAACCCAGAGCTTCCGTACGGAGGGTGTGAAGTGAGCGTTTTATTCATGTTGAGAATAATGTCGTTCTGTGTGTGGGGCACACCTTGCTAGGGCCAGGATGGGGCTGGAGGCTGGCGGTAGATGTGGACCTTCACTACTTTGCAGGGATGGCTGGGCCCTTCTAAGAACCTGCATTTTGGGCACCACTGAGGCTTGAGCTTCAGGAAATAACACTACCCTACCAGGGCTGGGCATCTGGCAAAGGAAAGGGACAAAAATCAACACTTATTGACCACTGTACCATGGCCACAGAAAATATCTGCACTTATCCAGGACAGAGATTTCAGTCTGAAGAGTTTCAAATGAAGTGAATTTGTTTTTTTGTTTGTTTCCTTCATTAAGCCCCATGAGGAGCCTGAAGGAGTTCTAGCAAGTTTCAAAGAGAGAAGTGACTGACCCCTATGAAGCAGGGACATCTCTATGCTGACTGGCTTTAACTCCACATCTGTTGTGCGAGGCACTGTTTTGCATCCTAGGAGGAGTTTAATTTTTTCTTGAAGGCCCAGGAAATCAGCAGCTGCATACAAACTGTGCGCGGAGTTGGAACTCAGTTAAACCCAGAACAGAACTTGAGTTTCTCTTTATCCTGTTTGGAAAATGGCTGAGCCCCTCTGTGCCTCTCCTCCCAGGGACACGGTCTTGGTTAAGTATAGTTCCTGACCTCTTCCTATCCAGGTTCTTGTGGTTCACAGCTTGCAACGTTAGCCCTGTCTTTTGCTTGAAATGGAAAATGCTACTCATCTTGTCGCTCAGCTGCTGGGTGGATCCCGGAGCAGCTGTCCCTCGGGGACATGGGTGAGGCAGAGTGCTGTGCCTACGAATGCCAGTGATGGAGAGATAACAAATGTGCCACGGAGAAGGAAATCATCACAGACGTGTGGATGCCAACCTTCACCAGTGTAAGACATTTTCAACTGCCTTTGTCTTTCAAAAGACATATCATCTCACAAGAGGGACGTTGGTTCTGAAGCAATTTCGGTCTTTCTTTTTAATCAGATGCTGGGGGATTTTCATATGAAGCCGACTCTGCCCAGCTTCTAGTTATAGGAATCTTCCTCCTGAAAACAAGAAGTGAGTTTTAAATAAACTGGATCTATAGGGATACTGAGAAACATTGGCCCATGGGATGAGACTGATAGGCTGTCGTTGGATGAGTGCTCACTCAGGCTGGGACCCCGGAGGCACGTCGTGCAGGGAGTGTTCCAGTTGTTATATTTCATATGGGGAAATATGGTGCCTACTGTCCTTTTCTTAGGTACACCCTTAAAAGTTGGTGTAATGAGGCTGGAGACTGACTTTGACTCGATTGTATAATCTGAATATTAAAGTTTATTCTCAAAGCCTTTTGGGTTTTGCTAGCTTTAGAAATAAACGTAGTAGCCATCCTTTAATGCCAAAACCATAACTCATTTTGAAAACATATGAATCCAAATAGTGAAGTGGTGAAATTAAAGTTTGTTTTTTTTTTTTTTTTTCTCTTAAGGCACAAAAGTGATAAATTAAAGCCACAGCATCCTTTTGACCTTCCTCATTGACTCTGGGGTTATTACATATGGTTATATTTACATCTGCCTTGAAGGGGTAATTCTCTATATTTTATTTTTAATTTTCATTTATCTTCAGAGAGAAGGGCTTACTATGTAATATGAGTTGCCCCGGGCTTGCTGTGAAGACCAGGATGGACGTTGTTGTCTCAGCCTCCCTGGTGCTGAGATTATAGTGTGCATTGCCATGCCCAAATTCTATATTACTTTTATTTATTAATTTTTATATTTCTTTAGGAGAAGAGCAAAACACCTTCTTTTGCCAAGCTTCTAAATCTACATATTACTTTAAATGTTTTTTTCCCTTTTTTTTTAAAAAAAAAAAAACCAAACATATATTTAACAACTTCTTAGTAAAAATGAAGCAAAGAGCAGCAAAGATTCTCTAGGGAGGAGACCAGTGCCTTCCCTCATCTGAATTCTAGGACACCATGGGTGTGTCTGTCCCCTGGAGCAGGGTCCTGTTTGTGTTTTTTTTTTTTTCTCACTTGGCATGCACCATTGGAGGGGCAAAGAGAAAGCCACGTTGCACTTTGGTGTGGACGGTATGCTCACTGCCTAGCCCAGTGTGCTCCCGTGTGTATTCTCACAGTGGAGGGTTCCAAGGAGCATCCTGGAACAGATGAGCAGACTGTGCACCCGAGGGACAGATGTTCAGCGAGAGTGCCGCTATTCATGGACCACTCCTGATATTCTCTCCTTCTCTGGAGTTGTAGCAAGCTCAAGCACTGGGCCAAAACAAATGATCCGGGGACGGACCACACTTTCATGGTGTGCCACACACCCGGGGAAGGGTTTTCTTTGTTTGTTTTCGAAGAGATTGAATCTCTGTTCTCTGGTGATGTGATCCGCGCTCCCTCAGTCTTTGATTTCTTTCTCTCTGGGAGAGCCATTTTAGATCAGAGGATGGAGACTATTGAGAGGGACAGGCCAGAGCGTCGGGAGTAAGCCTGGAACTCTAGGGACAGCATTCTTCATGCTCTCTTAAGAGCTTAGAGGTTTGGAACTGGTGGCAACTGGTAGTTTTCAGTGTTTGGTAAACAGCCAGTATCCGGAGCCCTGGGAACAGCCTCGCTTAGCTCTTTGTTTAAGTTTTGGGCTAGAGGCTCTGAGAAGTTGGTGCAGGGGAGAGAAATTAACAAGCACTACTCGTTCACAGCTGGGCAGCCAAGTGGACAGCCCTGAAAGACCCAAGCTGGGGGCAGAGAAAGAGGCCCCTGACCAGTCTTGGACCAGCAGCTTTTAGAGGTGGATACTCCCTCGTCCCCACCCCCACCCATCAACTTCTCTGCATCTGCCTGGCCTCTGGCCAAAGATCTGTGCACTTTGCAGCGTTGGTATGCTTTGGGTGAGGCTCGTGGCCATAGCAACAGGATGGGAGAGACTCAGTTCCTGGGAGTAAGAACTGCCGCCAAGATACAGATTGGGCAGGCAAGGGGTAGGGAGGGGAGGTCAAGGTTGGCTTGGCCTGAAGAATGGAGCCCTTTACTGTTGTGGACAGAGCTACTTCAGTCAGGGGCTACTAATGGTCCATCTCATGCCCCTCCTTTCTCCTAGTAGGTGTGGCTCGAGCCAAGAGTTTGTTAAACTCGGGTGAATGTGATCAACCCACTGACCTGCTGATTTCAGAGAGAACTAACCACTGATCTACTGGTGGTACAGGATCACATTTAAATGTGTGTGCTACTAATTCTTCTTTTATAATCACTTTAAATATGTGTGTATCTAATACTTCATTCAAGGCAATCCTTCACTTTAGGAAAAAGAGGTGTTCTGTGAATGTGTGGCCTGTGATTAGAGCCCTGGACTCACATTTGAGGACCTGAGTTCTAATCCCAGCAATGACATGGACTCTTCCCTCCCCATGTCTGTCTTCTCTGAGCCTTAATTTCCTCATTTGTGAAATGAAGGGGTTTGGTGATGGGGTAAAAAACAGAGGACTGGCTCCACCTCTGAACATCTACGTCTATAGACTACAGAATAAAAGATCAGGAGATTCTTGTATTGTTGAGTCTTCTTCATTTCTTACTTGTATTTCTTTGAAGCTACCAGGTGTACCTAAAGATAAGAAAAGTCAACAGATTTCCTTTTCAACTTTCTCTTTCCTTTAAATTCTTTATTTCTTTTGGAGCAGTTTTCAGCTCACACACAATTGAAAAGGGAACACACAGACTTCCCACATAACCCTCATGCACACCCTCTACCACCACTGCCATCCTAACAGAGTGGTGTGTTCATTACAGCTGATAAACACATTGAGAGACCATGATCGTGCCAAGGGCATAGCTTACTGCAGGGCTCCATTTTGGTGGTGTTCATTCTATGGGTTTGCACAGAATGAGTCTAAGGTATGTATCCACCAGGACTTAGTGGAGAAGAGTACTTGCAGCAGAAGCATGAGGATCTGAGTTCAAATCCTCAGCACCTACATAAAAACTTGGGTGTGGCCACATGCATACCTGGAGCCCCAGGGCAGTGAGGAAGGGAAGAGAGGAAGATGCTGGGACTAGCTGACTGTCAGCCTAGCTCCGGGCGCAGTGAGAGGACCGGTCTCAAAGGAATAAGGCAGAAAATTATAGAGAGCTGGTTAACCCAACCCAACATCATCCCCTGGCCTCTGCCACGTGAGTACAGAAGCACACAGTAACACGTATACATGCACATACAACACACACACACACACACACACCATGAACAAATTCAAATCCCTCCCTCCCTCTCCCCAAGCCTCTGGCAGCCACTGATCTTTCCTTTCCCCATGGTTTTGCCTTTCCCAGAACATCATGTGGTTGGAATCATAGTGTGTGTGGCCTTAGCAGATTGGCTTCAGATAACTTTCTATTTTGTTGTTATTGTTTGCTCATTTTGACTCAGGGTCTCGCTGACCTGGAGCTCACTTTGTAGCCCAGGCTGCCTTTGAACTCAGCAATCCTCCTGCCTCAACCTCCCAACTGCTGGGATACAAGCATGACCCAACATGTCCGGTTCAGGCACTTTTCTTTCCCTCCTTCTTACGCCTCCTCTTCTCTCTTCTAACTCTTGCAAGTGTCACCGGGCATCACAACTCCCTGGTGCCCTTGTTTCGGTGGCAATTTTAACAACTCACTCATCTCCTGTCCTTCTTACCTGCGTATCCCCCAAAGGTCCCAGGACTCTGTAAGGCCAATCTCTCTTTCCTGTCCACGAATGGTCACTCACAGAAGTCTAAGCCGCTAGGCCCCATATCTTCTCCCTCAGTGACTGTTACCACAGCCCCAGCAGTTAACGATCTCAACCCCCAAACTGTGCAAAAGAATCAGGTGGGAGATTAAAAAAGAAACAGAAAATGATCCACACCTGCAGATTCTGGTTCAAGGGTCTTAGGCGGGACCCGGGCATCGGTTCCTTTTAGTTCCCTAGATATTCGAATGTAGGGTCCTTTGGAAAGACACTGTTAAAGAAGAATCAATTTCCTGTTACAGGTTCTAGGACATCCTCACATGTCACTGTGTGACGGTGGGCGTTATGTGTTGTAGGCTGACACAGTTGCCCTGTCCAGGCATGGCCCTGGCTGTGAGATCACTCCCTGAAGGAAGAAGCCTTGAAGATGGGCCTGTGAGTCTCAATTCCTGGTATTTAGGATTTTGTGCAATCCTCTCCCCTTAAGCCTGGGCTGCACCTAATGACTCACGTCTAACCAGGAGCATGTGTCAGAACTGATGGGAAGTTACTTTCCAGATTTTACGTCTCGCTCCCCTTGCTTCGCTTCGGGGCCTCTTCCCCTGCCCTTGCAGAGTTCTTGCTCTGAGGGACACTGGCTAACAGTTACGAACAGCTCTGTGGTAGGGAAGCGATGTCCTGAAGCCTTCTGACTGCCTGGTGAGTGAGCTGGAATCCACATGAGCTGCCCTCTGGTATAGTCCTACCATGACTACAGCCCCGGTCTATGCAGATTGCAGCCTCTGCCAGAGTTCTCCAGCTGAACCACACCTAGATTCCTGACCCAGTGAAGCCAGAAGATGATAAGTGTTTCTTATTTTGAAGCATTCAGTTGGGAGGGGGAGGGCTGTTGTTATGGTTTGAGTCTGTAATGTCTCCCTCTGGTTGATGTGTTTGAACACTTGGTCCCCAGATGTTTGGGGGAACTATAGAACTTTTGAAAATTAAGATCCAGCTGGTGGATGGGCCAAGAGGGGTAAGCCTTGACAGTTGTTGCACGGTCTTGTCTTGGGCCTGCCCATCTTCAGTGTCCCATCCAAGATGTGGTGATCCACTACCTTGAGCTCCTGCTGCCGTGCCTTCCTTGAGATGTCCCTCTGAAGTGGAGCCAAAGTAAACCTCTCCTCCTTGAAGGTGCCTCTGTCGGATACTTTATCAGAGCCCCAAGAAAAGTAACTGATGTCACAGCAAGAATAGCTAATATACTTCTTAAGAAAAAACTTAACTTTTTAGAAGGGAGATCCTTCCTGGAAGGAATACGCTGAATGAATTTGAACTGTGGTAGGCCTAAGACAATGTTTCCTGGGGTGGCTGCTATAGAGACAGTGCCCAAGTTACTGGGGTCAAGGAAAGAGGGGGTGACCAATAAACAGCATCTTGTTGGCTTGGCCATTGCTTCTCCAGTGTGGATTAGTATTTAGAGGTCCCCTTGTTAAGACGCTGATTATTTCAAAGAGGAGCCTGTGGGAGTAGTGGGGGGGGCATATTCCGCAAGTTTGGGGTTGGTGTTACCATTGTTCTTGTGGAGGGCCACGTGAAAGGGTCCAAGGAGCTGAGCTATTTGTGTTTCTCCCAATGAGTGTTTCTCTTTAATGCGAGAACCCTGAGCGCGAGGCCTCAGGAAGGTGTCCTTTGCTTTGGAGGAGTTTAGGCAGTGGAGCAGCACCCCCTTGAGGACACAGGTGGAGGTGCTGGGGAGAAGGCTCGCCTACTGTTGGCTGAATCAAGCCAGGTGGTTTTCTCAAGTTGCCTTCACCATAGAAGGACAAGAATCTTAGGAAAACATTCTCCGAAAATCTTTGTTTTTTTTTTTTTTCTGTCCATTTCTTGCAAATCAGTAGAATGTGTTTACTGCCATATAAACCTAATTTTGTTCTTAAACTTCTGCCCTAGCAAGACATAATTGGTCTAAGCAGTGTGTTTCAGGGAATAGAACCCTCATAGCTAGACTGGAACCACCTGCATATCACACCCTCCAACTCTGAGATTCCACCCCCTCTCTGCTTCTCCATCTTCCCTGGCTTCTCTGTCTTGACCTCTTTTGCTTTCACTTTGGTCTGGGCTAAGGAGGTCTAAGGTCAGGCATGTTGAATGCAACATCTCGGACCTCCAACTGTAACTCTGGAAAGACTGTCCTTTTTCGTAGGTCCCTGTCCTCTTGGAGATACGGATCCTACCCAACTCACCATTTTGGTTAAGTTCCATCTTCCTGGCTAGACCCCACCCCCTGGATAGACCCCGCCCTCTCGTTTTGATCTTTTTCTTTCCAGACCTCACCCCTTCTGGAGAGGGAGTTCTCTGCCTCTTGGCTCAGTTCCACCACGGGATGTACCTCATCTTCCTGAAGGCGGACCTGGCTACTCCCGTCGGTCCTAGAATTACACAGGCACGCAGCTAAACCCCACCTTTGTTCCCCACCCCACCCCACCCCACCCCACCCCACTACAGCTTCCTGGCGGAGGAATTTGGCCGAGGAAAGGATTCTATGCGATTCCCTCAGGGTCATGTTTTGCAGCCGTTTTATGGGTCTCCTTGAGAGCAACGGTTCTCACACCCGTGAGTTCTCCAAAGAGCCTGGAGACAAGTGTACTCTGAACGTATTGTGATGACCACTCCAGTTCTGCAGAACGCATGTCTCCCTGGAGAAGTCTGGGAATCTGCATCGCCACAGTGTTAGCCATTCCATTCACAGGCAGGCTTGAGAAGCACAGCTGTGGTTGGCTCAGGACCCAGCCCAGACCCTAGAGGCCATTAGGGACTTCTCCAGCTCCGTCTCCCATCATCACCCATCCTAGCTGCTGCCTCCTTTCTCACTTAGAAGATTGAGGCCATCTGTTGTGAGCTTCCTGCCCCCACCCTGGACACTTCCCGCATTTCCCAGTCGGCCTCCTCCTCTCTCTTTTCTTAGAAAACAAACATCTTCCCATGGCTGGATTCCTACCCTCCTTGACCATCTCCTCTGGAACGATGACCCTCTTGATCGTCCCTCTGTACATTTTGATCTTTTTCTCACCAACAGATGGATTTTTCTTTTTCTGCTTCTTTTTTAGATTAAATTTTTTTTTTTTTTTAATGGGATCTTATGTCTTTTCTCTCCTAAACCGCAAAACCTCTTGGCTTCTCCCTCAGGCTGCCAGCTCACCTCCCATTTCCTCCATCTGGAGGGCATCTCGTCTCTGTGTGGGTCTCTGCCTAGCCCGTTCCTTTTCTAATCTCACAGGGTGTCCTGTACAGTGCTGTACAAAACTTCTACAGTGTGTCCAGTACAGTGCCTCACAGAGTACAGTGCTCCACAGCATCAGGCTAGAGGTCAGGCTTGCAAAGCTGAAGACTAAGTTCTGAGCTTGCCCTCAGACTGGGTACCATGTGGGCGTTGCTTTCTCAGACATCGCCCCTCAGATCCAAGGCTATATCCTCAGTGCCTCTTGCAAGCACCTGCAACCTACTATCTTTGTGAACTCATCTGCTTCCTTTTACTACCACACAACACCCGAGCTAATGAATTTATAAGGAGCAAATGTTTATTTTGGTTCATGATTTCAGTCCAGGGTCACTGGTCCTGCTGTCCTTGGGCCTACAGCAAAGCACAAAGTGACAGGGACTTGTGGCTGACTAAGCTGCTCATCTTGTGACCAGGAAAAAAACAAGGAGACAGATAGAGGACAAGATCCTAATTTCCCCTTCAAAGACACTTTGCTCCCCCCGCCCCCCATCTGATGACTTAAGTTCCTCTCACCAGGCTCTACCTCTTAAAGGTTTCAACACTTCCAAATACTACCAGGATCTGGGGACCAAGCCTTCAACACACCAGCCTTTGGGTGACACATATCTAAACCATAGCAACATGAATAACTAAAGAGAATGGGCAAATACGTCTGAAAGCTGCTGAGCTCTATAAGTCAGTTTCTTTGCACATACTTAGGGGTAAGAAAGGCATTCAGGAGCTAAGGGACATCTAGACAAATTCTACTTTCAGACTGGACCCAAACCTGTGCTCCCACCTATATCCTTTGGCCTAATCAGTCTCCCCCCACCCCCGAGACTGAGTCTCTCTAAGTATTCTTGATTGACCTGCAGCTCGTAGACCAGGCTAGTCTTGAACTCACAGAGATCTACCTGCCTCAGCCTCCCAAGTGCTGGGATTAAAGATGTATGCCACCCCTCCCAGCTTAATGATCAGCAGTTCTTGAAGGGAAGATGGGTTCTCAGTGCTGCTCACCAGCCCTGCCGCTTAGCCTCCCCCTCCCCTATTCTGACTGATAGTGAGCATCTTCGAGGCTTGTAAAGCACAGAATGAGAAATGAGCTAGGAAATCTATGTCAACAAAGACACCTTGCTTATTCTGATCAGGATTGCAAATGAAAGCCAGGACGACCCCCGTGCCTTGATCTTTTCCCCTGGCGTGGCATGCTTTCTTCCAAATGATCTTCTTTTGTAGTTCTCTCCCTGTGATCTATAGAGTGTGGTTACGAGAGTTCTTTGGAAAAAGACCCTTTAATTGAAGCCATACTCTGAGAATGAGAGCAAACAGAAAGGAAGGAGGGTGTCTGATTGATAAATTCAATTATAACTTGATGGGTCCAGAGTAGACCGTTGAGGCAACAGACGTGGGAGTCTCTCATGTCATTCCACAGGCATCCTGTGGGATCTCTGGCTGATGAAGAACTGATCAAAGAGGAGCTGACGAGAAGATAAAACTGGCTGTGGAAGATGGCTGAAAATCTCAATAAATAAGCACCTCGAGAGAGTTACAGTTCTCCTGGTTGCCTTTACTATGACTTCACCTGGAAAAGACAGCGCAGAACCATTGAACACGCTCTTGCCGCCATCCCTCACATCTCCGTGGGCATCCCTACGAGTTTTGACACCAGGTTACATTTGGTGTACTTTATGGCTTATTCTTTTCGTCTGCCCGTGGTGTCTAGCACAATTTTTACTCATATTAAAGCGTGGCAAACGCCATTGATTAATTTGGGGAAACCATTTACTCTTGTGGATCCTCTTGTCTAACGAAAAAATTTTATTTTTTAAAATGTATGAAAAAATTCACAGCCTGGGGGAATGCACAGCGACTGATTGACTTGGAGTTATGAGCAGACACGTGCTGGGTGACATATTTCCTGGGGAGACTCAAGCAGATGTCTACGGACTCCAAGACAGAACCAATGACAGACCAAAGGAATGATGACACCAAAGCTCAGCTTGGTGAACAAATTCGTTTATTAGGCTCACTTAGAGCAGCACAGGTGAGAGGTGACTCACAGGAGCAGGGGCAGCTCAAAAAGAGCTGCATCATCAAAAAGCCAACTCCAGCCTGGTGCAGACTCATAAAAGCTACATCCCTACGGCTCTTTCTGTGATGTGCAGGCAGATTGACAGGCCAGAGAATCTTCTCTAGGTAGTTCTCCTGGATGGGGAGTCTCCACCCCTGGCAATTGTTTATTGCTTCCATAATGTGGGGAAGGGTCCTGTGTATCTTGTTAATTTCAGGAACTTCTTGAAACTTGTGAGATTTTTTTATGACACCCTCAACCCCACCCTGTCTCTTACACAGCTCTTACACAGAAAGATGTGATCATATTTTTAAACTTCCTGGGTGGTTCGGAGGTGAAGGGTTCTGGCTGTGAGTACTGTGGAAAGAACACTCGGGAACAGCTTCAGAGAGACAGCTCACTTTATTGTGCCAGAGGCAAGGTATATAAGGTCTCATAAGGCAACTGGTCAGTATCAAATTGGTTAAAACACAGTACTATTGTGTCCTAGTTATCTTATCGTATGTGACAGAGCAGGAAAAGCAGGACTTGCGCAGAGTCCTTCTGAGCTCCTCGAAAGGGTTCTTTTCCAAATAAGGTCAGGGAGTCAAGATTAGAGACATTCTCCGAACAAGGTCAGGTGGGAGAGAGGAAGCCCCGTGTAAGAAGGGAGTCCTCTATCTTGCGCTGAGCTCAGAGAGCTATCCAGACGTGGTGGATTGTGACCTTAGAGGCAGGGCTATCCAACACCCCCTGCCTGCCTTCCACATCCTATCCTCAAAGAGGGCTTGGGAGCAGCAACCAGGGAGACTCCACTCAGCAGGAACTGCCATCCCTTCTCCCTCATAGCCTTAAACTTTGGGAGAGAGCAGGGTGTCATCACATCCGTTGTAATCAAGAGCAGATCTGGGCACGGTGGTGCACGCCTTTAATCTCAGTACTGGGGAGGCAGACGCAGGCAGATCTCTGTGAGTTCCTGGCCAACCTGGTCTACATAGAGAGATAGAGAGAGGATAGAGAGAGAGAGTTCAAAGACAGCTTAGGCTACAGAGAAAGACCCTGTCTCAAAAAAAAAAAAAAAAAGGCAGATCTGGGGGTCTCCCCCCTGCCCCGCCCCAATAGCTTCTGAATGAAAGCTGATAAGGTCTCAGGGGATTTCTTGGTTCATGACGCAAAGCCTGCAAAGGGCATGATGGTTGCTCCTACTCTTTCCGACTGAAGCTGGCACAGAGCGGAACCCAGAGGAGGGCCGCCAATCCCACTGAAGATAAGGGTAGAGGATAAGTGTGGTGTTATCCCAGAGCATTGAATTTACCTATGTTTAATGTGAGTCTCCCAAAGTTAACCTGTTAGCACCCCAGTGTGACCATAGGAGAAGGCTGTGCAGTCGTTGTGGGGTGGGGGGAGTAATGGTGCCCAGGCTGGGATACTAATTTGTGTATCTTAGTGGTGCCCTCTGTATGGGCTACTAATTCATATATCTTAGTTATGCTTTCTTCTGCTTAGGTTGAAAACAAACTTTGAGGCGAAGGATCAACCCTAGGGCTTTCCATGTGTTAGGCAAGAGCTATCACTGAGCCACTTCTCCAGCCCTTTTACATTTCATTTTGACACAGCGTGTCACTCAGTTGCCCAGGCTTGCCTCAGGCTCATCAGCCTCCTGCTGGGATTTATAAGCATGTGTGCACATACCTGGCATGGCTTAGATCTTGAAAATTGGATTTTCATCCTCAAATTCATCTGATCCCACCACTGATACCTCCAGGCCCAGGGAATCCACTAAGTCACATGGTTCCAGGGGCAGATGTGTTTGCCTTTGCTTTGAACTTTAGGGCTCCATTTAATGTTAGCATCCTTCAGTGTCATCTAGTGTGGAGACTAGGCCAGTGCTGCCAGGTGTGGAATATGCTGCCACCAGGAATGAACAAGGCACACAAGGCCCTGGACTTCCAAACTTGTGGTAGGTGAAGTCTTTCTTAGTCAAATGAATACCTTCCATCTTTCCCAGAATTCATTGCTATTTATGTACCGCCTTGACATATTGGGGTATTTCCAAAGGTTTCTATTGGTATCTTATACCATGATAGATCTTGCATCATGGCTCATGGAATCAGTGCTGAAGCTAAGCCAACCACTGAGTATGCTAATTACAACTCTGCACTTAGCACCCAGGGTTCATCTAGCACACGCTACTGGACCCAATAGGAACTTTATGAAGAACACATTAGTCATGATTCTATCTAGCACTTGGCTCTGGGTATTCACTCTATTGTTCGGGGAGGAGTCATAATGATACTTAAGATCTTCACATGTCAATGTTAACCAGACTGACCACTAGTTTGGGGACTGATTGAGTCTTCCCCTTTCCCAGTGATTTGAGCAAATGTCCAACATTTACCTTTTTGTGAGGATGATTGTAGGTTGGCCTGTGTTCTCCAAAAGGTGATCCATTGAATCCCTAGTCCCCAAGACCAGTGAATGGGACTTGAAAACAGTCTTTCCAGCTATAACTAAGCAAAGATGAGGTCATCAGGGTGGATCCTGTTTCAGTTTGACTTCTGTTCTTGAAAAATGGTGAAATATGGGCTGTTACCATGCAGGAAGCCATGCGGGCTGCATGAGGCAAGTCCTGAGTTTGGGGAAGGGAAACACGGGCTGCTCTTTTTTTCTATGGCCAAGGCACAAATGTATCATGAGCTTTTTACCCGGGGCTTTCAGACCATGGAACATTCTTAGCAGGTACAGAGCTGGAGCTCTCCAAATGAAATGTTACTCTCAAGCAGAAGCTAGGTCTCCTGCCTGGCTCTAGCTCCAAAAAACCTCTCTGTTGGGAGTCCTAAGGCATTTACAGGGCTTAACTGGCAGCTGTGTTAAATGAGTATATTCCATGATTTCCGGGTATTCTGTTAGGACTTTATTATCCAAACAGTGCATCGCAAAACTTGGGCCCATTGGGAAGACATTCATTTCCTTGGGTTCTTTGCCAGCTTTTGATTTAGGAAAGTAAAGGGTGGAGTTTTTGGTAACCATGGTGAAGAGAGCAAGAAGTTGGATGTGCATGTGTAGAAATAGAGTGGGTGGGGAGGGGGGTGGGTGGGGAAGTGAGGATGTGGAAGGGATCTATGGGATAAGGAAAAAGGCGTGTGCCCTTCCAAGGGTCCCATGGGGTCATGGATCTGGCCGAGGAGGTGAAGGCCACAAATATCATGTCATAGTATTCAGACCTTCTGTCTTCAGAAGTTAAGGGAAGATGAAAGGAAGAAGGGAACATTTTTTCCCCTCTCTCCCCCTCCCCCAACTAATCAGAATTATCTGGGTGTCTCCAGGTAGAACAGAAATCCATTCTTTTCAAAGGGTCTACTAAGACACCTTTACACTCACACACAAACACACATGAACACACATGTGTACACACTCACATCAGTGTTTGCAGTAATATTCCTACAAGTGGGGTTGTGAAGGGGAAAGAAATTTCTAGAATCCATGAAGCCCCAGGCTGTTGCACGACCTAAAAGACATTATTACATTGTCGTATTTAAGATCTCCCTTCTTTCTTTTTTCCTTCCTTCTTTCCCTCCATCCTTCCCTCCCTTCTTCCCTCCTCCCTTTCTCTCTCCTTCCTCCCTCCCTCCCTCCCTCCTCTCCTTCCTTTTTTCTCTCCTGCTCCTCCTCTCTCTTCTTCTCCTGATCCTTCTTTTTGAGACAGCCCCATTGGCCTGATCGTCCAGATTTGGTTTTGCCTTAGTCATGCAAGTTGTGTGGGTGCAGAGATCCAGAAAGACATATCATAGTAGCAGTGACAGTTGTTGGAATTTGAAGATATTATTGAATGGCTCATTTATACTTTACGTGCTTGGAAGGTTTTCCAAGTCCTACTGTGTTTCCTCTGTGATGGCTCACTTCCTGAAAATGTGCTCCCATGAAGAGGAGAGGCATACAGAATGCAGCTGTCTAGCATCACAGCAGCAGAACCCTTAGAGGTCCAGATGTTAGAGAGTGGTGGATAGGCAGTGGCTGCCATGATGGTGGATCCACTTCTTAAATGGTCCCCATGGCCAGCACAATTGTACTGAATATCAATCTTATGCCTCACACTCTCCTTGAACCTGCCTTGGGGGACTGCAAGTGTGGAAAGAAAAGATGGCTTCTGCTTTATCAAAGGGCCTATCTGGACACACCACAGGGCCCCTCAAATAGATGGGGAGCAACCTTCCTTTGAACACACTAAGAAGCTAAGAAGAACCAGCTTCTTAGTGTGTTCAAACAACACATGACAATTGGTCAATATAATGTGACTTGGAATTTGATCCCTTACACAGTTCTGCCATGTGTGTTTCAATTATGAGCAGGAGAGTAGAGATCACAGTGTTCCAAACAAACTTTACTTTGCACAGTAGCCTACCACTGTATAAAAGGGCCATACAAGTTGAAATTGTGGGGAACAGTTTCACAAAGCAACAAGAAAAGTTACGAGTGCCCTCATCAAAACTAAAATAAACATTACGATGCTGTTCAAAATTTTTGTTAAAACAATTAAAATCCTCCTGATTGTGATTGTAAATGCATATGGAAATTCAAAGGTAGCTAAATTAATCTTTAACAGCGTTAGAGACATTGAAAAAATAGTGACTCTGTCCCAGGTTCACTTTAGGTTTTGTAATAACTGATTAGTTGACAGAGCTTAGCTTCAATGGCATAATCAAGACCTCTCATAAGCCTCTTAAGTATTGACTTTTAGGTTGTGTGCCTTATCAAATGCTTAGAAATGTTGCATATAAATACCCAAACCCCTGCCTCACTCAAATTCTCTTCAAGGTCTATAGAGAAGAAAGTGTGCAGAGAGGCAAGAATGTATAGTGTTTTCCTTTTTCCTTCCCATCCCTTCTCTTTCCCCTTCCCCACTTTCTTATTTTCCTTCCCTTCTCCCTAACAGTGTCTCACTATGTATCCGAGGCTGACCCTGGACTCAGAAACCTTCTGTCTGAGGTCATAAGCTGGGATTATAGGAGTGAAGCACTATGCCTAGGATAGAATTTATGTTTATCTAGAGTCAAAACTTTGTAAGTATGTCTAGAATGTACAGTGCACATCAAGAGACTCTAGATTATGTGATGTGTATTTAGAATCTAGAATGTACAGCTGTAACCTGGTCCTATATCCTCAAAAAAGAGCAAAATCTGGCAACAAACCGCTCTTCGGAGCTAGCCGACACAATAGAAGAAGAAATGTACAGATCCATCTATACTCTGGATTCTTTGCTTTACCCTGAGTTTTCCCAATAAGCAAGTCAATCACCCTTAATCTAAACTGACGATAATTTAGAATTCCAATTGGAGAATTTTATGTGGTTTGTGTACTAATGTGTATTTATTGCACATGTTGGTGGAGTGATGTTTCAGTGTGTAACACAACCCTGATCAGATGATCAGGGTCATTACCATTTCCCTGTCTATGTTTGGAGCCTCTGAGTACCTCTCTTCTAGATCTTCTTCTAACTGTGTTTTGCTACTCTTTTATTATTGAGAATAAACTGAATAGCACTTTCATAAATCCCATAGTACAATCCAATACCATTCCCATGGTTTGGTGAGTTGTCACACTCTTCTGAACTTGGGTAAGCCCATAACATTTTCTCCTTTGTATTTTTGATGCTGTGAAAGAGCTCTGAAGCTCCTTTAATGTGAACTGCCATTGCACCATCTTTAGTCTGCATCCTCCTTCAAAAGACAGCAGCAGCTTTGCTCCTGGGGCCAGAAACTCCTGGAATTCCATTTACATTTCACTCATTGTTCATTCTTGGAATGATCCCTTTTCTGTTTGGTAACAATTCCTTCTTTAGATTATCCATTAAAAAACAAACAAACAAACAAAACCTCACATGGGTTTGTCATTAGGAGCCAAGAAGGGAATATCCTCTACCCTTTGCTGTCTGTGTATGGACCGAACACTGCCGGGTCATCAACAGACTTTGAAGGGAGGGAAGCTGTTGTTCATTGATCAAGGATCACACCTATTGTTTATGGACTGATTTGTGGACTCAATTGTGCAGCAGAATTTGTGACTTCCCACAGCTAATGTGCTGGGTTAACTGAAACAGGAATCTAGGCACTGAAGGGCTGGCCTTACTGGTGACCACAGAGTAAAGAAATTCCTGCATTTGGGAAAGGCACAATGTGAGGAGCATGTCCCGTGATGTGCGCCTGAAAAGTGGGCATCAGCTTTACTGCTGATGGTTTTCATTATTTTTGACATTCAGTTTTTATGGAGGATGTTGATGGGACTGGGGCTCTAGTCCCCTGAGAAATAACATTTATGACCCTCCTCTTTGAACTTCTCAAAAGACATAGAAGTGGAATTTCTTTACCTGATGCTCTCTTTTTGCTTTTTTTTTTTTCATTTGTGTGTTTGTGTGTACATCAGTTGCCTGTGGGAGTATGATCGCCTCCTCTACCATGTGAGTTCTGAAGATTGACTTTAGGTCATCAGCTCCTTGATGCTTTTCTTTCTTTCTTTTAAAAAGAAATTATTTCTTTGTATTTTTTGTGTTTGGGTATTTTGCCTGTGTGCTTGCATGTATACTGTACAAGTGCCTGGTGCCTGAAGAAGCGAGAAGAAGGTACTAATATCCCAGGACTAGAGTTATAAATGGTTGTAAACAGCCATGCGGGTGCTGGGAACTCAACCAGGGTCCTCTATAAGAGTAGCACCTGCTCCTAACTTCTGAGTCATCTCTCCAGCCCTTTCTTGATGCTTTCTAAACAAGCTTTTCTGCAGCATCTTTTCTGCAGTGTGTTTGTGGATGTTGATTAAACATTAGGAGCAAACATTCTCGTTAAAGAAGCTGCAGGGTTTTTACAAATTTGCTAATGTACGTAGTGAATCTTTTTCCTCTGTGCTGTGCTTCCTGGATGTTGAATTACAATCATGTTTAAAGTGAATGTGTTACTTAGTGTTCTGTCACTATGACAAATTATCTGACATAATCAGCTTATAATGAGAAATGGTCAATTGTAACTGGTGGTTTTGGAAGTTTCAGAACATGCTCAGGTGGCCCACTGCTTTTCTGCCTGTGATAAGGCCTCTCATCATGGTGGGAACATGTGTCAGAGGAAGCCACTCAACTCATGGTCATCAAGAAGCAAAGTGAGGGAGAAAAGGAGGTTGGGGTTCTTCCCACTAGGCCTTAGACCTTATTGCTTGTTTGTTTGTATTTGTTTTGTTTTATTTCTCACTGTTTATACCAGGCTGGTCTTGAACTCACAGAGATCCACTTATTGGGATTAAAATTCATCTAGCATGTTTGCTTAGGTTTTTAGACGTGGTCTTACTATGTAGCCTTGGCTGGCCTAGAACTCACAATCCTCTTGCCTTAACCTCCTTAGTGCAACTAGTACAAGCTTACATCATCATACCTGCCTGGATCCCATTCTTGAAAGGTTGGACCACCTCTCAATAGTCCCACTGCCTGGCTGGGTACCACACATTCAGCATGTGGACTTTGGGAAAACTGGTCTAAACTACAGCCCCATAGGAGGGGCTTTGATTTGCTAGGGCTGCCACAGATGTCACAGATTATGTGTCTTAGATCCAAGACAGGTATTATCTCAGCTGTGGAGACTGGAAGGAAGCCCAAGATCAAAGCATCAGCTGGGTTGACTTCTCCTGTGGTCTCTTATTGGTGCCTAGGTGCTCGGCTTTCTGCTGTCTCAACATGGCCTGTTCCTGTAAGTGAGCTTCTCTGGTGTCTCTGCCCAAGCTTCCTCATTTTAGAAGATGGATACTTAGGTTTTCTCACATTTTAACATAATTATCCCTTCAAAGGCACAAATAATAGTCACATTCTGAGGTTCGGGAGAAGGAATCTACATATGAATTTTGAGGGTGACACAGGTCAGGCCATAACTCAGTAAGGAGACATGGCACACACACTTCTAGATGAATTATGACTTTAGACGTGTGGAAGGAAGGGGAAACGTGGTTTGGTTAAAGTTACTTGATTCTGGTGCTTTTCACCAGTTCGTCTCGGGCCTAGAATACCAGCACTTGGGAGGCTGATGCGGGGGACTGACATAAATTCAAGGCCAATCTGGTTTACTTTGTGAGTTCTAAGCCACCCAGGGCTATCTAATGAGAGTCTGTCCTTTCCCCTCCCAAGGTGGTATCTGTGGACCATACTTAATATGAAGCATGGAAGAGGCTGGTAAGTATACAGTAAGAAATAGCTCTGCCATTTCTGTAAAGTGTAGATAAATATAAGGAGTAAAATAAGATTTTGCTTGGGGTTTCTAAACATGTGTACCGAGGCCCAACCACAGCAGCCAGAAAGTTGAAACTCTTGGTTTCTTTCGAAAGACAAGTTTAAAAAGGGCTCTTTAATTGCTGCTTACAAAATAGCCTTCCCAGTGGGGAACTGGCCTGCCTTTCCTGGTGTTCTGACCCTGTTGGCTGTTTGGGGAGCAGACACTCCAGTCAGGATTCTCCTGGTTGCCCATAAAACAAATACAGACTGGGAATAGTCTAAGAACAAAGAACAAAAGGAAGTTACCAGAAAGAAGATCCAGATAGAAGTTTGATGTGCTGTGAATCAGATTTCCATCATTGTGACAACATGCCTGCATAGGGAGCTTTTCTGTTTTGGGGTTTTTGTTTTTGTTTTTCTGTTTTGTCAGTATTCAGGGTTGAAGTCTGGGCTTTATGCACCATCCCATGTACCATATCCCTAGGTTCTTATTATTTTTTCTTACTTTTAATTTCCGAGACAAAGTCTCATTTAGTTGTCCAAGCTGGCCTTGAACTCACTTGGTAGCCCAGTAGGATCTGAAGTTTGGATCTTTCTGCCTCAGCTTCCTAAATAGCTGGCACTGCAGGTAGGTTTGGAGAGTTGGCTTTGACTGAGATAACACCTTTTAAAAGGAGAAAAATCTTTGTTTGGGCTAGAGGTCACAGTCTGAGGTCATTGGGCTTCATTGTTTTTAAGCCTGTTTGGGGGGGCACCATAAGAAGCCACCCAACTCCTGACAGCCAAGAAAGGAAAGAGGAGGGGGAGAGGGAGAGGGAGGGAAGAAGAGAGAAGGAGGGAAAGGAGGAGGAGGAAGGAGATAAGAGGAGAGAGGAGTCAGCTAGTGGTCCCAGGAGCTCAGTCAAGGGTGCATTCCCCAAACCTAACTTCTTCTCTAACTACCTTTCCAAAGTTTTAGAAATCTCTACAACCTTGCAAACCAAGAGTACATCACTAAGCTGCCTTTGCCACCTTACATTGGCTCTTCTTACCCCACTAGGAGAGCCTAAGAGACCTCCACCTAGCCAAAAGGATCTGAGGACAGCAGCCAAGGGATGGATGCTCCTGCCCTCATCCCTCAGGCCGGGGATGGCTCAGGTGAATGCCATAGGTTGCTCTGAACTCCCGGATGTCTCTAGGCTTTCGTCGGTCGCCAGCGTGACAAGGCAACTATGCTTCTGCTTCTTTCTTCTTTCACTCCTGCCTTCCTGAATTGAATATCTGTCTGCTCTGGGTAAATCCTGTCTTAAGTAGACCAGGCATGGTCAAGTCCTGGGTCTTTGGGTTCCTCTAAACAGGAGAAAGGTGTAGTGGAATACTGTGGGGGCATCAAAAAAGATGCAGGCGCTCAGAGGGAAAAGATGCTGTTGCCACAGTGGACTAAACCAACACGGGCTAAAAATAGCATAAGGGAAGGAAGGAGGAAAGAATGGCCCACTATATTTAAACAGCCAAGAGCAATGGTGGAAACCAGTCTCCTAGGAATATGGTTTGCTAAAGGGTGGGGCTGGGAGTTGGCTCACAATTATGGCCTAGTGGTACTTACTAAACTCCCTCTGCATTCCATCCATCAGTGCATGCAAAGCAGCCACCCTCCCCACTTCCTTAGTTCTACAACACACTTGTAAAGGATGTAAATGCGTAGTTCCGTTTAAAGAGACGGGAAACCAAGGTGAAATGATCAGTTGATCTGCCAAAGCCATAAGAGAAAGTCTTGCTGAGTGTTGGGATTACACTCTGTGCTTCCCACCCTCTGTGGCTGTGGTTATGGCCCAGGGCCCCACCTTTTACTGGATCTGACACCAGGGCACAAGTTCGCAGGGTTCCTGGAAGGCAGAGGTTTGCGTTTGGATGCCTTGCAGTGGACTGGGGCATTTCACAAGACACGAGGAGAAAGCTGCAACTGGCATATCTGAGAAAAGGAGGGGAGACGAGCTATTAGAGCAAGCTGGGCTGGAGCGGGTCCAGTCCCTGCCTTCTCTCTTCCCATGACTGGACTTGTCTCTGCTACAGAAGAGCCTTTAACTCCATCATCAACAGCAGAGGGCAGGGCTGAATCTTGTCCACATACTGCTCTTAAAAACACCACTGTTTGCAATCAAATGCAAAAGATCATGAGAATAACAATACTAAACTGGCCCCCAATGTTCAGCTGCTGTTTTTTGTACATTTTGGAAAAAAAAGATGTAACTATCAAGACAATTGTCTGCTGCCATGAAGCCCAGAGAACTAGACAAAGCCAAGCTTCAGCTGTGGCTTCTGCATCTCGTTAGGTTCTGTTTCTACCTCAGGGTGACACCCGGTGCTGCACTTTGAGTGTGGGAAAAGTGGAGGGACCACAGTGCCCTTGGCATTTATTAATGGCATTTACATGCATTACTTACTCCCCTCTGACAGTCTTGTGAGGTATATGCTAGAGTCACCCGCCCTCTACAGATTAGCAACCAGGAGTTTAGCAAGGTGAGATAACCTGACTGTCACTGGGCAGCCCCACCCTAGCCTGTGCTATTCACACAGCCATGGGAGGAGTCTTCTTGGTTTCTTAACCGTTGCTGTTTAGCTTCCTGCACAGCTGACTCACCTTGCCTGTGAGCCAGAGATATCCTGGAGAGTCCTGTCAATGATAATTTCGAATCACAGGTTTATCCCTGATTTTCTCTGTCTTTTTATTATGGGTGACATGTTTTCCTCTCTTCCTAGAATTTATGTTTGGGTAACTGTCCATGTGCTTGGCTGGAGGAAGGCAGGGAAGTAGAGTAGAAGGCAAGAGAGAACTGTTGACCGTGAGTGCTCAGTCGACTGATGGTAGGAGGAAGGCTTTCACGCTCCCATGCTCTCTACTGCAGTCAGCCTGGTATTCTCTGTGACGCAGCTGTAGTTGCTATCGGCCCTCCGGGGACAGCGCAGCTATTGGCCCTCTGGTGTCACAGGTTTGGAAGTAAATCCTGAAGACCATTCTGTAGCTCTCCATCGTTGAACTTGGCAATCCTGCCCGTGGCTTCAGATCCACTGTGGATCACTTTAACCAAGACACACACCCTTCTTAAAGTCTCCAGCGAGGTCTGCATGGCTCACAGACAGGGCAATAGTGTCTGGGAAGTCTTGAATAAAAATGATCATGAAACAATTTAACGGAGTTTGATTGTGACTGTGATAGGGGTTTCGGTATATTGTGTTCCATTTTACCTATAGTCCTTCTTTGTATACGCAGAGAGTGATGCATAATTTAAAAAATTTTATAATCAAGGTCCGATGTGATTATTTATTTTGTGTATGTGCATGCATGAGTGAATGTGGGCGCCCTACAGAGCATGTGCAGAGGTCAGAGGACAACTTGCAGGAATTGCTCCTATCCTTCCATCAAATGAGACTGGGGTTCGAACTCAGATCACCAAGCTTGAGGACAAGCAACTTTACTTGTGAAGTCATCTCACCATAGTCTCCAGTTATGCTGAAAAGAAGAATTCTAAGCACTAAGGGAGCTATGTGACACACCTGGCTCTGTATCAACATTTTCCCTTCCTTGGACCTTCACAAAATAACAGGCTCTTATACAGATGGCGTTTTAGATTCCATGGAATGTGGTAGGATTTTTGCCTTATGCTTCAATAGTTATCAATCTGTTTCTAATGTATTCATGGAAAAATATGGGAGCCATCTTGCCATTAAGCTATTTTTGAAATCTTGTGGAAGACTGCCAATGTTTTTGCAGGCTAGCTAAGCAACACCCTTGCATGTGAATGGGAACTGTCAGAGTATGCCTCTGGATGGCTCTTTGGTAAAGACTTTGCTAAACTAGCATCAGAGCCAAATTTAGTGAACAAGCAAGTAAATAAATAGGGACGTGATAAGAAAAGTTGAAATGTTCCATTGCAAAATGTGCGATTTAAGGAATGGCATTGGTGTAGCATTTTTGCTTTGTGTTTTGTTTTTTTAAGACGTCTTGCTTTGCAAGCCAGCCTGGCCTGGAACTCAATTCATGATCGTCCTGAGTGCATCAGCCCCCTGAGTGTTGGAATGTGAGGCCTGCACCACTCTGCATGGCTTGGTCTGACTTTGATAAGAACATTTTGTCCAAGAGCCTGGCCCATTCGCTTGTATGTTTATTGACTTGTGACAGGAAGTCCGTGCTTTCTTCAGTTCCCTCAATTTGTCCCACAAGTATCTTTTTATATACAATGTATTGACTTTATCATTGGGGCTCCACATGTATGTACGTACTACATTTGCTTTTAGGAAAACATTATTAGATCATAGTAGTATTTCTACCTGGCCCTTCTTCCCACAAGCCTTAGTTCCCATGCAGCTTAAGTCTGAGCTTAAAGAAACGTCAGTATCTGCTGGCCTTATGATGAGCTTCGGTTTTTGCCACATTCCAGAGGACAACAAATCTTCCCCAAAGAAAGGATCCAATCATTTGATTTGTGCCATTATTTTGAGTATGGCCAGTGCCTTGTCACTGTTGTCCCTGGGCTAGTGACATTGTCTGGTCTTTGAGGAAACCCAAGTTCAAGAAAGCAGGATGCAGAGACCCTCTTATTTCTGGGAAATGGCATGAAAGCAGAGCCCTCCCTAAAAGGTGCTTTCTGATGGAATTTGGGACCATGGGCTTCTTGTTCAAGCAACCCCTCTGCTGTTCCTTGTGGCTTTTTGGTTCTCATAGCTGAAGCCACCAGCTTCAGGGTCACCCTCCATGTCCCTTGGGCCCCACACTTCTCCTCAAGTCAATTCTCCCTTCCTCCTACATCCTATATCTATATACAAACTTATACTCTTAAGTAGGTGTGGAATGTGTTTTCTAAGAACAATGAGGCTCAAGTGGGAGTGTTCCCAGGAACCGCCTCAAAAGCCAGGGCACAGGGTGCTAATGGGAGAGCTTTGTGCATTTAGGGAAACTGAACTACAACTAAATGCAGTTGGTACAAACTGAATTATACTCAGAAAGACAGATACTACAGGTTTTCTCATTTGTGGACCCTAGATTTTATACCAATATACACAATTGTGAATGCATATATTACATGAAGTAGAAGCAAAACCAAATAGAGCTATGAAGGGGACCAATGGGAGGGAAGAGAGGAAGAAGAAGACAACGTGGTGTTGGGTCCGAGAATCACCCCACAAAGACCACGGAGACCACATATGCAAAAAGCAAGAACACTTTTATTCTGCAGAGCAAACCTACATGTAGGGGTCGTGCACTTTTCAAGATGGCAACAACCCCCAGATGCCACTGTATGGGCTTTTTAAAGGAAACAGTCAGTACCTAGGGAATTTCTGATTGGTCAGGACCTGAATCCTGAATTGGCTTGTTAAATGTCAGGAGGAAACAAAGGGCTTCTGGGAAAGCGAGGACTTGGGTAGAGGCGAGGTCAGTGCCGCCACCACTAGGGGCGCTGGTCCTCACAGGGGTATGTGGGAACATGGTCAAAGTACATCACATACTTTTACGGAGATGTCCCTGTGAAAGCCAGGAGTATGTGCTGTGAATATACAACAAAACCCTTTCACAGCGTCCGACTACCTTCAGCTTTAGATTGGCCTTCCTTACCCCTTCCCTCGCCATTCCCTGTTGGTTTTCTAGCTACTCCGAATGTAGCTCAGTTTCCCCAAATGCACAAAGCTCTTCCATTAGCACAGGGACTTTTTGCCTTGGCTTTTGAGGAGGTTCTGGGAACACTCTGATCTGAGCCTCATGGTTCTAAGAACACACATTCCGCACCTACTTCAGAGTGCAAGATGCGTATGTAAGGCTGGCCCTGCATGAGTGTAATTAAAGGACTCTACTTTGTACCTGAGCAGTTGGGCCTTTTAGAACTTTGGAGGTTCTACACAGATGGTGAAACTGTTCTGTTCCTGCCTCAAGGAGCCCTTGAAGGTATTAGGAACAGGCCGGGTGAAGGCAGACACTCTGACTAGGCTTTGGGAAACTTTACAAGCTCCGGTGAGACTTGAGGGTAAGAGCCAGGTCCTCCCACTGCAGGGCTTGCTAAGTGACATATCTAGTTCACTTGCAAATGACACTTGCAAATGACACCCGGTGCGGGTTCACAGCCATTCCCCTGGGTAACAGGTGTGAAATTGGTGTTTACCACCAGTGGCTTCTCATTCTGTGCCTTCTGGGAGTTCCCACTTTCCTTCTGACCTGGGCAGAGCCCCCTTCCTGCCTGGGAGTTGAAATGTTGTTTCATCCTTCCCTTAAATCTGTGGCTTCTGGGGCCAGGGAAATCTACAGTCCTTAGTGATGCTTATCCAAGTCAGCAGGTAGCTTTTCTCTGGTTACAATAAAGGGAAAGGGTTCCTCAGGGGAGACTGGGATCAGTTGGCTCCAGGAGCAGCATTTGAGAAGCTGAATTCCAGGGGTACTCTGATGCATTTTCACGCAGAGAGAAAAGGGTCTCAGAAATTCTTGGCTGAAGCAAAGAAGTCTTAGCAAGTCTGGTGCGTGTGGAGGTTGGGGGAGGGGTTCTGGGATGGGATGGTACATGATTCTGGGCTAGGGGAGGGACTCTGCTGTGTGTGTGTGTGTGTGTGTGTGTGTGTGAGAGAGAGAGAGAGAGAGAGAGAGAGGGGAGATATTAGTGGTGATGGAAATAAGACTCAGGGCTTAAATGAGTGTCTAGTGAGTTTTCAAACCACCACTATAATTTGGATAACCTCTCTTCATTTCCTATAAGGGACCTATTAAGACATGAAATAAAATATTTTGTAGAATAATAATATCAAAAAGTTGAAGTAAGAGTTAAAGATCCCAGAAGTCACAATATTTTTCATCTATTTTATAAAGAAATAAATCAGGAAGTCTAGGGGTGTATCTTGGAGATAGCCCAGTTGCCTATGCAAACCGTTGGTCCCAATTCCCAGGTCCCCCACCCCTCTCTCAAACACACATACACACTCTACTCCGCTATAAAATCCACATCCCAGAATCAATAAAATCTGTTCTTCAAGTACAAATCTGTAGGACAATTTAAAAAAAAATGCCACTTGGTAAATATCATGGCAGTAACTGTTTTAGGTGGGGATTATTGAATACGCTAAAATTAAGAGTGCAAAGATGTGCTGAGATTCAAGACACTTACACAGTGTGTAAGATTACAGCAAAGGGCCTTGCTGGGCACCTTCCTAAACAAGCAACCATAAGGATCACTAGTAACAGATAAGCCAACAGCAAGATCCTTCGGATATGGCAAACTGGAACCTCACTCCTGTCGGACTCCTGCCAAAAAAGCCTGCCTTGGATTTAATCAAGAGTAAGCATCAGACACACCCAAACTAAGACATAATTTACAAGAAGCCAGGTAGCACTATTCTGAAGTGTCAAGGTTCTGAGCAAAAAGACCTAGCAGCCTTCAAGCTCAAAAGGACTTAAGAGTCACAGACAAAAGATTCATTGTTTCACCCTAAGCCAGAAAAGGACACTAAGTAAAATGTAAATGAGGTCTGAAGGTTAGGTAATAGACCTTTATTACTGCTATTTTCTGATTTTGATCAGAAAAAGCATCATGCTTTTGTTGTAAGTTAATGTTAGGAGAACCTGTAAAAGGTTGTGTATAATTATTGAAACTTTTTTTTTGTAAGTCTGATTTTCAAAATTAAAAGTACAATTATCTATCCATCTTCTAACTATCCAGCACGGAACACCATTTGGTGGCCAGTTTGCTTTGTCGATGGTTCACCAGCCAGTCTCTGGCTACTGTTCATCAGACACCTACAGTGGGTGAGTGACTGCACAGATGATCTCATTTGGCTGTCACAGTAACCCAGAGGCACCGACTGCCATCTCTAATTAACATGCGAGGAAATGAGGAAATGGAGTTTCCAGAGCTTTCACTGCTTTTCCAAATCCCAAAGCCAGGTCCCTCTGGTGCTCCTGCTGCTTCCTTCCTGCAGTAAGAGAAAGGAGACCGAGTATATTTGATTATCAGAGGCTCCATGCTGAGACTCAAGGATAAAAATTTACTAGAGACTTCCTCTCCGACTTCTTTTCATGGTCTCTTCTAAGTTAATCTGATCATGTGACCCCCCCCCCCCACCTTTTCGCTTAACACTTTTACATAGTAAGTACCCTTGAATTAGATCCGGACACCTCATCTCCAAACCTGCCCTGTCTCATCTGGCCCGCAGCTGTTCTGCGGGTTTTCAGCTCGTGACAGCCACTAAAACTCTATGTCTAGGAACGACGCTATGAGACCTGCGTTTGCACGCGCAAGACAGCTAGGTGCTGCATCTGGGCACGCGTCTGGGTTGAGCAGCTCAGGTCTTGGGAAATTCACTTTCACAACAGAATGGATTATTCACCGCAGCATCCTTCCACCCGTTCCGCTTCCCGGAGGTGGGATATGAGTAGTGGCTTGGATGGGTGCTGCCCCTAGACAACCTTCCCACCAGCCCAGAGGAAGCCCAGGACCTTTTCTCATTTTGCTTCCTGGAACGAACGTGTAGCTGCTGGGAAAATACTTGCCAGTCAAGCCATAGCTGGGAGGTTTCAACAACTGGAAAGGCACAAACATCCTCTATCTACAGGGTGAGGTTAGTTTCTGTTTGGGCTTGTGCTTTTGAAAGGAGGAAATAGTTTTCAAAAGCATCAGATTAGATGCAGGAAATGTCCACAGGACAATGAGAGGCTGACAGAGGTCGAGCAACAGGATTTTTGTCGTTGGTTACTACCGCCATCTCCTGGCAGAATTTGAGAACTACAGGGAATGGGCTTTGCGGGTAAACTAGGAAGGCTTTACTTCCCTCTCCCCAAGCTCTTTTCTACAAGTTCTTAGTAGCATGAAAAGGAAATGCCAAGAATTATTTTCCATGTAGAGTATTTATAGGCATCTTTCACTTATCCTTGAATGATAAATCAAACATAAGAACGAGGACTGAAACTACAGCGGCGTTTTCTTACCTGAAGCGTTAGAGGAAAATAATTCACCAGGGTGCGTTTTTATGTCTCTGCATTAGTTGATTTTCTGATTCATGACAAAATCCCTGACACAAACCAATTTAGGGAAGGGAGGGTTTATTTCATCCATCTTGAGGGAACTACAAGGCAGAGAGGGATGATGGGAAGATGAGCATTAGCCGAGGCAACAGGACCTGGAGGTAGTTAGCGTAGTGTCCACAGTGAGGAGGCAGAGAGAGGGATGCTTCCCTGGCTTTTCCTTTCCCACCTTTCATTCTGTACAGGATTCCAGCCTGTAAGCTGGTGCTTCCCACATGAAGGGTGGTTCTCCCCTTTTCTGTTAAACCTCTCTGGAAACCGTCAACCATACATCCGCAGGTGTGTCTCCTAGGTGCTTCCAAAGCCAGGGAGCGTGACCATCCCACATGCTACTCTTTTATATCCAAAGTAAGTGGTGGGCACCATCTGAGTTTTTAAGACCATTTGAAAAAGTGTAGGGAAACCTGGAAGTCATGTTGGAAAAATTAGTGCCAATGTAAGGAATCGAGTAAAAGTTGAAATATAAAGTGGTGTGTCTCTTTAGACGTACTCAAATTGAGGAATGAAAACAATGTAAGATTTGGGACTGTAAATCCCACAGATACAAGGAGAAGGACCACCGACCCAAGTCGTGCTCAAATTAATTAAAGCAAGCTTTATTCATGTACACAGGTTGTCTCTCCCTAAGGTGGGGTTCAAGAGATCAGCACAGGATGTGGGGAATATAGTTTTTATAGCTCAGGAGTAGATGGTTTCTACATGGGAGATTTAGCAGGGGTCACAGAAGCAGAACAGAAACATAGCAAGGTGGTCATAACAACTTTCTGAAACAAAGGCACGGTTGCCATTTCCTGGAACAGACATTACAGAGCCATTCATAGTTAAGTCTACAGGTGAGGCATAGCCCAATCCTTAAGAAACAGATTTAATCATAAACGGGAATGAGCCTAGTTTGTTTTTACTATAAGAAGTCTTTCAAGCCCGAGATAGAAGCAGGCTGTTTTATCATCCCACCCCCTCCAGCCCCTGTCTCTGTCTTATGTATCCCTGTCAAATTTTTGACAGGTTTTGTTGTTGTTGCTGTCAGGGATGAAAATATCAGTGGAGGACAGGTCTTTTAGCATTCTTTATCTGGAGGAAATAAAATTTGTAATGCATCATAAGATGCATGGCCTGTTCCTAAATTATACCTGTTTTGTTTGTATAGAAAGAACAACAAAAAAATTTAAGTCATATAATAATCTTTTTTTTTTTTTTTTTGTATAGAGTAGGTTGTGAGTGCTCTATGAGACTGTAGAACTATTTAACAGGTACCTTTCCTGGTATGTCAATAGGTACGATAGCCATTTAGCTACTTTGTCCTCTTTGTCAGGGAGTTTCCTTTTGATCTAATATTCCAACCTTCTGCCAAGAATAAGGGGCCATGTATTCTCTTCAGTAACCGCTTCTCAGCTAAAATTGGGACACCATTGTCAGGGCCCAGGAAAGCCAGAGAGGATTAGAGCAATGGGTATTCATTAGAAACATCTGGTTTGCTGACCCAGTTGAAGAGACAGGGATCAATCCTATTGACTGGACTGGTTCACATAAGTTTTCAGCAACTCCAGGGATTTCTGGTTTTGTAGGACTGCCTGGGCTGGAGAGGTATAGATCATCTATGGAGCAGTTTGTAGTCTGCAGCTGATTTCTGGATGGTGTCCACCAGCCGGGTGGAACTTTGCCAAGACAGAGATAGACTGGTGACAGAAGTTAAAGAACCAATAGGAAACTTTTATATTTGGAGCCTCCCCTCAGGAACAGGAAATGGGCAGGAAAGCTTAGGCTGTTGACTGACAGGAGTACTTACCTGAAGTTGGTTTGCCCCATAAGAGTTGAATATAAGTCTTATGGCTTTTTTTTTTTTAACTCCACGAAGCGTGTATTGCTATTGTTTGTAATCCACAATGTACAAAAAGCAGCTAACATGTCTATAACACAGCTGGAGTAGACTCATGTCTTTGAGTCATAGCAAAAGCTATGGCTTTGGGTTAAAAAGCATGAACATTCTTTTTTATTGTCTGAAAGGCTGGATATGTAGATTGGACAGAGATGTTTTTAGTATGATGAGAAGCATCTTTCAGTCTATACTTGGAAGATAACCAGTAGAAACTTAAAATAGTGAGTTTGTGACTGATAATAGTAGTTAGTACTTTACCAGCTCATCAGAACTTTATTGATTAATGTTAAAACTTTGAAATTTTGAAATCTTAGTATAACAATAGCATAGAGGGGGGGGAGAAATATGAAACATCTCTCATTTATCATCTTTTAATATATTTATAACTCGTCATTCCCTTAGACCCTCATAAATTATTTAGGCTTTTATAGCCTCAGATGTTAACAACTTAAATTATATTTAGACCTTTATAATTTATATTTGTAATTTACATAAATAATTATTTTTTAAATCTAATCATTCACTATGAAACATACATATGGTTGATACTAAGAACAGTCACTGCAAACCACGTTCTTTTAAATAAAGGAATAGTAAAAAAGTTACACCTGAAACCTGTTTACCCTTTAACCTGAAGCCTGTTAATAAGGCAAACCTGTCTATGAGTGTGTCTTTTTCATCAGGAGACCTAACAGCTCTAGAAAAGTAAGACTTGTTTTTTATGTATTAAATGCATTGACCAGGCAGCTGCTGCTAAACTGATAATGTTACAGTTAGCTATCAACACCATCAGAGATCTAAGAAGGATACATTATAGCAGAAAGTATAAGTCATTTGGCTTCTGTATTAAAATGACAGAGATATACCCATTACCTAGATGGTTACCCTATGCTCCTGTGGTCTCATGGCTTCCCTGGGGGCAGAAGTATTTGGTCTTCACGTGTCATACAGGACAGCAGTACACCTTCAGCTGCTACATAGGACAAACTTGGCCTTTGGCTTCCAGACTCAGAAGGTCTGAGGGATTTTCTTGTGGAGGAGAAACTCGAAAGAATTGCCCTATCTTGACTAGGCAGAGTAGGGCAGTCAACCCAACAATGTCCACAGTTTGTGTAGGCTCCTGTCCAGCGGATAGCATTACCTCAGCCCAGGAGTCATCTGTCCCCATTGTCTTTAGAGACTTAGGGTCACCACTAGGAGCTGGCATTTCTGTCTATTATGGGAACCTTTTTCCATTAAACATTTAAAATGTCATATTTAACAGATCTCTGAAAAGTTTTGAGGGCCATCTATTAAGTATACCTTACTTTAAATAAACTTTGTTTTTAGTTACTTGCTTTACACTTGACCTTGAAAACACACACACACGACCACATAAAATTTATTCTTATAAATAAATTACACTTGTATTTCGTATGACTCCATGTGGCAGAAGTTTATTTTTAGTTACATGTAAAATAATTGTTTTATGCACTGCTGGGTGAGGGGCTGTCTAGAGCATTTTGTATTGTCTGCAGCTGTTGGATTTCATGTGGGGGATGTTTAATTGCTAATGATCTGCATGTGCTATCAGTAGAATACCTGAGGAGTTCTGAAAGAATAAAAACACCTGAGCTCAGAGGCTCACGGTCCCACTGTCAATCAAGTATGGCATTGGCCAGGATGGTGGTTCTCTCTGCTGTGGTCTGGAAGGGCTTGCACATATGAGAATGCCTCCATGTCTTCCTTGCTGTGCCACCACGGTAGGCATACAGCTACAGCTACAAGTATAGATCCGAACACATTAAAGAATTCCACAGTTTGTTAGGTGACTGACTATTATCTTGCGTGTCTTAATTATTTTCAACAGTTTACAAGTTAGTAGCTTTTATAAGATTGCTTTTTGCATTTTTATCCTTGTTAAGTTAACCTTAAAAAATTGCAATGTTTGAATTGAAGCTCTTTTCGTATCAAAATAAAAGTTTAAATCATAAATACAGTCCACGGGGGGCTGGCAATTTTATTTTTCTGGTCTTTTCATAGTGTACCTTTATAGAATACCACAGGTTTTTTTTTTTTTTGTATAACTTAATTTCTCAAAACAGCTTAACAATGTTAGCAAAGACAAGGAGGTAGACATATATTCTTTTTTTTTTTTTTTAGTGTTATTTTATATGCACTGCTGTGAGGAGGTCAGATCCCCTGGAGCTGGAGTTACAGACAGTTGTGAGCTGCTATATGGATTCTGGGAATTGAACCTGGGTCCTCTAGGAGAGCAGCCAGTGCTCTTAACTGCTGAGCCATCTCTCCAGCCCCTAGGCATATATTCTTAAGTCAGTCTTCCAAGGCTTTCTCAGGGTGAACTTTTAAGCATAAAACCATGCCTTGGATTGACGTACATCAGTTAACAAGAACAGTGAGCAGAAGTTAGAAACCAAGGCTGGTGCATTTGGAGACATTCCCGGAACTATGGATTTTGATGGATTGGGTCTTTGTTTCCATTTTGGCTGGCGGTGCTGTCTATGTGTTGAGTTTTACGGCCTGAATCATAAGATTACCTATGTGTAAATTTCTAATTATCAGCTCTGTGTTATAAGTTTTAAGTCAACTTTTGTTACAGATTCTATAGACTTTTTAGCCATACCAACAAACTTATAAATCTTGAGGTACAGAAGGGTCACATAATAGTCATAAAAATTTTGAAATAAGGTTTATATCTTAACAAAAGTTTTAGGCAGTTTAATGAGACCAATAGTCTAATTTTTTCTTTGTCACAAAGTCAGGTGGCTCACCTGACATAGGACAGAAACCGTTTAACTCCAGAATCAGCTTTTCAATAAAGCAGAACAGCATACAGTAATATGTCAACGTTATCTATACACAAAAGGCATTTTCAGTGACCAGAGCACAGAGATAAAAAATTCTAAGCCCCGACTTTCAGAGTAGTCATGGTAAGTGGCAGCAGTGTCTGGTGGCAGTAGATTTAGGGGGAGTGCACAAGGCCTCCCAGGGTGGCATACTGGGGAAGGAGATGCCTGAATTGCCCCAGCCTGGCAACATGGGAGTGACAGCAACTAGAACTTGGTCCAGCTCCCATGTGTGCCTGTAACTGGAAAAGTTCAATGGGGGCATAGAAACACATATAAGAGATGGGAGACAGAAAAAAAACCAAAACCAATACACAGAACATAGAATGGTCACACAGAAGAGACTGGTGGAAACCAAAATATGAGGTGGCCACCTTCACTCAAACATTTAACTGGGCCTGGCTGATTTCTGTCTCAGCTCCCAGTATCCAAACAACCAGAAATAGGTGGGTGATGAGATGTCTCACTATTGCCCTGGATGAGACAGTATTGTATCTCATCAGATACCTCCACATCCCTAGATTGGAATCTGACAAAGTTTTCTATGACATAGCCTCTGTAGATAGGCACTTGTTGGTTTCTTTGGATGTGGCCATTTGCTCAGGCAGTCCGCCAAACTGAAGGTGTGTTCTGGGGCCTTGGAATGTTTCCAAGGAGTGCACCCTCTAGGTAGCAGCTCTTCAGTCCTGGAGGCCCATAGGGAAGAGTCTATTTTCCAAATTTTGGTTGGGGTCTTCATCTTGCTGGAGCCTCCAAATGTTAACCCCACAGTCTAGAGGAGAAAGACCACGACAGAAAATCATGCCCGGATTAATTAAAGCAAGCTTTATTCATGTACAGGGCTGTCTTTCCCTAAGGTGGGGTTCAAGAGATCAGCATTGAATGAAAGGAAGACAAGGTTTTCACAGCTCAGGCATAGTGAGTTTCTAAATGGGGAATTTGTCAGGCAAGTAAGCAAAGGTCCCAGAAGCAAAACATAAGCATAACAAGTTGGTTTTAACAACCTTCTGAAACAAAGGCATGGCTTCAAGATGTTCATAACAATGTGATCATAACCTTTTGAATCCAAAGCATGGTTGCTATTTCCTGGAACAGGAAGTACAGAACCATTTATAGTTAAAGTTATAGATGGGACATAGCCCAATCCTTGAGAATCAGATTTAATAATAGCCCAAGATGGGGGCAGTCTCGTTTATCAGGACCTGCTCCCTTTATCATTTGGTATTAGTTTTATACACTGGCCCTAACTTACCTTCTAGGAAGATAAACTCTGTTAGGTAAAGGCTTAGCAGAGCAGACATCTCATACATATACACTGGCAGGCATAAAATGGCCTTTCTAGGTATTTAGGTTTTGTTTTGAGAAGAAATTATGTTTTATATTTAATGTGAAAGTATTGTAAGCCAGAGAAAATTTCTGAGCCATATTAGGGATACTGACACAGCTCCTTGCTCTCCCTCTTCCTCACCCCCAACAAACCTCAGGTTCCTCTCATGGGGGCCACTATGAACTGGAAGGAAGACATAAAAATCTTGAGTTCTGTAAGCCAGAGCTAGTTTTTGTCGCAACAGCAGTGTCTCCCAACTGAAAAAAAAAAAAATCAAAGTTGTATTTATAAAGTCTGGGGGCAAATCACGTCAAATGAAAAGCTGAGGATCAGTGATGTGGCTCATGGTGGAGTAGCTCGCTTAGCCTAGCCTAGCCCTGGAAGAAAAAATAATAAAATAAAATAAAATAATAAAATAAAAGCTCAGTTACCTAGAACAATCACTGGGAAACGGTATTTTCCATGCATGCACCTTGGTGGTGCTAACAGACCCCACACACCCTGCTTGCTGCCGGAAGAACTGCCCCTCCTAGTCAGCTTTCAGAGTAGTTTTTGAAAGCAGCTCCACCCCAGCTAGGCTGAGAACATTGGCCCTGCAGGTTTAACAGAGAGGAATGAGGGGAAAGGAGGAAAGCAGCTTGACTTTAATTGTCTGTCCAGTCTGGAGAAAACCAGCTTTCCCTAAATAAATCCTTCTTGAAGCTCTCAGAGCTTGGGAACATAAGAAACACAGCCTTTTGTGTGGCTTGTCACTCACCCAGCCCCGTGCTGTTTTCTCGGCCTGTGGTACAGGGAGAGATTTTTCTGAAAGGATGTGCTTGTCCTTTGTGATGCCTTTCAAAACATGAACTTACTCATCAAAGTACTTGGGCTGGGCTGGGAGTGCAGACGGGTGGCAGAATGCTTGCCCAGAATGCGCGGGAGCCCTGGAGAAACGAAAAGGAGTGAGAGTGAAACTCTTTTTGATTATGTGGTTCGTGACACATTTAACCAATATGTATGGTTTTAGTGTGTCAACCTAGAGCCAGGAAGCTCTCTAAGTCTGCTGATTGGTTAGCAATGTTGAGGAGTGGGAAAACGTGTGAGCCAGGCGTGTGGCTCTAGTCTTGTCCCAGCTGCTCAGCTTCTTGTGTCACTTTAGGTGAGTTCTTAGTCTGTGAGACTGTTTCTTTATCTGCAGTATGGCTTTTAGAGTTGTCCCCAGTTGAGGGACTGCTATGAAGGTTAAGTCTGATGACCCCACAAAGTCTTGATTGGTCAGTAGAGTGGGAGACAGGCTGTAAGCACACAGCAACACTATAAGCATATAAAATAATATATATTTATATATACAATGTTTATATATAATATAATATATTGTATAATATATAATATAACATTATATTATTATATGTATTACATTTATTATTATATATAATTATATATAACACATAATTATAATTATTATACATTATATTATATATATTATATATAGTGTGTATTATATATGTAGAGAGAGCATATCTATTATAGTGCTCAACTTCCAGCCATGTGCTATCCAAAGTGGTGTCAACTATCAGCTGCCTATGGCCACTGAATATTTGAGATGAGGTCAGACCAAAGTGACCTGTGCTGTAAATATGAAACACTGGATAGGTGCTGCACACCTGTAATCTCAGCACTTGGAAAGTTGAAGCAGCAGGGCCACACGTGTTCAAGGTTATCCTGAACTACCAAGTGAGTTGGAAGTCAGCCTGAACTACATGAGACCCTTTCGGAAAACCAAACAAAGGTTGTGGTGCATACCTTTAATCCGAGCACTTGAGTTTGAGGCCAGCCTTGTCTATAGACAGAGTCCCAGGACAACCGGGGCTACACAGAGAGACCTTATCTTAAAAACGAACAAACAAATAAAAAAACCAAAAAAACCAAAAACCAAAAACCAAAAACCAAACCAAGCAACAACATACTGGATTCCGTTTCTTAAAATTTATTTATTTTTATTTTATGTGTGTGAGTGTTTTGCTTGCTTGTATGTATGTTCATGTGTTGCCATGAGGAGCCAGAAGAGAGCATCAAATCCCCTGGAACTGAAGTTACAGCCAGTTGTGAGCTGCCACATGCTAGGAACTGAACCTGGGTCTCTTGTAAGAGCAGCCAGTGCTCTTAAAGTGCTGAGCCGTCTCTCCAGCCTCCAGGCTGCAGTTTGAAATCTTAGTAGGAAAATAAGAATGTGAAATAGCTTGCCGACAATTAACAAAAATATTGATTGGATACTGAAACGATAATGCTCTGACTAAGTGGGTTAAATAAAATGTATTTTGACATTTGACATAGATTTAAAATTTTTGATTGACATATGAATTGCTCATATTCATAGAGCATGTCGATACATATTCTCCGAGTGTGACGTGTCTGTCACCTCAGATAGGTATAATTTCTTTGAGTTGAGAGTATTCTAAATCCTCTCTTCTAGTTACTTTGTAATATTCATTGTCTTCTCCTCCATAGTTAGCCTACTGTACTATTCCTAATGTATAGTATTAACATTTATTCTATCCATTTCTATTCTTAAAAATGCCTACCAGAAAATTACACCTTCCGTGCCTTGTGTACCAGATTGTTGTTGGACAAACACTGGCCCAGGATGATGGGTTAGAGGGGGTAGGAGGCATGGGAAGGGAGGGTTAAAGTGAGCAAAGAAATCACAGTCCACTTACCAGCCTCTTGTGGTTATCATGGAATCAGACAAAGGAGGCAGCAGCTGCTTCCAAAGGATGTTGTGACCACTGAAACAATGCAACCCCATAGATATTGCCTGAGGCCACTGTATGGTCACTTCAGGGAGTGATGCTGGGTCCCAGGAGTTTAAAGACAGATGGTTCGCACAGAGGTGCAGAATCCAAGGTGGACTCTCAGATGCATAGTGGGGCTTATTGTTAACCAAGAGCCATGACAGGCTGTTATCCGGGACCTGGGCAGAGGAGGCATGTGTTTAGGGGCAGGACATTTGCTTGCCCAAGGCACTGCTGGTACTTAGACTCAATTCTTTAGGTATCACTTGCCAACCTAACATGTACTCGATCCTGTATTAGAAGCTGGTGAAATCATAGTGTCTGTTTTCATGGTATTCACTGGCTAGTGTTGAAGGCAGGGGACTAAACAGTCAGTTGCAGCACAGTGACTAGAATAGAATGTGGCTCTTGGCTGAGAAGAGAAATCTCTTGTCCAGGAACAGTTTCCTAAAGGAGGTAAGGTCTCGCCAGAGACAGAGGGGAAAAGCATATCCCAGGCATGGAGTCACTGGTGCTAGAGTTCCCCACAGTGTTGTGTGCTCACATGGATGGCTCAGAGATACTGCTGAGGACCAGCATGGTGGCCAGAAGCTGGGGAGAAAAGGAGAGAAGTCAAATGTGGAGGGTTTAGGGGCCTTAAACAGGGGGGAGGCAAGAATTTGTGGTTTAGAAAGACCCTTCTGATTAGATTGTAGAGTTGTGATGAACTGAATCTGGTATCTGCTCCTGAAACGACTAGGAAATCTGGGCAGAACTGATGTAAATCAGCCGCTCGAGGACTCTGGGAGGTGAATGATAGTGGGTGGATTGGGAAGAGATGATTTACAATACTGGAAAAGCACCAGTATGCTTCCATTTCTTTCTTCTCTAGGACTTTTTCTGGGTTTAATTAGAGCCTCAACCCACGAGAGGCAAGAGAACAGAGAAAGATCCAAATGTGAAAAGCGGGAAAGGTGTTTCTAATATGAAGAAAAAGTTGGGGAAGTTTCCATTTTAACTTCATGTCTCCATGCTGCATTCCGGTCCCCAAGAAATGCTGAGGTGGCGGTAGAGACAGTGTTCACAACACGGGCTTCTAGAAGCCTAAAGTCCCAAGGAAGGAGGAGCATCTGCTGGGATCGGAGAAGACGTGGTCTGCAGTGTGTGGGAGGAACCTTCATTGCTTTAAAAAAAATTCCTACATTACTTGGTATGCGCTTGCACGCAGCAAACATAAGGTGAAATGAGGTAAACATGACTCCACATTTCCATCTAGAGACTGAAAAGGGGGAAACCCCAGGGGATTCCCATTGCAGCTGTGAAGAACAGGGGAACTCTGGGAAGCAGCCTCGAAAAGCTGAATATGGACTCTGGTTCTTCGTGCCAGGTGCTGACTCTACTCAGACTGCTGTAGACACTGAGAAGCAAACAGTGGGTTAGACAGTAGTCCACACACTCACTGCTGGATGACTGTGGCGTGTTCCGACACCTTGGAGATTGAGCTCTCACTGAAATGGAGACTGTAAATGGAATTGACACTGAGATCGCATCTGTGGAAGGCTGGCCAGAACTTGCAGCTTAGGTCCAACATGGTCTGCTGAACAAAACAGTTTGCCTGCCCAAGCAAAAGCATGAATATGTCCCAAGGGTTTAAGTAATATCTAGAGTCTGTGGCTTAGTACCCAAAATAGTTCCCCTCCAACATTTGTTAACGCACAATTTTTCTGCAATGCTAAAGAAACGCTAACGCAGAGACGTCGGAGTCAGAATTCTCTGATAGAGATTTTAAGAGTTGTGATTAGAAAAAGGCTCTAAGCAGTTATGGCAAACCTTCCTGAAATGAATGGAATGACAGTCTCAGTGAACGAAGGAGATACTAAAAGGAAAAAAAGAGAACCAAGTGGGCATTTTAAGAGTGAAAAATATGTAATTATAATAATTTTTAAAAACTGGATATCCATTTATAGAAACAACAGAAGAAACTACATGGCAAGCCTGGGCTACTTTAGAAGACCCTGTCTCAAAAGAACACACACACACACACACACACACACACACACCAAAACAAAAATCCCAAGCCAAACACCCAGCCCTGTGGAGGTACGTATCTTGCAATTTGTGCCTTAATGCAAAGAAGATCTTTATCTAGGCTGTGCAACTTGATGTTCTGGGCAGAAGAGGAGAAGCCCAGCCCTTTCACACTGAGGCAATGGGCAAGTCATTGGCAAGAAGGAGGCAGGAAAGCTTGCTGGGAGAAAGGTGGTCGCCGTTCTCTGTCTCTATGCTACAGAGGACCGAGAGCAACAGAGAGTGGAGGGTTACCTCCGGCTTCCATCAGCTCTTGGCATCTGAGTGTTGAAGCTTCAGGAACTTGGTGCACTGATCGTTAAATAGTAGTTTGGGATTGAACACTGCGGAAATAGTTGTGCTGTGGCAACTGGCAAAGACTTCAAATCCCTGGAGAGACTATTGTTAGATTACTAGCACAGGAATGGAGTCAGCTAAAAAGAATGGGAAGCCATGTAGGACACAGACCATGCTGCCTGTGTTTACTGCTTAGAACATTGGACACTGGGTATGCAAAGATTGATGCCAGCATGAGGTAAATCAATACAGTGGCATGCTACAGTAGGATATCTGTTGTAACTCTGGCTGTCCTGGAACTCACTCTGTAGACCAGGCTGGCCTTGAACTCACAGTGATCTGCCTGCCTCTGCTGGGATTAAAGGCATGTGCCACTACCACCCACTTAAGCCTTTATTTTTATGAAGCACATTTATTTATTTAACTATTTGTGTATCTATTAAAGTGTGTGTGTGTGTGTGTGTGTGTGTGTGTGTGTGTAGGAGCCACAGTGCCTGTGTGTCACAGTGGGTTTGTGGAAGTCAGATGTTAACTTGGTAGCAAGTTCTAGAAGTCATTTTCTCCTTCAACGACGTGGGTCCCAGGGACTGACTAGATGTCAGTCTAGGCAACACGTTCCTTAACCCTCTGAACTATTTTGCCAGCTCTGAGAATGAGTCTTTTTTTTCTTCTTCTTCAATTTTTCAATTTTATTTATTATTAGAGTGTAAGAGTCTTCTTGACACTCAGCTTCCTCTTGTTTCTCACATGGCATAAATGCTGACTGGAAAAACAGAGAATCTGCCATGGAGCCCAATATATGGTAAGTTGAAGGATCCTGCTACAAAGCCTGGGCCAAAGAACAGGCACTCAGAGCTCTACAGATCAGCAGGAACTAAAAGAGGCTGTGTAAACTTTTATTTACACAAAAGTATAACTCATGACCCCGCCCCTCACTCCACAGGAGAACACACTGTGAGAAAAAAAAAAAAAATGGCCACAGATTTGTGAGCTCCGGGCGTCATCCTTCGACCGACAGATCCAACAGGCAAAGCCACATTAATTCTGTCTCAGTGCCAGATGGACCAACACAAGCCCACACTCTCTCATGTTACACCAGGAAGCCACAAGAGATGTGTACTAGATACCATCTTGCCAGGGTGGCTGTGGGCCAATGGGAACTGAGATAGAATTTCCCTCTGCATGAACCCCACAGGGACTGTTGAAGTTACTGTAGCAAACTGAGATAGCAGAGCAGACTGAATTGGTTATATGAACTGTCGTCCCCATGGCACCACAGGGAGGGAGCTCAGAGGGAAATCCAGACCATATAGACCCAATCAGACTGGGAGTATACATTTGTAACCTAGAAACACTCATATCATAAACGAATAGTGTAACTTTTGTTTACACAAATGTAGAACTCATGATTCCCTCACCCCAGTGATGAAGCATTCTTTGCACATTGGAGTTTGACCTCAGTTTTATTTAGCAAATAAGTAAGGTCTGGAGCTTATACATTTGAGAACAGGGAGACGGAAGACCTGAGCCCCCAGCTCCTTTTTTCAAGACAAGGTTTCTGTGTTGTGACTTTGGCTGTCCTGGAACTCACTCTGTAGACCAGGCTGGCCTTGAACTCACAGAGATCTGCCTGCCTCTGCCTCCCGAGTGCTGGGATTAAAGGCATGTGCCACCACTGGCCCAAAGCTTATATTGAAACTTAGTTCCTGATGTCATGGTGTAAGAAGTTGTGGGGTCTTTGGGAGGATTTGGGGGGTCATGAGCACTCCACCCTAATGAATGCAAGAACGTGTTAGCTGTCCTGGAGTCTGGCCTCTATTTACTTTCTCTTCTGCATGTGTTCCCTGTCCTTCCACCACGAGGACTTCACAAAAGGCCAAGCAAAGGCTAGCCCCATGTTCTTGAACTTTTAAAATCACAGACCAGTGAAACGTCTTGTCTTTTAAAAATGCCTTTGCTATCCGCAGTCTCAGGTACTCTGTTACAGCAACAGAGGAAAAGATCAAACCGTGTAGTGTCAGTGTTGACTTTTCAGTTGACTTGTATCTGATCAAACTGGAAGGGTCCTTGCAAGCACTGCTCACACTGTGTCCTTGCCTCTTCTTCTCATGTGTACCTGACTCGGAACACACAGATCGTGAAAGCAACATAATGAGCCCACACCGAGGAGACCTGAATGATGGGTTGTACTGTGTCGGCGGAGGGGCTGATGAGTAAGCCAGTCTGGCCAAAAGGACACATTGCCTCCCAAACACACCACACACACAAGAAGTGAGTTAGGGTCTGCTTTCAGGGCTTGAATCACAACTCCAGAGTACAGATGCCTCCCTCAACACAGGCAACATCCAGTCTCCGTGCTTCATCCAAAATGTGTTTCTGTGAGGAACACACCTTCTGCAGCCACTGGATTCTAACGTCAGTCCTAGATAATGGGTAATTTACTTAACCTCTTTCAACTTTAACCTCTAGAGCCGGCTTTTAAATGGAGATAGTATTTTGTCATAGGGCAGTGTTGGTGACTTCTAAGTTATAGTTTAAGAGAAAGTACCTAGCTTAGTGCCTTTAAAAGCAAGCCAGTGGGGAGTATTTTAGGGGGGAATAAAAGAAATAAAGTGCTTCAGGTGAAGGCAGAGCCAAGGTGTTCGAAAGAAGGCTCCTCATTGGAAGTATTACCGTGTTACCCTAACCAGTATTCTCTCTTCCTGGAGTATTTTATTTGAACCAATACACTTGTTCACATTGTGTCAGAGGCCCGGAGAGGGGGTGGGACTTTCTCACCAGAATTTCTCCTGTCAAGGATACCTGCCTACCTGCCTACCTGCCTGTTTCATTGAGGGGCTTGAGTCTGTACCCAGTCTCATTTAAAGGGACTGTTACTCTAATAAAGAATAAAGCATTCTGAGAGAAAAATTTAGAGAATTCGTTTGAACGATTTTTTTTTTTGTTATAGTCTCAATGTCTGCCAACATTTCAGGATGAAAGAAATCTGAGACCAGGACGACAGTAAACAACTTGTAACAAAAAAAGGCTAGGATTGGGGAAGTCACATCATGAGAAGCAGTCAGTGACCCGCTGCTTTTTCTCGCAGATCAGATAATTGCAGATCAAACACGATTTTACTTAAAAAAAAAAATAATGTAAACATTTTAGCTTCAAGTATTGTAGATTAACACAGAATACGTAGGACACAAACCTTTTCCTTTCAGCTGTTTTTAAGTCTTCTCTGGTATTAACACATTCACAGCGCTGTGTGACTGTCACCGCTGTCTATCCCCAGGACTCTCACCTTTATACATTGGCCTTTCGAGGCTTTTAGGGGTGAGGTTCTGCGTGTGATAGACAAGCACTCTCTCAAGAAGCTAAATCTCCAGCCCTATTTATTATTATTATTATTTTTAAATCTTGAGGCAGTGTCTCGCAAAGTTGCCTGGGACTGGCTTTGAGTATGTGCTCTTTCTGCACCGTCTCCATCCACATGGCCTGGATAACAGGTGAGTGTTAGCGTGTCTGAGTCCTCCATTTTCCAATGATTCCCAGGTTCAGGATATTTTAAGGGGAACACAAATGGAGAAGGACTTGGTTACTTTGAACTAAGAACTGGGGTTATTTTATTTATTTATTTACTTATTTATTTGGTTTTTCGAGACAGGGCTTCTCTGTCGTAACTCTGGCTGTCCTGGAACTCACTCTTGTAGACCTGGCTGGCCTTGAGCTCACAGAGATCTGCCTGCCTCTGCTCTTGAGTGCTGGGATTAAAGGTGTGCACCACTGCCACCTGGCTTGGGGATTATTTAATTAGTTACTTAAAGATACTTCCAAACAAGTATTAGTTGTGTTTTCCTGGGGAATTTTAAGGGTTCCATTGTGAGTCATTGGACTTCAGACATCCTTTGTCTGATAAGGCCTCTAAAGGAGTCTGAGATTTTGGTCATTCTGAAGTAGCCCCGTTGTAACCCCTCTTTGTTAGATAGTGAGTATAGGGGCACAGATCAGGAAGGGACAGATGTAGAGAGAAGTGTTGGTAGAACACCACAGCAGAGGGGAGAGGACCCAGGCTACCTCTTCCCCTAGACACTCCTGTGATGCTCAGGATACGCTGTCTGTGTAGCCGAGGGTGGGAGAATGGAAAGGCTTCCTCAGACAGGAGAGGGTGTGTGGGCTTGGCTCCCTCTGTCTCTGCAGAAGGCAAGCAGAGACCCATGCCTCATTTCTGCTGAACTCTGATACCATCTCTGGGGCTTTAGGAGGCCAGAGTGATGTCACAACATGAAGTTAGCTGTGTTTTGCCTCTCTATATGGTACACATTATTTGGTAATTATTTATTTGCATTCTATCCCAGGTGACATGAAAGTGGCGGTTCTGCCACTCTCCCCATTTAACGGAAGAGGAACCTGAGCACATGGACCCCATTGGGGGAAGCAGTGGGACTTGAACTGAGATCCGTATGTACCCTACGCCCACACATTCTGCTTCTCAGTGGCTAGCTGGTTGGTGCTGAAGTCACACATGTGAACACTAAATGTGGTTTCACAAGACACTAAACTCAGTTTCACAAGGGATGACTCTGTGACCTTTCACTCAATCTCAGTCTCTGAACGTTGTGAAGGATGGAAAACAAACCAACCATCTCACGATCACTATGGAAAATTAGTTAATGATGTGCCTGAAATTGTTGGCCACACGTTAGACACATGTTATGGATCAAATTGCAAACCACTACATCTACAAAGGAGAAAAGTAAGTCAACAGCAGAACACTGTGGAATGTGTCTACTTATAGCACAGGCAAAGCAAAGGCTGAATTCTTTGGGAATTGTGAAGAATGGACATCTGACCAGCCTGGACATCAGGGAACAGCAGCTTCCTGGAAGGAACGATTGACCACATGAGATGGAGTGGATGTTTACAGGGAGTGAAAAACAGCAAGACTATTATGGGGTCAAGAAGATGAAAGTTTGCTGTTGTTATTGTTTTGGTTTTGTTATAATGGACAAACTTCAGGTCCAAATAAATCTAAGGAATTATGGCAAGGAAGTTAAGGGGAAGGTTGGAATGGAAGCTAATGTGTTTGTTTTACGCCAGTGTTTCCTAGAGAGAAGCTTTTACTTAGGATATTTCCTTATGAAAACCTGGGTGAGTGGAGGCTGGGATGGGGTGGTGTAGCATTGAGGCCAAGGAACATGAATCGACAGACAGACTGACTTCTTCTTGAGGCAGAATATTTTCTCTACTTATTTCCATTCATCAACATCTGCCACGTGACAGGAGATTTCAGAGCTGGGATGCTGAGGAAGGACTGTTGGCCAAGGGAAGAAGCATAAGGATTAAAGTTGGATGCCAGTGACTCTTTGTAGTAGGATGCTGCTGTGAAGGCTCACCAAGGATGACACGTAGGCATATTCATATGTGCAATCCCTGCTGGACCTCAGCAGGGGGAACCATCATCCTGGCCAGTGCCATACTGGAAAGTGGAACCCTGAGTGTCTGAGCGCAGGTGTTTTTGATACAGAACTCCTCAGGCGTTCTACTGACAGCATGTGCAGATCAGGAGCAATCAAACATCCCCCACATGAATCCAACATCTGTAGACACTGCAAAACTCCAAGACCTAGGCAGCCCCTCACCCTGCACAAAACAATTACTGTATACATAACTAAAAATAAACTTCCACAACAACTCCTGGTCTACATAGAAGGTGTATCTTTCTCTAATGTGCCACCTATGTTGGCGGATGTTAGATCACAGACCTGCTAGCTTTCTTTCCCCAGAAATCAGCTGCTCACAGATACCTCTGGGACAGAGAGTTGATAAAGCACCCTGTGGCCCTGTAGACTCCTTGCCTCTTGAAGCTGTGAACAAGTGCAAAACGACCTCCAGTTGTGGCTTTATTCTTATCAGTGCCTTGTGACTTGTGGCACATAGGCTAAGCAAGCCTAGGACACATGGTATGGGGCTTGCCCACTGTGTTCTTCCATGCTTCCCAACCCCCAGAATACCTATGAGAGCCAGAACTCTCCTTTGTCCCTTCAGGACCCATTGTGCTGTCTCAAGTGTCAAACCCTAACTCTCTTAATGCTTTTCCACCTCACGCCCTCTTCACAGCTGTCTGAGGCCATGCGCCTGTGATTTTCCTAATGCTCTCCCACCCTGAGACCTCGTCATTGACTGTCTGTGGATTCAGCTTTCATATAGCTTTTGATTCATGCACACAAGGCCAAGGCTATTTATCTCCTTTTTCTTTTTCTTTTTTCCTCCTTTCCTCCCTCCCTCCTTTCCTCCCTCCTTCGTTTCCTCCCCCCTCCCTCCCTACCTCCCTCCCTTCCTTTGTTCCTTCCTTCCTTCCTTCCCTCCCTTCCTTCCTTCCCTCCCTTCCTTCCTTCCCTCCCTCCTTCCTTTCTTTTCAACATAAGAAGTCTGAGCCATAATGATTTTCTGAGTACTTGGCTAACAATTGTTCACATTATAAATATTCTGTACAATGTTCTCTACAAATTCCATTCTTGTCATATCCTTAAAATCAAATAGTTGCTAAATAATTCCAAATTTACAGTTTCTTCTTCCACCCTACAGATTAGGTTTGGAGTGAGGTAACTGGAGAGGCTATAGGACCTTGGGTGAGCTTTGGCTCAGAGCGGCACACACCATAGCTTTGAGGCTTACTGCAGGAGGCGGAGAAAGGGACTGTTTACTAGGCGCTTGCCTGTCTTAGAGTGAAGGGGAGCATGACACTGGCACCATGCGGATGGTGTGGGTGGTTCAAATGGACTTCCAGATGGCAGCAGGGGAGAGTAGGAGAAGCTGGGGTGGGGAGCACATGGGGACGGAATGGCATCCCCATTCTGATGGTGATCCAAGGGAGAGGGGTATTCTGCTCACCAGGGATGCTGGGATTTCTGGTGTGCTTGCAGTCTGTGATTGCTGTGAAGATTCTTGAACAAGAGCAACCTTTTAAAATTCACGGACCCACCTGTGTGTCATGGAATGTCTTAGACATGGTTCGATTCCGATCCTTGGTGTTCCTAGGAGCCTCGTGTCATTTTAACAGTGATTCTTTCCTATTCTACCCTTTAGCATTCTCTTCTTTAGGTTGTTGTTCAAGGTCTTGAAGCTCCTTGAAAGTCAGGGTTCATAGCCATTGGGGATAATGACACCTATGCCTAGGCCTGGCTTACTCCTCTCTTCTTTGTGTGGCCTTCACCCCCAGGTTCCTGGATCAACCCTTACTCACCTATCAATGGGTCCCCACAGAATGCTGAAATTTCCTTAGCACCTCTCTGAGTCAACTGGGAAGGCCCACGGTTTAATGTTCAACCCATTACAACAGGGAAGATATAGTGGTTGGAGCGGCTCTGATGGCTGCAGGAACATGAGGCTGATTGCTCACATCTGGGTGGATCAGGCAGCAAAGGAAAAGACATATAAGCAGACTAGGAACCTCATGGCCCACCCACCAGAGACCCAGTTCCTCTAGGTATGTCCTGATTCTTAAAGTCTCATAGCCTTCCAAAACAGCTGTACCAGCTGGAGACTACATGTTCAAGCACATAGGCTGTGTTGTTATATTAATCTTGTCCCTCAAGATAGAAGAGACCAAGATGTTGAAGTAAAGAACTCACTTTCTTGTCACCCAGAAACAATCAGATTATAATGAGAAAAAGGTTGTTGTTTTTTGACTCATTTTGGAGTTCCAGTCCATGATGGATGGGTTGAGTTGCTTCGGGCCTTTGGTGAACAGCACACCACAGTGGGAACACATGATAGAGGAAACCCACTGATTTTATCAGCTTCAAAACAAAAGGGAGAAAAAGGCTTAGATCCCACAGTCCCCTAAGACATACTCCCAGTGACCTAAAGCCCCCCCCTGCTAGGCTCCACCATCCCTCCCAACAGCATCACCGTGGGGTTCAAGGTCTTCAATACTTGAACACATACACACATACCAAACCATAGCACATATTAAGGGAAAGCTACATTAGCGAGGAGAAAAAGATCACACAGATACATTTGAAATGGGTGGAAGGTTCATTTCAGTTCCAAATTGAACGACCACATCTAGTTGTAGACTAGAGGGGAAAATAACTCCTTTTCAACTCCCATAGTCCCTTGCCTGTCTGATGCAGTGATGGAGAGAGTAGAAACACGGGCCTTGCTGACCGGGAAACATCCTGTTAGCGCACAGCTGAGCCATAGCGCCCAGGTGACAGGCAGCCTGTGTCATAATGAGGTTAAGGACCTTTCCCACCTCTCAGCAGCTATTTCTGGCTGTTAGGTAATTGTTAAACTTGCAGATGCTCCATTTGGTTCTTCAGATCTTTGAGGTGTATATTTGCAGGGAATAAGTTGGATTAAAATATACACATGTTTATTTTTTCTGAAGATCCTCTTGGCCTTGTTAAGGTCTTTCCATTTTGGGGGAAATGTCAATTTCTGTATTTTGGGGAAAAGTATTTTCCTTAAATATTTTGTGGGGTTCATGGACTCAGCCTATAACTCATGCCGCATGCCACCACCCTTGGTCTAAGAAAGCTAGCCATAGCATGCTTAGATAACATCATGATGCGTTTGTGTGTCGAGCTGACAAAGGGTCAGTTGTGCTGCTCTTTGTCAACTTGACATAAGCTAGAGTCATCTGGGAAGAGAGATCCTCAATTGAGAAAATGCCTCTACCATAGAGGATTGACCTGTAAGCAAGTCTGCGGGACATTTTCTTGATTTCTGATTGGAGGAGGGCCCAGACCACTGTGCGCAGTGCCACACCTGGGCAGGTGCTCCTGGGTTGTATGAAAAAAAGCAACTGAGTAAGCAGTGCTCCTTGGGGGTCAAGGCCAACTTTCCTCAATGAAGTGTAATCAATAATCCCTTTCCTTCCCAAGTTGCTTTGGGTCAGAGTGTTTTGTCAGAGCAACAGAAGCAATTAGGACAGGCATCGTTCCTGAAATACGGCTAACACAACAAACAGAGATGGCCTTCTGTCATTGTTTGGTGCCACCATGGAGGGTAGGAGAGATAAGGTAGGAAAATGATAGGAGATATAAGGTAGGAACTGAGACATTACCCCACAACCGGTGAGTATCTACTCGTCCTGACACAATAATGATGTTGACCGGCATTCCAAGCACTGTTCTAAGCTATACAGGTAGCAGGGTTTGGATCTTGAATATCCTTCAAATGCCCATGTATTAAAGGCTTGCACCCAAGAACAGTACTGTCAGAAGGCAGTGTCGTATTAAGAAGTGGAACCTAGTTGGGGTGGGGTAGGGTGGGAGCTAGCTGGGGGTTGAGGGGTGGGGGGCACAGGCCATAGGACTTACCTTAGAGGGATATAGGAATCTGGTCCCTTTCCACCTTTCTTTTGGTTCCTAACTGCCGTGAGGTGAGCAGCCTCTTTCTTTGGTCATGTGCTTCTAACACAGTGCACTGGGCCACCGCGGAACCAGAGGCAGGACCAATGACAGGCTCCCCCAAATATATTTGTTCTCAGTGACAGAAAGCTGGCCAGCACAGCATGGATCCACTCATTCATCCATCTTTACAGAGCACGTATTTATCATGGCAGCGCTTTAGAGATGCAGGAACGGAGTCTTAGTGTAAAGATATAGATCACCCGCTCAGGGAGCAGCGGAGGAAGAAGCGTCCATGAAAAGCTGCTGTAATCTCATACTTGCTCGCAACTTTGAGCGTCCTTTTCCTTCCCCCTTATCGTTCTCAGCTCCCAGACGTGTCTTATGCACGTCGTATCACTCAGACTAGCTGTGATTCAGGAACAAGTGTTGGGGCACGTGTCTGAAACTAAGCCAATGAGGGCAGGGTCAAACCGATTGGCCGTCAGGTGACACAAGTCAGTCCAATCAGCGTCAAGAACGGGTTTCAAAGCAAAGGCCCCTCTTCTCTTCTGTACAGTGGGAAGTTTGGTGTACAAGGTATTCAATTGCTCAAAGGAGACTGTTTTACAGGAGACACTGCCTGAGGAAGAAGCCCATTTTAGGGAGACTTGAAGGAAAGCACTGTAGAGAAGTAGGTAAAAGGGCTGACTACAGCAAATCTGACTAACAGCCAAATCCTGGGGGTTTCAGTAGTCACGGGACAGCCAGGTCCCCCTCCATTTTGTTCCTGGAATCGGATCACACTATCTCAAGGGACCGTTGGGCATTTTACCCAGACCTGTGCCTCACAGCCTTCCCAGGACACTGGAATACCCCTAAAAGATATTTCAATAGTATTCTGTGCAGAGGTTGAAATTTCCCTCAAAAGATAGAGAGGGCTGGTAGAGAGTATGATGGTGACAGCAACTGGAACTTCCCAAGATGAATGGTGTAATCCTTGCCAAACTGGTTTTCTTTTCACTTTGGAAGTTGGACAAACTTCTGGACTTTTCCATGTTGATTTTGAAATAATAGCAAAGTCTTTTTAGGGGAAGAGAAGTAAGCAAATTATTTGATAGACAATCTGGGTTCCTTCATGCTCTCTTGACTCCTTACTGTACCGCTTAGATTTCTGGCTCTTGGTACCCACTTAAAAATAAACGTCATTATTTTATTTTTTAAAGATTCATTTTTATTTTATGTATATCTGCATAGACACCTGTATGCCAGAAGAGGGCATCAGACTCCATTATAGATAGTTGGGAGCCACCATGTGGTTGCTGGGAATTGAACTCAGGACCTCTGGAAGAACAGTCAATGCTCTTAACCACTGAACCATCTCCTCAGCCCATAAACAACTTTATTTTAATTAAAATATAATTGCATTACTTTCTCCTGCCTCCAACATCTCCCATGTCTTCCCTTTCTCCTCAAATTCATGGCTTCTTCCTCTTTAATTACTATCGTTGCATACAGATGCGAATATGTAAATGCCACTCACCGAGATTGTTTAGTGTTGCTCGTTTGTACTTATTTTTAAGACTGATCATTTGGGGCTGGATAAGCATTTAGAGGGATCATCCCTGGGGAAGATAGATTTTTTTGTTCTCTCAGCAGTCTTTAATTGCTTGTAGCTTTTTATCTTAAGGGCCCCAAGAGAATTCCTCCACCAACGTTGGCATGTCTGCTGGTGCTGTCAACTTTCAGGTCTTGACTAAGCAGCCACCTTGTTGAGATCTCATGGGTGCTCCTTTCCTGTTATATCTAGAAGGCAATCGAGAAGGTCCTCTGGCTCTTAGAATCTTTCTGCTCTGTGCTCTGTGATGCTTCCTGAGCCTTAGGTGCAGGGGTTGTGCTGTAGACGTATCAGTTGGGGCTGGATTTAGCAGGGTCAGACCTCTGCATTCTGAGCAGCTATGCTTTTCATGTAATGGTTTCTGTGTGCTGCAGAAAGAAGCTTCTCTGATGAGGAGTGCGAGCTACACTTATCTGGGAACCACTTCTTAACGCCTCCTGTCTTCCACCATATCACACCCAGTCTTAGGTACTAGTTTCCACCAGAGTCAGTCTGGCCATTTCTCCTAACGGGTCTATCTGTATTTTAAAAGAGATGCCTAAACACTGGAATTTTTTCTCAACTTGCAGAAATGGAACTCATGGTAAGAGCCAAGGCTTAGGATAAGACATTAGGAAAATACATATGTGGGAACAGAGGATCATTTTCACACATTTTCCACAGAGGCTGTCAGGTTCAAGAAGGGCAAGGGAAAGGAATAGCTAGGGTCCACTCATGCCTTCAGGAGGCGGTGGCAGCTGAGCTGGTGGAATGTGTGAGTGAGGGCGGAGTCTCCTAAGGGCCTTACCAGTCACAGGAAGGCATTGAGAAAGGAATGGGGCACCTGCTCACAGCGAGAGGGAATGGAAGGGTCAGAAACTGGTTGTGTAGGCTGGGCAGCAGTAGCACACGCCTTTAATCCCAGTACTTGGGAGGCAGAGGCAAGCAGATCTCTGTGAGTTCAAGGCTAGCCTGGTATACAGAGTGAGTTCCAGAACAGTCAGAGAAACTCTGACTCAAGGAAAAAAAAAAAAAAAAAAGGAAAGAAAAAAAAAAAGAAATGGTTGTGTGATTGTGTAAATAGAAGCTTGCTCCCAGGCTTGGCAGGACTATCCTTGTCTTTTCTTGTGAGGATATGGGCCCACATGGGGACAGTGCTATCATATTTGTCTGTCCTCAACTCAGGAAACCTCAGTACTACTTTGTAAAGCTCTGACTTACTCTGCATATATGGCTGGCCATCCTACTTGGTTTAACGCTGACTCTCTGAGTGCTGTTTTCGTAGATTTAATTGTGTACCTATAGGAATGCAAAGCCATTAACTTGTTTTTGATTAGGAAACTTTCCCCTCTTCAAATCTGATACAAAGACACTTTCGAAGAAATTAAAAATGGACAGATGATAAAGTCAACCCACCTCCCTTGACTATAACCCAGGAACAGGAGTCAGAGGGGGAGACACTGGGCCCGGGGATACTGCTGGGGGAGGGTGGGAGGAAATGGGAACCACGTGGTTGCCGAGCCCAAGTGCCATCAGTACATGAAGAAATGGGAAGGCGTGGCTTCCAGGATGGCTCCAGGAGCATGATGGGAGCTGGCTTACTTACTGGGGCACCGAAGGAGGGGCATGCGAGCGACATATGAGCAAATGTGCCCACGACTGACACATGGCTTCTAAGCATTTCAGGAGACTGGTAATTCTGAGGAGGCAGGGAAGTGTCTTTTGTTTCTAAGTGTATCCTAAGACCTAAGTACCTGATATGTAAAGCGTTCAGTAGTAGTTGCCTGAATGAGTGAATGAATGAATGAATGAATGAATGAATTCAAGAATAAGCACCAACATGCACCGAGGGCAGGTAAAGTCAGGCTTTGGGGATGCTACAGTTTGAAACTTGACTATCCCGGGAGGTCAGTGAGTTAAAAGCTTGGTCCCTAGGGATGTGCTATTTAGAACAGATGCCGCTTTGAAGAGAAGGAGCCGAGTATGAGGTCTTCAGGTAATTGGAGTTATTGTCTTGACGGGGATTGTGGGAACTTGTGCCCCTTTACTCTGTCACATGCTCTTTCTGCAAGGTGCCACACCACCACAGGTTAAAGGGTTAGGGCCACAGTCACCAACAGACACCTTAGAAGCCGTGAGCCAAGAATCCATTTTCTCCTTGTTAGTGATTGGTCGTTGGAATTTGTTGCAGAGATGGAGGGCCGGCAGACACAGAGGACAAGGGTAAAGGAGCATGAGGACAAGTGGGAGGATAATGTCACTCTTGGTGGGGTTTCATCAGCTCCCCCCCATACCCCTTAGGGGTCTTAGGGTCCAGAAGCAGCAATGACACATTGTCTCCATGCTCTGATTTAAGGCAAGCCATCACCCTCTTGGCTTTCTGAGAGCTACTTGTACCTACCAGTGGCCAACACTCATACCTGAAGAAAATAACTCTTTAACCACAGATTTTACTAAGAGTCATTGAGCAAGCCACAGTGAACAGGCGTGTTGCCAACTTTATTTTAATCCTTTTTAAAAATTTTAAATCCCAGGCAACTCAAGGAAGTGTTTCTAAGGAACTAACCAGGAGGTAAGTTTGATGAGATGTAATTACATAAGGAGAGTCACTACAAATGGGGCTTCCAGGACTACTTGGGTTCCTCAGAAGCAGATCATCTGAGGGGCTTTATTCCATCTGTGTGTCTGGAAACATCTGTCCCTGGGGATAAGATTGGCAGAGGGACTCATGCGAAATTTCTCTGTAAGGCCTCTCCTGGCATCTGTGGTTCTTCCTACAGGTTGGTGAGTCTGGGGATTTTGGGGTTCCCTGAGGCTGAGCTTACTGTACATTTTCTGGCAGACTGTGGTCAGGAACAGATGACCGTAGCATTGACACAAGCAACAGTAGCACGGTTTTCGTTATACAGTTCCAGCAAGACCTGGTATTCTCCCTGCAAGGGACACAGGCAAAGTATGAGATATGTTTTCCACAATATAGCCAACCACTTAATAAGTACAGTCAGGCCCCTCTCTATTAAGGACTGTGCATCTGCGTACTTGACCAACCACAGAATGAAAATATTTGCAAACCATTGTTTCTGTGCTGGACAAACATAGACTTCTTTGTCTTGTTAAGATTCTCTGGACAATTCAGTATAACAATTAACATAGATCTTATGTGATATCAAGTATTAATAAGTAATCTGGAAATAATTAAAGTGAACCCAAAGATGAGTATAGGTTTAATTGCAAAGACTACGCTATTTTAAATAAGAATTCGCACATCTCTGTGTTGAATATTTTCAATTGCATTTATTATTTACTTATTGTAGTGTGCATGTGTATGTATATTGGTATTGGTGTGCACATGCCATAGCATATGTGTACATAGAGGTGGTGAGGTCAAAGGACAACCTGTGGGTTTTCATTCTTTCCTCTTGTCATATGGGACCCCAGGATAGATCACCAAGTACCTTTACGTGCTAAGCCATCTTTCTGGCAATATCTGTGGGTTTTGGTGTTTGAGAGGGGTCCTGGAACCCATCCCCCATGAGTACTGAGGAACAGTTGCACTGATGGAGCACCTTTTATGTGCTGGGCATGGATTCAGACTCTGAAGATTAGATAGAACAACTCCTTGCCCTGTATAGCTTGCATCTCATTGGGAGAGATGAATAGTTCGCAGGGTAAGGAACTCTGCAGATGCAGCCACTGTGGAGAAATTCATGTAGAAAGGGGTTGGAAAGGAAGGCTGGGTGGGATGGGACTGATGGTGGCTTGCAACTCTAAGTAGGGTGATCAAAGGGGGGGCCTTGGAGAGAAAATGGTCTTTAGGCAAAGATCAGAGATGAAAGAGAGCGCCATGCTACTGTGGGGCTAACAGCTCCATATTTGAGAATCTGTCATGAGGCCAATGGGACTTGAGGGAGGAGGGAGAGAAAGGGAGATTGGAAGCCCCCAGGAGGCCAGAGCCTTGAGGCTTGGCAGACATGGCGGGGTATTTGCTTTAAGTCTGAAAGAGAATCAGGTGTGACAGTTTACTCAGGTATGATGGGAAGATCTCTCTGGCTGCTGTGTTGAAAAAAGTCTGTAAGTGGCATTAACCTAAAAGAAGATAACAGTGTTTGAAGGAAGGGGCCCTAGATTACGAATGGCAAGGTACACATGCTTTTATATAAAGAGTGAGCTTATTCAGGGAACCAACCCTTCCTGGAGGCACATGGGTTAGATGACAGGAGACCAGGGTATGGTCAAAGGACGGAGAGCAGCCTGTTTCTGCTGCTGAGGAGGGCACTGAATGTGCAGGCTAGAAGTAAGTATCTGTGTCCTTGGCAGTTTATGGCTCAGGTATCATATGGATACCAAGTAGGTATCCATATGTTTTGGAAGGCCACAGGATCTCCAATGCTTAATTCAGAACAGAGCGGATACAGACAAATGCAAGATTATGTGCAGGGCTTTAATTTGGGTCAAGGAATTGGATGTGTTAGAAGGAAAATAAACTGGTGGAGAGAGCTTGAAATAAATAAGCTGGTGCTGTCATTTCTCAGTACAAGGAAATGATAGCAGTGGCTATGCCAACTGCCGTGCCCTGATTAGTATGTACTCTGCGTGTATCCCGAGATATCACACTGAACTCTCAAATATGCACAATTATTATCAATTAAAAGACAAGCCTTTTTTATTTTTTTGGTTTTTGGCTTTTTGAGACAGGGTTTCTGCTGTAACTCTGGCTGCCCTGGAACTCACTCTGTAGATCAGGCTGGCCTTGAACTCACAGCAATCCATCTGCCTCTGCGTCCCAACTTCTAAGATTAAAGGCGTGTACCACCACCACTGGGTTTCTAAACTTTTAATCTGAGGAGGTGGCTTACTTAGTTGTAGAGTCTGAAGGGCAAACACAAAGACCTGAATTTGGATCTCCAGAATCTATGCAAAAATCTAGGGTTGGAAGTGTGCTCCTGTAACCCTAGCACTGGGGCTTTGAGGGTGGAGAAAAGTGGATCCCTCAAGCTTATTGGCCAGACAGCCTAGCTGAATCAATGAGACCTTCAGTGGGAGACCTTGTCTCAGAAAATAAAAGTGAAGGGATGGCAAGATGGCTCAGTGGTAAAGGTGCTCGTCTTCATGTCTGACAACCTGAGTTTGATCTTCAGAATCCACAAGTATTTTAGAGAGAACAGATCCCTGCAAGTTGTCCTTTGACCTGACATATGCATTATGACATGTGCATATAACACACACACACACACACACACACACACACACACACACACTCTCACGAAATGTAAGCAATAAAGATGGAATGAGATCAAGAAAAGACATCCAATGGATGTTTCCATATTCACACGTACACACCCTTGTACATGTACACCTGCATGCATATGTGCGCAGGACCACACTGACAAGTACACATCACACACACACATCTAAGTAAATAAATAAAGACATTCAAAAAAAAAAGAGGAAAGATAACCAAGGTGCTGAAGAGTAAATGCTGAGTGGGGAGAATTTTGGCTAAAGGGGAACCTCCATTAATTAAGTGCCCATCTCTGGGGGTCTAGGTGAAAGAGGGGTTGTGAATAGGCTTTCGTTAATATGGTCTTAACTAACTGTTCTTAGGAAAGCAGAGGCTTTCTGTGTGGCAGCTGGCTGTGAGCTGGAGGCCCTAGGCATCCTGTGGCCAATGTGGACAGCCCCTTGTGATCTTTTGTGGGAGCAGGGGTATCCTGGAGGTGGTGAGTGGCATGGACTCACTAACCCAAGAAGATCAGACTCTGGAGAAATGCCTTTGTGGTGCAAATACATTTATTATGAAAGAAGCAGGGCTTTTATAAAGGAAACAGGGCATTGCATAAGGGAGAGGACCAATCGCTTTGATACACGCTTATTAGTTACTCCAATCAGCCTATCTAAAGCTTGCTGTAGCTGGGGGAGGATGGGCAAGATTGGGAAGTTCAATCATCTTTAGGTTTGTATGTTTAAGCTCTTAGGCTATCTGTTTCGGCAATATTGGTGAACAAGTATTCCTTAAAGATGGAGGAAGCGTGCACCATCCTGGCAGGGCTTTCCCAATCCTGGGGCTCAGTTTGGTGTGCCAGGATCCACCATTTTAAAGGGCCACATGTTGTACCCCAGGCCAAGGTACTGGCTTAGTGCAGGTGCTGATGATTGCTTCTCTCTCGCCATCAGGATCCAGTTGTTACCAACAGCCCCTCTTGAGATCAAGGACTCCAGATGTTTTGCTGCATAGGACTGTGTGGAACATGTCCTAGGAGGTTCTGTCCTCTAATGGGTCTGCAGGCTGGGTATAGGTCAGAAACTTGCCTTGCCAGGTATCTGATTCCCTGGTATAGGTCTCCGAAGGGGAGGAGATCCAAGCTCAGGGTCAGGACACCTGGCTATGATTCTGTCTTATACTGGAGTGTATCTCTTGGAACATTGTTATTGGTTGAAGGAGACCAGAAGGGAGTATCCTGCAAGCAAAGTAGACGAGTAGACTATGGTGGCCACTTACAATGGCTCTACTCTACTTACAATGGGGGAAGATCAAATGGGCTCGGTAGGATCTGTTCTTTACATTTAGAATTTTCATCTTTCCAGGCCTGTGGCACACGGTTCAGACCTCCTTCCATGCTAAGCAATGACATTGAGTCTGCCCAGGCATGAGAATACATGATCAAATAACCAGCACACTTCCTTCAGTTCATCATACCACTGAGTTATGATGTTCTGTAGGCTGGGTGGGATCAATGCACTTTCAATTTGAGCTATTTTGAAGTCATGGAGAGTTTCTGAGATTTAACCCTGGTTAATCTGAGGAGCGCATATAAGTTCCTTTACATCACTGAGGGTAAATTTCCTTTCAAAGAACTTCTATGAGTTTAAGAGCCCCCTCACCTTAATTTAATAGGAACTGCTAAGGGTAACTGATCTTAAAAAAGCCAGCAAGGCAAAACAAAATCCAATCATTAGCAATTATTAAGTCAGTCTTGGGGGGGGGGGCGGGTAACAGACGAAAAATGAGGAGAGAAAAACAGTTAAGTAGCAACAATTTGAAGAAAAGCTCCCTGGGAGAGTTCAGGCCCTGCATGCTTAGAAGTGAGGAGAGACTGAGTTCCCCTTCCTGGAAAAGGTTGTGCATTTCACAGAAGGGCCCCTGAGAAGATCACTGAAGAATTCCTGAGAGGGAGGGTTGGAGACTCCAGTTATTAGAAGAACATGAGAAGAAAACCAAGAGGGCCTGTCAAAGGACCCTGTGACCTGGGAGCTCACAGGCTGGGACAGGAGTGAATCAAACTCAGAGCTGAAACCAAGCTGAAGATAAGAAGCCAAGATTCCTTATGCAAGAGACTCAGTGTCTCCTTTAGGTTTCAGATGCCCTAGGAGATGAAGCTGAAAACGAGGCGTGTAAATAGTGACGTTCTCATGATGTTCCATACCGTCCTTTCGGAGGCGGCAGGGAGAGGCATGGCTACATCAGAGTGGCTTGAATTCAAACATTTCAGAAATCATGTTATTTCGAGTGAAGAGGACTTCATGGGAAATCCTAGTCTTAGTCTGGCTGGCCAGTGCTCAGGATAGGTTACTTTATTCATTCCGTAACATCTTGCTACAGCTTGACTGTCTTCATTATACGTCTGTTGGAACTTACTCCCCAGTGTGAGGTCAGAAGATGTGGGGCCTGCTGCCCTTGTGAGTGGGTTCATTCACTCATGGACTAGTAGGTTAAAGAGTCAATGGGTTTTCTCAGAGTGGGTATGCTATAAAAACACTTTGACTTCTTTTGCCCTCTAGTGTCCTGTGTGGACTTAGCATGCTGCCAAGTCCTCAGCGGCAAAGAGACCCTCACCAGATGTGCTCCCTTTACTCTGGATGTACAAGACTCTGGAGTGGTGGGGTATACCTAGCCCATTTTGTGTACTTGTGCATATGTGGTCATGTTTGTGTGTGCAGATGCACGCATATGTGGAATATATATATATATATATATGTATATATATATATATATATATATATATATATATATATATATATATATATATATATATATTTGTGTGTGCACATGTGTGTGGTGGTCAAGGACACCACATGCGCGTGATATGGATGTCATTCCTCATGAACCATCTACCTTTTCCTTTTCTGGAGTCAGGGCTTCTCACTGACCTGAAACTCACTAGGCTGGCTGGGCTGGCCAGCAAGTCCCTGGTATCTGCCTGTCCTGCTTTTCCAGGATTATAAACATGTGCTATCTCGTCTGGCTTTTTAACTATGGGCTTCTTGATTTCTAAAACGACCCATAAAGGACTCTGGGGATCAAACTCAGGTCCTTATGTTTGCAAGGTAAGCCATTTCCCGGCTGAGCTATCTCCCCAGCCCTGTTCTTTATATGTTATACAGTAAAAAGCAGCAGACTAAAATCCCAGCTTGGCAGTCATGGTCAAACGATGGTAACTAGGGGGCACTGAATCCTTCATGGTTCTGTAAACTATCTTTTCTCTGGATTGCCAGAAGCTAGTTGCCTCCTACACACCCCAAGCAACTCTAGCCATATAGTGGAGTCCCCACAGACACCCCCAATCCTTAGACAAGATGCTAGGATTTCAACTCTCAGTAGAGCTTGTTCTGGTTCAGCCCAGAGGTCCAACAGAACACCGATATGAAGTACCAAAAGGTTGAAGCCAGCACGGGAAGCACACCTCCTAATTGTGGTGTGTGCTAACATTTTAACTAAGTTATTTCTCCTCTTCTTCTTTTCCTCCCCCTCTTCTTCCTCTTTCTCCTCCTCCTCTCTTTTCTCCTCAAAGAGCTGAAAATTGTAATTACATCACAACAGAAAGCAGAAAACCAGAATCTTACCTGTACAACGTCAAATTCAGGATTGTTGACAGGGCCGGCATAGTATATCTGCTCTGAAAAATATATACAGCAGAGATAACATTATTCCTTTATTTAAAACAAAACTCCAAATAATGCGTTCACATATTTTGTGGCCGTAGAGGTGTAGATCAAGTCTGGGTAGTGCATTGATATAAAAGCTTTAATTTCTTGACTCCAAGTGGATCTTCATTCATTTATTCATCTGTCATCCATCAAATGGATCTTCATTCGTTTCTCATTCTTGGTACCAATACGGCAGGCACTGGGGATGCTGTGGTGAACAATAGTCTCTGTTGGCATGTTGCTTGTTTTCCAACGATGAGGCTGTCCGCACAGAAACACCTGAACAGGGTGCCACCTAGCGAAACCATCTTCTTGCCATAGTGAACAGGGCTGAAGAGAAGCATACAGGTCATGGAAAGTCTCTGGCTGATTGAGTGGTCAAGAGTCCTGACTAGAGTTGGGACTCAGGGGACACACAGGGTGAAACTCTGCAGCTTTAATGGCCTGGCCAGCCATTGTCTCTTTTTACGCTCGGGTGCCTTGTTCCTGAGATGGGCGTTATAGTTTAAAAACACCGTTCACTTCCTAAGCCTGGGAGGGATGAAGAGTTAATCCCTACAGTTCCTGAAGAGGGGATGCTGAGTTTTATAGGATGGTTGGTTAGAGGAGGTATCACCATGGGGTGACAGTTGGCTAAGTCCTGAGGAACAAGAAGGAGAATTTTAAAGCAACAGCATAAAGACAGAGGGTGTGATGCGGAAAAGCATCTGAGAAGGCGTCAGGAGGTGACTTGAGCATCTGGGAAGACAGGGGTGTCATTCATTACGATGAGGAGTGGGGGAGGAAGAAGTGTATCGGGGATTAAAGGGCATGGCTTCTAAATTGTCCAATAAAGGGTCTTTGGAAGCAGTAGGATCTACAATGGTGGAGCTTGGGGCACGAGTTAGGAGCGCAGCTACAAATATCCGAGTCATTAACATGTAGCGATAAAGTAACAAGACAGGATGAAAACTTCTCCCGGGAGATAGATTCAACAGACAGAGAAGGGGTGGGGGCCAGAAGCACCCTGGAAGCCCCCCAGCATTCAGAAGTTGGCAGATGGAAAGCCAGTGGAGGGAATGACTGAATTGCAGAAGAGAGGGAATAAATGGATCGGAGGGGTTACCAAGATGGGAAGGGAGGTATCCGCCCTTGAGAGCGGCACGGACATGACTCCAGAGATGTAGGAGAGCAGACACGGATTAGGTTCAGGGTAGGCTGACTTGTGAATTGGCCAGTAGATCGAGGCAGGGTGCCTGATTGCGTTGGTTTTCTCACTGAAGGTCACAGGCAGACCGCGGAAGGTGAAGACTTAGGGTGCTGAGGAGCAGAGAGAGTGATTACAATATTTCTTATGAGCAATGGCAGAGAAATTCCTTGAGAAGCAACAGGATTCCTGGGAGGCGCTGAAGGCTTTGTTTTGGGGTTTGTGGCCAGGTGTAGGAGAAACTAGACCTGCCGCAGGGCAGAACAAGGCCTGACTGACACCTGCCTGGACGTCCCCAGAGACGGACCTGCCCGGACATGCCCAGAGATGAGAAGAACCAGAGTAGCAACCTGCACTCTGGCAGCCAAAGGGACGCCGGGGCGGGAGGAGGGTATAAAAAGGCTTTCCCTTCCTGCAATAACCGGAGTCTGCTTCTAGCCACTTACCTGACTCCCAGAGCCTGTGTGTCTTAGCTCTGCACCAACTCTACCCCCGGCCCCTGGCAGGGGTCCCGTGGATGGGCACAAGCAACAGCCAGGAACTCAAAGACACAGCATCAGTCCAAGGGGAACGTTCAGCAGTTCGGATGAAGGCAAGGGTTGGGTGGCAGCCATTTTTGTCGTTGTTGTCTCTTCTCTAAACAGTGTCTGTTGCTGCTTATTGCTCACAGAGTCACACGGTGCCATTTCCGCTATGTTTGTTAGAAATGAGTCCGGCTACGTTCAAGAGTGGTAGATGATTAGCTGCCCACTTTTGAAGACAAGGAATTCAGGTCCCAACAACAACAAAACAACAAGCCATTGGCAGAAAGACTAGAAGCCATTCCTTATCGGGGTTGCAACGTAAGGGACAGGGCATGTGTAGGAACATACTTCCAAAAGCCTGGAAAAGTGGCTGCTATATGAATGACTATAAAATCAGAATCTAGGAGCCCCGGTGTCTATTTGTCTCTGTTTCTGTCTCTCCCCTTTTCTTTCTCAGACTAAAACAAAATTTATGTGTGTCTGTATATGCATGTGTGTGTGTGTGTGTGTGTGTGTGTGTGTTTCTGTCTGTCTGTCTGTGTCTGTTTTCCAGAGTGACCACTAAGGCTAGAAGGAGGTATCAGATCCTTGGAGCTGGAATTATAGGCATTTGTAAGCTGTTTGATGTGGGTACTGGGATCCAAACTCCACTTCTCTGATAAAATTAAATGCCCTTAACCATTGAGAAATCTCTCTGAGAGTCCCGCCTTTCTTGTTAATAAGCTGTCTTCATTTCTAAAACTACAGGTCTCTGATCCTATTCTTTGTTCCTGGAAAAAGGAACCTGGAACTCTCAGCAGGTGTCTCCTGGATTCCGGTCCACAGCTACACCGTACATAATGGTTCATTGCTTGTGTTATATTTATATTACCCAAATTCCCTCTCTTCTCACCTGCCCTCCTCTGGTGCCCTTCCACCCTCAAACAATCCCCCTCATGCTTCCTCTCAGTGTGGTTGGATTCCTGCCCACTCTATTGCTCTTGGATGGCCCAGAACAAAAATGACTGGAGCTAAGACGCAGATCTGGGTGTAAGGCCCAGCTCTCTTCATCATTGACAAAGTGACAGGGGCCAGTCTTGCCACTCAGCTTCTGGCTCACAGAATAGAAACAGAAAAACTTCCTACAGGGCCCAAGGAAAACTAGAACCCTTGTCTGTAGCCTCATTGGGTAGTGACAGCTGTGACTGGTTGATTGTCAGTCACCTCAGAGGAATATCCCTTGATTGAGTTCTGACAGGTACAAGAACACTCAGTTTTGGGAAGTCTTGTGTAGAAGCATCTGTTTTTCTCTTTCAGACTTCTGTTTTCAAAAATGCACATGGATAGCTGTTTGAAGAACATAATTCGGGTGATACCTGCTCTTCTCTGATGTGCACTTAATGCCCCAGGGTTTGCTAATTTGTGCTCTTCACTCTTAGCGGGTCCTTTGCTGGGAGAGAGAGGTTTTCATTACATTGGTTTTCTATACTTCACACTTTCAACTGGAGCTTTTTAGGGGGCCCATGGCGCTCCTGAGAATAGCTTCGAGTAACTCAGGGAAGTGACTTTTTGTTGTTAAGGCGACAAAACAACACCTAAAATTAAACTCTCGTTCCTTCCTTTCTCAGGCCCTCTCCGTTTCTGAGATTCCTTTAATTAACATTCTCACACTCTGTACTATAAAAAGATCTCCAGGGTACTCACACCCGTTTCTTCCCTTCCCTCATTGAAAGACTTATTCGTTTTTAATGTGCAGATGATCGAAGATATTCACTTCCTCGGTTTGGAACCCAGAAAACATTTCTGAAAAATCAGCCTTTATGTTCCTTATTAAAGAGAGGAAATTGATTTTAGTTCAATTGAACTCAATTTAATTGCCTTTTTGTTGTGCCAGGAATTGATGTCATGCTTACTAAGCAAATGCTGGACCACTGAGTCCCCACTCCTACTCCAGAAATGGATTTCTACAGCGTGGATGTGAAGGCCCCACAGGGTCTGGAGGATGCAGGCTTGGGGTGTAGGCCTGTGCCTTGCTCCCTCCTTCCCCTGACCCTGGGCTCCACAGCTTGAGCTAATCCCAGCCTCTCTGTCTGTGGTGTAACCAGCCCTGGTCGTGCCTCCATAGTTCTCTCTCCAGTAAAGATGCGTGGGAGGAAGCGATGGGCGTAAGCCCTTGTGCGATGAGTCCCACTGAGCTCAGGGAGAACCTTGGTACACTGGGGCTGGCTCTCTGTTTCAAACTCTTCAGTGTTGGCTGCACTGGTCCAGTCCTTGGTAGGTCTAGTTAACTGTTCTACGCTGCTGGTGTGTGTGTGTGTTTTGGCTCTGTCTTTGTTCTCAGAAACCAGGCAGAGGCTGGAGCGGAGGTGTTCCTGGAGCTGAGATGCTCAGACTGGAAAAGAAACTGAAAGTGGGCAGAGTACCAGCATGCACCTTGGTCTGCCTCTTGGCTGCAGATGTAATGCGGTCAGACACTTCTCCTTCCCTGCCACAGTAAACTATATCCCCTTAACAGTGAACTGAAAGAAACCCTTCCTCCTTTAAGTTCCTTTTGTTAGACTTTTAATCACAGCAGTGAGAAAAATTAACTTAGCAATACAGTACCCTTGGACCGGTGTCACCCCTTTACTGCTTAGCTCCTGACTGGGAAGTACTTTCTCCTCGCTGAGTTGATGAATTTGAGTGTTTTTTTTTAACTTCTAGTTTCCATATATAAAGGAAACCATGCCGTATCGGTCCTCTCGCTGACTTATTTCACTTAGCACACTGTCCTCCAGTTTCATTCATGGTGTTAAAAATGATGAGAGTCCCTTCTTTAAGGTAGACTAGCCCTCCATTGGGTAGTTCTATCATGGCGGCTTTATCCAGCCATTGATGTTGTTCCTACCCCTTGGCTACTTGAATACTTTTTTGAGGAAAGAGTACCCGTGTGCACTGTTGGTGAGAGTGTCGACTAGGACAACTGCGGAGGGGAAAAATGGAGACGCCTTCAGAAACACGATCCAGCAGAGCTCTCTGCATGCAGGGGAGGCCTGCGGATCTTGGAGACAGAGCCTTTGCTTTGCGAGAGCACAGTGTGATGGAGCCCGGCAAAACCTAAGGTGAGATGGTAGGAAAACCAAGGGAGAGGTGGAGTTCAAAGGAGCACATTGCCTGTCTCAGGAGGGAAGGTGTTGCTTCACTTTCCTGAGCTGTAAATATAATCCTTTTGCCTGCCCCCCTGCCTCTGGGTGTTTCCTGAGCCAAGTCTGGACAAAGGCTGAGCACAGCTCTTCATGCCAGCATTCCAGGACCTCTCTCCTCCCCTCCCCTCCCCTCCCTTCTTCTCCCCTCCTCTCTCCTCCCCTGTCCTCCTCTCCTCTCCCCCCTCCCCACCCCCGCCCTATGTTCACAAATGTGTGCGTGCTAGGGGTTGAACTGGGGCCTTGCATGTTTCTGGGCCATTTTACCATTGCCTTGTAGAGTTTCTGAGTTTTTGTTCGTTTCACTTTTGAAATTTTTAATTTTTATTTCATATACACAGGAGTTTCCCCTGCATACAGCTTTGTGCCCTACTTGTGCCAGTGCCTATAGAGGCCAGAGGGCATTGGAGCCCCCATAACTGGAGTTACAGATGGTTGTGAGTCACCACATAGATGGTGGGAACTGAACTCCGGCCCTGTGGAAGAGCAGCTTTACTCTTGAGCCTGCACACCAGCCTGTTTTCATTTTACTTTAGAGGGTACCCCAGGGGTTCCTGCTGCACATCTGCTTCAAGTCTCAGGAGGGCCTGCAGGACCTCACCATGTGCTCACAGAGAGTGTGATGAGGGATGAGAGAAGCAGAAATCCAGAGGCTGCAGTGGCCCTCTGGTGTCATCCCAGGCCGAGGGATAGACACCTGGGCATAGGAGTCAGCTTTAGAGATGGCATGGAGAGAAACCAGGAAATCAGTGGTGTTGAACCCCAGAGGATGCCCTTGACTGTAGCAGCACACTGTGTGGGCTCACCGAGGAAAACTTGGAGGCATATTCATACGTACATACCCTGCTAGACCTCAGCAGAGGGAACTACCATCCTGGCCAGTGCCATACTGTGCAGTGGAACCCTGAACATCCCAGCTCAGGTGTTTTTTATTGATACAGAACTCCTCAGGTGTTCTACTGATAGCACATGCAGACCATTAGAAATCAAACATCCCCCACATAAATCCAACTCCTGCAAACAATACAAAACGCCAAGACCTAGGGAGCCCCTCACCTAACAGTGCATAAACAATTATTTTATACTTAACTAAAAATAAACGTCCACAACACTTGACCTTGAGAAGGACAATCCTGAAAGATCCACTGCAGTTCCCCCAAGCTCCCAAACTGGTGATCAGCTCCATGATACTATGTTGGCTACCTTTTCTTCTTCTTTGAGTCCCTTTCCCCCTTACCCTCCCTCACTCCTGCTTCATGTCAGGCTTCTGAGTCCTTACTTCTCTATGTCCACCAGGAGGATTCCAAATGAAGAATACTCCCTGGTAGAAGGTGCCTGCCATGGTTTGAAGACAGTTTCTCTACACCCAAACCCATGTGACGTCATGGCATTGAGAGGGAGCGGGATCTCAGAGATGCAATTGGGTCCCAAGGGATAACACCCTCATAGAGGGATTGGTGCCTTTGCACTGGAGGAGCGGCACTGGCTAGCATGAGAGCAGGTTTGCAGTAAAGCAGAGTGGTACCCTTCATCTCCTCTCCTTGGACTTTCCAGACTCCATAAATACAGGTTAAAAAAAAAAATTCTTTCTTTTAAAGTACCAGACCCAAGGATTCTGCCATAGAACCAGAAAATAGACCGTGAAAGTACCCTATTTTCCTTGGGTACCCTGTCTTAGGGTTTCAATTGCTGTGATGAAACATCATGACTGAAAGCAACTTGGAGAGGAAAGGGTTTATTTCGCCATATACTTCACAGTACCTGTCCATCACTGAGGGAGTCAGGACAGGAACTCAACTGGTCCAGGAACCTGGAAGCAGGGACTATGAAGAGGCTGTGGAATGAGTAGGCTGCTTTCTGGCTCACTCCCCATAGCTTGCTCAGCATGCTATCTTACATGACCCAGGTCCAGCTGCCTATGGGTGGCACCGCCCACAGTGGACTGGGCTAGCCCACATCAATCACTAGTCAAGAAAATACCCAAAGGCTTGCCTATGGGTGGCTCTTACAGAGACATTTTCTTTTTTGACAGTTCCTCCTCTCAGATGACCCTAGCTTGTGTAAAGTAGTAAAAAAAAACTAACCAGTCCACATACCAGAGGCTGCATTTGAGCTAGTGCTGGCCCAACAAACACAGCTGTTGATTCATTTGGACCCTGTTCTGATGACAGGCCACCAGGGTACAGATTGTGTTGGAATGACCTGGAGTTGGTTCTCTAACTTTTACGTCAAATGGTGGGAAGGAGAAATCCTCCCGGTGGAAAGAGAATTTCCACGTCCTGAATCGTGCCTATGAATTCTCCAAACCCCACCCACACTTTGGAAGGAGTGGTGGCTGAGAGAGACACGCACAGAAGTGAAGATCACATCCGTGCACGGAAGGGAATGAGTTGGGTGGGGGGTGGTACGGGAGACAGAAAATTTAGGAAACAGTAAGTTGGAGGAAGAGGGTACAGCCAGCTTCCAGGTGTCCTCCATTTCCTCGGAGTTTCCAGCACTGAGTAGCAGCCTGCAGCACAACATCCAAAAATAACGGGCCATTTCACAGGCTGGGTTTGAAACCCTTGGCCAATATTTTAAGTTTTTACTGATAGGATTGCTTCTGTTAATATCATAAATGATCTGCTCAATAATGAGAACAGATTGACTTTTACCTCTAAGATGTTTTTGGTGACTCTTGGATGTTTTATTTTTTATTTTTCCTTTGGAAGCAAGGTCTCACCTATCCCAGGATGTTTTTGTGTTTTTGTTTGTTTGTTTGCTTGCTTTGTTGTTGTTTTGTTTTTGTGTTGTTGTTTCAAGACAGGGTTTCTCTGTTGTAACTCTGGCTGTCCTGGAACTCGCTCTGTAGACCAGGCTGGCCTTGAACTCACAGAGATCCCCCTGCCTCTGCCTTCCAAGTGCAGGGATTAAAGGCGTGAGCCACTACCACCCGCCTCCCAGAGTGTTCTTGAACTCACTTTGTGCCTAAGGATGGCCTTGAACACCTGATCCTCTTGTGTCCACTTCCCACGTGCTTGGGTTTCGGGTGTATGCCACCACACCTGACTTCTGTCCTGCTGGGGATCTATCCTAGGGCTTCCTGTGTACTTGGTGTGTGTGTGTTACAGCTGAGTTACACCTCCAGATAATACCCAGTGGTTTTTTTCTTGACCCATTGGCTGTGTGTAGGGTCAGGTGCTCTGGGAATACTTAATGTCTTCCTTTGCGAAATCATAATCCTACTTCAGAGCCCACTGCTTTACAGCAACAGTGGTTACTTTTCCCCTATATCAATTATTTTCATTTTGGCTCAGCGAGTTCTGCTTTGATACCTTCTCCTATATATGCAGCCAGACTTCTGACCCCCTTATGGAATTGCACTACCTAGAGAAATCTGACGTTATTGACAACCCAAAAAACATTCACTGTGAACTTGCAATGGATCATTACAAAACCATCGAGTGAGAATTCTCCAGGGTGGAATCAATCACGGCCTTCTAGTCACACCTCTCCTGTGATTCAGAGACGTGCTTATCATCAATCTTCTTCTTTAGTAGCAAGCTGGTTTTGAACTAGGAATGGTTTCAACACATGAGTTATGTCATTGATCTAAGGCCAACTTGCTTTTCCTCTAGAAAAGGGATATGGCAAATAGGGATGACTGCAGTGTTGAGAAAAAGTGACAGTAATGTCCCAGTGTGACAAGGCTTTGAAATGAAGCGACGATCTGACCTCCTAGCAGAACAGCTCATGTCTTTCCCTGGGCATGTGGACAAGTGTATGGTCTAGGTAGTTCTCAGCTGTTTCCTTTTCACTGGGTCATCTTGATAAAAAAACACGTGGAGCTCGACGTTTCCTGGGACTATACACACTGCTTGGGCTCTTGACATGGCAAGCAGAAGTCAGATAAGGCCTTGCTTTCCTGGGTAAGGGTTGCATAGGCCATAGTGATCACTCATAGACCCCCACATCCTGGTCCCCAGAGACTGTGAATATGCTATCTCATTTGGCCAAGGGGACTCTATTAAATTAGGATTTTCAAGATGGGGAGATGACCGGGGTTACCTGGATGGACTCATGATGAAAGGGAGGAAGGCTGTGAGAAGAAAGAGAAGGGGCCATATGGAGAGGGAAGCAGAGAGTGGAGGGACATGGCCGTGAACCGGGGGATGCAACAGCCTCCAGATGGTAAGACGGCCACTTCCTAAAAGTTCCCAAGGGCAGATAGCTAGCTTTAGTGACACTTTGGATTAGATTTGTGGCATCCAGACTTCAAGAGACCACATCAGTGCTGTGAATTGCATATTTTGCGACAGCTTGTTACAGCAGCAGTAGGAAGCCGATACAGTGGTCTTGGATTAAGAGAGAAGGACCCCGGTGTTCAGCCTGAGAAGGGGCCACAAGTGGTGCCTTCTTTGCATTTGTGCTTCCCCAAAAGGGCACGTTAGAGCCGTGATACAAGCATATCCTAGGATTTGAGCACAAGAGAAGATGTTAGGGTTTGAACTGGGTCAGGGAGTGAAGTGTCTACTGCAAACTTATACCGGTGAGTTCAGGACAGACAATAACAAGCAATACAGAGCAGCATGAAGCAGCAGGTCAGATCTGCCCAAGAGAACATTCTGCAGCGATACTGTCAAGTATGGCTGTCACCAGCTTCCTGTGGCTATAAAGGCTTGCACTGTGGCCAGTCCAACAGATGAATTGACTTTTTAACTTATTTTAAATAGAAACATTTTTGAAAAACCATATATGGCTTGTGGTTATTTTGCTGGACAATGAAATTCTGGGTTAACGCTAACAAACACAACATTAGCCACATGGACAATTTAAGCTTTCCTAGTGGCTTTATTTTAAAAAGAAAAAGGAAACAAGTAAGATTAGGGAAATGCATTGGTTTTCCCCAGTTATTTAAAATATTACCATTTTTAGTATGTAACCAATATAAGAATGAAGTAATTACATTAAAAACATATATAGTTTTTTTTTTTTGCACAAATTTTTAAAATTCTAATCTGTGCTCTACACTTACAGCATGTCTCACTTTGGTCTCTGGTCATGGTTCAGGAGCCTCACAGACAGCGGAGGCTGACGGCTACTGCACTGAACAGTCATGAGGAAGAGGACCCTGGGAGTAGAAGACTTATTTGAAACTTCCTTCTTCCTGCCAGGTCCATTTTCCTTTGCCACTCAAGTTCCGTGTGAGAAATACATAACTCTGGGAAGCACAGAAAAGAGAATTCTACCTGTTCATTCTTTCTCTCTCCGCCTACCAAGCTATTCCTTGATTTCTGTAGAATCTAAATACCACATTCAAATTCAGCTTTTCAACTGGTGGAGTGGTTAGATTCCCAGGTAAAAAGAGAAGAACATTAGGAGAGGAAAGAAAGGGACTTGATTTGATCTAGGCAGGTCTGATAAGAACATCGTAACTGAGAATGGAATATAAGCATCTAGGAGGCCTATGTGTCTCGGCCTGGGAAGCTCTGGGGTCCTGCACAGCAGAGCCCTGGGGATGTTTAGTTAGTTAAGATGCAAATACCAGCAACCTTAGGGTCAGATTAGAGTAGAATGGAGGGACTGAGAGCTGTCCTTTTAAATTAGCTTCCTAAATGATTATTGCATGAACACATGCGAGTCACTGAGTTAGATTTATGGAATTTCATAACCAGCTAAGGACTTGGAAGCTAAGCATTGTCTTAGAAAACTAAATTGCTTCTGGTCCTAGGCCATCATTAGCCTTACATACTGGGCTCAAACTGAACAAACTGACTGCTGTTTAAGGACAGTTTTAACCCACCACTGACTCATTTGCAGCTGTACTTGAATTTGAGGATGAACAAAAACACCATTACTTAACAATCAGGGTCTCTCCTTTCATTTTATTTACTAAGGAAGAGTCTCCTTTTGCTTAGTCGTTGCTCATGTCCTCTCTTTTGTGGGTATTATTCTTAGGTCTGTGTTCTGCAGTTCAAGAGTAGAGTTGTTATACCCATTCAAGAAAGACGTTTTTGCTTTGTTGGTTTTCCATGAATTTGCAGCAGTAGTGGCTGCCCAGGCAACCCAGAGCTACTTAAAGTCTACAGACAAGGAATAAAACGTGAAGATAAGAAAGGGTTGAAAGCCAGACGTCAGAAATGCAAATAGAGCTCTCCCTAGGGGTGCAAGAAGGCCAGGGAGCCTCTCCTGCTGACCACTGGGGAATATGTAGGCTTGGACCAAAGGCATTTTTTTTTCTGTTACCTGTGAGGAAAAAGAGCTTAAGCTTCCAAGCCTCAAGGCCTCCAGTGCCTCTCCAGGTACCTTGTTAAGATGCAGACTTCCACTCTGAGACTGATGATTCCTGAAAGACTTTGAGCCCTGGCTTGAGAATCTGTCATTAGCTGCTTTGAGTAGCTGCTGTGGATGGTATTTCGAATGCCTACTGTAGAGGCAAGGCTTCACACAATTCACACAAGGCCCACAATTCCTTTTGATCATCCAATGGGCTCAGTCACATTTTCCTTATTGTGCAGATGAGGAAACTGAGGCTCAGAGAGTAAGCGGCTTGCCCAAGGTCATATAATTGGTAAGTAGTTAAGTCTGTAGGTCTGGCTCCAAAACCTACAACTGTTCATGATAGGATAGTGGTTTTCAGAGTGTTGTCTCTAGAACACAGTACCACAGGAAAGATCCTCAAAGGCATTATTGAGTCATTCCTGCTCCTGAGATTAGCCTGTCATTCATACTCCTGTGAGTTATCCCCTAAAACTTGTTCCCCAATTTGGACTTTGAGGTATCCTCTCTTTGGTTGGTCTTAGAGTCCCTATCTGAGGGGAGTACCCATCTCTCTAGCACCGGTGTCACATAATAGCCATGTACATTTTCAGAATTCTCTTCATGAGCTTGAAACTTCAGGCTGGTCCATCCGCCTACAGTGAAACACAGCCTCTGAGCAAAGCTGAATACCTGTTCAGTTGTGAGAGCTGCCGGGCCGGGCTTAGCCTCCTTCCATCCTCCAGGAGCAAGGCAGGGTGATGAGGCAGGGTTGCAGGACAGTGTCCTGGCTCTGTATTGCTTTTGGTGACATGCTGTCTGCAGTTACAAAATGACAGTGGGAATGAAGATGGCAGGAGAGACTGTATAATTTTCCAGGTGGCTTCATCCACAGGAAGAGGAATGAAGACATCCTGTCGCTTAAGCTATTTAGAGGTTTGGTGAAGCTCAGGACTAGAAGCTGGGATTGGGAATGGTTGAGAATAAAGCGTGCTTACTATCAGAGCATAAAGCCTGCAGCAATAGAGCTTGCAAAAGCAGGTGGTCTCAAACGACCCCAGAAGCCAGATAAGTCAATAGGCAGAACACGGGTGACTTATTTCACAACTGAGGCTTCAGCTGGGAGCCACTTAATCTCCTTCTGTGATGGCAGAAGTCAATGACCAAATTCCCTGGGCTTGCATTTGTTAAACAGGTGAATAAGAGGCTTGTGGACGTGCTGTGTCTCTAGCATGCTTTATGGAAGTTGTCAGATTGTCAGCACAGATTAATGCTCTTCAGTGTATTGCCTGGAAGGTAGTTTTGGCCTTGTCTTCTACTACACGGTCCAGGTAGGAGGCATTTTACAGAAAGCACTTAATGGGAAATTTTCCAAATCTAGGCAATAAATAAATTGCATGCCCGTTGCTCACCCCCTCTTTCATAGATCCCAGGAAGCGGCACACTGAAACAGAAGTAATGAAGACAGTAGACAAGCAAGGGGATTCTGACCTGATGAATTTTGGATAGGTGTAGACAGTGCGGATGAGGTATCTTAGAGGTTAATGGTGCCCTAAAGATCATCAGATACAGATGCTCAGTGGGAACTGGGACATCAGGAAACATCCTCAGGACAGAAAGGAATGGAGGACAAGTAGTCAGAAGACAGCCCCTAGTGTGCTTACACTTTGACTTATTTGCATATGTAAAATCAGTAAACAATCAGTAAGTCCAAGCCCTTACCTGCTGTCAGGGCTTATATCTGCCCCATGGGCAATATCATGCTTATATAAAGCTCTCAGTGGATTGACTGGATATTGAAATTCTTGTAATTATAGTGTATTTACCATATTGGATAAACAATAAAAAATAGGAAAGTTGATTTATGCAGAAGATAAGCCAGAGAGCAATAATTTTCTAGACTGAAGAATTATTCAGGGACTCAGGATGTGGCTCCTTTGGTAGATGCTTGTGTAGCACGCACAAGACCCTGGGCTTGATCCTTAGCACTGCATACACTGGGCATAAATCAAGCACTCAGGGGATAGAAGCAGGAGGATATGAAGTCATCCTTAGCTATGTACTGAGTTTGAGGCCATCTTGGAATACTTGAGACCTCTCAGTTACAAAAAACAACATTCAGTTAAACAAACAACCAAACAAATCTAAAAGCCCAAGAATTCTTCATCCTGCAGGAAGTGTCCCTATGGTATTTCTTCCAATCACATGAGTTTAAAGTTAATAAATTTAATATCCAAACTCAGCTTTGTCCTGTCCCTTACATAGCACACAAAGTGACATATGTTCACATCTGGTCTATTTTGGGATAGATTTAAGTCCTATATTTTTTTGCTGGAAAGTGTCTTGGACAGGGACAGAGGCAGCACGCAGCAGCAGCGCTTGTGGGTGCGCACAGCCTCCTGCACCTCGCTAGGATTCTAACACTGAAGCGACATTATTGAGCTCTTTCAGTGTCCATGGTGTTGTGCGGTGTCAGAGATGTCTCAAAGGAGTCATTTTTACATAAACAGGTGCACCCAGTGCATTTACACACGACTCTCATACTTGCCTCTCCCAATTTTAAAATTTTTATGTTAGTTGGTTTGGGGAATAGTTGGATGCTGTAGCTTTTCATTCATTTTGTAACAAACATCTGAGTTAATCCTCTAAGAAAGAGAAAACATTTATTTTGGCTCAGGTTTTTGGAGGCTCAAGTCTCCACAATCAGGTGACCCTACTGCTCTGGGCTTGTGAGAAGACAGGTCACTCATGGCCAGGAGACTGGGGTTCCACACCTCCAGTGACCTAAGGTCCTCCTGTTAGACCCTACATCCTAATGGTTCTATCCCAACACAACCCAAAGGACAGAGCTTTTCAAGTAGGGGCCCTTCAGGGACATTTAAACAAATTATAACAACGAGATATAACAGATAACCACAGATCAATTCATTAAATAGTGAGTTATTTTTAAAGTTTATTTAATTGTATTTATGTGCATTACTATAAGGGTATCAGCTCCCCTGGAACTGGAATTATAGAATGTTGTGAGCTGTCATGTGGGTGCTGGGAATTGAATCAGGATCCTCTGGAAGAGCAGCCAGTGCTCTTGACTGCTGAGCCATCTCTCTAGCCCTGAGTTTTTATTTTATTTAATTTTAATTTTAATTTTTTTTAAAATTTTGAGACAAGGTTTCTCTGTTGTAACTCTGGCTGTCCTGGAACTCACACTGTAGACCAGGCTGGCCTCGAACTCACAGAGATCCACCTGCCTCTGCTTCCCGAGTGCTGGGATTAAAGGCATGTACCACCATCGCCTGGCTTCAAATTTTATTTAATTATTTGTTTGTCTATTTATTTATTTAGCTAGTTATTTTTAGGTCCATTATTCACTTGGTGCTGTGAGATCAATGACAAATTTGATCACATTGGCTAGAATACACAGACATTTAGCCGGAACCAACTTTGACAGTGACGTGCAAGCTATCTCCAAGATAAGAAAAACAAAAAAATCATGCACTCATTGTTTACTTCATGACCTTGGGCTGGGCCTTGACTCAAGTTTCTGTGTTCATTTCCAGCAGAGAAACACACTGGTACATGGTCCTACATAAAGAACATGAGTTACCACACGTCTTTGAGAAATTTCTCCCGATTTTTGATTTGGGTAGATTGTGGTATGAAGGGTGCCTCTTCCTACTCCCCAGATAATTTAGTTTCATGGTAAGTAATTCCCATAATTAATTTTTGGCTCTATTTATCGTATGTCATTCTCACCATCCTGAGATGGGAATTCTCAGGATGGTGAGAATTTCTCTAGGAAACTCATTGAAGAGCATTAATCCCACAGAAACACAGAGAAGGAACACACACACACACACACACACACACACACACACACACACACACACACAGACACAGGGTGGGGAGGGAGAGGAAGAGAGAGACTCTTTAACTGTTGATAAATCAGATCTTAAAGCTAGTAGGGTGACTTGTCTACAAGTTAGGCTGTGGGGTCTGTACCCTGATGTGAGTTATCCATGAAGAAAAACAGACTTTGGGTGTAGGACGCCATTCCAAGATGGCGCCGGTTTTTAGCCAGCTTGGTAGTAAACAATAGCTTTGCACATGCGCTACAGTTGAGAACAGCTTGGCCCTTTAAGACACACCCATAACTGCCCAAAAACGGTTATGCAAATGAGGTGCTGCAGAGGTGACCTATCAGCATGAACCACAGGGTATATAAGCGGCTCGCTCCTGGGGCTCGGGGCCATTCCTTGCAATTCTCTCTTGTAATAAACTTCCTGATTAAACTGCCTTGAGAAGGAACCAGTCGTGTCGTGTCTTCCTTGCTGGACGAGGTCGGCGCGGCGCAGTTGGTGGCCCGTACGGGGACAGTGAAGTCCCGGGGTTCCAGAACTCTTGGCGGTCAGGGCGATCGATCGGTAAGTGCCTAGGTAAGTAGGCTTAAGTTAAAGTCCTCGGAAAGAGGTTAAGTTAAAGTCCTCGGACAGAGGTTAAGTTAAAGTCCTCGAAAAGAGGTTGAGCTAAAGTTCTCGGTAAGAGATTTAATTAGAGGGTCGCGAAAAGGCGGTAATAGTGAATCTGTGTGCCTGTTGCGGTTATACAACTTTAAAAGATGAAACTATGGGTGCCTCACCTTCCTGTCCAATGAAATTGGCTTTACAAGAACTTCTCCGCACTCGCGGAATTAAAATAAAAGATAAAATTATAGCTCAGTTTTTACAGGAAGTGGATACCGTGGCTCCATGGTTTGCAGCTACAGGCAAAGTAACTATTCCAAGTTGGGATAAATTGGGAAAAGATTTAGATTTTGCTTGGGAACAAAAAACATTAAAGGGAGGAGTGAGGAGAGTTTGGAAAATGATACGTAGTTGTTTGGAAGATGAAGATTGCCGAGAGGCTGTACAAGCCTCTGCTGAGGCATTGGAGGCAGTTAAGGAAGCGCGTTCTGAAAGGTCATCCATGAGCGGAAAAAAGGGGAAAAAGAGAGGACAGCTTTATCCAGACTTAAAAGAGGAGTTACGGAAGGTCGAAAGTGGTAGTGAGAGTAATACAGGAGACAGTCGCTCTAGTGATTCCGAAAAGAGCTGCTTTAGTGATTCTGAACAAGAACTAGAAGAAATGAGAAAAGGGGTTAAGACACTATTAAATGAGATGGAGGCTTCATTGTTAAACAAAATGAAAGCCCTTTCTAAGACAAAGAAAAAAGATGGCGGCGAAAAAGGAAAAGGTTTAAGAGAAAAACAGGAAGGAGACAAGGGAGCTCCGCCCAAATGGGAGGAGCCTTCTTTGCCCGGAAAAGGAAACGGACCAGAGGAAAAACAGGAAGGAGACAAGAAAACTCCGCCCAAATGGGAGGAGCCTTCTTTGCCCTGCCCTACGGCACCGTCCGCGGTGCCCCCTCCCTATGTGGAGGCGGTGCCTAAATGTTCCTTTTGTCCTCAGACATGGAAGGAGGCTTCATCTGCCTCTTTGGCCTTTCCGGTGTATGCTAACCCTCAAGGTCAGAGAATTTATGAGCCATTAGATTTTAAACAATTAAAAAATTTAGCAGAGTCAGTAAAAACTTATGGTGTAAATGCTGCTTTTACACAAGCACAATTGGAGCGTCTGGCGATGGCCGCCATGACTCCTAATGACTGGATGAGTACTGTAAAAGCTTGTCTGACAATGGGACAATATTTGGATTGGAAATCAATTTATGCTGATTTGGTGCAAACACAGGCTCGTCTTAATGCTGCGCCCCCTATCAATCAACCAGCCTGGAATTTTGATATGCTCATGGGACAAGGACAGTGGGCAAATGATCAGACCGTGTTCCCTGCACAAGTGTATGACCAGATTAATGTCGCAGCTATAAAAGCATGGAAAGCCTTACCTAATAAGGGAGAAGTGTCAGGTAATCTTACTAAGATAATTCAGGGACCAACAGAGCCCTTTTCAGATTTTGTAACCAGAATAATGGAATCTACAGGAAGAATTTTTGGGGATCCTGATTCTGCCATGCCTTTGATTGAACAGCTAGTTTATGAACAGTGTACAAAAGAATGTAGAACAGCTATTACCCCATGGAAATCTAAGGGGTTAACAGCGTGGATGAAAGCTTGTAGGGAAGTTGGAGGTCCGTTATCCAATGCTGGCTTAGCTGCCGCAGTTCTACAGATTCATAAGGGAAAAGGAAACAAGTCAGGGACATGTTATGGATGTGGACGTCGAGGACATTTTAAACAGAATTGCCCTGAAAGGGAGGCATCTAGAGGCAGGCCTAGGCCAGGAATATGTTCAAGGTGCAGAAAGGGAAATCATTGGGTTGGTGAATACAGATCCGTTAAGGATATTGATGGAAACCTACTAACTCCAGGATATGGTGGAGCTCGTTCAAAAAACGGTCAGCAGGGCCCTCGACCCCAGGGCCCAACACAAATATATGGGGCAATGGAGAATCCAGAAGGACAACTTCCCAATATTCCAAGTCAAAAAGCCCAAAAAGGGCCACGCCCGGTTCTGCCGGGTTGGACCTCTGTTGCACCACCAGACTCGTATTAACTCCTCAAATGGGAGTACAACCCGTGGAAACTGATTTTAAGGGACCTTTGCCTCCAGATTCTGTGGGCTTAATAATTGGCCGTGCATCTGCCACTTTTGGAGGACTAGTAATTCATCCTGGTATAATTGATTCGGATTTTGAAGGTACAGTCAAAATTTTACTTTCATCCCCCCGAGGCATTACTGCAATTTCTCCTGGGGACAAAATTGCTCAGTTGGTGTTGCTTCCCAGTTTGCATTCTACATTTTCAGCAAAACAAGTAAAAAGAGGAAATAAAAATTTTGATTCTTCAAAACATGATGGTGTATTTCTTTCTCTTGATTTGGATCAACGTCCATTAATACAATTGACTATTAATGGAAAGCCTATTTTGGGATTGCTGGACACAGGAGCTGATCGTAGCATAATCGCTAGTAGGGATTGGTCTCCTGATTGGCCTATTCAGGCTTCTTCACGAACATTACAAGGTCTTGGATATGCCAAATCACCTGACATGAGTGCCAGAGAACTTCCTTGGATAGATTCAGAAGGCCATAAAGGAAATATTAAGCCATTTGTATTGGATTTACCTGTTAGTTTATGGGGAAGAGATCTTTTAAAAGAAATGAATTTTAAATTGACTAATGAAAAAGGTTATTCTTCCACCTCTAAAGCTATGATGAAAAACATGGGATGGCATCCTTCTCATGGTCTTGGTAAATTTTTACAGGGTCGTACAAGTCCACTTCAAGTTTCTCCCAGACCACATCAACAAGGTTTGGGTTTTTCCTAGGGGCCACTGAGGAGAGCATACCTATTACCTGGAAAACTGAGGATCCGGTTTGGGTTCCTCAGTGGCCATTATCCTCAGAAAAATTAATAGCTGCACAGTCTTTAATAAAAGAACAATTACAATTGGGACATATTAGATCTTCAGTGTCACCATGGAATACTCCCATATTTGTAATTAAAAAGAAGTCAGGAAAATGGAGATTATTACATGACCTACGTGCCATTAATGCCCAAATGCAGATTATGGGGCCTATTCAACGTGGACTTCCACTATTAACTACATTACCCCAATCATGGCCCATTATAGTAATTGATATAAAAGATTGTTTTTTCTCCATTCCCTTATGTGATAAAGATTGTAAACGATTTGCTTTTACATTGCCTTCTATAAACCATGAACAGCCAGACACCCGTTATGAATGGGTTGTACTTCCTCAAGGGATGGCCAATAGTCCGACTATGTGTCAGTTGTTTGTTGCTGCAGCCATTAAACCTATAAGATTGAAATTTCCTATGCTGAGATGTTTACATTATATGGATGATATTTTATTATCAACAAAAGATGAGTGTATTTTACAGGAGGCCTATGCCTTATTAGTAAAACTTTTACGTAAACAAGGATTGTTTATAGCCCCTGAAAAGGTTCAACATGATTCTATAGTATCTTATTTGGGAGCTAAAATTGAGCCTCTTGAAGTCAAGCCTCAAAAGGTTGAAATTCGCTTGGATTGTTTAAATACCTTGAATGATTTTCAAAAATTATTAGGAGATATTAATTGGATTCGACCATATTTAAAAATTCCTAATTATCAACTTCAACCCTTATATGATATTTTATGTGGAGATTCCGCTTTAGATTCACCTAGACAATTGACCACTGAGGGCCGAACAGCTTTACAATTGGTAAAAATGGAATTAACAAAAGCATCCTTACGACGGTATCAACCCTCAGAGGATATATTATTATTAATTTTTAAAACAAAGGTTCAACCCACTACTGTTTTATGGCAATGTGGGCCATTAAAATGGATTCATCCGAAAATTTCAGTAGCCCGAACTCTTGAATATTATCCTACTACTGTGGCTGTATTAGCCTTAGAGGGTGTACACCAGTGTTTACAGTTTTTTGGTGTAAAACCATCCAAAATTATTATACCCTTTACTAGTAATCAATTACAAATCTTGTGTACTACTGTGGATGATTGGGCTATATTGAAATGTACGTGTAATACACAGTTTGATAATCATTATCCTCAACATCCCTTAATACAATTTTTTGAATCCCATCCTATTGTTTTTCCTAAGATAACTAAGAGTAGCCCTTTAACTGGTGCTGCTATTATTTATACTGATGGTTCCAAAAATGGATGTGGATCATATAAGTATAATGCTGATGACCCTATAGTGGTTCAATTTACTCCTGCCTCTCCTCAAATTATAGAATTGAAAATTGTTATAGAGGTTTTTGATAAATTTAAAAAACCTTTTAATTTAATATCAGATTCGTTATATGTGGTAAATGTTTTAAAAGTTTTGGAAGCTACTGGTAAAATAAAGTCAAACAGTCCTATTTTTAATTTATTATGGTTATTACAACATTTGATATGGGATCGTAAATTTCCTTTTTTTGTACAACATGTACGAGCCCATACAGGATTGCCTGGACCCATTAGTTCTGCCAATGATGAGGTTAACATGGCCACGCGCAGAGAGTTTATTTTTATTAATCTTTTAGATTCTCCGGTAGCGTTGGCTACTCAATTTCATAAAAATTTCCATGTTAATACAAGAACTTTACAAGTTAAATTTAAACTTCCTAGGGAATTAGCTAGACAGATTGTGGTCCATTGCCCAGATTGTAGCATTTATACTCACCCCCCTAACGTTGGGGTAAATCCGAAGGGTTTGTTACCTTTACGTTTATGGCAAATGGACGTGACACATTTTTCTGATTTTGGAAGGTTAAAATATGTTCATGTGTCTATAGATACCTGTTCAGGTCTTATTTTTGCTTCTCCCTTATCAGGAGAAAAAGCCAGGGATGTTATACGCCATTGCTTAGATGCATGGGCGGCCTGGGGTAAACCTCAAGAATTGAAAACTGACAATGGTCCTGGCTACACAGCTGCATCTTTTAAGTCGTTTTGCACTCAAATACAAGTATCCCTTAAACATGGATTGCCTTATAACCCACAGGGACAAGGCATAGTTGAAAGGACACATCGTACTCTTAAAGAATGCCTATTAAAACAAAAAGGGGGAATTGGTCGTGGCCGTACCCCGAGGGAACGTGTTTCCCTTGCTCTTTTTACTTTAAATTTTTTACAACTAGATGTGAATGGATGCTCTTCTGCAGAACGTCATGCTAATTGGCATGATAATAAGAAGGGTTATGTTAAATGGAAAGATGTTTTGACTGGACAATGGAATGGACCGGATCCTGCTCTGGCCTGGACAAGGGGCTCTGTTTGTGTTTTTCCTCAGAATCAAGAAAATCCAATTTGGGTACCGGAAAGACTGACACGGATCGTAAAGACAGTTCCTGATCATCAGGATGAAGATGCACTCCCTGATTCGAATGGTGATACTCTTATTGATGGTAATTCAATTGAGCCATAATTTGGAGCTTTGGGCGGTGGCCAGAACATGGCCAGTGCCAATGCCGGTTCATAGTAAATCAACTACGATTCCGGCTTTCTTTTCTACTAACTGCCTTGGAGATGTTCCTTGTATTATACCTTCGTTAGAGGAGAAATCTTATTCTTCTACAAATTTTTCTTTAGTTGGTACTCTTTGCTTTCACATAAAACATGATAAGTCAAAATTGCCATGTATACAGCTTACAAGAGGAGTTTTAGCACATTGGTTAGATCCTCTTGGTAAGAATAGGAATGATTTTGCTACAATTATTGATACGATGAAAAGAGAGAATTTGGGACAGTTTACAGGAAAAGGTGATATGAGTATGTATGATAAGGTTACGGCAAAAACTACTACATTGATTTTACTTCATAATGGAACGATGCCTGTTAGATCTAGTGCTTTCCTTCCAAATTCCACTAATAGGCGTATACTTCCTTATTGTGCTCCTTATTTAGAGTTTCCTCCTGTGTTTTCTCCTTGTCAGACCAAAGCACATAGACTTAGGCAGATTTCTAAAGGATTTGAATTTTCTCCACCTGTACATAGATATATGCTCAGAGATAATGATAATTCTGGCAGAGAAAATTTATGGCCTTGGTATCAATGGATATTATCTAATGAAGCAGGAGCGTTTACTAGTTTATCAGCTTTTGCTGGTTTACAAGGACAAAGTTTTGAATTAAAAAATATATCTGCTGTAAGACTTTATGATGCTTCTGGGCCAGTTCTTACACAAATTCGTCCTAAAGGGACGTTGTTTAATATTTCATATGCTCCTCAGGGTGTATGTGTTAGACCACCATTTTTCTTCATTTTAACCAATAATGATACTACAGACCAGATTAATTGTAATCAAACTGGAATTATTTGTTATTTGGCTGAATGTTGGAATGGATCTTTTGATCTTGCTTTTGTGGTGAAGCTTCCCACTTTTGTTCCTATACCTGTGAATGCCGATCCAAGAAATTTTCCAATTACTAATTTGTTGAGAGATAAAAGGGTTATTTCTGCGACAGCTGCTACTACTGCTGCTGTTGCTATGGCTAGTCAAGTTCAAACAGCTGAAACTATTAATTCGGTAGTGTTACAAACAGCCACTGCCTTGACTACACAGGAAAAAATTAATACCCATCTTGCTTCAGGCGTTTTATTGGTCAACCAGAGAGTTAATATTTTACAAGAACAATTGGATGAACTTTATAATATTGTGCAAATGTCATGTGTTTCCTCCCTTAAAGGATTGTGCATTACTCCTTTGCATGTTAACCATTCTCAGTTTATTAATCAGAGTCATCAATTGTCGGAATATCTTAGAGGAAATTGGTCACAACAGGCGGAACAGATGACCAGAGATTTACTCTCTCAGATTGCCACCCTGAATGGAACTCGAGTGGATCCCATCACCCTTGGAGATTTCACCTCCCGAATTGCTAATGCTTTCTCCTTTTTTAAAGAATGGGTGGGAATGTTTTTATTTGGGGCTGTGTTTCTTGCTGGTAGTTTCCTCTGTATTTGGCTGCTGTGTAAGCTCAAGAAGAGCCATGACAGACATAAGACTGTTGTCTACCAAGCACTGGCTGCCCTAGACAAGGGAGAATCTCCCCAATGTTGGCTGGCAGCCTTACAAGACAATCAAGATGTTTAATTGCAGCCAGGGAGTCAAGTGGGTACTTGACTAGGAGGATACATGACACATGGTCTTCCTGGAAATATACCTGATTGCATGGAGGTTTGATGACACAAAATGCCTCCCCCTGAAAAAAGGTCATCGAGACGGGTATAGGAGGTATGGCCTCTGGTGCACCGACAGGGCAAACATCCTATTACAATGTCTCATTCTTTCCATATGGGAACACAAGGGATCAGGTCACTGTTTCCCCCTCTGCTTGGAACAATCCCTTGATCGAGACTGACTCCAACAAGAGGTTTGTCTCTTGATCGGGAATACATTCTTCTTTGTCTTTTATACAAAATAGGGGGAGATGTAGGACGCCATTCCAAGATGGCGCCGGTTTTCAGCCAGCTTGGTAGTAAACAATAGCTTTGCACATGCGCTACAGTTGAGAACAGCTTGGCCCTTTAAGACACACCCATAACTGCCCAAAAACGGTTATGCAAATGAGGTGCTGCAGAGGTGACCTATCAGCATGAACCACAGGGTATATAAGCGGCTCGCTCCTGGGGCTCGGGGCCATTCCTTGCAATTCTCTCTTGTAATAAACTTCCTGATTAAACTGCCTTGAGAAGGAACCAGTCGTGTCGTGTCTTCCTTGCTGGACGAGGTCGGCGCGGCGCATTTGGGGACATTTTGTATGTCAGGTGGCTAAGGGGTTAACTTGTTGGGACTCTCTGGGAACTCTCTGGAAGCTCTACATCATCTGTTAAAATAAATTTAGGAAAAAAAATCCAAAGCAATTTCATCGCCTATGTTCTCAAAATATTATTCCTCTGGCGGCTAAATGTAAGAAAGTTCCTCCCATACCATCCACTTCTTCAGTATTAGCTGGCATCCTACAATTCAGTTCAGTTCTGACAGTAATCTGAGTTAGTGCCGACCCCACAGGTTAAGAGCTCAATCCCACAAAACCCAGCTTTTTCCTTCATTTCAGACTCCGACTGCAAGCAGTAGGCTCTGTGAATATTCACGCTTCCTCTTTGAAATTGTGGCTGCAGACAAGGGATTCACCTGAGCCCTTTCTTTTGCTGATAATTTGCTAAAACACCTTGCAGAACCCAGGGAAATACTTGCTACCATTTCTCAGTTTGTTCTGAAAGGTATCACATAGGATACAAGTGAGCATTCAGGCAGGCTACACGGAAAGCTGAGCAGAGCTTGTGTCCATTCTGTGCGCTCTGCCCTCCAGGGACCTGCACCCACACTTGAGGGCCACTCTGGAGCTGCCCCTCACATGGACATGATTCGGCATTAACTCAGTCTCCCAGGCCTTATCGGAGGATAGAAGTGGGTGGGATCGAAGGTCCCTGGCTTGTAATATGACTTTGCATTTCTGACAACCAGCTACAGAGCCAACCAAGACTGACATCAGTAGGACGAAGATACTAGTCACTCAGAGAAAGTTCAGGGGCTTAGCTCTGTCCAGGACTACCATGAGAACAAAAGATTTTCTCAGCTGCTGGGAACCAAAGTCAGAGAACATATACTGTAATCCACAGTCCCACAGAAGCCAATAACAAGGCTTCTACACGTCCTAAGGTTGACAGACAGAAGTAGTACATTGGTTAATACACACAACATCCTGGTACAGGTGTCTAGTGCAGTCAAGATAATGCTGGCTACTATCTGTGATGGCTTCCTGGACTGAGTAGAGTACTCTTCAGCTATGGTAGGGAGTGGACTGACCTGGCTTGATTTTGACTTCCAGGGATTTTATATTTAATCGGTCTATGGCACACTCTAGGTGTTGGAACCCTCGACCTTTTAGAGGGAGGTAATGTAATATAATATAATAGTTGTACTAGTTAATACATAGCATGATATTATCCATACTGTATAATATCATTATATGCAATGTTATTTCTATAATATATAATGCATATTTTATGACTGTATTATGCATCTCATTGCATGCTATATGTGATGTTATATAACTTTCATTATAGTTTGACTGGACAATGTTACATTATGTTACTACATATAGTAATGCTGTATAATACATATAATGTATGTGACATGATCACTGGCAGCCCTGCCCAGCAGCATTATAATGAACATCAGATGCATAGTTTTGGTTTTGCAGATTTTTACACTGATGGATTGCATGTGTATCTGTACACATGTGGATGCGCATGGGTCACAGTACACTTGCGGAGGTCAGAGGACAACTTTCAGGAGTCAGCTTTTGCCTTCTACGGTGTGGGTTCAGGAACTGAGCTCGAGTCATCAGGCTCGGCAGCAAGTACCTTTACCCACCGACTCATCTGCCTAGTCCCCTAATTTTATTTTTGAGAAGTCATGTTTGAAAAATGCAAGTGATTTTTCACAATAAGCTAATATATTCTTATTAATAAACACATAATATATTGATATGTTTTACTTGACTCAGCGTTATGATTTGAATCTTAAGTTTTCCCCAGGTGCCCACACATTGAAGGCTCCCAGCCTGTGCTCCTGTTGGGAGGCAGAGCCTTTGGGATGAAGTTAAGCCTTTGCGGGCTGTGTCTTTCAAGGGGCTACTGGAACTATAACCCTTCCGTGTCTTTTTGTTTCTTGGGCACCATGGGATAAGCAGCTTTGCTCCATCACAGGCTCTCCGCCACACTGTCCACCTTTCACGGACCCCCAAACAATGGAACCAACCACCATGGGCTGAAGTCTCAGAAACTGTGAGCCAAAAGGAACCTTTCCTCTTTTCGAGTTGATTATCTCAGGTACTGTGATACAGTAATAGATAGTGACTAATATATCGGTCATATCCCAAACATGATTTCAACATTGCTATGGGTTGACTGTGTGCTTCGAGCTCTGTGTGCTGGAAATCAAATCTCTGATGTTGTATGTAAATGGCATTTGCATGTTGGGGATCTTTGGAAGGTAATTTGGATTGGGTGAGGTCACAGAGTGGAGTCTTCACCATACAATGAATGGTTTTAGAAGAAAAAGAGGTGAAACCCAGGCTAGCAGATTGCTCCATCGTCTCATGTGATGCTCTCTGCAATGTCCTGATGCAGTTAGAAGGCTCTGACCAGATGCTGAACAGATGTGTGGGAACTGGGTTTTCAGCCCCTAGAATCATGAGCCAGATGAGCAAGCCTCCAGGTTCTGGCATCTCTAAGCTGTAGAGAACTTGTAAAGCAGAAGTGAGGCTCTTGGTTTCTTTCCCATCAGTGCAAAAACAAACTTCAGTTTTTCAAAAATCACTATGTCTCAGATATTATGTAATAGCAACAGAAAACAAAGACAAATATATATCAATGGCAATGACATAATATGCTTTTCTTTCATATTCTGCTTAAGAATTGGGCCTGTACTTCTAGACTTACAGCATACTGCAGCTCAGATGAGTATCATTTCAGCTGTTCTGTAACTATACGTGGCTTGTGATCCCTGCACAGGACACCAGGGGTCTAACTAAAGCGTAACCAAGATTAATATCTGCTAAGGTAACCATGGTGAGTGGCTATGGATCAGACCAAAGCTAATCTACCCAAGGGCAGGACATTCTACCTGTGTGACAGTCCTTGAATGTAGTGGGAACTACTCCAACTTGCCTCCTTAAGGTGTGGACATTTAGACATTTAGACATTTAGAGCATGCTGTCAACCCCAATTTAGTCTTAAATATTGATACTGAGCATACATAGCTCGCCTCAAAGCACTGAGAGCAAATGAATCAACGTGACCCAGGCTACAGAGTAAGTAGTTTAGAGATGCGTTGAGCCTGGTCTCAGTCTCCCTAAGCTCAGAGCCTCGAAGAAGAGGCTGAGGGCTCTCAGGGAAGAAGGGAAGAGCTGGCATCACATGATCCCCTGATGGTCTGTTTAACTCAGATTTAGACCTTCGTACAGATGTTCCTGAAAACAGCTGGTTTGACTGTAGACTACACCGCCTGGATACACATAAACGTTACATTTGTACCATACTGTGGTTTGTTCCATGTGCAACAGCCTGTGTCTACAAAAAGATCGATGCACTTTAGTTTTAAAATACCCATTGCCAAAAACAGTGTGGAACACAAATACAACGTGAGCACATGCTATGGGAGAATCGGTGCCAAGAGACTTGCTGGTCACAGGACTGTCAGCTCCTCGAATCGTTAAACACAGTGTCTTCCAAGTGCCATGAAATGAGATAGGATAAAAACGAGGTGTGTCTGCATTCAGTTCCACACACCACTGAATCCGAACTATGCGGTTTCTCTTCGGATTCTCTTAGCTTTCTGCGGGGGAGGAGAATTTGTCCCCCCAAAAGCATAAATGATGGACAACCCATGGGCTCAAGGATTGCTACTTTTTACTCCAAAGCGCCTCTTGCCTTACGAGCTGGCTGAGATAGGACAGAGGCGAAGAAAACTACGTTTTATCCATTAATTTTTGCTCAGCCTGATCCATTTGTTATTTTATTTTATTTTTTCTGGCTTGGAGAACAGCCAGAGGGATCCGGTTTGCAGAAGGGTGTGGGGTAAACAGCACCGAGCACCTGACTTGCAGATGGTGGCAGACTGACTGGGTCACCCGCAGTGGACAGCAAGTTTCCCTCCCTCTCTGCTATGAAGAACCTCAAGGACCCAGGGATGCCGTCCCATGCCTGACCGAAACAGCAGCGTATTCTGTTGGTTTGATGACTGGTTCTCCCTGGTGGCTCTTGCTGCTTCCAGTCACAGTGTTAATCACCGCAGCTGCCCTTTCTGCAGTAGGTTAAAAAACACGGTGACCCGAGAGGCCTCTGAATTTCAAGATTTCGCTTTTCTGGCTTATTTAATTTACATAATCATTTGTTCGGCATTTGCATATCCCTTATTTGGTTGTTTTATTCTAAATGAAATTTCCTGGCAATTCCCCAAATGCCAGCCTCTCCTGCCTACCTCTGCAGTCACGGTCCCCATAGCAATAAGGGGAGTAAATGGCTGTGGGCTGCCTGCCCGGCATTCAGATAGGTCCAAGGCAAGCTTTCTGAGCTGCTAAACAGATTTAGACTCCTCAGACTCTTCGAGGGAACAATAGTCCTCCTGTTTTATTAGTTCTATTAAAGTCACGCACAGGATAAATAGCCAGGTTCTCTTAAGCTTGGAGGACCAAGACAATTTCCTCCATGTGAAGATTTGATGAGCCTCCTGTGTGGAGCGATGCAGAGGCATCCATCCACACTCCCAGCTGACGTGAACTGGTGCCCTTGTATCCAGTCTACCATTGGTCCACACCAAGTCTGGCAAAACAAGTGTTCACTATCTCTCTACTCTGTGATAGCTCTGTCTGTCATGTCCACAGAGACAGGAAGCCAGAAATACTCCCGCCTTCAAAGAGTGCAGTTTCATTACACACACACACACACACACACACACACACACACTCGCAAACTGAAGCTGTGATCAGGCCAATAGCAGAAGTAGAAACCATAAACTGTTGCCCATCACAAAACACTCAGTTATTTTTTTTCTTATCCAACTGAACCCCCATAAGGGTTCATCAGCATCTCTGCCTTCTGCTCCTCCACAGCATTCCCTGGCTCTGGCAATGATGGAAGCAATTAAACTGGTTGGGTTTAGAGGAAGGATTATTAGGTTAAATCTGCATGGAAGCAAGTGTTACATGGAAGCAGGTTTAGGGGACCAACTGAACGTGGCAGCGGTTAATGTGCAGGCTGTGGTCAGAAAGTCGTAACCTTTTACTGAGATGCTGAAGGTACAAATGGGGGTACGGCAGGATGTGACTGACGGGACAGTCAAGGTTATAATGCACTTTGCTCATTACATAATATAGACTGGAATGAACCCAGGTTCCCAGCAACAGGTGAGTGGATAAAGAAAATACACAAAGGAATATTATCCGAACATGAATACTTACAGCCGAACACCGTACAACAGGATTCAGATAACTTTAAGTCAGGCAGAAAAGCAATTGTTTATTCAGTTCCCTAGTTTGTTCAAGTTCTCAGAGGCAGAACACCAAGGGGATGAGCTAGCTCCAGGCTGACCTGCTGTTTTGCTTATTCCTGTGCAGTGTAAACACTACATGTGGTAACTTTGAAGCATGGTTTTATAAACCCCTCACCTCAGGCCAATAATACCCCAGATGGCAGAAGAGATCCTTGGCTCATCTCCTGTTCCCTAGAGCATTTGATACCAAGTAAGGGACTAAGTCATTGTGTAAAGGGGAAAGACGGGAAGAGAGGGATGGAGCCAGAAGAAGAAAGAAGACAGAGTGGACCACAGAAGAGAAAAGTAAGGAAATGGAAGGGACAAAGGATTGAAGACACAGAGGGAAGGGTCTACTAAATGTGGTCATGAGGGTTGGGGCTAGCCTACACAAGGGCAGATAGAAAAAATTAGATGAAAAACCTTTTTTTTTTCAGTAAAATACTCATAAATCAAATTTAAGAAAACGTAAGAAAGTTCATTCTCTGACAATCAAGTCAGCTTTATCCCAAGCATGCAAAGATGGTTCAACACACGCAAATCAACAATGCAACACATCATATAGTAGACTCAACGACAGAAATCACACGGGTATTTCAATAGACGTAGAAAAGGGTTTTTGACAAAGTCCAACGCCCTTTTGTGATAAAAGTCCTGAGGAAACTTGGAACAGAAACATATTTCAACATAGTAAAGGCTATATTTGACAAGCCTGCAGCCAACATTACATTAAATGGGAAAAACTCAAAGTGTTTTTATTAAAATCAGGAATAACATACAGGTACCCACTTTTCTCATTCGTTTTAAAAATAGTTCTGGGAGTCTTAGAACAGTAATTCAAGGGGCACTAATAAAAGAGATTCGGCTAGAAAGAACAGAAGTCAAACTATCCCTATTTGCAGATGATGTGATTCTACACGTGAGATCTCAAAGAGATTCCACACAGAAAAGTCTTAAGTTAATGAACACAGTAAGTGGCAGGATATAAAATTATCATACAAAAATCTGTGGACATGAGCTCACATCCCTAACCAAGAAGCTATCTCTGACATCCACTTGCAAAGGAAAATTAGTTCTTGCCAATGGAGTTTCACTGAGTGTATTAACCAGACTTAAGAGAGGCCCCATATCCAGAAGTAGATGGCCAATATGAAATGAACTCAAGGGTATTTTGGGAGATTTTTTTCTTGTATATTATGGTTTTTGATTTTGTGTTTTTATGGATTTTGTTTCTCTGTGTGTGTCTCTCTCTGTGTGTTTCCTCTGATTATTTTTTATTTTTTAATTATGTTTTATTCTTGCCCATTTGTTAGAGGGAGAGAGAGAGAAAGAGAGAGAGAGAGGGAGAGAAAGAGAGAAAGAAGAAGAAGAAGAAGAAGAAGAAGAAGAAGAAGAAGAAGAAGAAGGAGAAGAAGAAAAAGAAGAAGGAAGCATTGGAGTTGAATGGGTGGGAGGTGGGATGGATCTGGGAAGAGATTGGGAGAAGAATCATTGCATGGAAAAATTATTTTCAATAAAAATGAGAGTTTTTTCCTATCTATCTATCTATCTATACATATATATTATGCATACCCATACATATCATATATATAATATATATAAACCCTCTATCATGTATATATATAAACTCTCCATTATATCATATATATATAATAGAGGGTTAGTATCTAAAATGTACAAAGAAATAAAAACACTAAGCAATGAAGAAACAATCCACCCAATTTAAAATATGGGTTGAGGAGCTAAGTAATGTTTTCAAAAAGAAAAAGTAGAAGCCTATCCGTGGTGCCACAACCCTTTAATTCCAGTACTCAGGAGGCAGAGGCAGGAGGATCTCTGTGAGTTTGAGGCCAGCCTGGTCCAGAGCAAGTTCCAGGACAGCCAGAGCTACACAGAGAAACCCTGTCTCAAACAACAAAAACAATAACAGCAGCAGCAGCAGCAGCAGCAACAATAACAGCAAACAAACAAATACAAATGGTCAATCTTTTTAAAAATGTTCAACATCCTTATCAGGGAAGTGCCAATCAAGTCTACTTTGAGATTCCATCTTGCCCCTGTCAGAATGGTTGTCAGGACAACAAATGACAACCAATACTAGTGAGGATGTGGGGAAGAAGAGAATTTATTTCCTGCTGGCAGGAGTATAACCAGGTGTGGCCATCACGGATTTCAGCCGGGACATTTCTCTAATAAACTAAAAATAGCACTGTCATATGATCCAGCCATACCACTCCTGGGCATCTCTTCAAAAGATGCTACATCCTACTGCAGAGACACTTGCACATCCATTTTTATGGCTGCTCTATTCACAATATCCTGGAAATGGAATCAGCCTAGAAGTCTGCCAAGAGACGAATGGATAATAAAAACAGAGCACATATACATAGCGGAATTTTATTCAGCCATAAAGAAAAATAGTACTATGCCATTTTCAGGAAAATGGAGAGAACTAGAAATATTATATTAAGGAGGTAGCCTAGGCTCAGAAAGATAAACCTCACATATTCTCTCTTATGTGTGTCTCTTAAATTCTAATATTTTTATATATGTGTATCTTGACGGACTTGAGGAAGGGCAGACCCCAGGAGACTAGCAAGGGACCCATGTCAGGGTAATAATGTCTCTCGGCTATCTATGCTTTATTTAAAACTCCCAAAGTCCTAATTGGTTGGATTAGCATCTGACCATTTGTGAGAAACTTTAAATTCTTAGTTTCTTTCTAGGAATTGCTGTTCGGATTCACTTCCTGATGGAGCTCCTCTTCTGGCTGCTGCTGTGTACTGCAGATTGTGGCATCCTGATTTTTAATACTTTTCTACTTTAAAAAAAATCAGAAAAGAGATTGATGCAAAGGGTTCATCAAGCGGAGGGAACTCACAGATGCACTCAACTCATCAAACGTCTCTGGAGCATAAAGATGCAATAAGTGGCACCCACCTGTCAGTGGCAACCAACAGCCGTCTAATTGGACTTAAGGCTCATCCAACAGGAGGCAAGTCACAGCTGGTACTGGAAACCCAGCCAGCGTCTCCCGGCTGATGAGATCAAGGATTGTAGAGGAGAACCTGCTACCACCACTTTGCCTAGACCAGCATAATTCCTCAGTACATTCTAAATCTTATCCTCATGCCCACTGATCAAAAAAGCTTCCCTTTACAGCGAATGGAAACCACCACAGAAAATCACAGCTGGGCACAATTCCATGATCAGCAGATCAGGGAGAGCCCAGGCTCAGTGGATTCATCCACACCACATCTCCTGCATCTATAGCCCCCCGAGGACATCAAGGAAGAGGGGCAGAGAGACTGTTAGAACCAGAATGTCAGGAGTCTGCCAGGAAGCAGTCTGTCCTAGGAACTGCTGCATACACAAGGCCGGAACAATGGCGATATCAGTAAACATGCCAACGTAGAAGGAGAAGATGTGAAGGGGTCCCACCGCTAGACAAAGAACTACAGACAACTAGTGACTGCAGGGAGAAGGAGGATTAGTCTCTCCCTTATTGGTTCTCCAGTCAGAGTGGTCGACCTTAATAAACTATATATACACCACCAACAAAAATGGACTCTGTAGGTTCTGTTTATATTTATTCAAGCATTCACACACACACACACACACACACACACACACACACACGTAACAATAATAATCAAAGAAAATAATCTTATTAACTTGAGAGTCAGGGGGGCAGGAGAGGTGTTGAAGAGTGTAGCTGGGAAGAGCTGGAGGAGGAGAGGGAGGGGGTGATGCAGTTTTTTTTTTCAGGACAGTGTTTCTCTGTGTAGTCCTGGAACTCACTCTGCAAACCAGGCTGGACTTGACCTCACAGAGATTCTCCTGCCTGCCTCTGCTTCTCCATTGCTGAGAGTAAAGGCATGCGCCATCACTGCCTGGTTGTATTTCTACTTTAATTAAAAATATGTTTAAAAAATCTCTAGGGGCTACAGTGAGGGCTAAGAGGGCAAAGCACTTGCTATGTAATGCGAGGAGCCATGTTCAACTCCCTAGAACCCACGTAAAGCCAGGAATAGCAGCGCCTGTCTGCAACCCCAGTGCTCCTGTGATGAGATAGGAGGCAGAGAGAGGAGAATCTCCAGAAGGCCTTGGTCCAGCTGGTAGCAAACAGCAAGAGACCCCATTTCAAGTAGGAAGGAGAAGATCATCACTGGAAGGTGGTACATGTTCACACATACACAAACACATACGTACACTCACACACACACACACAACACATGCATGCATACTCACATACACACACACACACACACACACACACACACACACACACTTCCACGAAGCTGAAAGAGGAAAACTGATACCATTTTATAGTCAATTAATAGTAAGAAAAAGAAACCTTAATTTAAAACACAGTCACACCACTCTGCAGAGTTCTTAAGTGATTATTTTAAATAAGCTCCTGGCCAAAAGATGTGCACATATACCCACGTCTCTTGTTTGTTCTTTGGTTCAACCATTTGTTTTCTTTGCTGAAATTTAGACTTGGGAGCTATAGCCTTGGGTTCCAGCCACGGGTCTCTCACCAGCCTATGACTTGCCACAGGTCCCTGAAACTCTGTGCTTCAGTTTCTGTATTTACACAGTTTGCGAGGATCCGTAGCACCCCCTTATGACTTTGGGCTGGCAAGGAAATGGTTGTCTGGGCCTAAAGTTCTTAGATCAGTGGCCAGTACTATACTTGATGGTGTTTGTTGGTTCATTCTCTCTCTCTCTCTCTCTCTCTCTGTATGTGTGTGTATGTCTCTCTGTGTGTAAGTGTATGTATGAGTGTGTTTGTGAACGTATGTCTGCATTGAGTATGTGTGTGTGTACATGTGTTATGTATGTGTGAGTGTGTCTCTGTGTGAGTGTATGTGCATGTGTTGTGTGTGTGCTTCTCTGTGTGTGTGTGTCTGTGTGTGAGTGTATGCATGTGTTTGTATATGTGTGAATGTGTGCCAAGCCTCCTAAGTCTAGGGCACATTTGGAACACATTTGGTCTTCTGTAGCTGCAGGCTTTGGAGCTCCAAATTCAACCCACTGTGGAAAGAGAAGATCTCTGTGTGTGTAGGGGGAAGTGTCCTTCTGAGTCATACAGACCTTTGTCACTGTTCCCTCACCATACAGAACCACAACTACATTAGGTGAAGCGAGTGATCTGGAGATGGCTGAGATAGCCTTTAATGTAGGGGTGGGATCTATGCAAACACTCTCCACGTTGTACGAGAGGCTTGAACATCTGAGAGTTCTGGCATCCCCAGGGAGTTCCAGGACCAGACACTAAGACAAAGCTGTGTGGGGAACAAAACGTTAAGTGTGACACTGGCCCAGCCCCATAGTCTAGTGTGTTTGATGAGTGGGGTTGATGGTGGTGACAAGGGCTGTAAGAGAGCTCTCGGCCATGTTCTCAGAGAGAGGCTGGGATGGGGGCTCTGCGTGGAGCGCAGCTCATTGTGCAAAGTCCTTGCTTTCCATCTGGCGACTCTCCCTTAATTTCCATCTGCTTTTCCTGCAGACAAATGGCTTTCCTCTGTATCCATGGGTATAGCAAGGGGACTCAAATGTCTTCTACATTTTTGTTTAAAATGGATAATTGGGTCATTTCGACAGGATCCTTGCTGCTTAAAAGTCTAGTTTCTCGAATGGAGAGTCAAAGGGGTGTTTCTGGGCCTGGGGTTCAGTTATACCCCTTATGGCCAATGAGAACAAGCAGGAAGGAGCAGCTGGCAGAGATCAACTTCTGGGGAGCTCAGTGCAGAACAGACCCAGGTTCTCATAAACAGTGAAGTATCTTTGGGCCTGCAAGGGGAGGGCAAAGGAGATGGAGAGGCGGGGACAGGCGGGTGGACTTGGCTTTGCTCCTAGGGACCCATGCCTAGCAGATGGTCAAACCTTAGTGAACTGGAGAGAAGGGAGCTCATACAGTGGGTCTTCTGTTCTGCTTCTCTACTTGGAGCACAGCTACCTGGTGCCCCCATCGGTCAGCAGCCCCCTGGGAACAGCAGTGACTTTTAGCAAGCCTTGTTCTGTTGTCCTTTTCTGAGTTTGTTGCTGTATGGACTAGATCATACTGCTGCAGAGATCATTAGAGGAAACCTGGAAACAGGCTGACTCCTCATGGATTTTTGGAAACCACTGGTTCTTTCTGCTGCCAGGTCTTTTGAGTAGGTTGCTGTTATGGGTGGAAAAAGTCTCCAACTGGAACCATCTCCTATGGCTCTTTCATTTTGACACTCACAACATCCATCTAGGGGAGATCCTCTCCACATAATTGCTTGGTATTTTTATGAAGTGGGTGCAGATGAGGGGATGTGGGGTGCCCAAAGGTGAGCAGGAAGAGCCAGGGCTCAGTCTATCCAGACGTTGGTGTCAAGTGTAAGCAGTCAGCAAGGCAGGTGGCTTACCTCCTTTTCTTCTTCCACAGAAAGAGAACTTGGGCAGGTCGTCCTCACAGACAGGATAGGTGAAGTTCAGAATAGAAGCGCCTTTGGAGACAAGAGCTACGTCCAGAAACAGCTTTCGGATGTCCTCTCCTACAGAGAGAAGCACAACTTCAGCTCTGAGTGTCTCCCTTGCAACAAACCCACTCAAGACTCAACAGCACTATCCAAAGGACCTTCACAGCCTCCAGCATGCTGTGTGTGCCTGAGCAGTGTTTGAGGCAGCTCTCTGGTTGCCCTAGCCTCTTGATGCTCAGTGGTCTGACTCATCAGTGCAATGTCTGGCTTTTAGAATTCCCACAGTGTTATTTATCTCCCAGGAGAGCAGCGGAGTGTGGCTGGCCCTGTTTGTTCCTGCTACTGTTGCCTGGTAGCTTCTGTACTGTACTTGACTTCCCAGGGATTTCCAGCAAACTCTGACAGCCGCTTCCATTTCTTTCTGACCACTTTCCCAGTCCTTTCTTTTGTATTTTGCCCACTCCTCTTTTTCCTCTTGGTTTCCCTGCCCATAGCGTTTTTCCAGATGCCGTGACTCCAGGTATTCTGGAACATTCTAGAAAGACCCAGTCACGTGAGAATTCTTGGTCTCCGAGAATATTCCTTCCACTTCTCTGGATGATTCCAGATGCTAGGTTTACTGAATGCTTCTGCCCTTTTTTTTTTCTTTTTGAGAAAATGGATCTTCTAAAAGAGGGGAATACTTTAGTAGCTATGGCAAACATACTGGTTTACTGAAATGGCATAGTCATCCAAGAAGCTACCAGGAAGTGTGTGTCCTCACAACCTGGGGTGGGAAGGAAGATTTAGTCTCTCTCTCTTTTTTTTTTTTTTTTTTGCCAATATGTAAGACTTTCCATTAGTTGTTTGGAAGCAAAATAATGTGAGTAAGGGAACATGCTGTGACTGTGGGTAGAGCAGGTTTGTTGGTGGCAGAAATAATAAGCATGCTTCTTGTCTGTATAGTGACAAGACAATTGTTTTCTTTTTGTGTTTATGGTGGCCAGGGACTAATAATATTGGAATTAGCATCTGGAGTTTCTTTAGTAGAGCACAGCACTCCATGAGCAGGAGGGATTCACTGGAGAGGGGTTGTGAGAGACAAAGGCAGGATAGTTGCTTCAGCCTGTTGTGTGGGTCAGCGTATGTCATTGTGTGTGCAGAGGAGGAGACGGCTCCGCTCCGCTCCATGTCCAGGTCTACTTACTCAGAATGATGCCAAATCTGATGTTGAGATTCGGGTGGATCGCTTTGGAACACTGGTCAATGGAAAAGCCAAAGTCCTGTAAGGGATCTGCCAAGGAGGACGCAGAGAGATTTGTCATGAGTACACCAGAAACTCGTCTGCCAAATCTGCACTAACGATTTTTCCAGGACTCACTAAAGTACCCAACACTTAAGAACACCTGCAGCATTTTTGACAGCTCCTCCCAGTCTCTCCACAGCCACTGTCAAACTCATGCTAACCACAGGGCCTCATCCACAGATAACAGTTGGTCTTCTCGGTTCTTAACCTGTGGGTCTCCACCCCTTTGGGGGTTGAATGAACCTTTCACAAGGGTCACCTAAGACCATCGGCATATCAGATATTTACATAACAGTAGCAAAATTACAGTTATGAAGTAGCAATAAGAATAATCTTAAGGTCAGAGGTCACTACAGCACGAGGAACTGTATCAAAGAGTTGCAGTGTTAGGAAGATTGAGAACCACTGCTCTACCAGTTTGTCATTTAAGTTACTTAAATTTTTTCATCGTTGCTTAAGTTCTTTTAGTCCCCAACCTTAATCTTGCTGATGGAAGATGTATGTAGATACTCAATTAAGATGTACCTTTACAGTTTTGTTTTATCTTATGCTACCCCTCCCCATTCAACAGAACACCCCTCCCAATATTCTGCTCTGTGAAAGGCATTACGCTAAACAAGTCAGGGGCTGAAGATAATATATTTCACATGTAAGTTTTGCTTACTTAAACAGCTCCTTATGAACCAGCAAAAAGTGCAGAAAGAGCCTGCTGCCCCCCAATCCTGAGATGTGCTTCACACCCTGAGTCTGTCTTCTGGACTGGAGGCCAGGTGGCAACACACACGCACATACACACTACAAATCTCCAGCTCCCTGGCTAGCTTGTACACTTTCTCTCATTTCAAATGCTTCTTGTTAATTCTTGCCTTTTGTGAAGGCTTCCTCAGAGTCTTGAAAATAGTCTTTTGCTTCTCTGAATTTCAGAAACCCAGTTGTGTCTGATGTACTCTTCAGACTGTGTAAATATGTGTACTCATCCTTCGATATCCATGAAGAAACCATTTCAGGAATTCCCCTCCCCAACCCGTGGATACCAAAATTCAGAGATGCTCAAGTTTTTTATGTAAAATATCATGTTTTCATGGAACCTATTTAATCGCCCTGTGTATATATTCATTTATTTTTTTTAGGTGTATATGTGAGTGCCTACAGGTATCTATGTGTACTACATTGGTCCATCTGGAGGCCAGAAAAGGGAGTTGGATCCTCTGGAACTGTAGTTACAGATCATTGTGAGCTGCTATATGGGTGCTGGGAACCAAAACTAGGTTCTGTATAAAAGCACCCCCCAATCCAATTGCCACAAATTTTTAAAATTATTTCTAGGAGACTTACAATAGTTGATACAAGGCAAGTACAGTGTGAATCAATGTCATTCTGCTTTGTTCAAGAAACAAAGGCAGAAATCTGCACATGCTCAGTACATTCAGATGGTCTGCATTTGGTTGGATCTGATGGTGTGCCAACTGGGGGTATAGAAACATGACTGTATTACTTGGTATTTTGCTCTGCACCTTAACAGGGTAACACCAAACATAAACTTAGACTCCTTTAAGGCAGGAACTATTTTTTGAGGTCCTTTATTTTTCATTTCCTTTTCCATTCTTCTTCTCACTGGACCTCAGGGAGGAAAGCCACCTTGAGTTGAGAACTTTATAAGAATTTTCATCTACATTTCCAGACTCTCTATTACTCAGCTCATCTGTCAGATAGGTGCCCCACAAATATACACAATGAGCGTGAGTATGGGTCCTCTATTAAGCTATCCATGTTTCAGATCCACATCATGTCTTTGCACTTTGCTTTGTGAGGCTGCCTCTGTGCCATCGTTCCTCTGTTGCTGTATGCCGTCAGGGGGCCAGAGTGAAATGGAGGCTGGAGCTGAGAGGTCCAGTGCTCTCTAAGGTGGAGGTGGAGGCACTGACCTTTCCTCTCTGCTTACTGTCAAGTACTTGCTTTTCAAGAAGCCCTTGCTTCCTCACAAGATATAACGAGCCAATCCAGTATTCAGGTCCTGACCAATCAAAGAGATACCCTAGACACTGTTTGGTTTAAAAGACCCCACAAGTCCAGCTTTTGCTACTGCCATGTTTTTTTAATTGGACAGCCCTGAAGTCAGCATGTAACCTGCAGAAAATAAACTGCTTTGTATGGCCTTACAAAATCTCTCAGTGTCTACTCGAGCTTTTAGCTTTTCATCATGTTTCAGTGGTACTTGGTTCCAATGTATGCTTCTTTTGCCCCTTTCTGGAACCAGCCAAGCTCAGCACTGTGGCTTCCCAGACTTCTGTAAAAAACAGAGCCTCAGAAGTGGTTACCCCTCCTTCTGCCTCAGACCACAAGCTCTGTCTTCTGAGCACCCAGGTTTTCATCCCACTTGCTTCTGCCCTTTGCTCTCCCAGCCCTCAAGGAGGCGACTCTTCTTCACTGTCACTTTGGTCTTTCGTTTTTGTCTAATTTCTCAATTTGGTTAATTAGCAAATTCCCTGTATCAAATTACTTATATTAAAGTTAACTGATTAGTTATTACTTTCTCTATAGGACCCAGACTGGTAGAATAAGGAACAATCTGAAAAGCAGGCGTGACTTTCCTCCTTTCACAGATTGCAGCATACAGACTCTGAAAGGTTGTATTAACTCACTAGATCCTAGCATGGAAAGTGCCTGAGTGGAGATGTAAACTCAGAGGTCACAAAAGCACAAATACAACCACCTTGCTGTTTAATAAGTATTGTGCATTGCTGTCAGTAAGTAAATCCTAGAAGATGTATGTTAACTTCATTTTTACGATTGCCTGGGATATTTTCTGTGCAGGTATATGGCACTGGGTAGCTCAGCTCCATATCTGATTTCTGCCATGAGTTCCTAAGGTGATGATACAGACAGTGCAGACAGACCTGCGACACACACCATTGCCTCTGATGCTTGTGATAGAAATGGCCCCCAGACAATTCCAGCCTGGCAAATCTAACACGGGTGTCTCTCTGACCAAACTCCTTTTGGTTTGCTCCTTAATTTTCAGAGGGAAAAATCTCCTTCTTTTCTGATGCTCATTTGATGCCTTCCTAAACATCATCATGCTGTCTTGGGGCTTCTTTCAGACTGGAAAGCAGCAGTGGAGGAAGGAAGCAATTGCTCCCGCTGCACACTCGGTGCTCAATATTGAAGACAAATAGAGGCCACTGAACAACAGATGTTTAAGAAATCACACACTCAAAATACATTAATTTAAGTTGCCATCTGAGACAAAGTGAAAAAAAGCATGTATTGCTCAGTTAGCAGTTACAGAATTCCAGGGTATGTTGTCAATATTTTAAAGCTGTACATAGGATAAACTAAAAAGAGAAGAAATAAGGCCTATGCCTGGTGTTAGAAAAATAATTTTAATAAGAAACAAAGTCATGAAGACATCAGGAGGTTGTTTGTCTCCTCTCTCTAAGGAAATGTATATGGAAACAGGAAGATAATTTTACAAGTACTTAGGGATTTTCTGAGCTTCCCTGGCAATTTTCTCAAATTTGTATGCAAGAACATGTCTTTAAATAAGTATGCAGTCTAGCAACCTCTAGGAAAACGTGACATCACTTCCTTCAATTCCACTCTCATACTTATACTCTTATCTTTTCTTATTTATTTATTTGTTTGTTTGTTTATTTATTTATTTCAAGACATGGTTTCTCTGTTGTACCTCTGGCTGTCCTGGAACTCACTCTGTAGACCAGGCTGGCCTCGAACTCACAGAGATCCACTTGCCCTGCCTCCCGAGTGCTGGGATTAAAGGTGTGCGCCACCACTGTCCGGCAACTCTGCATTTTCTTATGTTTCCATTTGGGAACTTAGCATGCATGCTCTGTATTATGTGTATTGTACACTCTGTCATTCCTCTACTAGACCTGGGCTCCCAGAAGCAGGGGTGTCATGTCTTACTATTATACTACCTCCCTAATCGTTGTTGGAAGAATGAATACTGAAGGTTGTTTGGAATAAAGTCACTGAGAATCTTCAAGCAGAATAGCTTAACTTTGTGATTGTTGTCGTTCGGTCTCATGCAGTCTTTTGTGCAGCACGGGTTGGTCTTCAGCATCTCTAGCTGCTACGCATGTGATAGAAACTGCTGAAGCCCCTACCCCCCCCCCAGGGGTCTAACTTACCCCTGCTGGAGAAGCACTGACTTAAAGAATTGCTTTCTTGTAGAAAGAATGTTTTAGGGAGGGGGGGAAAGTTAAGGGAGTGGAGATAGTAGATTATAGATGAAGCAGAAGCAGTCAGGTGGGGTCTTGGGGGCAGAAAGACTTAAGCAGGGAAAGACGTGGGAGCCTGGAGGACTAACCTCAAGGAAGGGGATACAAAAACCACGTGGAAGTCTATGTACTATCTCACAACCCAACTTAAAAAAATAAGTGGGAGGATAGTAGAAGACAGGTGAAAAGAAAGAGGGGAAATACCGAGGGTTAAGGCATCAAGTAGGGATGGGGAGAGGGTGCGAGAGAGGTGGGGTAGTGAGTGGGGTAACCAAAAGGAAGAGTGTATAAAAAAGCCTCATGGAAACCACTAGTTAGTAAGATAATTTCCAAATATAACTTAAAGATGAAAGTTCAAGCCGAACTACCCTGCCTTGGTGGAAGACGCTCTTCCAGAAGACACGGGTTATTAAATGTAAATTTCAGTACAAGGTGTGGGAAAGCTCCTTATGAACAATTAATCAGGGATGCCCAAGCGGCCTCACAAACAACACAGGCTATTGTCATTGCGCTTGGTTATCCGCCATAACTACATGGTGGGACCCTATTGCTTGGCTCATGAAGCTGGGCCACCCACAGTGGGATGAGTCAGTTGAGGACTGTCTTAGGGTTTCTAGCTCTGAGATGAAACACCATGACCAGAGAAACTGGGGAGGAAAGGGTTTATCTGGCTTTCAGTTTGTATCACTGTTGATCATCCACGGAATTCAGGACAGGAACTCAGATAGGGCAGGAACCTGGAGGCAGGACATGATGCAGAGACCATGGAGACATGGTAATGCTGACTGGCTTGCTCATCATAGCTTGAACAGGCTGCTTTCTTATAGAAGCCAGGACCACCTGCCCAGTGGCGGCACCCCCCACAATGGGCTGGGCCCTCCCATATCAATCACTAATTAGGAAAATGCCCTATGCCTGCTTATAGCCCGATCTTATTGACACATTCTCTCAATTAAGCTTTCCTCCTCTCCAGTGACTCTAGCTTGTGTGAAGTTGACATAAAACCAAGGCAAACTCTCACAGACGTGTCTACAGGTTAGCCTGATCTAGACTATTCCTCAACAGTCTTTTTTCTCTAGGTGATTGTAAGTTGTGGCAAATGGACATTAAAACTACCATCACACCAAGTTTTACAATCATGCATGTGTGTGTGTGTGTGTGTGTGTGTGTGTGTGTGTGCGCGTGCTCATACACATGTGCACACCTGCATATGGGTGTGACCTGTCCTTATCTCTAGTTCTATTACTTGGATTTAAAAACTTTTTTTAAAAGTCACCATGAGAAGCGGTGGTAGCTCCCTACTTTACATCCACCAGCCTTCCTCATGCTTGTGTCTAAAGCCAGATTCAAGCTTCTGTCCTTCCTGCTCCGGGGAGGCAATCTCTTTCTCCCCTTTTTCTCTTCTCCCTCCTTTCCTCTTTCCTACCCTGCCTTCCTTGATCTCTCTCTGCTTCCTTCTCTTTTCCCCTATACACTCTCTCCAGTGATTATATTTGACTGTGTTCTGAGGCCTGAGACACCAGCATTTCCCCTAATGGAGTTAACCTTTGTGTTTGCTCTCACCTTAAGATCTGGTTTTGCTTCGTATATGCTCTGTTAGCAGAAAACAGGCTGACCAAGGAGAATGCTAATGGGAAGAAGGCTAAGGATGCTAATGTGCTTGGCTAATTTCCATTAAGTAAATTTGTGAAAGTTTTATATCCCACATAATAAAACTTGGATTATCCCTCTCCTGTGGTCTGTACCTTCATACCTGGCCTAACCATGCCGCTCCAGGGTGCTCTCAGGGTTCCTAGTCTGCCCTTCCTCTGGTCTCCCGCATCCTGTTGTGCATGTCTCCATCACATCTTTATCATTCTTCATCAATGTAGAAGTTAAGGCTCTATGGCCCAGGATAGCTGTGGGTGTGGCTCAATAAATACTCATAATTTATTTAAGCATTATGGGATTTTTTTGGATGAAATTATTTTGTAACTCAATTGTGCCATCCTCCAACATGAATTTTGTCGCTATGTCCAAAACTTGGACGCTCCTGCTCCCGTAACCTGACAGGTTAGGGGCTGTGCTTTATCTATTCACATCCAGATAAACAGTATCCAAGTCCGTAGAGATGCCCAAGAATATCAGTGGGTTAGATATGCAGATGAAAAGGCAAGAAAGTCGGTAATTTGACAAGAGCAAAATGTGTCAGGCAATGGAGCTTTTTATTCCAAGCCTTGACTTCAATAGGTGCCAGCAATTACATGCAAGGCTCGGCTGTGAGGCCCGTGGTAGCTATCTCTTCTGTCTGTTTGGCTCTCCGGGAAGCTTCGAGTGTATTAACTTTTCTTGACAACAATGGGAAGATTTACTTTGGTGCTTGAGATGAAGTTTCTGGGTGTTTGAATGGTAGTCCAAGGTCAGATGTAGCAGACATCCCTCTGAATCTTTGAGCATTCTTCTCCCAGATAATAACAAATGGACCTTTAGGCTGGCTGGTTACCAATTCTGCAAGCCTGTGTTCCTGTTTCTGATTAAAATCTAATGTGTGTTGAAAGTTTCCTTTCTTGTGTGGTGGTTTTGACTGGGGTCTTAATCGTCTTGTATCAATTCATATGGTTTCGTTTGAGGGTCATGGTAGGTCCTTCAGTGATGACGATGGTGTTAGGCTTGGGTAAGACGCCATTGCTAGAATTTATCCACGGCCACTCAAAGCCGGCTTTCATCTTTTCTGTTTGTGAAGGTACTGTGTTGTCTGCACCTCCTCCCCCTTTTTCCTCCCTTCGATGCCCTATAGAATGAGAAGGAGATATAGTGCGATGGACATATTCTAGCTGTGTTTCCCTGATCTCTTCTTTTTCCCACATAGCAATTTTCATTATTAGAGGCCAGCATAGCAAGGCCCCAGTGGCACACTTTCAGAAACAGTAGTTCTATTGCCTGCCATTCAAGTCTCTTCTCCCAGTGTCTCAGAGGGAGTTTACTCATTCAAAGTTGTACATCTGATGCAGTTGCTTGTGTTTTCAGCTGAGAGCTTCAAGTGCTTAGATATGCGTCTTTGCACAGCATTAATGCCATCAGGGTGTACTGTTAGTGAGGCATAAGGGCTCCAGTGATGTGCAGGCTGTTTGGTAATGGTGACCAGTGTAAGGGTGTGTTTGGCTTGTGGACGGAAAATTCAGGAGCCCTCAATAGTTTCCTTTCAGTTGCAAAATAAGTGAAATTCACTAATAATAGCCTTTTAGTGACAGAAAAGAGGAGGACAATGTACAGTCCCTTTGACCTCAGAATCTAGTCCCTCAGAATGACTGATGTTTGGCTTCTCCCAGCGGGGAGGGGGTGGCTTGTGTTCTACACCTCGATCCCTCTTCTTCTGCAGTTTTGTTTTCAGTGGCTGTCATTACCTATGATGAATTACTGTCCAAAGCTATTGAATGGAAAATGCCCCAAGTGTGCAATAGGTAGCTTTCAAATTGGTGCCATTCCAAGCACTGTGATAGAATCTCAACACACTCCCCTTGGGAGGTGAATTGGCTCTTTTTCCGGCGTGTCCACCCTGTATACACAACCCACCGTTTAGCATCTGTCTTAGTTATCGGAGTACTCTCTCCGGATTGCAGTCTGTTCAGATAACCCTTATTTGACTTAATCATGATCCCAAAGCACAAAAGGAATAACGCTAAAAACAGATGTGCCAAAGAGAAGTGGTACAGTCCTTCTGCATAAAATGATGAGTGCTCTTAACAGGGAAAACAAATCACACGCTGAGCTGACTAAGATCTATGTAACACTGAAACACGAGCACACGGAATTTAGCATTCTCCGTTGCTTCACATCCATTGGAGGGTTCTAGAACATATTCCTTAATCAGAGGAAACTAAAGAAGACTGCATTGGTCATGACTCTGGTTCAGAATGTGCTCCCCCAATAAAGATGGCTGCCAAGTGAGCATCACTGTGAAGATGTCAATGTCTGAATCCCATTCAGCCATTCTGACCTAATATGTCTGGGTGCCGCCTCCACACCGAGATTCTTCACAGTCCCCAAGTGATTTGATTACCTATTTCATTTGCAAAGCACTGTTTTAAGCCATATGGGTCTTTTTGCTAATCTCCTTGGTGTACAATCTTACAGACAAGTCATAAGATATAACATGTTTGACAGCAGTTCAAAGCTTAACCCTGTAATCGATTCCCAATGCATCTCTTTGCAAACCATATCCCATGATTTGTAGGATTTATGAGGATATGAGGAACTTCAGGTGAGAATTCCTCCCACCTAGATCACTCATTGTCTGTGCCTGGCTCCCTCTCTTCCTTTCTGTTCATCTTGAGTTTCTGTCTCTAGAGAGACAGTGTTTCCTCTAGTCTCAGTGTCTAGGAGCACAAGCTAGATACAAGCCACTGGGACCCCAGTAATTACCCAGGCAGCCTCTCTAGAACTCTTCGAAGAAAGGCACAGCTCCACTTAAGTGAAATTCTTGTGAAACAGTCTTAAGAACTTTCCTTTTTTCTATTTCCTGAACATCCGCTCTCTAACAACATCATACAAGCTATGGAAAAGCCTAACACAAAAGGTCCAGGGAGGGAGAAGACAGAGCCAAAAACAGAAGTAATGAGAATCAATGGGGGGTGAAGGGGGAAGAAGCCCAGGATGCATCTGTGAGACTGTCCCAGTGTGGAGAAGGTAGAGGGGCAGTGGGTGGGAGTGGGAGGCTTAGGGGCTGGCAGAGCCAAACTGGAGAGGCCTGGGGCATCTTCAAGTGTCCTGAACTACCTGCAGGGCTCAGCAGGGCCCCTGAATATAGAACAACTTGTAGGTAGTGTTTGCTTAGACACTTACTTACTGTTGTGTGAACTTAGGCAAGGTAGGGCATTAATAACAGACTGCAGTGTGCTTTTACCAATGTTCCTCTTGATGAGCCAATTAGTTTATTGAGCTTCCTTACAGAGCGTGTGACCCTTACTTGTAGGGTTACTCACTGGAGCATAGGTGACCCCTAAAGTAGCCACATTCCCAAAAAGTCTCACTCTAGTGTGAATGATGGCTTCCTCGTAGCTGCACAAATGGAGTCCCACCCTCAGGTAGGACTTCCACATTCTGTACTCCATCACTTCCCAAGATGATGAAATCACATGCAGATTGGCAGAATTGTGTACCGCTGGAGGGGGGGGTAGGAAAGTAATGGCTGGAATCTCAGGTGAGGGTCTGCTGACCTGCCTCAGTCTCTCCTACTCTGAGACTGTCAACAAGCTTGATCTTGAGGGTCTCTTTTAACTAGTCACAGCTGCTCTGATGAAGAGGATTATGACTGGTATAGTCAGAGGACAGTGACCATAAAGTTCCCCAGAATGGCCTCCAGAGGGTTCTGGAGGCCTTGGCTTTGACTACTTCTTGCCTAGTACTGATAAATCCACCACAAAGTCACATAATGGTTTTTGTATTGTGGTTTTCATTTCTCTGGCATAAGTGCCCAGGAATGGGATTTCTGGGTCATCTGGCAAGTGTGTGTTCAATTCTCTTAGAAACTGCCTGGCTACTTTCCACAGTGGCAGTGCGTTTGTAGCTCTGCTTCCAGGAGAGATCCAGCAGGCAGGCTTCACTTGAAAGAAACTCTTGCTAGAGAAGTGAGCTCCCAAGGGAGAAATTACAGGAGCCTTGGAGTCTGAGGTATGCTTGAAAACTTCCCTGCCCATGCAATTCTTGAAGAGCCAGCCGTGTAAGACTGCCTCCGGGAAGCCACTGGTGCCACGGAGTGGGGCTGATAACACTGCAGGGCACAGAATAAGGGTGCCCGTGACGGCTGGCATCAATGGTTGACTACCTCCTTTCTTCCTGAGGTTCTATTTAAGGCCCTGCCACAATTTTGGCCACACTCCGAGCTCTAAAAACTGAGTGTTAATTGTTGAGATGTGTTTCCCAAATGCTTTCTATCATGGGACCAGCCTGATGTGTTTTTCTGTTCTTTCTACAGGTCTGGTAATGAATTGTCCACTGCTGTCTCCAATCCCCCAGCTGACCCATAGGAAGAAAAAGATCAATTTACACTTTTTCCAGGAAGCGGTCCTGTTGAAGGAGATGACTCATAGAGAGAGGCTCCTTTTCTGTGTTAGCGTGTCTCGTGGGGCCAGTGAGGACACTGCTTGTGAACATGGCTGCCTCTGATTTAAGAGAAGGGTATTTTTACCAAGAAGTACTGGATTTGAGGAAGATCATTAGCATTAGACTTCCATAGCAGATAAGTCCGATATCTCCCAGGTGGGAACTCCCAGACCTCCTACAGCGATGGTGCAGCTTTCCATGAGAGTTAAAGTCGTCCGCTGGGAATGTCTCTCAGGATACCGGGAACCGAAACCAGAGGAAATGAATTCTACCTGCATCTCTTATCTCAGTGAAAACAAGTCAGCCTGAATCCACTAGATGCCTGGCTCAGCCAATGAGCTCTTCCTTCCGGAAAGGAGAGATGATTCCCTGGGAGACTGTCCTTGCTGATTGCATCTGACCACTGGTGGGGCGGAGTGCATGGAGAACAGGGTCCCAGGAGCACGAGTGATACCGGATTACGAGCTCCTGCAAGTCTGTATTGTAGGAGGAAAAAGAACTGCTGGCGGCTGTGCGTCTCTGCCAGCAAAATAAATTCCTAACCAAGTAGACGACTCATTTCTCTGTCTCTCCAATTAACAAGTCCTATCATTATTCACTCTCTTCCTCTTTAGAGGGAAAAATGGTTCTGCTAAAAATATATAAAGGATTGCACAGAAAGATCGAAAGCTGCCACGGAAAAGAAGCTGGGAAGCCAAGCATCAGGTGAACCAAGGAGAGCAGTGTCTTGCTGAATGACTGCAGTCTCCAGCCCCACCCTTTTGGAGCCCCTACCAAGTTTAATCACGCAGTAGGAGTTGGGGATGAACTTGACTTCACAGCCAAGATGTAAGGAGCTGGACACTTCTTAGACAACATTCTGTTGCCTCCTTGACACGATTTCTTTAACTATTTGGATATTGTGCTTCCTTCTCTGTCACCCGCTCACGTTTTCAGGTCCTAGCGTTTAGAAACTGTTAATGTGTATAGAAACATCAGTCGACAGGTCTGATGTCACGACAGCTAAATACCTTTGTTCCAGCTTCTGCCTCGAAACAGTGGAGAAAGCAGATTCCTGGGTCGGGAAGCACTTTCTGTTGTAAGAGTCATATAATAGCACTTTCACGCCGAGCATGGGAGACGGAGTCAGGACAGAGGACCGTACGTTTGAAGAAAGCTTGGGCTACATGGAAAGTTCCAGGAAGATCTGGGCTATATAAGACCCCATCTCAAAATAAAACAACAGCAACAACAACAACAAGTGAAACAAAAAATTGATGTTCACAGTAGTTTATAAGGACAACGGCTTGGGCAGTCTTAGTACACACTGAGAGAAGAAGGATCCACTGTAGTATGCACACGAAATGATCCACTCCGCAGTCAAGAAATAATTAAATCGGGCACATGCTAGCTGCCTCCCTGGAAGAGTGCACTAACTTAGCCTCCAGAGAAACTGTGAAATCATCTCTCACCTACTACAGTGGATTGGTTGACCAGGTTTTTTTCATGTGGACAATCATCTTGGATGCACATTATAAAATCTTATATGCTTGGTTTACCTGTCAAATCTTCAGACATTTCATTGCACTATTCTGGTAGGGGCTTTCAGTGGGATTTTGGATTGAGGCAATGGTGCACATTTTCGCCTTGCTTTTTATTTTAAACAAAAATTTTTTTATGTTCTGCCATTAAATGTAACACCCACAGTAGAGCTGTAGCTTAGATTCCTTTAGAGGACAGATAATTCATTTTAAAAAGGCGATCTGGCATTCTTGTGTATTTTCTTTAAAAAATCTGATTAATTTGCTCAATTTTTATTTATTACGACCCATCTTCCCCCAGAACTGACTTCTAGGATCATTGCTGGGAAGCTCTCTAGATTTTGTTTGTCCAAAAAAAAAAAAAAAATCTTTAATTCTCCCTCATTACCGATGGGCATTGAACTACATGTAAAATTCTAGGCTGGTGATTCTTTTCTTTCTTCTCTGGGGATGTTAATAATACTATTTATAAGTCTGTTCTCAGCCTAATTGTAATTTGCTGTTAGGTAATTTGTTTCCCTTTGGCAGGCTATGGAATCCCTTTTGTGAATCTAATTAGTTATTGCTGTGTGGGCTGAATCTGAAAACGCATACCTTTCAGAGTTCTAGAAAAGGTCCAGTGTTTTTGCTTATAAATAGCTTTTTCCTTAGTTCCTTCTGTAGTAGCTTATATTTTCCATCTCTTTATTCCTCTATGTTGTATGTTGAATAATACACCTCTCAACTAGTCCAGTAAAACCTCTCTAGCTATTATCCTTTATTTCAACAATTAAATATTCCACGCAAGGGGCTTTATTTGTCAAATCGTCCTGATATTTATCAATATTACTTTTTTTTCCTCTCATATTTTGAAATTCCCATTTCTAATTCTTTAAACAAGTTATACTGTTATTTCTATATGTGTCTGTATTTCCAAATTCTAATAGCTCTCAAGGTATATCTCTCACATTTGAGTTTTCTGCCAACTATAATTTATTTCCTTCTGTTTTTAGATTTTGGACTCTGAGTGCATGGAATCTTTAGCAAGCCAGTGAAACATAAACTGAGGGTGTTTGTTTCTCTGCCAATGTGGTCCAGATGTTCCCAATCAAAAACCACTTTAATTTCTGGGCCTGGGATTTCTTGGACAAGAAAGACAGTATATATACATTTGGGCCCAAGAGTGTGTGTTATCATATCTAGAGCTGCTCATTCTCACGAACCCATATTTTCCCTAGGGTCCTGGCAGAGTCAGACAAATTTCCTTGTCTAGAAGTACTTCGTTTTTTACTCCTTTAAAAATAAATTTATGGCTATTGAACTTAGAAGGCTGTATCTCCATGAGGGGTTAACTTTCTGCCTTACACGATGCAGTTCACGGTTGCAAACTACTGCACAATCATTAACACCTCAGTTCTAGTCCATGGAAGGTGAGCACTTCTCTGAGTGTATTAAGGTCAAATATCCTTTTTTTAGCTCTCTTTTTTTTGTATCTTGTTTTGTCTTTGTATTTGATTTTGCTCCTGGAGACCTCCTCCTCTAGCCCTTTTAATACAAACTCAGCTATGCATTGAAAAATGATTTCTGCCTCATGGCATCCCTTATATCCAGATATCACCCAGCAAGACAGATTTCTATGGATAGCTTTCAGGAAATTGTCTACTCCACACAGCTTCTTTGTATAGATCATCTTTTTGGCGAATGATGTCAATCTCTCTTTTACCAGTGTCCTGTTCATCAACATATCCATGTGTATTCAGTAATTCAATATGCAATTCAAATGTTCAAGGTCATTGAAGCAGAATGCTATAGTCTAAGTGCTAACCTTCAAGGCAGTGGTACTGGAGGGTAAGGTCTCTAGGAGGTGGTTATGTATTCAGTGCTTTATGAGTGGGATTAGTAGTGCTTTATGAAAGATGTCCAAGGAAACTTGTAGGCTCCTTCCACCTTCCACCGTGAGAGCAAAGTCAGAAGGTAGCATTTATGAAGCTGAGACGAAGCCCTCATCAGTTGTTAAATTTACCTTTAGCTTGGATTTTAAGTCAATATATCTATTTTACCAATGTAATTGAATGAAATAAACATATGCCTTTGTACAATAGTGGCATTTCTGTGATGGGGGTAACCAATCGATGTCTGAGAGGATTTGAGCCCACTCCACAGAAAAGAGTGCACGCCCAGTCCAATAAATAAATTACAATCAAGTATTAAAATTCTATTGCACATAAATTACCCACTCTAAGAGATCTTGCTTTAGTAGCTTGAACAAACTAAAGCACACAGCGTTTAATGCCACCAAAGAGCTCTTCCTGCAAACTCTTACTTTCTGCTCATACATACCTTGTTGTGGAAGGAAGCCCGTCTCATTCATACAATTAAGGTAGACGTGCTGAGAGCTAGCCCTCTGGGTGAAACTCTTGGAGTTGACGGTTCAATGCCTCAGCTTTTCTGTTTTGGATGTGACATTCTGAGGTATCATTCACAGGGTCTTCTTGAGGTCTTCAATAGGATTGAGGTCTGTTTCTCACAGTGATCACTTGGATCAGCCCTATTGTCTTTCATATATCACTACGTTCTCATCCTGCAGTTTCCTAGGAACCATTTTTCAAACAAGTTTGTACTCAGTGCCTTGTTTGAGCACCGGTTTCCGGCCATATTCAGGCCAACCCTTCTAGTTCATACTGAGTACAGGCTGTGCTCGGTTTGTATTTTTGTACTAAAATAAGTCAGATGTGGTTTCGTCTCTAGCATAACTTATGGTTACTTTCTTACTTTCTATACTTTTAAAGAACTATAGCTCTTTCAACTTTCCAGGCCAGATATTCTTACTGATGCAATAGTGGCACGGTTATGGAACAAACCAGCTGACTTCTGGTTGACTCAGAGGCCCTCTCCATACGAGAGAATTCCTGCCTGGTACTGGGGACCTCCTCAAAGGCCCATGGCTGGGGGATGTGTATGTATGTGTTATAGATATCAGGGGTAAAACTACTACTTTTGTTTTGCTAAGTGGAAAGGCTGTCTTGTGGGGATGTCAAGGTCCTGACGTTCATGAATTCCCAGTTGGAGTTGCCTACATAAGGTCTGTATAATACCGAGCCTGCAAATATTCAGTCATAGTTGGGGGATGAGCTCAGCGGGCACAGCTCTACCCAGGGGAGTGATTAGCAGTTGTAGACTGCTGGAAGAGGAAGTCATCATCTTCAGTAATGATAGCTACTGGTGGGTTACTCACGCCCCAGTGCATAGTTTCTCAGCTGTGCCTACCAGAGTGGCTCTTGTTAAACCTGGTAGGTTAGGGAGAAAAGAAGCAAAAAACAAAAACAAACCAGATGTGTGCAAATGGAATGGGGTCTTAGTGGGAGGAGAGAGAGTTGGTGAGGATTGGAAGGGTAAGAGAGGTTGGCTGAGTGTGACCAGAATGTATTATATACATGCATAAAATTGTCAAGGGATAAATTAATTTAAAAAATGAAAGTAAAAAAAAAAAGAAATAAAGATATGTTTTAATGACATTTGTAAGTACCAAGAAGCATTTTAATAGACTGGGGTCAAATTGGTACTAAATTTAACTGGTAATTCCATGTATGCAGGTGGGGTGGATCTAGCGTGAACTAGACACACTCGAAGACTTGGCTGTTGGGCTGGTGAGATTATTGCTAACTGAACAAGGAGATGTGTAACTATTTTGTGTTTGAACCCCTTGATGGTTCTTGTGGGGGGTCTGCTTGGCACAAAGGATGGTGTGGTGGTTAAGCTGACCTCAAGGTGTTATGCTGTGCAGACTTCAGAGTCGGGAAGGCAGCAGGGAGGGAGTGGTGTAGAAGGTCATGACCCCACTAAACCCTTCGCTCTCTGGCCGAAGCTGCGAATGGTGACACCCGGTGTTATTTGTGGCTTTCAGACGTGTTATGTTGGTTCTAGTCATGCTCAAAACCAGGTAGTTTCCATGTATGTAAATTAGGACACTGCATCTGTGGGTTAGGTCTTGGTTTCTTTTGAAAAATTAGGAAATCAGACATCACAGACCTCACTGGCCCACGTAACTATTAGACAGAGCTGAACATCAGCTGAACACCCCCACTGGGGATGAGGTGAGTGCCAGAGATTTCACATTGTAAACCACAATTACCCCTCTCCATTAGTTGCAGATACACCCCTTTTTTATGATGGGGCCACAGCTTTATAACGTCATCATCAGAAGCTGAAAAGGGACATAATATCCTAACCTATCAACGCCCTGGCTTAGCAACAGAGTGTAGTGTAGAATATTGTTTCCCCTGTAACTGTGGGCTGACTGGCACCCGAAGCTCACTGCTACCTCCCTTCACTGGAAAAGGTATCATATCACATTATCTCTAGATGGGGAAAAGATCAGAATTCATGGTTTCATTCATAATGTTATCAAGTCGGAGACATTCATGTTTCTGACCTTCCCTCCACCTCCTCTGACTATGGCTCCTGGCTATTTTTCTGGAGGCTTACTACCCCAGGAAGGAAGTCTCCTGGAAGCTTGCCATCAGATAACACACATAGGGGCTTCCTGCTCCCTCTGCTGACTTGTTCTGAAATCTCAGGCACAGTATTAGAAGGACCTTTGCTCCTTGTCTGCCAGCTGTGCTATGTTAACTACTGGATCAAATAAACCGAGAGTGATTGACAGTTTTCGCCTCAGGTATGTTCTGAAAACATCGACACTTATTGGTTCATGAATGTCCTTCAGTTTATTCAAAATTTAATACACATGTGAGATGGGAAAGCCATCGTTGCCACTGGAAAATGATCTTCCTGCCCACTCTACTATGCTTGGACTCCAAACAGTCCAGTGTGGGTCTGACTGGAACTTAGTCTCCCTCTTCTTTTAAAAAATTAATTAATCAATTAATTTTTTTGAGATTGAGTTTCTCTGTGGTAACTCTGGCTGGAACTCACTGGACTTACTCTGTAGACCAGGCTGGCCTCCAACTCACAAAGATCAGCCTGCCTCTGTCACCCAAGTGGTGGGATTAAAGGCGTGTGCCACCACCACCCCATCTAGTCTCCCTCTAAGAACACTTTCCACCTAGTGATTCAGACCCAAGGCAGATGACCCCAGTGGAGGAAGAGGTCTGATGGCTGAGATCGGTTGTCTAGCACTAGCTTTTCCATATACAGAGAAAAGAACAGAAGGTGCAGGCTCTGCTGTCACACTTACAGGCCCAAGAGGCCCAAGTCACTGTAATAACTTTCACAGATCTCCTCTGACACAGTACGCGTTTAAGTTGTTAGGCTCCCCAGGAGGTTCCTGTCACAGAAGGTGCAGCCCTTACTCCAAACAAGCATTTTTCCTTTGCATACTCTATGAAAAATACAGTGGCTGCATCCCATCTGCAGTTTTATGTTTTATAATTTGTTACCATCACGAACCAATAGTATTAAAATGGAAAACTCCAGAAATGAACCATTTCTAAGCTGTAAATGGTGAGCTATTGTGAGCAGCACAATGAACCCCCGTGCTATCTCTCTCAGATCCACATGTGTCCAACATGTCCACCCAGCGTTTGGGACTCACACATCAGTCATTTAGCAGCCACCTCAGTTAGCAGACCGGTTGCCATGGAATCAGAGTGCACTGAGTCCAAATGACTGTTATCCTATTTCGTAATGGCTCGAAGAAGTGCTAGTGGTAATTTAAATTAGGTTGTGTTGTCAAAATTATTTTTATTATTAGTTGCTAGTTGTCACTTTAACTGGGCATAGTTATAAATAAAACTTTGCCATAGGTTTGTGTGTGTAGAAAAACCAAATATATGTAAGGTCAGAACTCTATGACTTCAGCCATCTTCTTGGGGTCTTAGAATGTGTCCTTCATGGATAAAGGGGAACTAACATATGCCATTCCCATGTAAGGTTCACAGTTACAGCACTTTTATAAAATTGTTGCTCCTCTCAATTAGAACGGAGTCCTATGGGTCATTTGCAAATGTAAAGCTTCAGGTTTGTAGGGTCTTGGACAGGAAGGGACTTGGACAAACTGTTTCACAAGCTGGGCTGCCTGGAAAGAGGACATTTTGCTCTTTGGGGACCTTGGGTCTGGTCTTGGTTTATGTGGTAGTTCTAATCTGAAACTGGGGAGAGTGCTCTTGGTTTTATGCTTGAAGAGGAAGCTGAGCTCGCCCAGAGCAGATCCTGTTGGTTCTTCCATTGACTGGCTTGGTGACTATGTTAGAGCATGCTGCCTTTCCGGCTCAGAGGTTCCTCTTCTCAACAAGGGGGAATTTAGATCGAATACCAAAGGTTCTACATGGCCTGGCTTTATTACAGTCCCCTAGAGACTTCATAGCTTGCTATCAGAGGGGCTGGCATGAGGCTAACCCTCCCTGAAGGGTGCCAGAGTTTGGGGAGAATTAGTCATCATTGACAATTTCCCCACGCCCCATGTTTTCACTAGCAGCAGCCATAGACAGACTGCCAAAACCAATGACTCTGCCTCTGGAGCGCTGAGCTGATCCCCAAGAGCTGCTTAGGCCCCTTAGTCAGTGCAGGAGCATCTTCCCCTCTCCCCCCTCTCCACTGAGATTATGATGGAATAGACCAATATCCTCCATGACTGCACTTCAGGCCATCTAGTGTGGGTTGCAATGCATGATAGACAGAGAATAGCGATCAGGAAGAAGTCTGCAGTGTCTTCTCCTTTGCTGACTGTGGTCAGTGGCGTTCATCCTACCAGGAAGTTGCTGGTGCTGGGTGAATTATATAGCACTGCTGTTTTGATGTCTCTGAGATCTCATGTCTCATGGTTCCGTCTCCAGGAAGTACTTAGCATGCATGACTGAGTGACAACAAAGACGGGAAGGAAACTGGGTCACATCCTAAGCACTTCATGTGCAAGAACCCTCGTTCTCAGTTATTTGGAATTCAGAATGTTTTTATCCATATGGACAGACCAGAGAGAACTATGAAGTTTTCTCTATCTTTGTACATGAGTAGGAGTGAGGACAAAGAGTTGTGAATGAGCCAGACAGCCTTGGAAAAGAAAAATAGAAGGATGGATCAGCTCAAGTGGGCCCACGTAAATATCCATAAGATGGGCCAAGGGTATAGTTCATGGTGGAGAGCTTGCCCAGCACACACAACGCGCTGGGTTCCTTCCCCAGTCACACTTCCCCAAAGCCAACAGAAAGTAGGACGGGGACCAGCAATCACAGGATATACAAGCAGAAAGACAGAGTGATACTGATAATGAGTCAGCTCGGTTTTTATAAAGATGAGCCTTAACCATGCAGACAAACTCCGTCTTCTCCTCCACATGACCCCCCTGATTTCTTTTGTTGAGATGCCGACAGTAGACATATGCTTTCAAGCGGAGGCAGGGTGCAATCACAAAACAATCACAAAACAGCAAACCTCCGAGTATTTTTAAAAGAGAAAGTGGCAGAGTGGAAAGGGCTTCACGGGAAGCAAAGGCTTCAGAGGTCTTCAAGTTTGGCAGGAAGCATCAGTGCCAAGAGAACTCAGACTGATGATTGACAACCAAGCCCTGAAATCAACTGAGTAAGTAAGTCAAAAACATGTAACCTTGGCTGATTAGAAGTGACGCTCTTTTCTCCTTGAAGTGGAACATGCTAGATACACAGAGAAATACTCAAACTTACCTCTACAACTGCAGAAAAGGATAAGGCTTACAGATAAGAATAATCATGTTGGTGCCACTGCCTGAGTAACTACAATACCAGTTAACTCAGGAAGCTGAGGCAGGAGGATCAAGGGATCCAGCTTACCCTGGGCAGCATTAGTGAGAGTTCATATTAAATTAGAAAAACAAAAAGAAGAAAAGAAAAAGAGTAAGTGCCATTACAAAGTTGAAAAAAAAAGTAGGCCGATAGAGTCCATGTTTTGAAGCAAGTTTGAGAAAAACAGTAGTGAAATTTTCTTGTGATAATTAATACAGACTTTCTCTGCTATTCAATGTTTTAAAGCAAAAGGGAAAAATCAGTTGTATACTACCAACCACTTAAGGAAATTCTATTGATAAATTTGTGGACAGTGTGCACATCTGCAAAAACTTGTCAAAAGAATAAAGCGGCATAGCAGTTGTATAAGGAGTGCTCACATGTTTAAAGGGACATTTTAAAACACAGTAAAAGGAGGTCTAAACTGTCACTAACATGCAGAGAGGCCTTTTGGATAAGAAAAACCGCAGCTGTTGGGAAAAGGGGCAGCACCGAGAGCTATCATACAAAGGTGTTCTGGGCACTCTATCCTCATGGTTAAGAGGCAAAGGAACTCCTGCCACATATAGATCTGCACATTGTTTTCTGCATAGCTCACTGATTAGCCTCATACCAACGTGCAGACATGTACTTCCTGGTTGACTGCAGCACACTTCTGGCACCTGCTTGGTATTTCCAGTTCCCCAGCACAGAGATCTGGAACCTGACCTTAGGAGGTACCTAGGAAAGGCACATTACCAACCTAGAGTGCATGATGTTACTGAGCGGGCCACCCGTCTGTTCCCATACAGAGCCCTGCCCTGTTGCTGTGTGTTTCCTGATGCTGCCGTTAGAGTCTAGACAGTCTCTGACAGTTGTGTGTTCCTTCATCACCGTGCTGATGGAGCTTTCAAAGGGTTTTTCATGGAAGACTACTTCAGACTCTGGTGCCCCATGCCCTGTGCACATTCCTGGATGGAGACCATGCTCAGGACCCTGTGCTGCCTGTGGTGTTGGGGAGGTGTTGACTTTGAAAACCAGCTGCTGAGCTGGAGGACAGCCTTCCCTATCTCAACCTCTCCCAAGATCCTCCTCCCAAAACATTAACAGAGCCAGGTGCCCATGAAGATTTCATATGGCTGCAAAGGGCAGTGGACAGCCTTTCAGAACACACTTACTTCCTGCCTGCTAAAGAGGGCTCTCTAGAACCGCAGACTCTTGGCTTTCTTCCCTCTGCATACTCAGTATCTCCTCTTTAATGTGCTCAGGAGAATTCACACCACCCTGCAGGTTTGGCTTTTAAGTGGTTTTCATTAAATGAAACCGTTAGAGGTGGTGGAATCCCAGGAACCTCTCTATAGGGAATGCTTCCCTTTCACATCTGTTCAGACTAGCTTAAAAAATCTGCATCTCATTACTAAACCTCTTCTATTTTCTAAGTCAACTACTTGTTTTAAAATTTGACCAAAAAGCCAGCTCTGTTCTAGGTAGTCTGCTGTTCAGCCTGCATCCTGCATGCCCAAACTTATCACCCTGGATCTCTCTCTCTCTCTCTCTCTCTCTCTCTCACACACACACACACACACACACACACACACACACACACACACACACACTCTGTCTTTCTCTCTCCCTCCCCTCTCCCCCATCCCCCTCTCTAAAGGACTAGAAAGCATTGCTAAACCACTATGTGGCCTGTGATTCTTTTTGGTGCTATTATGTTGTTTCTTTGGTTACTGGTTTTATGCTCCATTTACTTCAGAATTCTTGGGTTCTTGGGAAAGCAGTCAGTTCCCGTCCCTTTCCTCCCAGGGCACCTTAAAACATTTTGATGAATACTTTATCCATATCCCGTGTTCATTGAGCTATGAGGGTAGGTCATTTGTAGTTTGTCCTCTATTCTACAGGAGATTTTTGCCAGCATTGTTTTGCATTCTTAAAGCCTGATTAATTGTCCTGTTTGACTACCTTGATGGATTATGCAGGTGTGCGCGCGTGATCAGATTTAGACTTTCATAATTAAGGGACATTTTGGAGGTCAGGTAATTTGCCCACCCCGAAGCAAACTTCAACAGCTTATAAATCCTACTTAAACAGATGTGAATGAGGCTGTTTGCCTTAGAGGACAGGAGAGTAGACATCAACTACACTCTGAAGCTCTAGGATCAGATGCAGCCTAACCTGACCCTGGGAACTCTCAAGAGGTGGCTGAGTCCCTGGGATCACCCACAGCACACTGCCCTTCTTTTCTTCACTAACTACTCCACAGGGGAGCCTGTTGTTGCGTGTGGGAGCCAGCCTTCCTTATGTAGTGAGCACGGCAACTGCACAGGAAGGCCCTGACTGACAATGAACCATTCTTACTGGGAAAATAATTTCCCATTGGCTTTTTTTTTTATATTTGGGGGATGTCATTTCTACACTCGATCTTGCAACTTGAGACACATCATTGCAAATGTTAGCGTGGGGAGGTCTGCCTTTATAGCTACTGGAGGTCTCTGATGGCTGCTCAAGAAGAGACAAGTTGAGCCAACTCTGAATATGTAAAGAGATGGAGAGGATGGGGAGGAGGGACTCGGGGAGGGAAAACTGTTCTTTACTCAGAAGATAATTCCTACCTCCTCTTCTTCCTCCTAGATATTTACCTAGTAGAATGCCAGGAGACTGGGAGTTGAAACACGTAGGTTCGTATTAAGCCCAGGCATATTATCTTGCTTACCTACTATGTATGTGCCGCACTTTCTACATCTAGACATGAAGATTCCCATTCCCTTCCATCTAGGGTTTGATGATATGAGGCATTCTAAGTGACTATTCATTTAAAAACTAGCATACCTAAGGCAGCTGCATCAGAAGAATCCCCCCAACATGAGTGAGGCTCACAAGAGCTGGAACCTGAGATCTCTCTGGAGACTCGAAAGACCTAGAACCCTAGACCCCTCTGGAAACTAACAAAAGCTGGGACTATAAATATGTAGTAAGGAGATTATTATAACAAAGATTCTCTGAGAGGAAGCCTACACATTTCTTACCAACATGGTAGTTTTAAGGCTCATTTGTTCATTTAGCCACTCTTCTGCTAGAATCACCCAGAAGACCCAGAACTTGAGGTCCTGATCCAGTGACAATCTTGAGAGATCCTCTCCTACATTTGACTATAAAGATGTCTATATAGATGATTGATATCTGTGGCTGGGTGTGGCATATGGTCAAGGTCACACTACTCAGCGTTGCTGCTATGGCACATGAGTAGCCATCAAAAATACATAAGAGAATGAACGCAGCTGTGTGCCAATGAAACCTTACTTATGGATACACACATTTGAATTTCATGCAGTCTTCATGTACCACAGTGCTTTAGTTTGGATCTTAAATATCTTTCAACGGCCCATGTGTCAAAGATTTGTTTGCTAATGTGGAGTTATTGGTAGGTGGTAAAACATCTAAGAGGTGGGGCCTAGTAGGAATTTGCATAGCAGTTTTCTACAATTGGCTCTTTTATGGAAGGAATCTCATCAAGACTCAGAAAGATCTAAAGGGAGGCCCCCTAAGACTCAGGAAGAAGACAACTCAAAAATCTCAGAAAGTTCCTGAAACTTAACAGATGTAGAAGACCCTCCTGTCCCTCAAGGTTCTAAAAGCAGTAAGGATTCCCAAGAAGACGAGCCTCTGACCTGCCAAGGCAACTGCCAAGTTGCCTACAAATGGTGCAAAATCCAGGGTTCTAGCTTTTGTGAGTCTCATTTGTGTTGCAGTGGGTTTTTGGTGATGCAACTACCTCTGAGTCATTCACTCCTTATAGGAGTCCACACTCCTATAAGATAAGTAACCCCAATACAGTCATTGCTTCACCAAGCTGGACCTTGGTGACATTGTTACTTTAGTCTGTCATCGGTTCCCTATCTGTGGTGAGTTTGTTCCACTCTCCCCAGGAATAGTGTCAATAGAAGCCCACAGGCCACTGTGGGGCATACCCTTAGAGAGAACTGAGAGACCTGGTCTCTTCTTTCACCATTTCACTTCCCTCTTATGTGGTATACTGTTTTCTTCACCCCTGGCATGGAAAGCTGTCTTGCCACAGGCCCAAAGTAATGGGTAGAAACAACCACAGACTGAAACCTCAGCTCAATGTGCCAAAATAAACTTGTCTTTTTAAAGTTGATCATATCAGGCATTGTTCGTAGTAACATAGGTATTATTCTTATTTTGAATTCTTTAGTCCTTTAAAAATGAAGAAGCAATTCTGAGCTCACAGGCCATGTGTGAGATTCAGCCTGCAGGCTACAGTTGGCAGTCCCCTGCTGCAGACTATTCCCAAGGATCCCTTTCATGGCAAGGCTGCCTGTGAATATCAGATAAAACAAAAGGGAACGTGAAGGTATTTAGGCACACGACACGGATTCTATCCTCTCTGCCTCTTTGATGGCAAAGTATGTGAGAAGCATGTGAAATGGAGTGTATTCTCAAGTTTTGTCAGGAAACACCCCCTAGAACCCTGCAATCCAACCCTAGTGAAAAATCTACTAACAAACCCCACCACAGCCATAATGACAATAGTTATGGAGGATTTCCTGGGGGAAATGAATGGCTCATTTATTCCTATAATACCTGAACTTTCAAAATAAGCCAGCACTCTGAGTGCTGCATGCAGGGAAGTTTCTACCACACAGTATGTCCTGATTCTAGGCCTTCATTTACACCAAGGGGACAGTGGCATTGTTTAGACATGTCATCCAGGAAGCTAGCTATTCAGGGGAAATTTTTTCCTCATTGGTTATACCTCAGGAAAAGTTGACAATCTTGTTGCAAACTGGTTTGTTTTAGAAATGTTGTTTCCTTGTTTGATTTGCCTTCAGTGAAGCCTATAGTCAGATATATTTCTATTGATTATATAATACCATGTGAAGTTATGAGCAGCAAACATTTATTGAGCATGTAATATATGCGGACAACTTTCCCAATAGCCCTCTTCACTGAATTCTTACACCCCTGTGAGGTAAAATATTATCCCTCTTGCAGTAAGCTGAAAAATCGTCACCAAAAACATCTACGTCCTTGTCTCTGGAACCTGTGAATGCTACTGTAAGTGGTCAGAGACTTTGCCATTGCAGTTACAGAGCTTGTGTTGGGAGGTTGTCCTCATACAAATGCCCCTTATGAGAAGGAGGCAGAAGGCTTTGTCATAGAACAGGAAAGAGATGTGATGACTGAAACAAGATGCTTCAGGGCTGTCTCTGAAGATGGAGAAAGAACCTTGAACTAAGAAACAGATGTGCACACTGGAAAATACAGTGATTTCCTCCATTAGAATATATATACATATATATATATATATATATATATATATATATATATATATATATATGTTGTATATGTGTGTATGTACACATGTGTGTTGTGTGTTTGTGTCCATAAGTGTGCATATATGCAGAGGTTGGAGATTCACCTCAGGTGTTGTTTCTCAGGCACTGTCCACCTTAGTTTTTGAGACAGAGTGAGCCCCAGGGATACATATGCCTCTGCCTCCCCAGTGCTGGGATTACAAGCATACACTACCACACCCGGCTTTTGGATTTGGAGAGGCCAGTGATAAGTGTGTTAAATTCCACAAATGTTTGCTCAGTGGTTTGTCTTCTCTGTGCCCCTAGAGCATACTTTCTACAACATTAGCAGGATAGCCTCTCAGAACTTAGCTAGTATGTCTGACCTTCACACATCTGTAAAGCAAGACTCATGCTCATGAAGCACTAAGCACCGTCCTTGACACACACACAGGCAGACCCTTCGAGTAGGAGATGTTGTCCAGCTACTTTTATCATTCCTTAAGATTCAGTTTATGTTTGGTGATCCAAACCTTATTGCCTTCCAGTTACCCTGGTACCTGACACCTGCATCTGAAAATTCCCTTCCACAAAGCATCTATCCTTTGGTTTCGCTGGCTGATTTTTCCCACTATTCCTGGATGAAAACTCCACTTCCTCTGCCCCTTTATTCCAAGTGCTCAGGGCTAGTCTCTGACATTTCATTACTCTGCCGAGAAGGTCCACCTCCAGATAGAGGCACCACCCAGATGACGAGGAAGCTTTTATGTCCCTGTTCCTTCCCTGACAGACCCAATCTTCTCGCCTCTTCTCCAGGTTAGTGAAAGGTCACAAGAGACTTGGCTGCAGTCTGAGGGGAAACATCTTGGACATGGGCTAGCCAGTTACCTGAGGCTGAATGACCTGGAGAATCAAATCCTGACTAGCCCAACCATCTCAGATCTTGCTGTCATCCCACATCTTAGATGAAAGGGTCACCAGCAGCCCAGGCTCCCTTTTAACCTGAGAACAGCAAGCATGATGAGGCTAGTACTTTCACCATCCAGACAGTTAGTTTTTTCTTATTCTTAATTTTTAAAATACACTTCAATGCAGAATAAAATCCATCCAATTAACCAATAGACTGAACTGACGGTCTGCGTCTCTCAGGCCAGGTCCTCGGGTGGCAGAAGTCAGAGTCAGCTACTTACTCAAGAGCTGCTTTCATGACTCCCAGCATAGGGTGGGATCAAGATGGGGCTCTGTGTCTCCTTCCCACCGTCCTCAGCTCTAGCCATAGTTGTCCATCTCCCTGTAGATATCCAGGTTTCATAACGCCTGCCGTTTCATAAGCTTGTTCTTCTCTTGCCATTGAAAATTGACCCCAAGGCTCATTTTTGTCCCCATTGTGTCATAATGTCACAGAAGGAAAGAGATGAGAGGAGGCACCAAACTAAGACTTTATAACGACCCACCCCTCCCTGAGTTCTGGCTGGGGGTGCCAACAGCAGAGCTCCCCGAAAGCTGAACACTTCTCAGTGTGTGCCATCCCCGCCCTAAACAGTCGCTCTGGGGACCAAGTGTCCATTACATGCTTCAGGACACAGTCAAACCGCAGGACCTCCCTTTGCTGTCTTTGGCCCTAAGGAAACCCTGGCATCGGACGCTACTTCCCAAGTGCTCGGTGCTTTTAATGGATGGCACAGCAAAGCTTGACAAGACCTGTGGAGGAGGCGGCTGAAGAACAGGGATCTTTTGATGAAAGTGACTGGACTCTCATTCAGTTTGCAAAATGAGTGTCCTGGAAAGCCAGCCCAGGTGCAGGATTTGGGAAGAAATGCTTATTGGAAGATCACTGACCATTTGTTCTTGTGGGGGTCCGGGGGAGGGCTCTGAGCCCTTATACCTGGTTCCATATCTAGACTGTTAATTTCTCTTTTTTTTTGTCTTCTCTGTTATTTTCAGCAGGATGCCTTCCTCTCCCTCTCCTTCTCCTTCTTCCTCTCCCTCTCCCTCCTCATATCTCCTAAGAGCTCCCCATGGCCCTCAAAGACTCCTTGCAGCTGGAAAAAGCAACGAGCTGCTGATGACCTTGTCCCTCACCCAGACCAAATCAGTGCTCAGGCTCGCCACTCCTGTAGCTTTCATTTCCCCATTAACATAAGCAGACATTTTAGGAGACCTTACCGCAACTCTGGTAGAGGACTTCCAAGCCCCCACTGCTGCAGGCCATGTGTGTGGGCCACGCTTCCCCTCTGCCACGGCCACCGCTGCTGGGAGAAGTCAGAGTCCACACAAGGAGTGCAGCTGTGACACCGTTCATGGCGAGGGGTTGTGTGTTTCCAGTGATAAACGAACCCAATGAAAGGGCCTCCAAGGTTCTTCCTCTCCCCCTCATGAAAAAGGGGGTGGTATGTTCAGTTTCACTTCTCAAATACTAGGCTCTGGGGAATCCACTGTGGGAGGCCAAAGGCAGAAAGCAAGGAGGGACATTTGAATACGGTTCCAGAGCATCTTCACGTACTTGAAGCAGTAGGTGTGTGTGTGTGTGTGTGTGTGTGTGTGTGTGTGTGTGTGTGTGTGTGTGTGTGTTTGCACAGGCATGTACGTGCCTGTGCAGATCTGGACTAGATTGAAAGCTGACTTCTTGCTTCCATGGGAAGATGTCCAGCGTGACCCTCAGAACAGTCCTCCTTAGAGTCTCTGTCCGCAGCGGAGCCGTAAACCCAGGAACGGTGAGCCTCCTGCCACCACGTGTTCTCCATCCACATGCGCATCACTGGAGGCTCCCTATGTGGGACTCGGAGCCGGCTAAAGCCAGCAGGCACGTTTCGCATTGGCAATTTGAGGGTTGTATGCTAGCATTTGGAATCCGGAATGGGGCTTTTGTCCCATTTGTATTTGACTCTTTTCTGGCTTTGGCTCTGATGTTGGGGGTGGGAGTCAGCAGTACGTTGTCGAGCGGAAGGGTAGGGCCTTGCCCTTGGAGCTTTGCAGAGCATCTCTGGAGCTGGGTGGGGCAATGACTCTGAGAAGTAAGCCATCTTCCATTTCTGAACCAAGAACATTAGAAGGTAGGATCTTCCCTTACACAATCGTATTTATTTTTAGTATATGAATGTGTCGTCTCTGTGTATATATGCCTGTATGCACACGTGGGGGTCAGAAGGCAACTTTCAGGAGTCAGTTCTTTCCTCTCACTGTGAGCTCTTGGGACAGAACTCAGGTCATCCCAGGCTTGTGAGTTAAGAGCTTTAACTCACTGAGACATTTCATTGGCCCACAACCTTAGGGCTAATTCAACAATTGGACACTGGTGAGATCATTGATGTCATTTCTCATAGCCAAGATTCTTTCTTCCATGGACTCTGTTGTTCTTCTTTAGGACAGCAAGCTTACTCAGTCTCAGCTTCACCTTTCTCTACTTAGTTCATCAGAGTCAGGGCCACGGCTAGCAGGGCCCCAGAGCAACAGGAAACACTACTTCCCTTGGCAGGAAGAAATGAATTACATTTTACTGAGAATGTACAGTTTATATTTAGGTGATCTCCCAATAAAATGTTATCTTCTTTCATAACAGATGGCATTTTGTGTAACACATAATGCACTTACAGGATAAAGGAGTAAGTCATGCCTGCAAGGGGTTCTGTTGACTTGTTTTGTCCACTGAGAACCAGGACTTGACTCTGACCACTGATATGGCCCATGTGTTTCAGAAATCAATTTATAATGAAGTCATCTTGAGCTCTGTGATGGTTTGGATGTTTACTGTCTCCTAGTGTCCCACGTGCCAAACTGCTTGGTAACCAGCGTGTGTGGCAGTGTTGAGAGGTGGTGGAGCCTTCAAGTTAGATGACCGCGGATAGGCCAATAAAGAGGACACTGGGACTCTAACCCTTCCTCTTCCTTGTTCTGTTTCATTTCTAAGCTACCTCGAGATGATCAGATTTCCTCTATACATAGCCCCTCCACACAAAACACAAAACAATGCACAACCCACAAAACAATGGGGCCAGGTGCCCATGCTTTGGAACCTCTGAAGCCACGAGGCAAAACAGATTTTTTTTTCCCTCCCTTCATTTGTTTATTTGTTTATTCTTAGGCATTCTGTCACAGTGACAGAAAGCTGACTAACACAAGCACAGTGATTTGAAAAAGAATGGCCTCCATAGGCTTAGATATTTGAATGCTTAGTCACCAGGGAGTGGGACCCTTTAAAGAGATTAGAAGGATTAGGAGGTGTGGCCTTGTTAGAGGAAATGTGTCACTGTGGGTGGGCTTGGACGCTTCAAAAGCCCATTCAAGGCCCGTGGATCAGGATGGCTCTCAACCACTTGCCACAGTGCTCCCTGCCATGATGATAATTGACTGAGTCCCTGCAACTGTAAGCAAGTCCCAGTGCTTTCTTTTGTAAGAGTTGCCTCCCTCATGGTGTCTCTTCATAGCAATAGAACAGTGACTAAGACAAGTTTCTCATCAGAAACTTTATAAAGACAAATCAAAAAAAAAAAAAAAACTTCTTTGAGAATGTCCTGTTCCTTACTATAGAATAAGATTCAAATCATCTTATGATAGCTATTTAAAATATGGTTACGTATATGTAAATGGTAACCGAACATTCTGCCAGACTCTGGTATCATCTTCCCCCTTTAGCAAACTGTGGCAAAAAAGGCTGTGTCTCTGCTCTTGTCTGCAGTCCTCCTCTGCTTTTTGACAGCCTGTTTCCTTGGTCTCCCACTATGCTCCTTTCGCAGTGGTCATATTGGGAGTGATGCCCTCCTTTTCCTGCAGGGTGAAAATCAGATTGCCTAAAGACGGAGGGGAAACAGCGAGGACTGGCAGGATGAGGGGAGGCAAGGTGAGCTGGGAAAGGGTGGCTGCCGAGTGGGCTGAAGCATGCGCAGGATGAGCCAAAGATATCTAAGAACAGAGTCTAAGCACTTAAGAGGCTGATAAAGGAGGATTATGACTTTGAGGCCAGCCTGAGCTACGTAGTGATATCCTTTCTCAAAACAATTGTCTCCCCAAACACATAATAAAACATGTTCTAATTCATTTGCTGTGCAGTGTGAGAGTCCCCTCCAGAGCAACTTACATATCCAGGAAGTCATATCCTCTCCCTCTCTCTTTCTCTCTGTGTGTTTAAAGGCAAGAGGTTCACTGCTGTATCAATTTACTGTGAAATTCGAGGTTAATGTCATAGGTATGCAGCACCTTGGGGAAGTGGTTCAGTTTCCTAAGGACAAGGAAGGTGGTCTGGGTCAGTTTTATCTCCCTCTTACGTGCTGCTCTGAACACCAATGCTAGCTTCAACAGCAATGGCACTTTCATCCTCATTTGTATTCAGTGTGGTGCCCATCCTCTTCTAATCACCCTGGGGTACTTATTACAGTCCAGAATCACACAACCATGTATTGGTCCACATTGGACCATACTTATGAAGGTGGCCTCCAACATCATCTTTGTACATCTTGTGTTCATCAGATCCCTTGCATGCATTTTTTGTTTGTTTGGTTTTTTTGAGACAGGGTTTCTCTGTTGTAACTCTGGCTGTCCTGGAACTCACTCTGTAGACCAGGCTGGCCTTGAACTCACAGAAAACTGCCTGCCTCTGCTTCCCGAGTGCTGGGATTAAAGGTATGAGCCACCACCGCTGCCCAGCATATAGTAGGTATTTTATAGTTATCCGGACACCTTCTCTTATTTGAAAACTTGGTACCATCCTATTGTCCCCACGGAAGACACAGAATGTCTCCTCAGACTCTTGATGTCATAGATGTATACATTTGACAGTTCAGAAACCAGCCATCTGCTTTCTGTATGATGGAGGGGAAAAATCCCCTTTTGGTCAACGTTATATTTGCTCGGTAATTTATCTAACAGATGTTTGTTACAATCATATCTCCATGATATCATATATTCTTCTAGATGCTTCTTAATGGAAGTAACAATAAACTTATTTGTTTTGTACAAACTTGCTTACTAGAGGAAAAGGACACATTTTTAAATTTGTATTTACATTGATTGGTGTGTGTGTGTGTGTGTGTGTGTGTGTGTGTGTGTGTGTTTGTGGGCATGTATGCACTCCATCACACATTCACACTCTTGGGGAGGTCAGAAGGCAACCAACAACAGTCAGTTGTCTTCTTCCACCAGGTAAGCCCTAGAGATCAAGGTAGGTTGTCAGGCTCAGCTCTAATCGCCTTCAGCTGCTGAGCTATCTGTTTATTTGTTTGTTTCTTTTAGAAAGGCTCTCACTCTGTATCCATCTAGGTCTAGGACGCACAATGGATCCTAGGCTGTCCTTGAACTCACAGAAGTTCTCTTGCTTCAGCCTCTCAAGTGCTGGGATCATAGGCACAAACTGTCCTTCCCAGCTTAGAAAAGAGGTTTGAAGACCCAAAAATAGGGATTCTCTGGCTGAACTTTCTGAAATATTTCACTGGCTGCTGCATACATACAATAAAGTATAAAATTTCCCCAGACTAGTAGCTCATTAAGTTTTTTTCTATTAACTGTTTTCTCTAATGGATTAACCATAGCAGGCTTCTATGAAATGCCAGTCTCTCTTTATTTTGTTATCGTTGCTACATTTGTTACCATTATTAATGTCTAATTATTCCAGGGACATAATATGTAAAGCATTTTATTTCTAAATGGATCTATAAATTCTATAACAAACTAAACAGACATAAATTTTGTTTGAGGAATGTATTTGCTATTTGAGGGAAGAGGTGGGTACTATAGATCAGCTAGATCAATTTCCCAATGATTTAAAGGGCAACACACTGCAGCATCTGATTAAAGCAGAAGAAATTACTCAGAGATTCAGGTTGTGGAAGTCTCGTTTGAAAAGGACTAATATTTATTGTACTCTATAGCACGGGATAAATTAGCAACTCGTAGCTAAAACTCTGCCCCGCAAATTGAGAATGCTTTCGAGATTTCATACTGATAAGATGGAAGGAATTCAATAAGTTCAAGGAGGGACCCCTGTGAGAAACTAAAAGAATCATAAAGAATAGGGGAGAGGGCCGTTGTGTGGCAGGTAGTAGGGAAGATGGCGCTGATGTAGCAGATGCTGCAGCTAGAACCCGGGGCTTTAGCTTCCATACGGGCCTCCAACTCTGGGTCGTCTCTGGGTCGTTTCAGAACTTCCAAATATCACTATAGGGTGTGCTTGCCGTATGTAAGCCAGCTCTGCACTGCATATGATGCTGGACTGGCAGATGATGGCTGGAATAAAATACCTTCCTACCCCAACACCAGACATGAGAAGCCCTCTTTTGAGTTGTTGGTCAGGGTTGTCCTAGTGTCTCTCCAAACATTATAAACTGTTGGTATTGCCCCTGGTTACCTCACAAAGGTAGAAGGTAAGTCCCTATTGTTAAAAACACCATACACTTCAGACAAAGGGCCTAGAGGAGCTGGAATTAACCTGAAAGCTTCCTCCCTGAGTACTAGTTTCCATGGTGGTTCCAGAAGGGGCCATGAAAGCTTACAAAGGAGAGAAGCAACAACAGTCGTACCCAGTAATGATGCCTATGAACTGCAACAATTGACAGCATGGCACTACTGCTCTAAGGCTGTATTAGTGGCACAAATAATTTAGCAGCAGCCAACAGCTCTCTAATTGGACTTGAGACCTGATGAATAAGAGGGAAGATCATTATGGAGAGAAATCAGAGCAGGAACCCAAGGTAGGAGCTTAGCATCAGGAACTGAAGCAGGGGCCATGGAGGAATGCTGTTTACTGGCTTGCTCTCCAGACTCATGTTCAGTTACCATTCTTATCTCCCATGGTCACCTGCATAGGTATAACACTGCCCACAGTACACTGGATCTTTCCACATCAATTATTAATCAAGAAATGCTAGACAGATTTGCCTAGAGGCCAATCTGACAGAGACATTTTCTTAATTGACATTTCCTCTTCCCAGATGATCCTAGTTCATGTCAACTTGTCAAAAAACTAACCAGCACAGAATCTTTCCTCGTTCATACTTTCCCTCACTATTATTGTATGCTCACTGCCCAGTGCATAATAAGTAGTCAATAAAACATTTTACATTGCATGGATGCAATTTCAAGGTAGTGTGATCCAATGAGCTTATCTTTGTGGCTAAGACTTCCAGACTCCATTGGCCATCACCAGTAAAGCAAGACAAGGGACTTCTCACCAAAGAGTCTGTGACCCCCCCTTACTCCCAAGAAATTAATAAAATGCATCATCATCTTTTTCTAAGTAGTTCAGTTTCTTTTTTCTCTTTTTTGTTTCTCATGCATTTAAACAAAAGAACTTTTCAAGTAGGGAAGCTGAAAAAAACGGGGAAAGGAAACACCAGTAACATTAACGTCCAACAATCGCCATTGTTGAGACTCCGTGAAATTTCATTTGAACATGCACACACACATAACTGTACCACACAACTTATGTTGGCTCTTTGCCTCCTGCCATTATATAATCTTAATGACTGTGTTCATTGTAATGCTGTACAAACTGCATCTGTTTATACTTTAGACATTCAGCAAGTTGTCAGTAGCAAAATAATAGACACTAATGCTGAGGGGAATGATTATTTCTTCAGAGCAAATTCTTCAAAGTTCTTGGTAAAAAGAATTGCCAGATATTTTAAGGCTTTTGACACATACAATCATATGTTTTACCCAGGGAACACTGGGCAATTTAACAATCATGCATTATTATTGATTTCTTTTTGGCCAACTTAGTAGAAAAACATTAGTGTCTCCTTATGTCTATTTACATTTCTTTCAGCAACCATACACGTGAACATCTTTTCACAGTGCTATGGCTTATCGTGTCTAGTTCTGCTTTCATAAATTCTTTTATATGGTCATTGACGATTTTTTTCTCTTCTGTTAAATTTAAATGAAAAGAAACGAAAACTAGGAATTTAGACCACCATGAAAATCCCATCAATAAACATTACCATTGCCTCCTTCCTGCACAGCGTTCCTCATGCCTGGGGTAAATGTGATCTGATGCGATAACAGAAAATCTGCTATGAGATTTTTCTTGAGGCTCAAGCTTACTCAGAGTGCCGACTGTTAATAAAGCACACGATGCTTATAATACATAAAAAATAAAGAATCCTGGGGATAAGATGCTGTATTTGCTTGGATCACCCTCTCTAGTTAAACATGATTAGCTGAGAAGTTGTGTGGGAAAAGCTGACTTCTTTAGCAACATTGCCCCAGCTGCTGGGTCTCATCAGTGAATACAATTTTGATTACTAGAAACACTTACCAGCATGGGTGCTTGGTCTCTCTGCAACCTCTAGGTGTTTGTTAAGAGCCACTAAAGACAAGGAACTGACTTGCTATTCTTAAACAAATAGTAACACGATTGCTTAACAATTGCTCCCCCGCCCCCCAAAAAAAAGCATCAAGAAGAGGGAGGCTTTTAAGAAGGAGGTTGCAAAGGTGATGGACTGAGACCTCTGTGGCTTCAGGTCCCACTGCTGACTGCTGTGTGCCTTGGGGTAAGATATAGACCCTCGTCTGAAACGTAAAACTTAATTGTACTTTCAGGCTTCAGTCAAGTGCATATGGAGAGTATTTGCCGGCTATTTTTGCACTAAAATCCTGATAGCCCTTTGTTGCAGATTGAATGTAAAATGGCACTGTAAAGCTCTTATGTTTGAAAGATTGGTTTCCACCTAGTGGTTTTGTTTTGGGAGGCTGTGGAACCATTGGAAGGTGGAACTTTACTGGAGAAAGTGGGTCACTGGGGCGGGCCTTGAGGTTTTATAGCTTCATCCTACTTCCAGTCAGCTCTCTGTTTCCTGGCTACCCACACGATGTAAGCAGCCCTCGCTTTTTCTCGACACCCTGCCATCCTTACTGTGATGACTGTACTCCTTAAACTGTAAGCCAAACAACCCTCCTGGCTTGCATTGCTTCTGTTGGTCACAACAAAAACCAACAACACAAAACCAACAAAACCAACTGATGCCCCATCTTAGTCTAGTTTCCTGTTGCTGGGGTTAAATATGCCGTCATTTAGAGAAAAATGCTAACCAAGGAAGTTAGGAGACGGGTCATAAGTGTGAACAAACACATCTGGGAATACTAGTGAGGAAAAATATCAACCGAATACTGTCCCCCGACAGGGCTGGACAAGGTTCAGAAGATTTGGGTATCTTGGTAAACAAACAGAAAAACTTTTTTAGAGTTAGATAAATGTTAAATACAGTCCATACATTGACGGAATAAAATCTACAATTTATTGATACAGTGGCTGCCACAGAACTGTTAGTGGTTTTGTCCGAGGAAGAAAGATTATACACTGCAACATAAAAGCTTACGGAGCAACATTTTTATTTCCCCCTCGTGCTCCCTACACATTTTGCTCTTGCAGCGTCATCAAAGTAGCCATTTAGTTAGACAATTAGATACCATGTATGTGGCTTCTCAGCAGGACCAAAGGGTCCATTCTTGATGGTCTCTGCATAGTGGCTCATGGTCCTTAGAGGTAGTGAGTTAATGGATTTGAACGGGTATTGTGTAAGACCTTTGCTACAAGCCAGAGAATGTAAGTTTATCGAATGAAGGTATTTGACCTTCATTCAAGGTCTCTTGGTGGCAGAATGAAGATTCAAACCTCCAGATAATATCCAAACCAGGTTTTTCTTCCTGAAAAAGGGCTTCATTCTGTAGCACTGGCTGACCTAGAACTCATTATGTAGTCCAGGTTGGTCTAGAATTTGCAGCTGTCTGCTCACTTCAGCCTCCCAATGCCAGGATTACAGATGTGAGCATCACACCCAGCTTCCAAACTACGTCTTTAACCACAAAACTCTCTTTTCCCAAGTGAATGTGTAAACAAATGGACGAGCCACATGGCACAGGAATAAATGCAGGGGACAAATATTAGATTCCGTCTCTTCCCCCAGAACTGGCTACTCCAGCCGTTGCACCCAGCTTTTATCTATGCCTATGCCAGCTTAGAGATGCTGGGAGATCAGTGGACCGCACCTATACACGCTATTTCTCCAATCTACTCTCTGCTGATTTTTCTTTCCTGCTTTCTACACTTATATTTTGTTTCTAAACTATTTTATTTTATTCCTGTCTTAGTTTCTTTTTCCTCTTGCTGTGATAAAATATCCTGATACAAGCAACCCGAGAGAAAAGGGATTCATTTTAGCTCACAGTTCAAGACTATTGTCTTATATCTTTGCAAGGCAGGTCAAGGCAGCAGGAGCTTGAAACAGCTGGTCATATTATACCTACAATTAGCAACAGAGAGCAGTGAGTGAATGCATGCCAGTGTTCAGCTCACATTCTCCATTTGTAAAGTGTAGAGTCCTAGTAAGGGATGGGGCCACTCCCAGTGGATAAGTCTTGCCGCTTCAATCGACGCAATCAGGATAATTTCCAAAGGCAAGCTCAGAGGCCCAGGTGATTCTAGATGGCGTGAACTTGACAATTCATACTGACCATCATGCCCCATCATTGTCTTTTTAGCTATACTTCCTGAATTATGTTGTCAGCTGTTGTACTGACCAATGAAACAGCAATTGACTACATCAGAAATTGAAGTGTGACCCGAAGGAACTGAGATGGGGGTGACTGATGGCTTGCCTACAGCATAATTTTTGAAGAGTTCCATCTAAACAGAATATAAAACATTCCACTAGTGATTTCTTTTTCACTTGGATTGCGTGTTGAAATGATAATGTCTTGGACATACTGGGTTAAGTAAAATACGATGCTAAAATGACTGTAGCTATTTCTTTTATGCTTTTTAATATGACTGCCAGAAGTCCACGAAGTCCTACGTAACTTGTGCTCGTGGTTAACGTTACATTTTTATGGGCTACTGCTTCCTTGGGAATTACAGCATGCATCCAAAAGAAACTTGAATTAGTGCATTCCCATTTATGTTTTTGTTCTTTATTCGACTGCACATATGTAACTCAAGCAAGCTATAAAATCCAACACTACATTGTCAGTATTTTTGCTTATCCAGTGTTTTCACAACTAGGAAGACTCAGAGACAATATTGTACTTGTAAAGGAACAAGTTAGCTTGTTTCATGACACCAGTCCCCTGGGTCAGAGATAAAGGACTCTGTTACTCTTCACCTAGTGAGGAGCACGAGCACGTTTGAACTGATCCCTCTGCCTACAAGTCCCACTTGGGCAACGCCGCGGGCCCAGATGGACGCTGCTCGGGCAGATTTGTGAAACAACTAAGGAAGCCAGAGCTGAGGTTCCAGCATGTTCTGAACAAAGACAAGCACTGTAGAAAGGAGCAGACAGGTCAGTCTTAGCCTCATTAGAGTCATTCCCCGGCCATCATGCCATCCTTGTTTTGCTAATTCGTCACCTTTGTGATTAGCTACAGAAACCGTGCTTCTTCAGAAGACAGGTGAGTTTTGTAATTGGGCCCATGCCACAAGAATTTATACCAAAGCTCGTGGCCAAAGATGGATGGCTTCATCCAACAACTTCCAGTTTCCATTTAAATACAGTTCTAAAACAGAGAAGCAGAATGTGTGTTGTGGGGAGTATCCACCTTGTTGTGAATTATGGACGGGCTGCATAATAGCTACCTCAATCTCTGTCAAAGGCAAGTCCTCAAAGACCCAAGGACCTTCTAGGCTCATGGCTTAAAGAGTTACAGGACGCAGAGAGATCAAGAAGAAATTGAGGTAGAAGCTTCCTCCCTGCTGGCTAGCACTCATGTGGAAGCTGCTGGTGGAGAAAAATCCATCATCGGTCTCACCCAGCTTTGGACCATATGTGCTACAATACTGATCCAACAGGGAAGATGTGACCATCACTGCATTAGTGGCACTGCGTTACTTGGGGGACAACTAACTGGGTTTTATTGGATTTGAAGACTGCTGCATGAGAGGGAATACATACCTGACAGTCTAAACTTGCCAAAGGAGTTTATCTGGGGAAGGCATGGATGTAAAGGGGGAACATACCACAGTGGCTTCTCTAAATGACTGTATTGTCAAACCGCTTTCTAAATGCTTAGTCTCTACCCATAAACTAGTGCAGTTCTCAGCCTGGGACAGAGAGGATCCTTTTAGAAGAAAGTGACAGTTGATGCAGAGACTTGTTACTGGTCAAAATGAGATCAATAATTGCTCAGCCTGAAAGAGGACCTCTATCCCCCCCCAGTACTCACCGAGGCTCAGGAACATCATGAAAGAGACAACGGGAAGAGTTTAAGGTCAGAGAAGAGCTGCCTTCAGACATGACATTGAAGTTGCGACCATGAACACACGTCAGCTATGGACACCTGTACAAGATTGGGCCCCTCAACTTTCCATTATCAATGGAGGAGGTATCCCATTGGAGACTCCTTTCGCTTCTGAGAGATTACAGCTATTGTTGTTTGCAAAAAGAGGGGTTTTCATTTTCTAATGGAGTAGCCACTAGGAAATCAGGAAGGAAAGACAAGGGAGAGAAAGAAAAGGGGATATCAGAGGGTAATGGGGGTGAGTATAATTACTTGCAGTGTATGTATGTAGGAAACTCTCAAAAAGAAAAAAAAGCAATTATTCTACTTCCTACCAATACTGCTACCCTGAACACCAACACTTAGACCTTTGGGGACACTCAAGTCATGTTCAAACCACAGCAGGCAATAAAAGACAAAGAATAAACAAATTGGACTTTACAAAATAAAAAAAAAATTGCTTATTGAAGAACCTGTCAGTAAACAGACAAGTCAGAGAATGGAAAAATTATTTAAAAATCATGCACCTGCTAAGGGATGAGTGTTTGGGATAAGAAGCTCTAATTCAGCCACAAAACAGTACAGCTCACCAAGGGTGAAGGACTTGATACACATTTGTTTTTTCCTCCTGAAGATCCACAGCATGTGATAGGATACTCAACATCATTCTTCATTAGATACTCGGGATCAGAATGGCAATTAGGTACTATTCTCATCCATTAGGATGGCGAATACAAGTGGCACCAACAGAAGATGTGAGTGTTGGTGAGGATGAGGAGGTATTTGAGCTTTTGTGCATGTGGGGGAAATGTAAAATCGTCCAGACCCTATGCAAATTGGTATGGCAGCTCCTTAGAAAGTTAAACATAAAATCACAATAGGACCCAGGAATGCCAGTTCTAGGACTCTATCAAATGAATAGAAAGAAGGGGCGGGAACAGACACCCATAGATCAATGCTCATGGCATTACCCTCAGCAGCCAAATGTCCATCAGTGAATGGATAAGCAAAATTACATACATATCTCTTAGTGTAGAATTACATGTATATGTGAAGAGCCACACAATCGAATATTTCTCAGACTCAAAAAGGATGAAATTTTAATATGTAACTGGGTAGCGGTGGCACACACCTTTAATCCTAGTGCTCGAAAAGCAGAGGCAAGCAGGTCTCTTGTGAGTTCAAGACCAGCCTGGTCTACAGAGTGAGTTCCAGGACAGCCAGAGTTACAACAGAGAAACCCTGTCTTGAAAAACAAGAAAACAAAAAAGAAAAAGTAAATAAAAGAAAGTGTAGTATGTGACATGACTTAAAGCCGTTACGTTAAGTGATATAATCTGGATACAAAAGAACAAATGCCATACAGTTCCACTTAGACGAAGCCCTGTCATAATTAGGGTTCCTATTGTTGTGATAAAACGCTATGACCAAAAGCAACATGAGGAGGAAAAGGACTTATTTCATCTTACAGGTTACAGTCCATTATCCAGGGATGTCAGGGCAGGAATCAGAGGCAGGAACTAAAGCAGAGGCCATGGCGGAACAGTGCTCACTGGCTTGCTGTCTGAGGTTTCTCAGTCTGCTTTATTATAGTACCCAGGACCACCAGCCCAGTGGTGGCACTGCCCACAGTGAGCTGGGTCCTCCCACATCAGCTATCAATCAAGGAAATTCACCACAAGCCAATCTGGTGGGGGCATTTTCTCTATTGAGATTCCCTCCTCAAAAATGACTCTAGTTTTGTCAAGATGACATAAAACATAGCCAGCAAAAGTACCTAGAATAGGTAAATTTCTGTGGAGACAGAAATTAATGCCATAATTTCTAGAGGCTTAAAAGTCAGGTAATAGGAAATTGTTTAATGGTCACAGAGTTTCTATTTGGGACAAGAAAAAAAAAATCCTGGAAAGAGTCTCAATCATTGTTACTAAATTATACATGTAAAATGGTTGGGAAAAAAAGGCGAGGTCAAATTTGGTTTTCAAGAAGTGGCACTGGAAAGGAAAAGTCCAAAGTTCTGTGACTGTAACTGGGACAGCAGAAAATAGAGTTCCAGACCCAAGGGAAGAAAGATGTGTTCTCAGGATACTCAGCACAGCTGGCGAGCTCACCCTGGCATCTGTATTGTTTTCTCTTTTCTTATCTGCTCTGGGCTGGTAACTGTGCTTCCTGCACATCTTTAAGTCTGCAGGTGGAGTGTTCAGACCCATGGCTAGCCATCTCAAAAAGGTGTTGACGGGAGTAATAACACTGTGTCCAGTACATGGGAGCACAGAGTCAAAAGTGACTCCAAGCTTCGTGGCTGAAATTATTTTTTACATTATCCATGGACTATATGTATAATGTACATATTTTTATGCTGAAAACCTATCTATCTGACTGTCTGTTTATCTACTGTCTATTTATCTGTGATCACCACAGTCTGATGTTCTGCGACATGTGGTAAAAAGAGCATATGTTAGTTACTTTTCTCATTGCAGTGACAAAATGCCCAACAAAGCAGTTTAAGGAAGGAAAGGTATGTGTGTGTATACATGTATGTGTGTGTGTGTGTGTATATATATATATATATATATATATATATATATATATATATATATACACATTTTTTTATTTTTTTTGCTTCCCGTTTTGAAGAGATTCCGTGCATCACATGGAGGAAAGCTTACCAGCAGGCTCATGGGATCGTTGGTCTTATTGTCTCTTAAATCAGGAAGGAGAGAGAAAGAGAGATGAATGCTCAGCTCATTTCTTCCTTTTTGTTCAACAGTCTAGGGCACCAGCCCACAGGACAATGCTGCCCACAGGCAGGATGGGTTTTCCCTCCTCAGTGAAGCATTTCTAAAAATTCCCTCCCAGACATGCCATGAGGTACACCTCCTGGTTAATTCCAAATCCAGTCCAGCCCACAGTGCAGACTAACCACCACCGGGTGCTCAGTATCTGCAACGTTCACAATAATCCAGTCAGCGTTTGTATGATTGGAAAAGAACGTTCAAAAATAGAACTTATCTCAGTGCCAAGCAAGAGATCGCCACTTTCAATTTAAATGTTACTTCCTCAAACCTTAAATACCATCCCCAGGAGCTTCAGAAGTCAACTTCCTGTTGCAATATCATCCTTTCTGATTTGTCTAACACTTTCCATGCAAAGAGGGAAATACAATGGCCAGTTCTGTTTGATTTTGTAAATGAGATACTAATGCCTTCCAGCTGCGCTGAGTTGTCTTTAACAGATGTAAGACACTAAAACCACCACATCAGAACATAATGAAATAAAGTAACATGTAAGCTAAAATGTAAGCTGTGGGATTAAGAAAGAAATTCCTCCCTAGAATAAAGTGCCTCTGTCCTGTGCATATCCCATGTCTGAACCTTCTCCTTCTCTGAGGATGGTGTTCCAGACACTTGGAGGGGGTGGATGACACCTCCAGGAAGAATCCCTTGCACATCGGAGGTGACCATGACAATCTTTTGGAGAGGCAGAAGCAAATCCTTTGTGGAAGTTCAAACACGAGCCTGTCACCTTTTTGATGGCTCTGCATTGTATCTCCTGGATTTGCTCTCCCCAGAGACAGTGGAAGCCTGTTTGCATTGAGAATTTTTGCCTAGAAAATCAGTTGCAACAAGGAACGAAAAACTGAAACAAACAGTTTCCTATAACCTTTAAGGAATAGCCTTCACATGTAAGAACTGAAGACATCATTTTGTTCAAACTGGGAACAGATTTCAAAATGTCAGAGACAGCTGGGGGAGTCTTTCTTTCAAAGTTCCAGGCCTCAAATTACTTGTCATCCTGGGAGAACAAGGAGAAAAGAACCTGGACTCCAGCTGTTGAAGGAGAAGTTGATGTCTCCAAAAGATTCCCTTTTAAAAGGGGTTATTCCTTTTTTTTTTCTACTTGTGGTGTAACATAGATAGTTGGTCCTTGTGCCTGTTTCTTTACACACAGCTCTGAAAACTCTAGGAACCTCAAGGGTGGTGAGCGTGTTTTCTATGAGAGTGAATAACTGAAGACTGGAAGCCCCTGGATATTTTCAGGATGGCTGATGAATGGTTTAGCGTAATGTTACCATCAATACTAATGGAGGAATAAGATGGGCACTTTTAGCCCCAACTTTTCACTCCAGGGAAAGAAAAGGAGCTGAAGGAAGATAGATCACCAATGGCCAATTAAAAGTCAAGTTTGAAGGTGGTATTCTTCGGTTATTCTTTGGTATTCTTCTGATCCCTGTGGAAGTTTCTGGAGGGTACCACACAAAAGGAACAGACACGGAAACCTCACGCTCCTGATCCATAGTGTTGCCTATGCATCTCTTATCTGATTGCTCATCTGTAGACTTTCCAACATCTTCCAGAACAAATGGGTAAGTATGTCTCTGAGTTCCGTGAGCTGCACATTAATAGAACGTAAGGAAGGGATTGTGAGTGCTCTGATTTTGAGCCAGTGGATCAAAAGAATCCACAGTGAACCCACAGCAAGGGTTTGCAGGAGATATTGGATTGGAAGGAGATGATCTTTGAGGCTAAGGCTTCGACCTGTGGACTGCCTCGAGGTGAGACGATCTGGTGTCCACTGAAGACTTGCTTCAGTGATTGGTATGTCGAGGGAGCCCCACTCATCTGCCATGAGGAGTGCTGTGTTGAGTGGCAGGGTTGGTAGAGCACAGTAGGAACAGAGCAGTTTGGTTTTGTCTTCTTCCACAGTAGCTCTGGTGGACCTTTCTGTTGTCATTCAACCTCAGAATTCATGCTTCACTTAGAAGCTTTGCTTGACTCTAACTCTGTCTGCTCATATAGTCAGTGTGCTGTATGGAAAGGGAATGGGAAGACAAGGCTTGGGGAGAACCCCCAAAGGAAGCCTAGTACCCAGAGGTGAGCATCTTCCCTTCTCAAAGCCTTAGTGCCTGTGCATGCTGTGAAGATGAGCCCCTTTGTTCTCCCAGTGTTGTCTGAAAGTGAACTGAAGTAGTCTTTGATAAAACATCTACTCCAGACTCAGAATTCAGTCACGTTAGAACACTCACACACACACACACACACACACACACACACACACCACCATCAGCACCACCAGCATCACTACCACCACCACCACCACCACCACCCTGATTCTTTGGCTCCATCCCCTTTGTATTCTCACTTTCTTCTCAGTCATGGGCTGTGTGACTTTGCATCTGAGCTAGCATGTTGGCTTCCAGTATGGGCCCATTGCCTAGAGTCTCTCTTCCAAAGACATCAGAGCTACAAGGACAAAGCGCTCTGCAGCCCACTGTATATTGGCTCTGAGCCTCACTGTCCCCCCATGCATGCATCTTTTGTTTGAATGTTTTGATCTGCCCAAGGTGCTGCCATACTCTTTGGTCTGGTACTCACAGCTTAGAGTTGATTGCTCCAAAGTAGTGGCACATCCAAGTTACCCCATCTACAGTACGCGGCTTTCATTCTCTTTCCCCCTCACACCAGAACAGGTGAGCTTCTGTCCCTCATCCTTGCTGTTCTTTTTCCTCTTCTCTTCTTTGCTGCAGTTTCCACGAACTCCCCCCAAGAGCACCATGCATGACGCTCTCTCTCCTCTGTGGTACCAGTCTCAATGTTCAGTGCTTAATAAAGCTTGTGTTCTGTGTCATAGGGGTTCTTCTGCTTTTCTGGGTTAGAACTCCTTAAAGGACTGTCACTTTTGGCTTGGGACTTCAGAGTCATCATAGTGCTCCCAGGATCAACACATCTGGTTAATTAGGAGAGATGAAATGGGGAGTGGAAGAAGAGGGCTCTCTCTGATCCACCCCTAGTCTCTCTCCTGATGCCTGTAGCGTGTCTCAGATAATTTCTTGATACCATTTGACTGTGGGCTTTGCTGACCATTTACTCTGTAATGAGTTTTTATTGAACCCGTGTGTGTGTTAGACACTGAGGCACCATAGTGAAAAAGGAATCTCCTAAGTTCATTTTCTTCTAGAAGCTTTATTTCAATTTGCTCCACAATCACTTGAGGGTGGGCAAGGTGAACCCATGTTCTGAGAAGCCTAGAATATTACAACTTATGAGCTTTCTTGGGTAAAATAAAACACAAAAGTGCAAATACTATAATATTATAAATGATAGGAATATATCATCAACCTTAAAATAATTATATTTTAAACACTGTCAAGTCCCAATAATATTGCAAAATACATATGAATAGTATTTTATTCAGTCACGTACCTACTATTTGGTTTTGCTTATATTTGGCTCAACTGTGTGTGTGTGTGTGTGTATATATATATATATATATATATACACATATATTTTTTATATATGTATACATACATACATATATACACACACACATATATATACACAATTGAGCCAACTATGTATATATGTATATATATACATATATATATATATCCATACACACACACACACATATATATGTATGTATATAATTTTTTTGGCTTCCTAGTCTTCAATTATCAGTCTTGTAGCACATGCCCACACAAGGATTAGAAAGACAATCCAGTCTTTCTGATAGCATCACGGATCAGATTGATTATTTTTATTATCATCGATGGCTTACGAAAAGGATCTTTTAGTTTCCTGATTAGTTATTAATTTCCTGGACTTTTGTGAAACTCCAGCCTATATCTATTGAGTTTTTTTCATGAGGACTATCGGGATTTGTAAACTTTCTCATGTGCTTGTAAATGTCTAAACTGTCTTGAAGCAGGTACCAGAGCAACTGTCCTGTCACCAAGACCTCATTAAGTGGCTTCTCAGGCATTTTCTAGGTTATCACCACTGCTGTCACTGCTTGGTGCCAGATTCTCAACAGTTATCCTTTCATTACTGATGGGGTGCCTCATCCTTCATTAACTGAAGTATCACGCCACCCCCAAAGCCTGTTCTCCCCTCCAGACAACTCTATTTGCTAAGTGACTTACTACTTTTGGTTTTAAAAAAACTTTTCAAAATATTTTCTTCTTGCTATAATTGCTTCTCAATACCTACATGCTTTCTACTGATTAAACTGCTCACTTACGGCTTCTGATCATGTTAACTTTCAGCTCCATTTCCCCTCAGCTTTAAAAAAAATAAATTTAATGATGGCTGCAATAGATATTTTGTCTGTACTCTGAGAGTTGGTAATTTTGCACTTGTTTCGCTGATACATTCCAGTTTTTTTCAAGTTGAAGGTAAAGTGACTTTTTTCAAGGTTTATAAAACAAAGCAAAGTAAAACAACAGCCACAAAAAACCCACTCCATTTTCTTTACACAAATGAAACAAAAAGAGGGTTTGCTTGTGATTGTGTTCATCGAACCATCAGGTATATTCCCGATAGCCTTCCATTTGAGTAGGTGCCTGTGAGAACGACCTCCCACTTACGGTGACGAGCATCTATTCTCTGGTAACGATTCCCACAGTCCCTGTTTCAAACCTCGATTTACTCCTGTGCCCACATGCGGCTGAAGTCTGATGAGGTGGAGAATCTAGCTCTAAACTTTCTAGTCAGTGTCAGAAGGTCAACAGTGGGTGGGTGGCAGCACCCTTGGGACCAGTTCCTTGTCAGAACATAAGACAGAGTGACTCCATACACCAAACACACCCACTTATCCAAGTTGATTCTCAGTCCAACTTCCCACAGGCTTTGTCACATCGCACACAGGTCTTAGCAGGGGCTCTGGCTTGGGACTCCGAGGGAACTTCAAAGGAAGTGTACCCATGGCAAAAGGCACATGTCAGTCCCACGCTGACCAAAGACAGTGCTTCTCTGAGTGAGATCTATGGATCAGTACCATCAGAGTCACCTGGTGCTTACAAGGATGCGAAATCTGACTTCATCCTCCACCCACGAGTCAGAAGTGAGAAGGTCTCCAGAACTGTGTAGTTCTCTGTGATCAGGCGGCCTTCTCTCGGTGCAGTGTGAGTGCTGATCGTTTCCACCACTGGAAAATGTTGCTTTAGAACCCATGGCACCTTGGTGGACCCACATTTGCAACTCTTTTCATTTAGCACCCAGGCATACATCTCAACCAGAGCTTCTCATGCTGTGCCAACATTAAATATTTATGTATGTATCTCTCCATTCATGAACTCGTCTTCTTTATTATCCATATTTATAACCACATAGCCAGACTCTTAAGTCCACTACTTATCGGTTGTTAGGTAAACAAGTATGCAACAATCATGTAAGTGAAATGGACATAGGATCTCATGTAGCCCAGGCTGACCTTGAACCTTTTAGGTAGCCGAGGCTTACCTCGAACTCCTGATACTCCAGCCTCTATTTCCCAAGTACTGGGATTACATGTGTGAACTACCATGCCCAGCTTAAGGCAAACTGTTCTTCTCAAGAGATATAGAAATTTTGCTGTTTCTTTTCTAATTCTAGTTTGTATGCTCATCTTATCTGGTGTAAAAATACTGTAAATGTACTGTGTATCTCTAATTTGGGGGGGCAGTAAATCTATTTTCATTTGATGTGGGTCTGTGGCCTTCTCTGAAGGGTAGATGGGAGACCCTCTGTTTACTGAAACAACTATATTGGAAACATACATTTACTGAAATAATCTCTGTGTCTCTGTCCCCTTGTCTTTCTATGCACAAACACCACACTGTGCTTGAAATAAACACCACAGGCAGGAGAAAACATTGATGGTAATGCTATTCGCTCAATAACACCGAGATAAGAGCCAAATTATTCCACCTACTTAAGTCATTTTTATCCAGCTCATGGAAGGAGGATAATTTAATTTCATGAGATTGGAAGCATTGATTGAGCTGTGAGTCTCTAAGGCATTTATTAGACAAATGAGACCAATGCAAAAGGAATGTATTTTTCATCTTTAATTTCCATAGAAGATTTATAGCCAATCTTGGAAGAACTGAGTTTTAAAATGTCACATTTCTTCCAAGTGTTGACACCCACGGAACATTTCAGGCAATGACACAAGCGAGGAAGTGAATGACCAGAGCTGCCTTGGGTCTGAGCTGTATCGTCGCTCCTCAGAACTTCATCACTGGGAAGCCTCAGCCACAGAGACGAGGGGCTGCTGAGCCATTTTACCACATTCAACCTGCTCAGAGCTTCCGGTACTAGAACAGTCAGTGTAGGGTGCACCAGCAACACGTGATGCTGTTTTTCTCCTCCAAAATGAAAGAACTATTACAAAAATTTAATTAAGTTTTAATACACGTCTCAGTTTGGGCTTAGTGGAGATGAGGATGGGAGAGCATTTGTCTCCATGTGTCAAGCTTGCTCTAGTGTTTAGCACCAGGGAACCACACTCGGGCTTCCCCTCACTCTCTCCCAGACCCTGTCTATGCCCTCAACCACCCTCGAGGCTTTCAACCCATGCAGCCGTCTTCCAATTCCAAGCTTTCTCATTTTCCTCTGCTTACACTAAAGGTGGGGGCATCTTCTCTGGGAGTGGAGAGCTGGCAAGGCCAGGGAGGAGAACCCCATGCTGAGGGTGCGACTCCGGCGCTGTGGGTGCAGTGCCCACGCCAGGAAGACATGACTCATGTCCTCACGCCTCCCTTCCAGAACCGGAAATGCTATCCTCCAACTTCTCTCCTTGGTTATCCTCTTCACTGTCGCCCGAAGCTGAGAAGATCCTGGAGCTGAGCTTCCAGTAAGTGTGCTCACCTCCAGTGGACCTCAAAGGCAGCCTGGGCCTGCACACAAGAGCTAAGGAGAGGCCAATGAACAAGTGGGTTTCCAGAGTCGGGGAGAATGGCTTCAAAGCCAAGCTCTGCCTCTTAGAGGATGTAACTGGTCTCAGTTGCCCCATTTCCTTGTTTGGAAATGGCAAATAGTATGGCTATAGTAATCAAAGTTCATAATTCTATAAACATGGCATTCTACCTGTCCTATTCTGCTAATGCTTACCTGTTTTCCTCTAAATTTATTATTGTAACCCAAAGCCATTGGATCACTTTTAATTCTTTTCTCTGTCCAACCGTCTTTGGTCCTAGTACAGTCCAAGTATGCTCATGCCACACATATGTAACTCTTCAGACCCCAGGGCTTTCATGGTGGCTCTAGGCCGTCTGTAGGCTGATGGGAAGGGTGTGACAGATGAGGACTCCCAGTACCTACAGGCATCTTTCCTCATACTGAGTATTTTTATACTCCTAAAGAACATGGGACATCCTGTCCACATGAGATGACATAGGACCATTTTCTCTTCCTTCGTCATTGAAACGGAGCCACAAACTCTGGAAACAACACAGGAATGCTCTGAAAGATAGCAAAGAGATTTGGAACGACTGGGCAGGGGGCAACATAGATCAAGGAATTTCAACTTGCCTCCCAACTGATGTCCTGGCATTTCCCAAACCCAAACCCAGCAAGAGGAAGCCTCTGAGGGAGGCCCACTGCTCCCTGAAGCTAGACCAGAGATGCTCTGACTTCATCAGACCTATCACACCGGTGAGCAAGGAGGAGTCCTAACAACAATAGGCCACCAGGGGGAGCTCCTTGTCAACAGGGGATAGAAGCAGCTACCATGAGGTGGGAATAATAGGAATCACCCAGAATGGATCCAAGAGAGAAGACAAGAATGGAGGGGGGAAGGGTGTGTGTGTGTGTGTGTGTGTGTGTGTGTGTGTGTGTGTGAGAGAGAGAGAGAGAGAGAGAGAGAGAGAGAGAGAGAGAGAGAGGGCGATCTGTTGAACAAGAAGAGTCAACAGTGGTATCACTGAATACAAGAAGAAAAATAACAGAGTCTAATAAAAGGGTTTGAAGAAATAATGGTTGAAAACTCCACAGATACACCAAATTACGGGTCCAAGATAAGGAGACAGACTCAAATGTAAACTCCAAAAGAAATCTGTGCCACACTATGTTTGGAACTTTAATATTTATTAGCATATACTAATAACATAATAGGCTTCACTGTGACACTTTCACACATATACAAGGTGTATTTCAATCGATTCACCCCTCTAGCACCATGCCTCGAAACTCTGACAGCTAAAGACAGAGAAAGAAAACTCTCAAAAGCCCCCAGGCATGTTCATCCTACCCAATGGGGACTATGGTTTTAATGGCATCTTAATCAAAGCCAGCAAGGCAATACTTTAATAGAAATAGATTATTATAAGATCTAGATAGGGAGAGTAGTGCCTGGGGTAGGCAAAACAACCTTGACTAATGAGAATAAAGAAGGTATCCTGTCTGGGAGTCAGTCTTACAATATAGCATGGTCATCAAACCTGAGCGCTATTGGCGGAAGGGCACACCTCCGGATGAATGGGACTGCGTGAAGAACCCAGAGACAGCCACCCAAACCTGTCTGAGAGTTTTTTTTTTTTTGGGTACACAATTCACTAAAAGAAGGCTTTACAATGGTGTTCAGGGAACTGGTCACCAATAAGCAAAATAGTAAAATTTAATCTAAAATTATTAAAAATGTTAAATGTCTATAGAACGTTTAACGCAATTCCTGGAATCTAGGGTTAGACAAACAATGCTTAGAATTGTTATCACAGGCACCTGCTCATGGGAGAAAAATTGGCACACTGCCTGTGATCAAAATAAGGAATCCATGTGGGGAAGATAGGAATATCAGCTACGTGCCTGGAGAAACATTTGCAAACCACACATCCAAACTGTGTAAAGAACTCTCAAAACTCAATAGTCAAAGATTATTAGAAACTGGGTACAAGACCCAAAGAAGAGATTCCACCAAGGGGAACCTAGAGCTGACAAGAAAGCATAGGCCGAATGCCGGCAGCCATTGGATTTGTAAGTATTAACAACTCAAATACTCATGGTGGGTTATTTAATAGTCAGTTCTAAAATCAGCCCGAACTTATTTCAGTAGGGGATAGCTAAGCATTCTGCGGTGGTACACATAAGCTAAAGCACCAGTGGGAAACCCAAAAACGTGCACTGGTGATACTTGCAGAGCCTTGTAGGCACTCCTGAGATTATAAAGAAATAGTCTGAGAGCAAACAACGACAGCAGAACCAACCACGCAAAGTAACAGAACATTTATTCAATGCTTATACGACATTTGTAGAACATTCATGTATGTAGTGTGGCAAAATTTCAGGAGTGGAGTAGGGTGGCTGCCACTCCTGGCTTGGATTGGGGAGGGGGTGAAAGGAGGAGGGTGTTCTCAGCCAGGGGACCGGGAGAGAGCCCATCAAGTGTAGGGAACAGTCAGTGTTTTAACTGTTAAGGTGGAGACAGGGATATATGGGTTGATGAAAATGTACAGTAGCGCCACCCCCTGTATATCACACTCACACTCAGAGAACTTAAGTAACTAAAACTGAACAAATGTGAATAAGATAAAGAGATTAGGGGCTGGAGAGATGGCTCAGTGGTTAAGAGTACTGGCTGCTCTTCCGAGGACCTGGGTTCAATTCCCAGCACCCACATAACAGCTCACAACTGTCTGTAACTCCAGTTCCAGGGGATGTGACACCCTCACACAGGCAAAACAGCAACGTACATAAAATAAAAGTAAATAAAATATTTTTTAAAAAAAGATAAAAAGATTATGTACTGGTTATCTAATTAAACTATAGTTTTGAAAAAATGTAGCCTCAGGAGAATTAGATAAAATATACTTAAAAATTCTTGGCTAGCCATTAATCACTGATAATGTAATTATTTGTTAGTAACAATAACCTACTGACCATTGCTTAGCAGTGCATCTGGATCTACAGTTATCTCAGCAGCATTTTAATTCTGAAAATAAAGCTCCTACTGCACTCCCTCCCTGGAAATGCTGTGTTTGGGGGCTTCAACAAGATTCCCGATTCTGCAAGGACAGAGTGCCTTCCGTTCTTCTGTTCCTCACCTCCTGGAGCCATCCTAGCAGCTTTCTTGAGATTGTTTTTTTTCCAGGAGGGCTTGGGATTGCCAGGCTGCAGACCCTCGCTGGCAAATATTAAATTCTGTTTCTTCCCCCTAGAAAATGGAATGAAAAGATTCCTCCTCACTTGGCTACATTGCCACTGATCCCTAAATTTTTGCGGAAGGAAAATGCAGGCAGTTTAGTAAGCTGTGGAATATACCAGACAACCTTAGGGAGGGTAGCCTGCCTGGAGGTGGTCCGCAGGTGTTAGTAGGGAGCCCCCTAGTGGCAATCAGGCTGCTCTGTCGATTCCCACATGTCAGTGTTTTTAAGGGTGTGGGTAGGCCACAGTAGGAGGCCACAGACCCAAAAGTATATGGGCAGCACAAATTGTACTTGATTGGATTTTTAAAAAAGGATACAAAGTTGGGTGGATAGGAAAAGGGGGGATCTGGGAGAACTTGGAGTGGGGAGGTGAGTGAATATGGTCAAAGTACATTGCATGAAACTCTCTAAGAAGAAAAAAAAATAAGAAAAATTCCATGACTGGAATTTAAGGACACTGTTGGAGAATCACGTAAAGAGTACCTTAGGAACTGTTTTGACACAGATATAGATGACACGTGTTGGGGCAACCAAGGTTAGTCCAGGATAGGGTTTCATTGAGTTTGTCCTTAGCACGCGAGTTTTGTGTGAGCTGTCACACCGATTGATTGGGCACACCGGGACCCTGAGGTCCTCCAATAACTTCTACTGTGGCACCTAGAGCCCGTAATCTGTGCTGCAGCATGGATGGGAGGAATTCTTCCTCCAGTTGCAGTCAGAGATCATTTGACTTTGGAGAGGGGTTAGCTGATGCACACAACGAAGTTCTCGAGCAATGGAGGCGGGATAGCGTTCACAGCTGCTGGCAGTCTTGCTTTGGGAAAGACCTAACAGCCAGCAGGTGGGATGGAGTGAGGGTGCCCACTTCAGTCCAAAGGGCAGGGAGAGGATTCTAATACAGAAAATAGTATTTTTTGTTCTGGAAAACCATCAGCACATTTCAGATTTTTTTGGGGGGGGGAGGTACATCCAGTGACAATCATTTCAGGATGCTATTTTGGCCATAGGAAACCAGATGGGCCTAGTGAAGGGCAGAGGGGTGGCAGTGTTAAAAGGAGCCTGTGAGTCACTCAGACTTTCCCCAGGAGGTGTTAGGAGAGAGCCAGTAAAGGAAGCTCCAGAGCTGATGTTTTCTTCACAGTCGTCGGAGTATCTGGCTGCGTCTGGTGCTGTGAGTGTGGGCTAGGGTTTGGTGTCGTTATGCGGCATGGATCATAATTAGCATACTGTATGCTGGAAGCTGAGACCAAGTGGTTCATGAACTTTTGTGTAAAAGTCTCTGGAACTGCATTCTAAAGGAATGCAGTCAATTGGAACCATGTTCTACCAAGTGTGAGGATTCTGTGGAAGTCTTTTCACAACGTGTCAGACATGGTCCCTGTTATCAGAATTTGACATGTAGTCGAGAAGATGCATCACACACAGAAGCAGAGCTAACTAAAGAAACAGGGCGGTAGAACACCCACCCATGTGTCGCAGCCAGTGGACACTGCAGAGGATGCAATGGGTTCCCGTCTCTTCTCATTCAGAATGGCCAGCAAGGGGGTGGGGCATGGTCTGGAGCATGGGAAAAGAGAATGATGAAGTTAAGAAGAAGGAATCACATTGAGATGCCCAGATGCATAACTCTTTGAGCTTAGGTGCGAAGGCAAGAGACCAGTCAGGAGTTCCATTGGCTACAAGTGACAGAGGCTAGCGTGGTGGCTTAAACTGAATGAGTGATTGTTTATCTCTTGCAAGCTGACATCTTAATATATGTCATCAGAGTAATCCCAATCAGCTTGCCTTTCTGCTCAACCCTTTTGAGTTCATGGCTTTGGTCCTAAAGGTCTTAGCTGATGTTCCCCAGTTGGCCTGTCACTCCAGCTTAGAATGGGTGTAGTGGAGCAGAGGGCAAAGGCACGCAGCCTTGGACCCTGTCCCTCAGAGGGAGTTTCTGTAGAAGTCCTGCCCAGAGACTTCTACGTTCTCCAGCAGTGTGCGTGGTGGTCCCACTTGCACTGGCCAGACATTCAATAACACCACGGGCAAAACAGAGGCTCTTCTGCCTAAGACAAGGAGCCCGGGAGTGTGGGACAGGCAGGGACATGTAAAACATGTTGGAAGGCTGAAATATGAATGGAACTGAAATCTGCTATGGTTTCAGAATGCGACAGTTAATTGTTAACTCTTTAAATTTTAATAGCATTTTATTGATTTTATGTGTGTTTGCATGAATGTGTGTGTCTGTGTGTATGTGTGCGCGTGTGCATGTGTGTATGCGTGTGTACACCACAGTGTGTATGTGGATGTCAGAGAAGCATGAGAGTCAGTTCTTTCGTTCCTTCATGTGAGTTTCAGAAGTTAAGCTCAGTCATCACATTTAGCAGCAGGCACCTTTACCTGCTGACCATCTTGCCATCCCTCATTCATCAATTCTTTGCAGATTTGTTCTTTCCATTTTCTTTTTATGGCAAGAAGAGATACTGGCTCCAGTGAATTGATCAGAAGCTGTGAATGGCTACCGCCACACCTTTCCACTTTCGTCTGGAGCGCTGCCCAGAGGATGTGTGGTTTACACCAGCTCCAGCCATTGCCCTTCACAGGTGAAGGGACTGTGGGCAAAGGCTCATTAGTATTTCACGGAGCCTGATGCAGTCAAGGTTTATCGACACTCAGATCTCTTCATGAGCTTCGGTGGGGGTGGAGACTTGTAAATGATTCTGTGAATAACCGTGTTTCCAGGGTCTCTAAACTGCTGTGACAGGGCTGTAGCTTCCACGCTGTGCTTCCACCTGGCCAGCACGTTGTTACCAACCCGGCTTTGCTGGGGACAGTGGCTTCCACCTGCACAATGGCCAACCCCCAGCCCTGAGCCACCAAGGTGACACGTGTGCTATAATCTCCACTTCTCTTGATTATGGTAGCAATTAACTATCTCAACTTCTCTTGATTATGGTGGTAATTATGGTGAAACTTCTGTGTCACATCTGGCCAGACTTTGTGTCCTATCAACTTCATGAGAAACGCTTGGACTATATCTTTCCTGAGTAATCACTTCCCATTAAGGATCAAGGAAGTTACTGTGACCTTAGCTTTGATAAACGTGTCTCCTCTCTAATGATAGTCTTAATTTCCCCTGAGATCCTTTGGTGACTCTGGAATATGGACTCCAACTCTTGCATTGTGTAGTGAAAGGTTTTTGATCATATAGGTATCTCTGGCACACAGGAAAAGACAATCAGCTTTGAATTAACCTATTCTCTCATTCCACAAGCCTTCTTTGATGGGTACCAGGTACTAGCTCTTCTATTAGGGCTCAAGGGGTTACTAAGTAAGTAAACATGATCTTTGGGCTCAGAAAGTTAATAGATGATGGATCTACCCTTACTGCCTGGTCTGCCACACCCGTCAGTCCAGTTTGTTATCCCTTCTGGAATTCTAGAACAAACCACTATTGGATATGATACCTCTAATTCTATGATACCTCAAAGTACACATTTATTGATTTTTGCCAACTTTGAAAGCCTTGTACCAGTCAGATCCTCCCTGCTCTCTTTCACCCTCACGTCTACCCTGTCTTCAAATACTTTTGAGTCTTTCTTTTGGACGTATGTGTTCCAAACCCCAAACCATTGCCCCAGTTCAAATTTCATAGTTTGGTTATTGCATTAAGTCCTTGTTAGGCTTCTTTCCCTAGCCCTATGATCTCTCTCTTTTTAAAAGATTTGTTTTCTATAAAATGCCAGAAGCAATTTTTCTTAAATGATTTTCAACACCAATCTTTAAAGCCCTTCACTAATTTCTCCCAACTCCAGCTTTATTCATTTTTTATTTGACTAATTTACTTTGGTCCAAGGTTTGTTTATGTGTTTTTGTTTTGTTCATTTATTTTGGTGCTGGAGCTTGAACCCAGGTCTTGCAAATGCCATCCTCATTTCCACCCAATGCCATTCACCTCCAGCCAGTGTCTCACACATCTCCCACCAGAAGCTCCTGTCCCATTCTGTCAGTGTGTTGCTTGCTTTTCCTGTTGTGTTCCCACATGCCAAACTTTTCACCTGTCACATTCTTTATTCAGTGTTCTGTTCCAATCCAGTTCACCTGGAGAGACCATGTCAGAGAATTCTCCCCATAGGAGACATCTCTGGGTTCTTTTATCGATTTAGCCTCAACATATGTGTGGCATTTGGAGAATAATTATGCATTTGTTGATATGTGATTATGCAGGTCCGTTGACCTTGCCTCCCCATGACTGTCCTTTCCCATGTTGGAGAAATTAAAAGCATTTTCCCTTTACCTTCAGTAAAGGTACGACTTTCAGTCTTCAAATGAATGTTGCTGACGGATGCTTGCCATGTTTGACTCCATCTACAGTCTCGGTCTGCCCAACCATATTTTGTTCTGTTCCCTTTGTGAGTTATCTCAGTGGTGTTTGGTTGTGGGTCTAGTTCTCTAAAAGGTCAGTTACCTTCACACAGAATAACACACAGGGGAAAGATCCCTTGCGTGGATGCCTACTTCATCTTCTCTGTTGTGGACTGAATGTTTGTATCCTTCATAAATGTATGTGCTAGAGTCTTCACTGGGGGAGGTCCTTTAGGGAGTGATAGGGTCCGGTGGATGGGGTCCTCTGTGAATATGGCTAGTGCTCTTAGTAACACTGTGGAGTTCAGACCCCATAGAGGAGTCTGCATCCTAGAAGATAGTCCTCATTTGAACATAGCCCTGCTGTACACTCCAGAACTATGAGAAGTACACTTCTGCCATGTAAGGCACTATGCTAGTTACTTTTTGCACTGCTGTAGCAAAATACCTGACAGAAGCAACTAAAGCGGAAAAGGAATTAATGTGTTTTGTGACTTCGTAGAGCATAGCATCTCAGTGAGAAGGCACAATGCTGTTAGTGGCTTGGTCTATAAGGCAGGAGCTTCTTCATATGGCTCAGACCAGGAGGCAGGAAGCACAGACCAAAAGCAGAGGCAGGTGGAAGCTTCGAGGCCCATCCACAGTGCCCCTTTGCAGCTAGCTGCTATGTCCCAAAGGTTCCACAACCTCCTACACAGAACCGCCTCTTGAGGACAAGGTATTTGAACACATAAGACTGCGGGGACGTTTCAGATTCGAAAATGGTAGGAACTCAGTTTGCGGGACTTTGTTATTGAGCCCAATGCAGCTGAGATACTCTCATATCAACCCTCTGAAAGTAAGTTGTCTCAGTAGCCTGTGCAAGAGAATGTGCGGAACTCAGTGTAAACCCATTATCAATTTAAATACACTTGGTTATGAATTTATGGTGGTAGATTAGTAAAATGACGCCCATTAATAGCACATATTAAAATTAGAATGAATAAAAAAAGACAAAAGAAGGTTATGCCAAGATGGGATCTATTATGCTTCAGTAACACGCACATACCAACATCTCAAAATCTAAGGCAACCACTTCATGCGTACTGAACGATGGGTAATTCTCAGAATAAAGCTATGACAGTGGTAACTCAGCAACCCAGGATACTGCTGCCTGAAGCGTTCTCTTCTCGTATCCTCATAGTTGGCAGGGAACAGCACAGTTCTTAAGTGCTTGGCTCAGAAGGGACATATATCACTTCCATGCGTAGTCTGTGGTTCAGGACAAGTCACACAGCCTTGCTTAACTCTGAGAGAGTGGATGTTTAGCGAGTAGTATCTGTGTCCAGATACAGCTTTGCTCCACAAGCTGAGAGGGATTTCAAGGTTATCCAACAATCTGAGCAAGGTCGACTGTCTGACGCAATGTGCTCTAGACAGCCTTCTAGGAAGTGTCTGTGCTTTTAAGTGCTCAGTCCCCAAATCACTGAACTTATGTGCATCTGTGATAGAGAATGATGGCTAATTCTAGATGTGGTCGCGCAAAACTGTAATCCCAGGATTCTGGAGATGAAGGCAGGAGGATCAGGAGTTTGAGGCCAGCCTATGCTACATAACAAGACCCTCCTATCTCAAAAAATGCTGGGTAAAGAGAATCATAATTAATTGTTGTTCAATCAACTTCTTCCCCATGAATAAATCATGCTTCTTAGTACGGTCACCCATTCATTGCTTCACCCCGACAGAGAAGACACTGTCATTTCATCATTATCATACATTTGTGTACATAATGAATGTCCTGTGAGAAAGAGGTCTGACTTCCCCTACTTGGGATGTTAAAGTTTTATGTGCAACAACATAAAATTTGTTTCTGTAATTGACAGATGTTGAGTTTTATGTCTAAGATGACCGACATGAATGTATACATCATCGAGACGTGTTGAGCAACTCCCGGTAGCTTATAACTCCAAATTATAGTGTTCTCTGCTCTAATTCCAGATTCCACTGTCATTTTAACTATTCAGCTGTTTCTCTGAGGATATATCTTCAGACATACCTCACATTGCTATTTCCCATTTCTTACTTCCTTCTTCAAGAATGCTTCAGGTCATGCATTCAATTTCTATTGTGAAAAAATGAAGACCGAGACCTCAAATTCACCAATCTCTCTTATGTCCACTCTCCTAACTACCCCACCAATGTAATAAAATTTCTCACAAATTTTCTTAAGTTAATAGTCAGCATTTATATCATTGTAACCACAGGAACACAGCAAGGCCAAATGGTGTACCACGATTATGTTTACCTTATTGTGTACCTTTTTGTTTTTCCTGGAGTTTACTATGGAGTTAGTCTCAGATTTGTATTGTTTCTCTAGCTTTCTTTATCACCGTAGAAATTCATTCCTCTGTAGCCAGAAACTATTCTCCCAGCACAAGTACATTCACTCATTTAATTTGTAGCTCCCAGGAGAGAGTCTATAGAAGGCCCTGCATCTCTTTCTTCTATGTTCACCATCAGGGACCTGAAAGCTTGCTGAGTATCTTCTGCAGACCACTCTGCCAACTGCATTTTTTCCTAGGTATTCCAGTTGGAGGCATTCATAGGTCACACCTCCTTTTAAATTAAAAAACAAACAAACTATTTATTTAGTTTGTATGTGTGCTTTCCCTGCATGTCTGTGTGTGCATTATGCACATGCCTGGTGTCAGCAGAGGTCATAAGAGGGCACCAGATCTCCTAGAACTAGAGTTACCAATGATTGTGAGCCACCATGTGGGTGCTGGGAATTGAAACCAGATCCTTTGTGAGAACAGCAAGTGCCCTTAACCACTAAGCTACCTCACCAGCCTACATGGGATTTTAAAATGTGGAAACAGAGACCATTATGTTTCTGGCAGGGCCTTTCCCAGCAAGGGCCAGCAAGTCCTGATCAGTGATGTGATGGACTCTGAAATGGTGCTAATAGTACCCACAACGCCATGAGCAGCCATGAGCTCCTGTGTGCTGTAGCTGGCCTCAGGCTATGAACTCTTGGGGCTCCTGAACGCTAGCAGAGAGTCACAGGGAACAGCCCTCCACAAGCAATGACTTCTGAAGGGGGGTGGGGTCTGCAGATTAAGATTTCAAGAAACACCACCATCCTGTTTTGTTTTCTCTTCTTGTAACTACTCAGTGACCCATGCTAAATCTCCTTCACTTTGAAATAGAGAGATTCCTGTTTTCTTGGTTCCTGACCCATGGACATGGTTCTCAATTTGAATGAGAAGAATTCCCCCTGGGTGAGATGCTGAAATCTAGGTGCTCTGAATGAGAGGGTCCAAGGAGCTGTGCTCAGTTCACCAGCCCCACCTTCTGTTGAAGGTCTGCTGTTGGACCTTTGGAATCATTACAGACTTTTGTTTTTGAGACAGTTTTGCAGGATGACCTGGAATGGGCCAACTCTTTGCTTCAGTCTTCTGAGTGTTGAGGCTACAGGCATATACCAACACACTAATCCTGTCTAAAGACTTTCTAAAACAAAGGGTCCCATTTGATGGCTATTATTTTGCCTCAATCCCCTCAAGTTGTGTAGATGATTTTGCTTTGTGGGATGATACCGATTTTTTTTGTTGTTGTTTCTTTGTTAAAAATTGCCCATCTTTTTGCCCCTTTAGACACTTTCTGGGAAGCTTGTGTGAAATTTCATTTGACTTTTTCAGTCTTTCATTGTTACTAGCATTTAATTTTTTTAATGCCTTTTCCATCTACTGGATAACCCCTTTCTTGTGGTATACTTTTTATGCATTCAGCTAGTGGCAGTTCCTTTACATTTCGTTTCGTATTGTTTAGGGGCCTCTTTTCCCCCACCCCACCACCCCCATTTTGCTTGTAGTCATTATTTTATATTCCAGGCAAAACCAGGTGCATTAGGCTTGGAAAAGACAAAACAATTTTTTTTTTCTCCTCTGAAGTAAAAGAGAAAAAAAAAGCTAGGTGATGACATAAATACCTTAAGGTAGAAGAGGCAACACCGAGGATGCACAGATGTCCGGAAAGTGGGAGGCTTTGCTTCTGAAGTATCCAAGTATCGTACAGACAAAAGCTAAAGAAGAGACGAAACTGAGAAGATCAGCAATGCAGCAATCAACACCAGCTGATAACACCGACTCGCACTGCGGCCTCACCTGAAGCTTACATTGTGCGGCCAGCCCGCTCAGCCTTTTCTACTTAGTGTTAGGTGCGATGGGGCAAGACAGAACGGTGCTTCCTGTTAGATGTTGGCTAGAGGTAAGGTAAGGGGCAAAAAGTAAAGGGACAATTCGGATAGAGGCGTAAGGGAGCCGGGGAGATGACGTTTCTGTTCAGATCTGTGACCAGGAGAGTGTTAGTAGAAGCCGAGCCGAGGAGATCCTACTGAGAATGGGCCCCTGTTCTTCAGTCTTGAAGGAATGGAAACTTGTAAGAATGCAAGAGGGCACTGAACAGACATACAATTCTTCAGTTGAATTCGTGAGGGAGAAACACCTGGGGGGGGGAGGTGCTGTCAAGTGACCAACGTGGGTGACCCAGGAAAAAATCATATAAGGAGTCCTGCTTCAACTCAGTGAATTCTACAGTGGAGTGCAATGTAAAGCATTAGTTCTGGCAAGGACCTTCGCTCACCTGGTGATTCACCTGTGAATACAGCAAAACTCCAAATCGAGGAATAACGCACCAGGAGACACCAGGACCGCAGCGAGCCCCCCTCCACCCCCCCAAAGAAAAATTGCAGACCATGACATCATTCCTTCTGGTCTCCCCTCACCTGCTCGCGCCTGTCAATCATACCACCAGATGGCAGTGTTGGCCTACGATCTAGCACATTCTCCAGTCCTGGGAAAGCTTGACCTGAATATAAAACTTCCCTAATCACCACATCTGATTCTCCAGCAGAACAGCGCGCGCGCGCACAATAACACACACACACACACACACACACACACACACACACACACACACACACACACTGCGCATCCCAAAGAGGCCAACAAGGCATCTCACCACATTGCGTGGCCTGCAGGCCAGACATCGGTGCTTATTAAAGTTTGATCTCAGGAAACAACTTCAAAATGCGGAGTCCAGTAGCGCTTTGCCCACCCTCCTGCCACACCCTGTGCTCCCCACCCCGCCCCCTCCAGTCCCGCAATCGCGGACGCGGAGCTTTCCTCTAGCCGCAGCGCCCTGGCTGGCAGCGTGGCGCGGAGGTGGCAAGCTCCGGGGACCCACGCAGCGTCTGTCTGCTTCGTGCCCAGATGGCAGGGGCTGGAGAGGCCTCCAGAAACCTACAACGCAGTGGCATTTCCCCAACTCTGGTCTCTGTCACCCGCCCTGGCCATGCCAGTTCTATAACTGTGGTTTCCGAGGGACTCTACCCATTCAGGAACTTCCAGGGGCAGCTTGGGGCCGTGGAAGGTGGGAGGTGGTGGCATGAAAATAGAAAATAAGGCCTAGTTAGGAGGACCACGCCAGGGTTAGACTGTCCCGGGATCCCAGGTGTCCGCCCTATTGGTATCGCTGCTAATAACAGACCATGCCTTGTCTGGGGCAGTGTGTGGAAGGCACAGGCGCCTGCCAGAGAGAGACCCTCTGGCTCTCAGGAGCTTGCACCCAAAGGTCCAGGGAGGACTGTTCTCGGTCCTCAGCAGCCAGACCTCGGTGGTCCCTTCTAGGGTGCCTGGGCAGGCGTGCGCTCACGGTGCACACTGCCCAGCGGTGCAGTGCTCCCTGCGGGCCTGGGCTGGGCCCCCTCGAAGCGGCCAGACGGTGCCTCACAGCGGGTCTGCTCCTGCCGAGGTCCTCTGCTAGGCGCAGCTGGGCCCGGGAAAGGAAGAGGCTGATGAATTTTTCATCGCGATTTCCTTGGCTGTCGATCTGAAGGTAGTTTCTGGGGCAGGGGCCATTAAGGACCTGCCTGTGCCAAGGACAGCCCCTCCCCCACCGCTCTAATTACTGGTGGACATGAGACTTGGATCCTGTCCCCCTCCTCCCCCAGGGCGTGTCTTGGTCCCTCTGGCTTTGTTTGATTTCCAAGCATTGGGCAAATGAGGAAAGCAGGATGAGGAAAAGCGCCTGTCTAGTTTAATAGCATCTGTAGACAGCCTGCCTGGGCTCTGTCTGGAAAAGGTGCACGAAGGTGCTCCTGCTCTGACCTCTGGTGGTTTGTGGGCCTCTGTGGAGATGGACTGGGACTAGGGGCAGACATGGGGAAGACAGAGGTGAGCCGAAAGGAAAGGAGTTAAATACCTGCACATAGGAGGCAGAACGCGGGCTGAGTTTAACTTTGAATTCTGGAGGGGAACACAGGCACATAGGTGCAAGATGTGTATCTGAAACTACCCAACACACAGGTAGGCCTACTATAGGTCCGAAGCTGGCCAGTTTAAGACCCTCTTCTATAAAAATATGATACAGATATATCAGGGGAAATCACTATCAGATAAGAAAACCGAAGAGTTTTTTTTTTCCTTGAGTGGGAGTGGGCGGAGGAGGGCTGTGTGTTAGCCCGGTCTTCGTCACATTGATTGTTTTCGCATAGCTGTAAGTTAAAAATACATACGAACACAGCACTCGTACTGTTGTGTTCAACATTGTGTATGGAGATAATTTAAAAATACAGTTTTCCATTAAAAAAAAAGAAGGTAATGCATGTGTTTGTAAGTTTGGAAGAAATAAAGACAATCAAAAAAATCACTAGATTTATAATCTTGCTATATTTCCTTAATTTTTTTCTGGGAATACTTAATTTCCTTGAGAGCAGGTACTATTTTTGTAAGCATAGTCATTCAATAAACACTGATAAAATAGATTATAACATGACAATTTCCTTGATCTCAGTGTGGAGCTGGGCGTGGTGGCTCATATCCCAAGTCCCTGCACCTAGGAGGTGGAGACGGAGAATAAAGAGTTAAAGGCAGTGTTCCTGTTCTAGGCAGGACTGAGCTGTATGTAGGTAAAGGTGGAGTCCCAGACCGGGCTGAGTTATATTTGAGTCTACTGGACAAATAAACAAAGGTAGAAACATCTTAAGGTGTCAACTCCCAACACTCAAAGTCAAAAAGCCAGCACAGTGTGGGACCCAGTATTCCCCATCTCCCAGCATCCTCTGTGCACATTATTCGACATCTCCCCATCACCAGCTTTCCTTTGGTGGCTCTGCCTGGGGTTCTAGGACTGTGAAATTCCTCTTCAGCTTCCTCTCTGAAAATCTGTAGAGACCCTGGTAGCTCATCTCATTCTTTTCTGTTGTCTTGCTCGGAGGTTTCATTGAGTTAATTTTAACACCTGTAACACCTGCTACAAAGAACAAAAACCGAGCCTACATTAGAGTTTCCCCCTGAAACATTAAGTGGACAAACTAAAGACGGAGCAACAGCTACAGAGTTTTAAAGAAAAGGTGTCATTTGTGAACCATGAATGTTTGTTGCTTGTTAAATTAGCCTTCACATTTAAAGCCACAGGAAAGACTTTTTTTTTTTTTTTTTTTTTTTTTTTTTAAATCAGAGAAGAGGATGTGCCACCTGGTATATTTCTAGGGGGAAAAGAAAGAGGGAGGACTTCCATTTCTGGCTCTGAAGGAGGAGTGCAGAATAAGTCTTGTGCTGAAGAACCAAAGCTGAATTTAAAAATAAAAGTATAAAGTATTAGCTTGAGAACATCAGAGAGCAATCAAAGATGCAGAACTAGAAGGATAGAATGGCACGGAGGGCAACGCATCCAAGTGAATCCTTTCTAGCTCCTCCTGTGCCCTGGGAGCGTTTGCCGAGTCATGTACTGCCACTGGGGTGTGGAATCAAAACCGGGAGTGACAGCTCATCGCTTGCCTCAGTCAAAAAAATTGGAGTTCAGGATGTGAGGTTGCCAGGACTTGATGGACCATGAACACAGAGAGAAGGGGACCAAAGAAAATGAAAAGTCGGTCTGCGATTTCTCTCCAAACCGTTTCTCAGCCTCTAAGCTGTGCACGTGAAGAGTGAGATGCCAGGAAACCAAATAAAAGCAGCTGTCAAGAGGCTTAAAAGTTAAGCCAAGATGCTGGCATGCTTGCAGTTCTGGGTAGACATAGCTTGCAGTTCTGGCTGCCAAGGAGGAGGGGCCTTACGAAGCCCTCCTTGTCAGCTGAGTTCTGAAAACCAATCCACAGACATAAGCAAATACAGGATAGCAGCCCTCATACCATATGCAATGTGGGCTGCAAGAGCCTCCAATCTGGCTGGGACACACACGCAACTATCTGCTGGTGTTATGTATCCCTCCGCAATCACCTACAGCTTTCCTGGAGGAAGATGACATATCCCAGCACCACAGAATGTATCACATTTATCCGTAGTATTTAATACCAGACAAGTAACCCAGAGGTGTAGGCTAGTGAAATGGAGCAGGGGATAGTTACTGCCTTGTCTGGAAAGGACTGGTGCTTCCATGGAGAGTCGTAAGATCTACCTCTTGAAACTGATGTGCTCCAAATGGGAGGGAGAGCTGGTCCAAGCCATTCAAAGAGAAGTCTAAGTGGAGGAGATGATTGAGTCCAGCCACGTGACTCTACAAAGGCCCTTGCCCACAGTAGAGGCTGAGGACAGTTCAGTCAAAGGGCCACCACTGCTTTGGAACCTTTGGAAGATGGTTTGGCATTTTTTCACAAAACCGAGCATGTTCCCACCAATCCAACAGTCAAACTTTTGGGTTGGTTCAGACCCAAAGAAGATACAACCTTAAGTTCGTACAATAAAGATACATCAGCCTGTTGATATTCTCAGCAGCTTTAATTCTTACTTGCCTAAACATAGAGGCAGCTAAGAAGCCCATCAAGAGGTGAATGGATAAAATGGGGTAAATTAAGGCAGTGGGGTTGCTCAGTGGCGAGAGATAAGCCATGCAGAGTCATAAAGAACACAGTATTACTGAGTGAGAGAAGCCGCTCTGAGAGGTCTTCCCCACACCCATTGCACGATTCTAAATTTGATGCTCTGGACAAGGCAAAAGTATGGCTGCAGAGAAAAGAGTGGAGGTCACCGGGGGTTTAAAGAGAATGAAAGGGCAAACTGGTGAGTCAGGGAGTGTTTTTTGTGCATTGCAATCATCCTTTGATGTCGTGCTGGGGCCGAGTTACGCCAAAGTCCTTAGAACTTACAACACTAAGGGTGAGGTCTGTAGCCTGATGAAGTTCCGCTTTAGTGGGCGTGGCTAAGGCGCAGGGGGATAGACATATAGGAAGCACCTCCTTGGCTTCTTGAATTGAAGAGTTTACGCCTTCCTTTAAAATTTCCTGTGAACCTAAAGCTACTCTTTTTTGTTTGTTTGTTTAAATGACTGTTCGTGGCTCATTAGTTGGAAAAATCCAACCAAAGACTTTCCAGAAGAATCTCTGAAGCCTCCTGGGAATGCCCATGAGAGGAGGAAGAGTCCAGCTGTATTTCTGGCACAGAGGAGGTCTTGCTGCTTGGGTGACTCCTTTCCCCCCAACCTCCTCTTCCCCATCCTGACCTGGAAGGAGTCAAAGACAGGAGCTGGCAGGAAGAGGAACAGGAAGGTCTCTGAAGTGATTGTGTCTGTTCCCAAAAATGACATAGGACCTAGCAGTGAGCTGAAAAATCATGACAAGTGTTTGCCTACGGTCCTCCAGACACCAAAAAGGACAGAAATAAGCCACTCATATCAGAGAGGATCACTCTATAAGCCCTCTAAATTCCCATGGCATAATTTCAATTACATATAAACTCCAAATTAATGAATCAACACTCAAAAAAGCAAGCTGTAGCTGGGTAAGAGCGGACCAGCAGTGGCTTTCATAACTAGATCCTCTAGAAGAAAACAAATAATATCCATGGAGCCTGATGGTACCAGCCTACACTCCGAGCAGTGAGGAGACAAGGGTGGGCAGACTCCTGTAAATTCAGGTCAGCCTGGACTACAGAGGAATACCCATCTCATACAAAATAAAACATCAACAAAAGGTACCATATATCCCATTCCTAAAGAAAAATATCATCAAAATGAATGATAGAACAAGAGACAATCAGAAGTGGCTAAGGAAGATTTGAAATTAGCAAATAAAACTTCTGAAAAAGTGTATATCATTCAATGGGAATCCAGTGAATGTTTTCAGTGCGGTATCTGTCTATTACAAATTATGAAGAGAATCCATGAACGAGGGAAGCCTCGGGAGTGGTTATCCACATACGGCAAAAAGAAGAGCACAGAAGACAGGTATAGAAATAGAAGATAAAACACGAAGGTCTAACACATGTCTAATCAGAGTTCAAATGAGAGACTAGAGAGGATGAGGCAGGAGGGAAGAATTTATGGAGAAATGACAGGCTGGGTGGGTAAAACACATTTCATTGTGGTATTTTATTGATCATAGCAGTATAGGATAGGAGAAAAAGGTAGATAATTAAGATAGAGAGATAAAAAAGATAGATAATTAATTGAAAGCATTAAAAAGAAAAGGCACATCATCTCCAAAACATAGGGGAGTAGTTAAGATTAAAGTTTCAGCGGCACCAATAGAAACAGGTGGACAAAAGAGCAGAAAACACGATCATTAAAAATAGATAAGTAAATAGCTGTGAAAGATTCCAATCATGAGAAGACTACGCAGAAATGGGCAGAATAAAACTGCTTTTGTTTCCAAGCAAACATGCATAACCTACTGCTAAAAGGCATGCACTCAAGGAAACTCCGCATTTCTGTTTTAGAAGAAAGGAGACAGCCCCTGAAGAAGACCCATAATTAACTATTAAAAGCACCGACATCAGTGCTGTCAGGTTAATGGGGTTCTGAAAAACTAGATGAAACCACCATAGTGGCATATGAGTTGGAAGGGAAGCCACTGAGTTGCAGTTCTGTACTTCCCAGGAAGTACATTCGTCACGGTATTTATGTGATAAAATTTACTCCGTACTCTGGCCACAGAGAGCACCTACACAGACACAGGCACACAGACACATGGACTTAAACAAACAAACAAACAAAAAACATATAAACAAAGAGTTACCTTTTTCAAATTAGGAGAAAATTGACACAAAAAGGAGGAAATAGAGGGTGGTAAGGTTAGGGAGAGGAGAGGGCAGAGGAAGAGAGAGAGAAGCCTGATCTAGAAGCTTATAAAGAAAAAATACAGATATTATGCAGAACTAGGAAGCATAGGTACTACAGTTAAAATAGACTTAATTCATTTAAATATTTCAGCATTCATGGTAACCAGAGAGGGACTAATATATCGATCTAAAGGCAGAGCTTTGTCGGACTGGAGATAAGAAACCAAGCTATTAGCTCCTTAGAAACAATAAGCTGGGTTGCTCTTTAGATACCAATAAACCTACAATCGAGGTATTGCTTAAAAATAAAAGATAAACCAGGACAAATAAAACAAGCAAGAAATCCAAAGACTATCAGCATACTAATATAGAAGTCAAACAGAAAATAAGACAGTTTAATATGGAGGGTAACTAGGAAATGTTAAAAGATTCAATTCCCCAGCAGTTCATAGCAATTATAAATTTATATGTACCTAATAAAATAGAAGCAGACCCAGAAATCCAAACAGCACAAAAGGTCAAAGAGAAACAAATCTTCCAGTAAATTATCTGTCCCATATCGGATTGGCTAAGAAGACATAAAGATAGAGATTTGAAAACAGCTAACAATTTAACTTAATGGATATCATTAAGGCCCAAATATAAAAACTTGAATGAGGACTCGAAAGAGCTTATGCAGCTTTGCACATGCCCCTAGAGCCGATCTGTGCAAACTTCCAAGAGTTACTGAGAGTCACAATACAAAATCATAACAAAAATATTAAGTAATCAAACCTGGGGATGAAACTAAAGAAAAAAAAGTCGAGAAAAATCTAAGTGAAGATGTGGAAGAAAGAGAAATATTGAGAATGGATTGAAGAGGTAAGTTAAGTTTCTTTTTGGGGGTGGCAGGGAAGCAACATGAATAAGAATGAGGAAATGGAAGGGGGGGGAAAAGAAAGAGGAATAAACAAAAGCACCCCAGGGATGACCTGCAGTGTCAACAGTTGGTGCTTTGAAAAGCTTAGGAAGACAAACACCCAAAAAATTTGTGCAATTAAAATGAGAGGTGAGGCAAGTAGGCACTTAGTAATAAAAAAGAATCTGGTCATGGATAAAGGAGATGTAGCTGAAGAAAATCCTATAATAAATTATATACCAGTCATCAGAAAAGTTAGACAAAAGACAATTCTTTAGAATGTGTAACCAAAGTAAATAAAGGAAAAACAGCACCCTACAACCATTATCAATTGGCAGCTTAAAATCTTCCCATTGAGAATACTAAGCCTGAATCATTGCCTAGATTGTACTGATGCTTTGCAAAGAGGAAATGGATAGAACACTATAGAAATCCTTCCTAAAAGTGGGAGAGGCAATCTGTTTCAGGCAGTTAGTGTTATCTTGGTTCCAGAATTGGATGAAGATTGTATGAGGTCATTTATGAACACTGGTGCAATCAATTTTATATGTCTTTAATAAGACAGATATAAAACATAGAAAGCAAAAGCCATAAAAGGTCAGGGAGACACGGATAAATCTTCCAATAAACTATCTCTCTAAGATTGGGTTGGTTAGAAGACACAAGTAAGGATAAATACTGGTAAATCAAACTTAGCTTGTGAACAAATGTGGTCACATTGGGTCATGCTGGAACTTAAAATCTAGTTTAAGGATAAACATTATTTTTGTAATTTCTCATCTTCAGTTACAAGTAAAGAAAACATTAGGATTGCCTCAATAGGTACAGACAGTATGTTCAGTGGGATCAATACCTATTCATAGTTAACAGTGTTACCCAACTGGAAATCATTGGTCACACTAAGTACATCAACTAAGAGCCTTTGGAAAAATCTTACATGCAGTCCTATCCCCCCACACACACACAAATAAGCAAATAAAAATTTAAATGCCTGTTTTGCCTGTCAGTCAACAAATTGACTTCTTGACTAAGTCATTCTGATGTTCAAGGGTGGACTGAGGTTAGGGTGGAGGTACATAATTTGAACAGTGATGGATAAATAGATGTTATTGATAGTCATATGTTAGGGAAGGCATTTTTGGGCCATGACAAAAAGGATCTATCTGTCAGACAAGGCATTTACTCAACCTGGACTATTTGTGTGCTCAGAATATTCTGATGATTGAAAGTTTCTAGGAGCATTCAATAGCTGCATTACTTTCTCATAATGTAATCAGCAAAGTAAATAATTTGCTTCCTGGCTATTTATTTTAGCATTTCTGTTATTAATAGAAAATACATCACCACTACCACCCTCTCCCATTAAGACTGGATCAAGCAGCATCATGGGATGCCAAACAAATTCTTAGCTAACCTTGTCACTCCTAACATGAGACCTCAGAGCTGTCATTTTCCTCGTTTCAACCCCGCCTCCTCCTTCCACTCCTCTGGCTTCTCTCTTGTTAAGACTGAACCTGGGGGCCAGAGAAATGGCTCAGTGCAAGGAGGTTTGTGATATAAGACTGGAGACTGAGTTTCATCCCTGGAACCTACTGAAGGTGGAAGGAGAGAAAGTGCTCTGCAAAACTATCTTCTGACCTCCACATGGGTGCTGTGACACACTTACTCACACACCTAGATCTCTCTCTCTCTCTCTCTCTCTCTCTCTCTCACACACACACATACACACACGATTAATTGATTATAAAAGACTGGACTAAATAGCTTCTGAAAGTCCACGGTTCAAATGGAAGGGGCATGAAAATAAATAAAAATTTTTAATAGCTACATTCTTGTTACCAGGGACTGGCTCCATTTTGTTTTATACTTTAAACACTCTGCCCTAAAATCACAAGGGCATTTAGAGACTGAGGAGAGAGAAGGCAGAGAAGGTGAGCTGGTGTAACCAGTCAACAGTGATGGGAGGGAGATGATCAAAGGTGATTTGGACCAAGCTATCGCGCAGTTTCTGTAGTTGGCATCAATATGACAAATGCATTTGAGTTTCCCCAACCTCCAGTGCCCTGGTGAAGTCCGCCAGGTAGAGTGACATTATGAGCATGGGTCTTGCTATCGGCTCTCGGGGTTATTGTTTTTCTGAAGATGAAGGGGTGCTTTTATTTTCATATCTGAATTGATTTGGTATAAAGCTGAAGCAGCATGGAGGAGAGCTGATGTGATCCAGGGTGACAGCTAACTCAGAACTGCAGCTTGCTCGGTTGGGTTCCCATGAGGATAGGAGCTCCCACTGGGGAGCTGCCCACACCCCGAGATGGCATTAGACTACTCACAAATCTTGGTGGGCGTTCTTGAGTCGGAGGCACGAAGAGATGAGGTAACCCCCGGCTCTTACCAGCTGTTTATAAATCAAACTTGTCTGTTTGAAAGTGATGGTGAACAGTCTGTCAGCTCCCCTGTAATACTTGGGAAACTGTCAGAGTCAAAATGGACCCCTTTGTGGCAAACTGGAGCCAAAACAGAACACAAAATCCAGGAGGCTTTGAAGGAGGGCCTGGTGCCTGCAGGACAATTAAGTAAGGACAACCACATAAAGGCTGTCAGAAGGATCTCTGGGCAATATGTTTGTGTTTTCTGCCGAGAACTTCCAAACTACAACTCACTATCTGAGGGTTAAAGACTAGATAGCTGATGCAAAAGAATCTTTTTCTGCTGTATACACTGTCACTCCTTAGGAAATAAGTTCAGTGGTGGCAAAAATCCCTGTATCCAATGTTCTCTATGTATCAGAATGAAGTGCACAAACTACTCCTTGCGCCATTGAAAACTCCTATGTCCTCTTGCTCTCTGAATGTGCCCAGGGCTCCTGGTGTTAACTAAGTCAACATACTACTCTTGAACTTAGTCAGAGGCCAAAAAAGGAATCAGAGTGACATACCTGTGGCCATGGCTGACTTCTTTGCATTGTGTTGTTGGGGACAATTCTATCTATGTGTTTTTCTGTGTCTACTTGGTATTTATATAGAGATACTCTAATAACTCTTCATCAGGTCATTTATGTCTTTGAGCTAGCTTTTAATAGGAACTTGAGAAAATAGTGAGAGTTTCAAACCTTGCTTGTAATCACAAATGAGTCCCAAGTTACAAGAAGATGTTTTCAGAAACAGAAAAAGCAGCACTGTTTTTTAATCCGAGGAATTTATTATTTCTCTCTACATATGACAAGGAACTAGCCAGAATGGAAAAGAGGTGAAAGCTTTGACTTCATTTGAAAAGGTACCTGAGATTGACATACACTGCCTTGGAATTTCTTTTTGGTATTTTGCCTACCACCCAATTATTCTGAAATGAAAGGAAAAAGTAACACCCTTGATTAGCTTTCAATTTTTCATTTGGGTTGGCTGGCCGGCAAGATTCCAGGATCCACCCATCTGCACATGCAAAAGCTGAGTCTATAGGGATGTTCAGTCTGCCCGGCTTTCTATGTGCGTGCCAGGGATTTGAACTTGGGTTCTCACGTTTGCAGAGCACGTGCTCTCCCTCACTGAATCATCTCCCTAGTCCTAACTTAAAAATTTGAAAATGTGTTTAGAAATACTTTTCCTCTAAGGGATATAAAAATAAAATTATGTTTCCTTGTAGCTTATATCCATGGATCCTTCAGTGTGATAGCTGTTGAAGAAGAGTAAAAATTGACCAGTGATAGCCAGCCAGTTCCTGGTTACTCAGCCACCGACTCTGCTGGAAGCATGCATCTCTGTGAATTGGAGGTGAATTGAAAGGAGAATGTGAGAAGCTGGGGAGTGGAAGATGCCTAAAGATGAGAGAAGACCCAGCTTGCTTCTAGTTTCTAAGAACAGTGTTAAGGTGGTTTTAGCTAACTAATATTAACCTATATCATTCTTCCTTCTCTTATTTTTTTTTTGAGACAGGGTTCCAGGTTGTGAAGGCTGCCCTCTGATTTGCAAACACTGGTCTTGCGCTCTCCATTTTCCAACCTCTCCAGTCCCTAGTATTCTATAACTTTTTAATCCCCTCGATGAGATTACAGATGTGGGGACCCTGGGTGCTCACACTGGAGGTCCGGCTTGGCTACACCCTGCCTGAGAGTTGAGAGCAATGCAGCCTCTTCGTTCTTTAACATCCTTACCTGTAGGATTGGACACATCCTGCCAGTGTTGTGACAGAGATTGCAGGAGCTATGGGAAAGAGATTTCACAGTGACTGGAACATTACAAACACTGTACAATTGTTACCAGAAAACTTCAAGAGATTGGATATTTAGCTAGTTCCCCACTTCCAAATTATCATCACCGTCATCACCCTTATTATTACTATTGCTGCTATTGTTATTACTCCTGTGTGTGTGCATGACGTACGTGTGTATGTGTATGCATATCTGGGAAGGTCAGAGGGCAACATTATGAAATTGGTCCTTTGTATTTTTTTTTTTTTGAGACAGGGTCTCTCTGTTGTAACTCTGACTGTCCTGGAACTCACTCTGTAGACCAGGCTGGCCTCAAATCCACAGAGATCCGCCTGCCTCTGCCTCCCGAGTGCTGGGATTGAAGGGTGGCGTGCGCCACCACTGCCCGGCTTAGTTCTTTCTATCTTTATGTAGGTTCTGGAGTTCAAACTCAGGACATCAAGCTTGCATAGCAAACGCCTTTACCTGCTGAGCCATCTCGCAGACCTTAGTTTATCCATTTTTCAAAAATAGAATTACTATTCTGATGAATGTTCATTTATAATGTACATTTATAGTATACATTTCTAGTTATTTACTTAAAGTGAACTCACAGGAAAAAAATTGTTGAGAAACTATATGTAATTTTGAAGCTTTTGTTTTTATTTATAAACTGACTAGAAGGGTTGCTTTTCCTACTCCCCCTACCGGAGAGACTGTAGACACCAGCATTAAAACGAAATATGTGTGTATATATCCCAATTCGCAGAGCTTAGAGAATGAGGAAATGTCATTTCAACGTCGCTCTAATTCACATTCATTTGTCTAGGTCTCTCTGCTTGATTAATGTCCCCCTCTCCAGTCTCCTGTAATCCTAGTCCCACCTGCCAGCCACTTCCCCTCGTGCAGGCAGCTCTCCTGCTTCCCTCACGGGAGGATTATAGATCACTCATTTCCCCCACCATTTATCATGTGGAATACTTTCCTGAATGTATTCCACTTTGTCATTTTCCCTCTGAAAATATGGCGCCAGAATCAAGTGTAATATTCCATATGTGGCCAGAGCAGCTGCTGTATGTGCCAAGGAATAAGATGGCTCAATTATAATGTGTTTTCTTTTGAGAATCCATTAGCATGCAGTTTGCTTTGAGTTCCTATTGAATCTTTGAGTGAATTAGGGTGGATTTAGGCCAGAGTAGCTTTTGTCTAAAAAATTACTTTTTAAAATTGTGTTTAAAATGGATTTTTTTTTCTCTCTACCTCTTTAATGATGCTGTTAGGACAAACACAAACAGTGGGCCTGGATTGCATACCTGTGTCAATGCAGCATTGGGCTGGGGTGGTTATTTTAACATCTTCTACTCTGCATTCCACACACAGCTGGAGTGGCATGGGTTCTTTCTATATGGAATGAGGTGGAGGAGATCTGGTTGTGAAGGGTTTTGTGCAGCTGATGATCAACCCCAGAAAGGGAGAGAGAAGGTGTTTTAATGTTTTCCTGACAACTTACCTGGTTCATGAAGGAGATGTTATTTCATTTCTTCATGATGCATGTCTTCTGTGGACATTAACATCCTGGGTTCATTTATTGTACTACCTGAAAAACTTACAGAAAGAGATGGTGATCTTGCAAAATATTTAGAGAGGCGATAGATGCTGGATGTTAAATGTTAAATGTGAAGGCTACTCACATAGTCCATGTATTTTATACCATTCATTCTAAGGTATTGGGCTACAGTGATTTTTGAAGAGGCGTCAGGGATACAGAGAGTCTGTCAGACCTGAGAACTAGCTGTTGAGTTTGAGTGTAATTATTGGAGCTGGGTGACAGGAGATATAAAATAGCAGACCTAGAGGGGACTGGTGGAGGGAGGGATCATAAAGATAGTGAAAGGTCATTTATGAACTAGGCTTCTAATTTGAATTGGGGGTGAGGAAACTACGATTTGAAGAGCTTTCAACCTTGGAAGCAGTGATGGGAGGCCAACGGAAGAGACATGTATTGATGGAAGTAATGAAGTGAGGGTATTTGGGGAAAAATCCACTTGCTCTGAGTTCTTCACTGGCAGCCATTCAGGGATCACAGACTCTGTTGTCCTAAAGCTGTTGAGTCATCTGGTGGCTTTGTGACTTTAGGTAGTGATGCCCAAAAGGTGTGAACCTGAATCAAGCTAGATGAATCTCTGGGACAAGAGAAGGAAGAGGAATGAGTGAAGATGTAGAACTGGGATCTAATTTAGCTCCAAGGATTAAATTTACCAACTGAAGTCTGCCAGAGTACTTAGACAATTATTCAGAGTAACTCTTCAATAATATGACATAACTTGAGAACTCTTAAGTTTCAGAGAAAAATATGGATCCAAATACTCATTTGTAACTTTGAAATAAAAATATTTTAAAATATTTTTAGGGAACCTCACCACTAATAATTTCATTTTTTTATGGAATGCTCTGCCCATCAGCTTCTTGGCTGGAATTATATTTCCCATCCTTGCTTCACCTTGGAGTTGTAGCTCTCTAATTGACAGGTATTTCCAAGACTGTTGTGGGCAGAATGCTTTCCCTCCCAAACTCTACCACTCTAGTCATCAACTAAAGATGTCATTTTGTCTGTAGAAATTTGGATTTGAAGACATTGGGTCTATCCCTCATTGGCCATGGAAGCTTAGAATATAAAATGGCTCCTCCATCATGATGGGTTATTTGCTTTTGCAAATTCATAGACCCCCCAAATACTTTAGTCTATGAAAGAACCAAAGAACGGTAGTACCAGATGCATATTGTCTAATCTCACGAGCTCACACAGTCCTTAAGACCCACACTGTCTGAGGAGAAGCTTCTATAACACAGTGTACCTTCCTAAGATGGGTCTGCTTGAAGACGTGCATTCTGGTGTTGGGTTTGCCAGAACATTCCTTTAAAAGGAGCTAGCTTCCCTGCTGAACAGGGGTGTTAATTTTTCATGAACTTATGCTGTGATGAGGAGCATGAAAAGGATGAGAGAAAGCTTCAGGAAAAGAATGCTGAAGCAAAATAAAATAAAAGGAGCCTTCTCCTGGCTGCAGACAGAAAATGGAGACTTGAAATTCTGCTAGTTAGCAGACTGACATTAAATACAGAACCATTTGATGAAATTAACTCTTTGGTGTGTATTACTTGGGAAAGGAAGGAAGACTGCCAAATTAGAAACCATGTGGAGACTGTAAAGATTACCTTTCCACTCTGGCAGCTGAGTTGCATATAGGATTGCTTGGTCAGGGGAGGAGCCTGCCATGACCAAGACCCATCACTGGGTACCCGGACCACCTACCTATTAAACTAGGGAATCTTAAAGGTCTTCCCCTACTATAATGTTATCTGAATCTACACCAAGATATTTCGAATCATATTTTTTTCACAATAAATTTATATTTGGGATGCTACTTTTCAATAACACTATATTAATATTATAACATTATACTCATAATAATTTAACATTATAATATTATATTCATAGTATTATATTACTATATTAATATTTCTGTCTCTTGATCTCTAATTTAAATAATAAAATTTTAATTTTTGCTCTGTTTCTTGATAGTTTCAGACACAGAGTCAGCCTTTTGCTCCAAATAAAGACTGAGTTTGTCAGATATTATTTAACATCAATTGGCTGTGTCTCAGCTGCATGTCTACGGGCATCTAAGCAACACTGCTTATTTTGCAGCCTAATTTATTGCTTACTTTTTTTTTTTTATACAGACTTGATTCAGTCATGCTCCAGTATTTATGCTAAGTCATTCTTGCTGCTGATGATCCCGAAGGGTAAGTAGGGAGCATTATGGATGGTTCCCAGTGACCTTACCCCCTGGTGCATGTGCACCTGTTCCAGCCTCTGCCCTCCTGTGTGGCCCAGACCTAGTGACTTGCTTTTAGAAAGTTAACTGTGGCAAGTATAAGAATATCTTCCAAGTCACACATCCTCTTTCCCACCCTGTCACTCACTCTGAGGAAGTCAAGCTGCAAGGCTGTGAGATTTCTGAAAGAGACAGGATGGCGAGGGGTGGAGGGAGTCTTCTAGCCAACTCCCCACTGCTGCGCCTTCATATGGGACCATAACCCCAACCTGGATTCTGGTTCTATGGAGAACATGAGTAAGAAGCTAAGCCATGCAATTTGTTACATAACAGTAACTAACACAAGTACCAGCTATTCAAATTTTTACTTAAATTTAAAATTTTATTTTATCTGTATGGCCTTTTGCCTGCCCGCGTGTCTGTGCACTACTTGTGTGCCTGGTGTCTGCATAGACCAGAAGAGTGCTTCGGATCCCCTGGAACTGGAGTTACAGACAGTTTGAGGAGCCATGTGGGTCCCTGGAATGGAACTAGGATGTTCTGGAAAACCAAGGTTCTTAGTTGCCAAACCATCTCTCTAGCCTCAAATAGGACTCAGATTTTCTAAATTACGTGTGTTTTTGTTCACTCACTGTGTGTGAACTGCTGGGAAATTGGTATGTTCACTTACATAAATAGCACCATGCTGTACCCTTCATTCCATTTTCTACTTTGGTTTCTTCATGCTGTGTTTCTGAAATGTATTGAAAAGACTGATGTGAATATAGTTCACACACTATTACCTAATTGGCCGACATGTAGCACCGCCATAAGACAACAATGAGATGGACCCAGCACCAGCCTCTTAGATAAGTTTATGTTCATACTTTGAAGTTGAGATTAGTGGGTCACTGATGGGTAATTAAAAAACACTTTTAGCATCCAGGTTAAAAATGGCCTCAGTCATAAGAACCCAACTTCTCTCATGCTTTGTGGTTTGGTAAAGGATCCAGAAGTTCCATCTTTCTGTTCTACCATCTTCTGCAAGTCAACGTTGTTTTCTTCAGTGGTCTCAAGATTGTTGGCACGGATTTGATCATTCCGTGCAGACGTAGTCAAAGTCAGTGAAAGCTGGGTTATAGCACCCCATGTATCGCTTATATTATGGAGAAAAGCATTTTATCCAAAGTGTTTCAGTAGATCCCTATGTTGCAATCAACCTTCTTTAACTTTGTGCTTCTGGAGTGTTATTTAAGAGTTCTTTCCACACACCCCAATGTTACGTTTAAAATTATATTGATTTTTATGACTTTAATTTTTCTTGTCCGAATTTCAAATCAAATTAGGTCTGGATTTTTATAGGTCACAAAGCAGACATTTTCCTTCATGTTGTAAAGGTTTTCAAATAGATAGCATCAAAATATTTCTACCCTTGTCTTTTTCGTTTGTACCGCCATGTATCATCTAACATGTTCTCAGACATTACTTGGCTTGTTTTGTTGCTTTTGTTGACCTAACACTAAAGAACTTTGAAAAGCCACAAGGAAACCAACTACTGTAGAAGCTTCCTAAAAGCTACACATAGTTAAATTAATTGCCCTATAATGGGGGGACAATACTTCTCCCAGATGTCATAGGCTATCAACAACAACAACAGCAACAACAAAGCTCAATGACAGGTGTGGGTTACCTCTTCTTGAATTGTTTGTCAGTAGGATCTGATAGACTCCAATATAAGTTATTGTCATTGATCTTGGTTACCCTCCAAAAATTGATTGTAAGGTCCACATCTTTGTGTCATAGAACTTGGAGAAATTCAGTTTGTACCAACCTGGAAGCTTCATCCTTGCTGGCTAGCTTTCCTAGTGTCAGAAGATACTACGTTCACTACCACAGAGGAAAGTAATCAACAGTATTACTCAGCTGTGAACCCTGTGAGCTTCAATGCCAAGTGATTTGGCAAGATATGCCCATTAGCGCAATAGTGGCATGGGTGTTATCAGAGTCATCAACAACTTAAAAAAATCGATTTAAAGTCCATTCTATAAGATGGAACACATGACTGGTATTGTTAACTGAGCCAAGAACTCGTGAATAGATAGATCATAAGCCCTAGGGGATAACCTATTATGTTATTCTGCTAAATGGACAATGTACAAAATTGCTTTCTAAGTACTTATCTTTATATTGAGAGATTATCTATACCGTTATATACTATACTATAGCTGTTATACCTCATTAGAGAAGCTTCCTTTTTTGTAGGAGATGGTGACTAATGTAAAGACCCACAATTGGCCAAGGTGCAAAGAATGAGACTGTGCAGTGCTTAATCCTAAATGGGACAGCTATATCACATCCCCTCCTCCCAAGGCTCAAGGACCATCATGGAAGAGAGAGCAGAAAGATTGTAAGAACCAGAGCATGACTACAGGAAAAGAGTGTTTTCTAGCCATAATAGGACTGTTACACACATGAACTGTTGTCAGCGGTGGCTGCATGAACAAGACCTGTGCAAGATAAATGGAGAAAAAATTCCCAGCTTTATATACTCCTTTTTTCTAAACCTACTGAGTCTTCCTGTTGGTGCCTGTCTATCCCTAGGTGCGGGGTCATCTACTGGAACACTGATAGTATGTCACGGGCCACAGATGAAGAAAACTGGTTTTTGTACTCCCACCAGCCACAGTTGCCAATAGCTCCTCCATCAGGAGTAGGATTTAATAACCTCCTCTGTCACCTATACGGGAATTTTGGCTACTGTTTCACTGTAGTCGTCTACTGTCTCTGGCTCTTACACGTTTTCTGCTCCCTCTTCCATGATTATCCTTGAGAACTGGGCGACAGAGTCCTCTTTAGGGATCATAATTTTGCAACCTATTATTAGTTATGAGTCTCTGTAACAGTTCCCATCTGCTGCAAAAAGAAGTTTCTCTGATGACAGTTGGGAGCCACACTATTCAATGGGCATAAAGATAATATTTAGGGGCAATTTAGTATGTCCATTTAGTAGAATATTTGTAGTACGTTCTCCCCAAAACCTATGATATACCAAGCCCTGGGTTCTTGGCTCAGTTAACAGTACCAGGCATGAGTTCCATCTTGTGATATAGATCTTAAATATAACCAGAAAACAAACAGTTTGCTACTACCAAAATATCTGTGCTCCTATTACACTAGTGGGCATATTCTTCCAGGCTGGTCATGACTGTAGCTCACAATGGCAATGGGTTATATTGCTTTGTGTGTCTAAGAGACCCTACTGATCACCAGTATGAAGAGATGTACTCTGCACTGGGTACCAGCTTTTTGTTTGATAACCCGTGGCATCTGGGAGATGTGCTACCCATGGGAATAGGGTAATTCTGTTTAAATTCCCTTTATGTGTGTATAAGTGTACGTGTATATGTATATATTTTTGGAGTTTACAGTCATAGGTTTCCATATATCACTATGTGTATCTATATGTGGATATGCACTCTTGAGATAGGTACCTGTGGCCACCAGAATAAGGAATTAGATCTCTTGGAGCTAGACGCACAAGTGGTTGTGAGCAGCAGTCTGGCAAGGGTGCTAGAGACTGAGCCCATGTCCTCTTCAGGAGCAGTGAGTGCTCTTAAAGGCCGAGACATCTCTTCAGCCTCGGTCCCCTTTCATTATAGACCCCTGACTAGACATGCAAGAACTAAGAACTTGTCCTATTCAGTAGTTTGTTCATTTCGTGAAAGGATAAGGCCTCCTCTAGCTTTGCATTTAACATTTTATGGAGCTATTTATAATCTCCTCAAGTTTTCCCAGTGTGGCCTTTCCTCTGGCTGGACTATCTAATTATCACACCATGTTAAAGAAACCAAGCTCATTAGAACCATCTCTTTTGGATTCCTTTAGCTTCCTCTTTACCCTGGCTAGCCATCTTACAAATACATGCTTTTGAATAGGGAAACCTAAAGGCATGCTTGAAAAACTTCAAATCCTTCAATGCTCTTAGAAAATACCTCAAGAGTCAGGCGCTTACTAATGGCCTAATTTTCATATATAAAGGACAGGACCCGAGAGCTATTTGTAGCTCATTTAGAGTAGTTAATGAGGAGTTACCTAATGAAGAGGCTGAAAAACAGCACAAGAGTCTTCTTGAATTGGATTAATCATCTTTGTCTGGTGATAATCTATTAATCTTTTTTTTTTTAAGGTTTTTAAAGGTTTTTAAAAACCTACCCAAAAAAGATACTGAAGAGGTGACTCATTTAGAAATTTATTAACATATTCAATCCAGTTTGGATTGGTTTTGTTTACTGAAAAGGAGTCACTGTTTCATAAGTGTGTTTCTACCATATAATTCACAGAGAGGACAAACATACCTATTCCACATGCTACACACACACACACACACACACACACACACACACACACACCTCAGAATTGTTAAGCCATTTCATGAATGTTCAGCATTTTTATATTTTCCTCTTTGTCTGCATATCTTACTTTTCTTTCCAGCCTTGGCTGGGTTCTTTTGAAAGTCACTGTCTCCTGAAGCACGTAATTTTAAGTAACAAGACAGTAAAGTGACATCTTGCAACACTGGAATTGTTGAGTCAGGCCTTCATAATTTCACAACTGTTAAAATACTCACATTGGAAACTATGACTAATTCCCTCTAATTCTCAAAAGCCCTCTCAAGAGAAAACTCACATTCTGTGCTACTCAAATGCTCTAAAAATGATTCCCTCCTGGCTCCTCGCTCAGCTCAGCGTGCAGCTAGCAAAATAGCAGGTTGGAGCTCAGAAACAACCATGGGCTGCATTAAGAGCTCTCCCTATAATTGTGCCTGAGAGATGAATAGGGCAGAACCCTCTGTTCAGACCCAAGGTTGAAAAAAAATTACTTAACACATTCTGTTATGATCACATCTTATAAGACTTCTTACCAAATATTTAAGAACTTAAAATTAACTGGTTTTGATGGAGCTTGATGATGCATTTAAAATGGCAAATGTCAGATGCTGAAATTTAGGAAATTACAAAATTGAGTTCTTAAGAATCTTAAAATTTTTTTTTTTTCGTTTTCATTTTAAGAATATAAGTATTTTGCCTGCATGTAGGTCTGCCCACTACTTGTGGGTTTGGTGTCCAGGGAAACCAGAAGAGGACATTGGGTATCCTAGGATTGGAGTTATAGATGGTTGTGAGCCGATGTGGGTCCTTATGAATTTTATCCAAAGAAATTCCTTGGTGCCGTTGAAGATGCTTTTAAAGTCCTCACAGATACCCAAGTCCCTCTCGCCTTACAGAAATCTTCATCTGGTGATCCAGCTCATGCATCCAGAGCCACGGATGTTAATTGCTGTCTTACTTGTAAATAGGCATAATAACGAGCTGATATTTCTGGTCTTTACAACTAGCCTTTCTGGGGCTGGAGAAATGGCTCAGTGGCTAAGAGCACTGGCTACTCTTCCAGAGGCCCTGAGTTCAATTCCCAGCAACCACATGGTGGCTCACAACCGACTATAGTGGGCTCTGCTGGCCTCTTCTGGCATGCAGGCATACATGCAGATAGAGCACTTATCCATAAAATACATGAATAAATAATTAAAGAAACCTACCCTTTTTGAATTGTCTGACATGGATACAGGCATTCTAGTCACTCACTGCTTAATGATGGAGACGGGTTCTGAGAAATGTGCCATCAGAGTCATGTGACTTCCTGCGTCAACATCCTCTGGAGCACTCACACAAACCTAGAAGCTCTAGGTCAGCCAGGAAATGTGGCCTCTTAAAACAAGAGAGAGACACAGCAAATACTAGATAGGCGGGGCTGTTGCCAGCATCACACGGCACACTTTCACAGTTAGAATTTTTAATTAAGTAGGGGCGCTCTCCACAATAACAATAAAAACACAGTGTAGCAATTGCATAAACCAGCAATGCAGTTGCTTGTCATCATGATCAAGTACTGTGTACGGTCCGCCATTTCATGCGCTACTCTGCTTTTATATTAAAATTTCTACATACGATGTATTTTAATCAATTCCTACCAGATCCTCCCCATCTCCCTACTCCCCAACTTCATTTTCTCTCTCTCAAAGAAATCCCAAACCAAACCAAAACCACCAAAAAGAAAAACAAAAAAACAAAGACCAAAACAAACAAACAAACAAACAAAAAACTGATCAGACAAAAAACAAAACAAAACAAAACAAAAAAACAAAATCAAAAACAAAACAGAAAGCACCCCAAAATCATATGGGGTCTGTTTTGTATTAGTCAACTACTCCTGGGCATAAGGTCTGCCCTGGAGTGTGGTTGACATCCCAGTGACACTACATTGGAGAAAACTGATTTTCCTTTTTCCAGCAGGTATCAATTGCAAATAGCGTTTTAGTTAGGGGTGGGACTTCCCCTTCCAAGGGAGGTAGAGGGGTGTTAAGTATCTCCATTTTGCAGATGGGGAAACTGTCTCATTAATTTTCGGTCCTTCAGTTGCTTGTGGCAGGTACTGTCCTCCAACTTTTGTAAGCTGCTCTTGTTTACCAGGTGACTTTGGGGTGCTTCTCCTTCTCCCAGTGTTGGGACACAGGATTCTTTCTGGTCTGTACAATCTAAAAGTAGGAAATGCTGGGGGAAGTTTCATCCTCTTGGGAAACCCTGATGTGTGTCTCTCTGCGGGATGGGCATGACCAGGGTGTCTGACCACTTTGCCTTGGCCATCCTGCCTTGAAGAGCACAGGCTCCTGAGTTCACTCTGCAGACTTGTTCTGTGTCTGCCCTCTCCTTGGCCTCTTCCCTTCCTTCCTGCTTACTCACTGGCTCTCCCTAAATCCATGTTATCCCCACCTCAGGATTTGCCCCTGGGGAAGCCTGAAATAAGAGGGTACTGTTTTCTCTGTTTTTGTTTTTTTTTTTAATGGGAGAAAATTTTCATGTGGTATGATGAAATTACACATACAAACTTACTTGTAGCAAGTCTGAGTCTTGGGAATTTTATAAAAGAAAACAAAATCTAAGTGTGTAGATGCATTTTCCTTTGACATGCGACTTGCCCATGATACCTGATGGGTGTGTTTAACCTTCTATTTCCTCCTCCTGGGATGCGATCAGATACCCCATGATTGTTGCTGGAGTGGTTCGGTAAAGAAAAGCCAGATGTGCTTATTCTCAGAGCATCCTTTGCATTTGAGCCAGTCAACCCATTCTGTCCCCAAATCAAAAGCTCCATTGTTCTGTGCATCCTCAAGGATTCCACTGGTGTAAAGTGCCTCCCAGTTCGCAAAAGGAGGGCGAAACCTCTCCTCCTGTGGCATTTTCCTCTGAAAATCATTGTCTAGCATGAGGCAAGAAGTGACTAGGGCTAGGTATTGAGAGAAATGTATTCTACTCTTGAAAATTTGGGGAACTTGGAAGTTTCAGGGCAAGCAGGGAGGGCTTAGGGAAAGTGAGTGATCTGGTCATCCAATCCCTGTTTGGAAATATATAGTCAGTAGCTACAGTTGAAAGATGAAGACATAACCTCAGAGGAGCCGCGACCTGAGACTGGATCTCACATGTTCCCAACAGGACTCCATGTGTCCTAAGACTTTTCAGAGAAGCAGGGCTGTGAGCCAGAAAAGCTGAGAGATCCACAAATGTATGTCTGCCTTTTAGCTCTAACTAGTGGGTTTGGTATTTGGTGTCAATGCTGGAGGTGAGAGAATCGCCTCTTGAGGTGGTCCCTGCAACACAGGGGAGTTCTCTTCTCTGGGAACACACTGCCCAGGCCTCTCAGGCTCTGGAGGAGTAAAGAAGGCGCCCCTTGTGGAGTTCTGTGGAGGTTTGCTAATTGTCAGACCTGAGTGCTGAATATTCTCCTAAACATCACAGAAACCCCCTACCTCACCCAAGGAAAGCTCAGGTTCTGCTCAGAGCTCACAAAAGAGGGCATGAGGTCCAGATGAATGAACACCTTGGAAAAATGGCTGAGCTGAGTCTTGCATAACTCAAATGTGGCATCTTTTCAAGCTGTGAAGTTTCTCGTCAGTTCTTGATCCAAATTTCTTCTGCTAAAGATTCCAATCTTCTATGACACGTATGTGTGATTTGATCTCACTGATAAATATCATGGTAAAAACAAATGACAATTTTAGAAAACGATTTTTTTTTGTTTCCCAATTGGCAAGCCTTCACCCCCCTACTCTCATAGACCTTGCCAAGAAAATTCCTTTCTCTTGAAACTGTTGAAAATTCACCCGGTAGTTCCTACAGAAGATGGTGGGACAGATTTTTGAGAAAGGACTTTTTTTTGTTGTTTTTTGTTTTTTTTTTTTTCCCAAAAGTCTGTCTCAGGAATATTTGGTGAATCTGGCCTGGTGACACAGCCTTGTAATCTCAGCTACCCTGGTGGATGAGACGGGCAGATTGTGAGACTCAGGCCTGCCTGGGCTACAGAATGAATCCAAGGGCAAGCAGGATAGCTTAGTGAGACTCTGTTTCATAAAAGTAAAAGTGACAACGAAAAGGGGCTGGGAATGCAGCTTAGTGGTCAAGTGCTGGCTTAGCATTGCAAGCCCTGCGTTCAACTCCCAGTACCAAGAAATAGAATAAAATAAAATGAAAGGTAGGAAGAGGGGAGTCAGTGAGGAATACACACACACACACACACACACACACACACACACACACACACACACACACATACACACACAGAAACATACACACACAGAGACAGAAACACACACACAGAAACATACACACACACACACACAGAAACACACACACAGAAACATACACACACATACACAGAAACATACACACACACACACATACACAGAAACATACACACACACAAACATACACACACACACACACACACACACACATACACACAGACACACAGACAGAGACAGAGACAGAGACAGACAGAGACAGACACACACATAGAGAGAGAGAGAGAAAGAGAGAGAGAGAAAGAGAGAGGGGGGAGGAAGGGAGATTGAGTTGGTCTAGTTGGAATATGAAATCCATGGTTAATGAACTCTTCAAGATAACTGACCCACATTTCAGGGCCAGTGGTCTAGGCCAGGTCAAGACCTTAGATCCTTTCCTATCACGGTCTCTCCTGATACTGATACCAGCTCTTCAGAGTGGACTCTTCAGAAACACCTCCCACCCTTACCCCATCCCGACTTAGCAGTCTTCCCTCATGTAGCTAAGTACCTGTTAGAGAGATACAATGTAGCACTTTAAAAAGTTTGTTTCCGGAGCTCTACTGCAGGGCTTTTGATTCATGTGTGTCTGCGCAGCTCCTCATTGGCTCTCCTAAGAGCCTTGCAGAGCAGTCACGGAGGCAGAAGAGCTTCTGGCAGCCAGGTGGAAAACGGGTTACAGGATGAGGGATTTGAGGCTTTTCCCAGGACACTTCTGAGATCCATTATGGGGACGAGGAGCAGATAACCAAAGTCACCCAGGGAAGCTCTCTGACCTCACAGGCAACACTGGTGGGCTGTTTCATCAGCTCATGGGGTTATGCTCTGCCACCCCCAGACCAATAAATATGCTGGTTGGAAAGGGGGTCCTAGGCCACATCATCAGGCCACCCCTCTTTTCTTTTGTTATCTTATGCTAAAAAAGATCACCCCTTTGAATGCTGTGGTTGCAGTTTCTGCCCTGAACTCTTCCAAATATCTGAATTCCTCTTGTCTGCTAGATGGCTCTCAGATTAGAACACATTGCCTGCCCCAACACCTCTCTTCCTTCCAACTTCCCATTTCCACCACCCTTCCTTCCCGGATCGTTTCCTTTCCAACTTCCCCTCCAATACCCCTATGTTTAATCATCAGTTGCCAAGACTGCTGTCAATCATCTGACCTCAGGTTAAATCTGACACTTTAGGCGGAAGTTGGATGAGCAGTTACCAGAATTACACACAAATCTGCAGCCATATAATTGGAGCGTTGGTGTCAATCCATAGTATCATGCCAACTTTCAAATCCACGCTTGCCTTGTCCAGGTGTTGGAGAACCTCAGGCAACAGGGACATAGTGATGACTTCGGGGAGTTTGCAAGCCCATGAGGACAAGAGCCAAGTGGAGGAGCAGGGTGGTGTGGTGGTGAGCATTTCTAGGTTTAATCTTGGTCTCGTTGCCTTAACAGTAGTTTTGAAAATACCCACCTGTCATTGTCTGAATCTGAAATGTCCTTTACGGACCCTTCATGTTTCAAAGACTTGTCCTGGTTGTCCACCAGTTGGCGATCCTCTTCGGGGAGGCTGCAGCAGCTTCGGAAGGTTAGAAGGCCCCTGAGGGTTGTATTGGGCGCCTAGTTTCTGTCCTGATGTCTCTACCTTTGAACACCTTGGTCGGTGCACACGCACTGCCGTGGGCAGACTCATTCATCCACACCTTGCCCTCTGCGGTGAACTGAAATTATGAGCTAAACAAATCCCTCCTTTCATAAATGGCTTCTTTCTGGTATTTTGGCATAGCAATTGGCACACCATGCCTCTGTCAAGCGGCTTTTGTTACTTATATTTCCCCTGGAGAAAGGCCTACAAATGGGTGACGGTGGTACACTCCTTTAATCCCAGCATTCAGGAGTTAGAGGCAGGCAGATTTCTGTGAGTTCCAGGACGGCCAGAGTTGCAACAGAGAAACCCTGTCTCAAAAAACCAAACCAAACCAAAGCAAAAGCAAAAACAAAAACAAACAAACAAAAGGCCTACAGACCTTTGGAATCGAGCCTCAACAAGAAAAACGAAAGGAGACGTTTGTGTTGAATGCAAAAGACGTAGGCAAATGTACACAGTGTCTAATTCCAAGTCCAAAATATGTAATTGTTTATTACCATTAACAGATAAAGACATTTACTAATATTTATATTTATTGATATTGCTTTCAGTTCCTTGATCTGTCTTATTAGTGAGTAGCTTCTCACGATAAGGCCAAGTTTCTTTTTTCTTCTAAGTCAGTTTTTCCGAGCTTGGTGGCTGCTAGCATCTCAACTGGGACTTCCTGAATCAGTGTGGTTAGCTTTTGCTACCTAGTTGCTTGTGTACTCTGTCTCCATCTTGACTTTTTCCCCCTTCTTCTTCCATCCATTGTCTTTAGTAAGGGCTTCATAGTGTTACTGGAACCTAAGAAGTGTGACTTTCTCTGTGATTTCCTGCTCTAGTTGTTTCTCTCCCTTCCTCCCTGGATTTTACATACCCCATGAAGGCAGAGTAAATTTTAATGCTCGTGATATTCAAAGTGTAGCTTCAATAGAATGGTGTGCCTGCGCTGAACTCGTCGCTTGCAAGAGCAAGACTCCCGTGTAGGATGTCATCTGTGGAAGCCATGGTAGTCCATCTTCTGCGCATGCTTGACACAGGCCCATTGTCTGCTTGGGTATATTTCGGCCCCAAATGGAACAGTTGCTGGTGGGCAGGAACCTCTCACACCGCTCTGGTGTAGCTCTAGTCCTCCCCATGAGTAGACGCCTGAGCAATTGGGCAGTAGGTTTTGTTGAGCTGCAGTTAGTGTCTCCAGGGAGGAAGAGGATAACCTGCCCTTGTTTCTGTAAAAGCAGAAGCAGAGCTCAGGGGCCATTGTCCAACCTGTGGCTTCTGACTTTCATGTGGCCTGTGCTTGTAGAGAGAGAAACTCCCAGCAATAAGAAGCCCTCGTGAATCATCTTCTCCGCTTCCCCTAGGGAGCCATTGTTGGTCATTTCATCTTTCTTATGCGACTTTTAAGATTCTCGGGAAAGCAAAAAAGAAACGTTTTTTTTGGCTGTGTCCCACTGGGACACCTTACAAAGAAATAGTAGGACCGAGAAAAAAAAAAGCAAAGTAGGACATAAATTCTGAAATGCCCTAGAATGCGCTGAGTTCAGAGTCAGCATTAGAAAGAGACATAAATCATATTCCCACGAAGGGGAAAACACCCTTCCCATTTAAAAGAACCCACAAATAAAATGCACAATTTCTGCATGCGTTCAAATTATGGTTCTTAAATGATTTTTTTTTTTTTTTTTTTGCTGGGTTATGCTACTTCTGCTACCAATAATTATATTGTTGGTTTCTAAAGGTAAGTGGGAAATGGCATGTTAATGAGTTATAGGTTTGATTTAGAGTTTTTTAAAAAAACTAACTTGCTTTTCAGTCAGTTGTCTGTTACTTTCTTTGTTTGAAACTTAATTATTTTCCTGCTCTATTTCAAAGTGTGCTGCTTGTTATTACATCCCAGGTTTGTATTGTAAGGCCAGGATCAGGAGGTTTTGTCTCCTACTTGCTTTGCTTGGCATCAGACTGTATGGACAGGCCAACAACATGCTGAAATGTCACCAAAGGGAAACATGGAGTGGTTTCCACTATACAGTGCTTTTAAGAAGCAACACACACATACATACTTGCACAACCAAAAAACCAAACCAAAACAAAAAATACATTTCTACACCCTGCTCCTGAAGTAGCTTATCACAAAAGCTGACAACCTAAGAATCTGCTTTAAAGGGCTGGGGGACATGGTGCAGCAGTTAAGAATACTTGCTGGTCTTTTTGTTTTTGTTTTTTTGAGACAGGGTTTCTCTGCTGTAACTCTGGCTGTCCTGGAACTCACTCTGTAGACCAGGCTGGCCTCGAACTCACAGAGATCCACCTGCTTCAGCCTTCCAAGTGCTGGGATTAAAGATGTGCACCACCACGGCTTGGCTACTTACTGGTTTTGAGAGGACCTGGGTTCAGTTCCTAGCGACTATATAGCAGCTTACAACCACCCAGTTCCAAGGGATCTAATGCCTCTTCTGACCTGCACTGGCGCCAGGCATGCACATAGCACACACACACACACACACACACACACATATAGGGACTCACATATACAAAGAAGAAAAGTAAATTTAATTTAATTTGAGTTTATTTTTTTATTTTGTGCATAGGAACGTTTGCCCAAATGCGCGTCTGGGCAACACATGCATGTAGTACCCAAGGAGGCCAGAAGAGGGTGTCAGATTCCCTTAGGACTGGAATCACAGACAGTTGTGAGCTGCCAGGTAGGTGCTGAGAATTGAAACCTGGGTTTTCTAGAAGAGCAGCCAGGGCTCTTAATTACTTAGTCATCTCTTCAGTTACCAAAGAAAAATTTAAAAAGAACTTTCTATGGCAGAAGTTTATTTTTAGCTAGGTTTAAAATGGTTGTTCTGTGCATTGCTGGGTGAAGGGCTGCCCAGTTCTGGTGATTTGTATTGTCTGCAGGTGTTGGCTTTATGTGGGGGATGTTTGATTGCTCATGATCTGCATGTGCTATCAATAGAACACCTGGGGAGCCTAGGCATCAATTCCACTGTCCAGTATGGTGCTTGCCATGATAGTGGTTCCCTCTGCTGATATCTGGAAGGGTTTGCAGCTCTGAAAATGCCTTCCTGTCTTCCTTGCTGAGCTGACATAGTAGGTGTACTGCTCCAACCTTCTTTATGACACTTGCCATGCTATGATATGAACATTTCTAGAGCAGCGTACCAAAGAATACAAAATCTCCTGGTTTTGAATTCTTCCTCATCATTTGAGGAGTAAACTCATAAAGGACGCAAGAAGGGGTCAAGGAGAATGGCAGGAAAGAACGGAATGATTGCCAGGAGAAGATACCTTATAAGTGGTCCCAGCTGGCTAAGGCTGGCTACCCTGCCTAGAGTGATCATCTTTTGAGAAGCTATCCAGTGTTACAGGAAAGCATATACTCATGAGGAAAAGGGAAGAATTACCTATACATCGCTGTAATCTGGTCATCCTAGGTGAGTTCCTGGGGATTGGTTCTCTTGTACAAATGCCTCACACAATAGGCTTAAAACTGCCCAGTGTGCTACTTGATGAACTTTGGTACATTTTATTCACTCTTGGGCTGTTATCAATGGCCTGGGTACCTGAAGAGCTGCTCCCAAAGTGAAATTATCTTATCATACACTCCTCGTTGGTGGCTATGAACTATGGCTATAGTTTGCGAACTATGAACCAGTCATAGCTGCTAATCAAATTGTCCGAGTCACTTGTGATTGACACACCTTAGCTGAATGTGATGGTTGATCTCCATTACCAGCTTTATGGAATTTAGAAAAGCCATGGAGACATACCTCTGGGCATGTCTGGGAGAGAGTTTCCAGGGAGGCTTAACAGAGGAGGGAAGACTTATCTTAAATCTGTGTGTCATTTCCCATGAGATGAGGGGGGGGTCTCTAGCTGGATTTAGTTTTGGTTCATTTGTCTGTGTCTTTCTCACAAGTTTGTTACCCTGGATTGTCAAGAAAATGTGATTGTGTTCCTTGCCTCTCTATAGTTGCAAACGCTGGAGACATAATGGTATCCGTGAGCTTTATAAGCTGTCTCTTACTTGACTCTTGTCAATGAAAGGTCTGCATGTAAATGGGAAATAGTTGCATGAAGGGTTAAAACAAACTTAATAGCAAGTATCATGTATAAGGTGATGGAAGGAGAGAAACTTTACTCGTCTGAAGAACTGGCCTCAACATCAGGGTGTGTAGAGAAGGAAAGACAGTAGCCATGCTCCCCTCTTTGGACCATCGTGAGATCCTCCCTCTCTGCCATGACTCCTCCAGGTAGTTAAAGCACTTGAAAGAAACGGCAGTGGATGAAAAACCCAGTTCCTGTGCCTTTACACAGAACACCTGTAAACACCAACTCATGAAACACAGCTGGTCCGTGGAGTGATGGATGGTGGCAGAGACCAATAGGAGAGGCTGTACTATGCCTTTCAGGCATTCCACTAAGACACCAGAGCTAGACTGAACAAAGCTGGGAACCCAGAAGCTGAGCAGGCACTCACAAGTCATAGAGAAACACTCCTGTGTCCCTGATGGATAACAGGTTTTGCTTTGGGTTCTCATCGATTATATGCAACAACTGTGGTTGTATGTTGTATGAAAGCCAGGTATGAATATAATTTCCTATCAAGGACACAGTGAACTCCACTTTAAAGATGATTATAAAGAGGACCTTAAATGTTTAAGAGGAGGTCAAAAGCACCTCATTCAGCTTCACACGACTGAGGGGTTCCCAACAAATGAGGCTTTTGGAGTTCCTTGGGGAGATTTCTAGAGAGACACCTTTTATTTTGTGCATAGCACGTAGACAATAAATCCAAAGATGGAGCCCGTTATAATTAGAAACTGTGTGAAGTTTGTTCCTGACTTTGGTAGCACATGGGCTCTGGAAGGCACAGAAACCAGTTCGAACTAATTGACCAGGCTTATTACAGAAGACCCCTCTATAGGCTAAAGCAGTCTGTACGATAACTGATGGGTCCTGCTGTTCCTGGATTAATACCTTGGGCCAAGGGGAAAGAACAATACAAAAACATGATTATAAAGACACCTGGTTTATAAGACCCTATGGTTTACAGGATTTGTTCAGCTGGTTGGTTCTGAGACACTGGAGGTTTGACTAGGATCAATACTGCAGGTTTACCTCATCCTGCTGCTTGAAATCCTACTGAGAATAGCTATAATTAAATGTTTTATGAGACAAATCAAACAGGATTTGAATCCTTGGAGGTCAGATTAATCATAATGATTGGCAAAGTAGATGGAGAAATTTGCCAAAAACCAGGATAGTGTTAGAAATAAAGGATGTGTATTCTGGCAGAGAATTCTCCACCGTTCTCTTGTGTTTCTGTATTCCTAACAAGAAAGGCAGTTGCAAGGAAGGCCCTTCATTCTGTATTATCTTTTCAAGGATGATTGTGTAACAAATAGCAGATCCTTTGCAGTTCTTGATTATTGTCTATCACTTGAAAGTGGTCTGAAATAAGATAAAAACAGACAAGCTTCCTTCAATAAAATAGTTCAAAAAACCAAGAAAAAAATCAAATAGAACCATAGAAAATAAAAGGAGAAAGTAAGAAAACTACACACGTAATAAGTAGAAAAGAAATAGCTAGGTGACAGAATTAAACTTAACAGGAATAACACTAAATGTAAATGACCCAAACACTGCAATAAAAAGGCAAATGATGGTCAAAAGAAATGAAACAAACTAAACTATATGCTGCCTATAGTGACCATTCTTTATATATAAATTTTTTCTTAAATGGCTTAAAAGTAGGGCAGAAAGAAGACATGTTGTCAGGACACAGTTCAAGGATGGAGTCATGTGAGGAGAATTCCAGAGTCCTTGTGAGAAAACTCCAAGAAAACAAGATCAGCGTCCTGTTACCTCAGTTTCTTCAAAACAGGAATTGCACTTGGAATGTGATTTCTATTCCTTCCGGGTGTAGTGGATAGGAGTGAGTTTACTTCAGATTACCCACAATTCCTTGCTGATGTCATTCAATTAAATATTTAAATTATCCTTTATACGCCTCTATGGAAAATCACGTATTTGCCAGGTATGGCTTATCCTTGTGATTGCATACAGCATGAACTCACGAGAACTTTTCCCGGGTGACCTCTCTTAACCCTCAGAGTATAAATTGTCTGAGGCTCTGCATAAAGTTGGCTATTGCTTGAGACATTAGTCCACCTCATTTGTAGGCTCCATTCTCCCAGGTCCTACCGCCTCTATAGCAGTGACAACATGTCATATGCGTGGGAAAAAATGGGGCTGGTAGCTGCGTGCTTTAATTAAATAAATTTCAGGAAAAATAAGAATGGTGTAAGAGTTGATCAAGAAAACACAACAACCTCTCTAAACATTTGTGTGTCTCTAAACAGTTTCAAATTACACGATAGAACAGAAAGAGAAAATAACTTCACAGAGATGGTCATCTTCCTTCCAATAATTGATAGGAAACTTAAACAGAAAATCAGTGAAGGTAGGACAGACTTATTAACACTTTCAACTAACTTGACTTCGTTGCCATCTACAAAACATTTCGCCCACAAGCAGTAGGCTGCGTCACTAGTCAGTTGCTGAGAGTTCCTTGGCTTTGCTTTGATAAAGCTGTGGGGAAGCAGGAAACTATTCTATTGCTCATATCTAGCAGCACTTGGCCCCCTCCATACCTTTGCTTGAAAGCAGAGAGAGGTAAAAGCAGTGGCAAGTGGTTCCCTCTAGGGCTACAGTCCCCATGGAGGCCTCAGGTGTTGGAACCTTGGCCTTTTGGCGGCAGCTAGTGTGATCGTTCTCGGGGCTGAGGTCTGAGACCACCAACCCGATGGACTCGACAACTCTGGAACTCTTCTGGCACCTAAGGCCTGCAGGCTCTCTACTCTGACCCCTCCCAGGTTACTCTGCGGTCATCCACTGTCTTGTGTTTCCCTTCTTCTTGTCTCGAACGCTCTCGAACCAGTCAACAGATTGTTAGTGAGCTGTCTTCCTGACCCCTTCCACGGCTCAATGGCAGCTTCTGCATAAACTTAGGGGCCTATATTTGTTAAGACTATACTCTAGAGTTGGCATATGAGCCAGGAGCCCTGACACTGCTGAGGAGCTGGAGGACCCAGCACGGCCATTTAGGAACTAGGAAAAGATGCTCACTTGGATGAAACCCTTATATTCCGCTGTAAAAGGAATAGTTACCAATAGTCTGTGCTCATAATCTGTGGTTCAGGGCTCAGAAACTGGGTACCAGAGGCAAGCCAAGGAGCACAGCAGCGCTGCAGATGGGAAGCCGAGTAAGAGTTTCCAAGGCCACCTCAGGTCTTTGGCCTCTCATCAGCTGGCAGCTGGTGGTTGTTGATGCTCTGTACTTGGAAGCTGGAGCCTATGGCTCACACACCAAATACAATCTATAATTTGGACTATTCTATTACCCAGTCCTAGTGATGGGAAGCGGGCACAAGTCGCTAGGATCACCTCTGAGGCCACAGGGACCTTTTCGGCTCTTGCAGTGGTTGGTTTTAATTGTCAGTGTTCTTCAGCTTCGATTCCCCTGGTAAGAGAGTCCTAATGAGGAACAGTTGCTTAGATCAGGTTGGCCTATGGGCATGCCAATGGGCAAATTATCTTGATTGATAGTTTAAGTGAGAAGAGCCACACTGAATGTGGGTAGCATTGTTTCCTAGGATGGCCTCTAAACCGCCCAAGAGTGAAGAAAGCTAGCTGAGCATAACCAAATAGGCAGCATGGGTGCTTTTAGTGCTCTTTTCTCTTAACTGTGGATATGTTGTGACCAGTTGTTTCAGTTCTTGATCTGACTTCTCCTCAGTGACGGATTCGTATCCCAGAATTGAAATTGGAATAAACTGGTGCATCCCTCAGTTGCTCACTGGTCCATGTAGTTCATCACAGCAACACAACTGAAACCGAGATGGCTGTCAAGTTGCCACCAAGGCCAACATTTCGTAACTGTGAAGTTCCTGCTGCCTTTGCTTTTGTCGTCAGTAGTGATGGCTTCTGTTTCTTTGTGTTCCAGCTTAGCCCCAACTACTAGACATAGGACAACGTCTCCCAGCCCACTCATGAGCCTGTGAAGCCTGCTTGTGTAGCCACACAAAGGACTTCTAGACCAACCACAGTCTTTTGCGTGGGCGAATCATAGCTGTGCCTCAGTATCAGTGGTAGTCCTTCTACCGGAGAAAGTGACCCCATTCTGACCAAGGAGGAAAAAGAACACTGTGGTTTGTGATAGCAAACCCTGGGTGAGCTGTGTCTTCAGGAGGTGGGCCAGTCACAGCAGCAGCTCATGGAACTCCTGCGACACTGCCTCAAGGCATCTGGGGAGTGTTCAGGACACCTGGTACTGGCTTACGAGTGGGCCAACTGCTGTTAGGATGATAGTCTTCTCTGAAAGAAGCCTGGGCAGCAAGAGAGTCCAGTAGCTGCTAATCTGGAAGTCAGACTACCCCTGCCCTAATGTCTTTGCTCATTTACAGGAAAATGAACATCAGAAGGAGTGCTTAAAATGTAAATTTGAAGAAGGTATCATTAACACTAACAGCAGTTAGTTTAACAAACTTCAGTGTTTTAATGATGGTTAACACCTGCCCAGTACACAGGGCGTGGTGGGCCCTGTCATCTACTTCAGCTGCATGTTCTTTTTCAAGTGCATCTGGGAAGTTAAGCTAGATGGCAAGATCAAGACTTTTAACTAATATTAATAATCAGGAACAGTGCTGGTAAAAATAGCTACCTTAAAGCCTTCAAGACAATTCTGGTAATTCCACAGAGGGAGATGGAAATGTGTTTAAAATGAGCAGAAAGTGCACTTTGTTATACGATAATAATGGACTTGCCAAGTTCTAGTGGAAGGTACGATGTCTGTGTGCTGAAAGTAGGCATTTAGCTGAGGGTGTTTCCAAGACAAGTATTGAAGGAGAGTCTTGCCTCCTTTGCAAAACATAGAGAAGAGAAAGGAGGAGAAGAAGGCATTGTTGAACAAGAGGAAGCAGGATTTTCATGTTTCGCTTGGCTATGTTGCAAAGATGAAAAAGCTTGCTCTCACGAGACCTCTAACGGCACAACTTAGGTGTGGGGGAGGAGTGTCTATGACAAGACCGGTGTTCTGGAGTATGGTCCTCCAATCAAAACAGCCACCATGATCAGATCAGCTGTGCCTGCTTTCAAGAGACCATCAGGAGAGGCCCGTGGACTGTTAACATTTCCTCAGAAGAGGAGTTTGGGAGGCTCAGTGTACCCCCACCTGAGATTCTAGAAGAAGAAGAGGATGAGGGGGAGGAGGAAGGGATAGGAGGGGATAGGAAGGGGGAAGCGGGGGAGAAGAGGGAGGAGGCGGGGGAGAATGGCCTCTGAAAGCCATTTTCATGCAATTATGCCTTGATTATACTTGGTGTGTCCAGGTGGCACGGTCCCAGGGTCTTGGAATGTGCTAGAAGCGGTGATTCTCAACCTGTCGGTCCTGATCCACCTGAAAACATGTGTTTCCAACAGTCTTAGGAACTGAGACACAGTTCAGTAGCAAAACTATAGTGATGAAGTAGCAATGAAAATGATTATGGTTGGGGGGGGGTCACCACAACATGAAGAACTGTGTTAAGGGGTCACAGCATTAGGAAGGTTGAGAACCACTGTAAGATGGATATTGTCCAAGGAGATTTGAAAGAGTGCTAGTCAGGTGGAACCAGGGATTTACTTATGCCTGCAGAAACATGAATAATTTGAGTTGAAGGGTCCAGGGCTAGAATGAGATGGAAGCCCACTGAACTTCTGTATTTGAGTATTGCATGTATTACTCTTTAAGACAAGGAAGAATGGCGCTAAATGCATTTCAGAGACTACCAGATTAGCTTTGTAAAAATTTATTTTACAAAACTTAAAAAAAAAAAAATGTGCATGGGTGTCTTGCCTGCATGTAAGGCCCGTGTGCACCCAGTGCCCAGAAGACAGCATCAGATCTCCTGGAACTGGAGCTACAGACAGCTGAGCACTGCCGTGCAGGTGCTGGGAGTCAAACCCTGGTTTTCTGGAAGAGCAGCCAGTGTTCTTAACTGATGAGCCATCTCTCTAGTTCTCCCACTAACTTGAGTTTCAGGTGCCTGAGGTCTTTGAGGGTGTGATCCTCATCTAGAAGATCCTTGGGGAAGCAGATCTTGTGTAGCAGAACTATGCACATGGGGCCACCACTTTCTTAAAGCAAAGGAATTCTCCCCCTCCGTCTCCCTTATCCCCTCCCCCTTCCCTTTCCTCTCCTTCTCCTCCCCCTCATCCTCTTCGTCTTCTTCTTTTTCATCTTCTTCTAATCTGGATATATTTTATAATTGCTGAGATTAACAAGACCAGGGTTATATATAAGATGTGATGCCTTCCCCCAAACCCATGGCGTGTCTGAATATCCCCCAAACTTCTCAGGGCCTCCAGCCATGGAGGATGTGCTGAAGTATGCCAGGTCAGTCTTGCTACATGGGCCAGAGGACAGAAGTTGGATTTTAACACTGAAACTTTTCAACCATGCCCTTTCTGAGGGGGTCCCTTGGGAGATGTGGAAGAACCATCTTGGCTGGGAATAAGAGGTACAAGACTGTGGGGCTGTCAGGGACAAGGGCTCTGGGACCTGTACCCCTTGTTTGCATGGATAAGTAGGACTTTTAACTTCCTGACGGCTTTCTGGAGGCCCTGAAGTGGGTAAGGAAGGGATTGGGTGGACTCTCTATACAGAGGGCTCCAGCATAGCATCTAAGAAAGGAGAAAGGAGCTGAGAGGGATGGGACATGGCACAGAGGGCTTAAGTCATCCTTGACCTAAGGCCCAACTCTGGCTTACTCTTCCAGAGGTTTCTTATCCCAGGCTTCCAGCTGTGGGCTTTGCTTCTCCAGAGTCTCCTGTCTCCTGCTCAGGTCACCTAGGAGCTGGAGCAGGCCTGTTTGGTCACAAGTCCCCTAGAGCCCACAAGACAGATGCTATGCTCTCTTGCCAAGATGCTGACATTTCTCAGGCATTGGGGTACCCTCTCCCTCTTCTTTTTCTTCCCATCTTCTTTGGAGACTGGGATCTATGAACCTCCAGCCCGGATGCTGCCTCTTGGTGACATCAGACTCCACCCAGGGGAAGAATCGCTAACCAGGATGCTGCCGCTTGACTTGGGGGCCATCTAAGAACCAGGAATCTACAAAGAAATCTGGTGACCAGGATGATGGCAGCCATTCGCTGTCCGCTGTCCTCCTTGTCTAAACATGAATGCTTGTCCTGGTTGGCATATCAGCCATGGTGCTGTCATTTGTAGGGCCTCCAGGCTCCCCCTTCTCCCAATTCTCTCCCTCTCTTCACCTTCAACTTCTCCTTATTCCTCCCTTATGCCTGGATGCTATTGCTCTGTGACTCAGGAGTCAGTCTAAGGCTGCACCCAGGTCCCTTCACCCCCCTGGAGGTCTTTCTGCAAGAATCAACATTCAGGCCAGATCTGGACATTCCCAAGGCCAGGAAGGTCCGGAATCACTGCACCATCCACCTGGGCTGCCTACGGCAAGGCACAGCATTAGGGATACCAGCTTGGGTGAAAAGCAAAGTCAGAGCCAGCAGCAGCCAAGGGCCAGGCGTCATGGCGTCATGGCATCTGTGAGGCAGGGACTCCAAGATGCTGAACGACAGAGTGCTAACTGGCAGGGTAGAGTCTGCAGCGCTCCTGGATCCCACGTCGACGGCCAAAGACATTATTCTTGAGCCCTAAAGTCAGATCATATTTGCCTTATTAAGTTTTGGATTTGGGTTCCATTGCTTCCCCCTTCTTTATCATTTCTCCCTTTGAGAATGGAAATGTTCATTTTTGTCCCCATCACTGTATTTTGGACTTTCCAGCCTCCAAAACTGCCAGAAATAAAACTCTATTGTTTGAGCACTTAGTCTATAGTAATTAGTAATTGCAGTAAAGATGGATGCTGACCAGGAAAGCCTCGACAGTAGGCTTTGTGAGGACTCTGCTCAGTGCTCTGAATATTTGAATCCTTTCTCCACTCACTAGTGGGAATACAAGTGCATTTTATCCTTGGGGATGACTGTACCTCTGCACCTTTCAACATTCCCCCCACCCCGGAACTCTTCATTTCAATTGTGCAGTGATTAGTATTTAGTTAAGCCCACAAGGGGAATCCCTGAAAATTTTTCTGAGTTCTCTCTCCGTTGGACTTGCAGGCCTTACAAAGTTAAAGCAGCAGGAAGCATTTATTTCGTTTTCCTTATTATTTGATAGGGGAGGAAGGTAGCTCATGCCACTGAACGACTCCCATGTGCCAGGAGCCTTGCCCATGGACCCATGAGACATCGGCAAAATGGCCCATAAAGAAGGTAGCCAGGTGCAGGTTTAGACAGATAACTAAATGCGTGGGGGAAAAAAGTGTGGAAAATGCACATAAAAAATTGCTTTTTTGTTTTGTTGAAAATAGCTTTTTTTGCTCACATCATATATCCTGACTATGGTTTCCTCTCCATCCTCCCAGTCCCGCAACCCCAAGTCTGGATCTACCCCCTTTTCAGATTCTCATTAGAAAATGAGCAGGCTTCTAAGAGAAAAAAAAATTCACAATATAATAATAAGATAAACAAAAACTAACACATTGGACTGGGACAAAACAAACACACATGAGGAAAAGAGCCCAAGAAAAAGCACAAGAAACAGATATAAATGCAGAGGCTTGTTCCCACACTCAAGAACCCCATAAAAAACACAGAACTGACTGGAAGCCATAATATATAAAAACACACCAACACACAAAACTGGAAGCAAAGGACCCATAGGGTAAAAAGAAAGAAGGAAAAAAATCTATAAATAAAATAAAAATGAAAAATAAGGTAAAAGTAAAAATCAAAACAAACAGGAACAGGAAAAGTCTTGACACAACATTCTAAGATGAGGAGCCTGCGATGTCATTGAGTTCCTGTTCTGTCAGCCATCTACTGATGGGCATGCGACCTCCCTTAAGTTGTTTCTCCAGTAAGACTCCCTTGGGGGAAACTAACTTTTACAAATGAATATCAGTTGGAGATTTCCTCTTTAAGAATCTCTGTCATATTCATAAAGGTTATTTTAGGGTCTTTGTCTCATACATCATATATGTTGCAGTTCTCAGGGCTTTAATGTGGTGGAGTCGCTGGGCTGTAGTGGAGACATTTGTTCTTGCTGTTATTATTGTATTTGTGTGTTTGCGTCCAGGCATCTGAGATTGGGAAGATTGTAATTCTACGTACTGATATCTGGTCTTGTCTTTGTTGGGTGGATGTTTTGTTCCTTGATTTCTGTTGTCCTGTCTGGTTCTTAGGAGAGTGTGGTGGCTGTGTGTTGCCTGGTAGGGAATTCTCCAGTATCCCGATATGTGTGGCCACTGGTGTTTAAAGGTAAAATGTATTTCTAGGTACTGGGAGCTGCATTTAGGAATGGGGATGGGCTAGGAGGGGAGAGAGCTATGGAGGGGGTCCATAGGAGGGAAGAAAGCAGGGCGTCCCACCAGAATCTGCTTGGTCTCCTGAAAGTGGGGGTAGAGAGTGAGGAGAGGCCACAATAGGTAGTCTACAGACCTGGGGGTGAGGCTGCGGAATGGATTCGAAGAGAGGAGGGAGAGTGAAAATCTGAAGCTTGACTACCTGTTTTGCTGGCCTATTTGCTTCTCTATTAGGTTTGACTGATGGGTTTCCAGGGAATTCCTGCTGGCTGGGGACTGGGATAAAGTTATGAGTGGGGAGAAGGAAGGTTCAAGAGGAAGATCTCTGTGATCCATGGAGTTGGGAGCAGGAGGGAGGACAGGCCACAGCAGATGGACCGCTACAGGGGTGGGAATGAGGGTGAGGAATTGGATTTGGAGGAGGGGAGAGAAAGGTGAAGATCTGCAGTTAGCCTACCTGCTTTCCTGGCCAGAGTGGCCTGGGGTTTGGCAGGGAATGCCTGCTGTAGTTGGGGGCTGGGATAAAGGGATGTGTTTGGGGAAGGAAGGATGGAGGGGAAGGTCTGTGCGATCCACTGGAGCTGAGGTGGGGGCAGAGCAGATGGTCTGCTACAGAGCTGGGCATGTGGTTGGCGGGACTGGATTTGGAAGAGAGGAGGGGAAGGTGGAGATCTGCAGTTATATTGCTTCTCTTAAGATTCACATTTTAATCAAATGCCTGGGAGATTCTGGTCCAAAGGGTTCATGGGCCACGTGGGCAGAAGCAATACTATTTCAACAATTTCAAATTTGTGAGCTACAAAGCAAATTTTAGGCTGTTTGTAAGACAGTCCTGACTGTCTTAGTTATTATTCTATTGCTGTGAAGAGACATCATGACCAAGGCAGCTCTCATTTAATTGGGGTATTTCTTATGGTTTCAAAGGTTTAATTCATTATCATCATGGTATGGAGCATGATGGCATGCAGGTAGGCACTGAACCAATAGCTGAGAGCTACATCATGATCCATAGGGAAAGAAAGAGACTCTGAGCTTGGTATGGGATTTTGAAACCCTAAAGTCCACCTCCCAGTGATGCACTTCTTCAAACAAGGCCGTACCTCTTAATCCTTCTAATTCTTTCAAATAGTGACACTCCCTGGTGATTAAGCATTCAAAATATGAGCCTAGGGACCATTCTTACTCAAGCCACAATACTAATTAAATCTATCTTTGTTTCCACAGTGCACTGTTCTGTGTGTCTGTAGTGAGTTCAGGGGAATAATTGTTGATAATTTTAAGCCCACAATAAAACCGTGCATAGGGTAGTGACCAGCCTGCAAAAGGCACCCGGGTACTGATGGGTCAGATGTAAGGGTCTGTGTTTCTGACCTTGCTTTCTTCAATGTCTTTAGGTGGGCTAGTTCACTCATGTGCTGACACAGCTCTTTCTTCCTTTAATCTCAGCTTACTGATGGACTCATGGTGAGACCCTAGAAGAATTAGTTCATAACTAGTGGACAGTGTCCTCCTAGCAATCAACTAAAATATACGCAAGTAAAAAATGAGATAATGTGATCATTAGCTAGTGAGAGTCATCAGATAATGAAAACAATCAAGGCCATCAGTTGTCAAATAAATTTGATATTCTTCAAAGGGAATTATCACATGCTAATCAACAATGATTATTTTCTCAAGTGGTTCCAAATGAGATAATTTCATACGCTTTTTTTTTTCACGGACTGATGCCTCCTGCTGTTTCTGAGTGAGGAAAGCTGTGTTTTGGGTTGTGTGAATGTATTTAATTTCGGAGCACTTGGAGGTCAATACCTTATTAGGCGATATTTATTCCACATGACAATGACTCACTTGATGATGCTTCATCCTGTGGTGTACAAATGGGACGTGCAGAGAAGCCTAAAGTTCCTGAATATTTTTACAAAGATGAGACCAGAACATTAAGCCAAAGCTAGGCTTTAAGTCATTCTAATGAAGACTCTGCACACTCAGTATCGGGAGCCTGACATCCTGGGGGCCTGGAGAGGATTTTTGCCGCTCCATTCAGTAAATAACTGTAATGGGGAAAGCAGAAATTGTTGATGTACAGAATAATTCAACTTCATAAAGTTCTTCCAAGAAGAATTTAATTACCCTTAGTTCACAAGAGCAATATGATCTCAGCAGTCTTTGAACTGGAAAAGCTGAATAGAAATAGTACGTGTGGGCTAGAGAGATGGTTCAATGGGTAAAGGCACTTGCAATTAAGCCTGGGGACCTCAGCTTGATCCCTGGGACTCACAGCATGGAAAGAGAGAAGCGACTCCCCCAAGTTGTGCTTTTGACCCCCACATGTGTACCACGGCATGTGCACACACATATACAGAAACATGTGAACAATACATAAACATATGTGGAAAAAATACATGTCTGAATAGATAGAATTGTTTAAGAATGAGGACCACTCTCTCTGACCTCAAAACATATGGTAAAATTACCAGCACTGAAACAATTCAGCATCAGTTCTTTGCCAAGTGAGAAGTAAGTAAACTGGAGAGTCTGGGACAAGCCTAAATACATACTAGAATTTAGTGGGCAAGGGAAGTGAAAGTTTAATATAGTGAAACTTTATTCGTGGTATAGGGTGATCTTGACAACCCTGTAGAAAAATTTACTTTCTTATTTAAAGTGTTACTCATACAAAATTAAAATGTAGATATTATTAAAATAGGAATAAAAGTATTATCAATATATATTGCATAAAATTTAAACAGAAAGGGACAACTGTATATGTGTATGCTTGTATATGTACATGTGTATGTGTGCATGTGCATGTGTTTATGTGTGTGTATGCATATGCATGTAGGTATGCATATGTGTGTGTGCATGCTTGCGATATATACCTACTAAATCAATAAGAAGTTGAATATTCAATAAAAGACAGGGAAAACCTGAAAAGGTAAGACAGGAAAAGTTCATCATAAAAGAAATATACATAGTGCTCCTCAAACATATTACTCTACAACCTTATTTGTAATAAGAAGAATAAAATGAAGGTTCTGGCGGCTCACTAGTTATTAATTTACCATCTAGACACTCGACTTATAATCATGGTGCATTTGGCTAGAATGTACAGAAACCATAGAAGTTTCTCAGATGTTTTTGACAGAAATATAATTTGGTGCAGCCTTCACAGAGTGCAATTTATTAATTTTATTATTATGATAAAATATGTATAATAATTTGTAATTTATTATAAATTTATAAATAATTTATAAATATAAAAATTTATATTATTATTATAAATATTATTAAATATCACTTAGATGCTTTTACCTCGGACCACTGTGTGCTTCATCTTGAACTATTATTGTCTTTAGCTGGTACGTGGTGTCCAGTCAGAAGGTGATGCTTAGTTCACTTGCTTGGTTCCAGACATTTGCTACTATGAACCATGCCATGATGCAGTCTTCTTTCTCAGCACCCATTACTTGTCCTATTATTATTTATTCTTTCAAAAAAAATATAATACTTTGATGATATCTGGGCTGCAAGGGCCAATGGTGGGGCGGGCACAGAGCTGCGTGTGGAGTGTGCAGGTGCACCTCCAGTGGGGCCTACGGATATGATCAGGTACATAATGGTCCGAGGTAAAGCAAAGAACACCTCAGCTCATGTGGGGATATTTCCCCCTCACAGTTGCAACACCAGAAAAACTTCTTCCGTTTGAGCTGAGAGGAGCAGAGTGGAGTGCACTGAAATACCAGCTCAGCTGGGGACACCTTCCCTACCTCAGACCTGTGTGATCCCTGTGCTCCCGACTGCCAAGGTATTTTCCTCTCAGGAGCTGTGTGGTCCCTTGACCCCTGACTGCCAGGGCAGCTTTCCTCTCAGATCTCCATTGTGGATACTTTCCACACTTCAGAGCTACTTGGTTCTTTGGCTCCTGACTGCCAGGACACCTTCCCATCTCCGTCTGAGCTGGGAAAACACTAACAATATTCCCCTCGTTATTCTCTCTTACTCCCTCCCATCGAATACCTTCTTCTTTCCAACAAGTTCTCTTTCATGTCCTTTTGTGACCTGCAGAATTTAATTATAGGTGCTTAATGAGTGCGGATGTATAAGGAAAACTGAACAAAGGCTATGTCACTGAGGACCGTGACTCTCCATCCCTAGCAGCATAGATTATAACTCATGAGGGAAGGGTGGGGACTCATGAGCTCCTCCTGATGTGTAATGGAATGTTGATTGGTCCACTCTTAGGCAGGTAACCAAGGTTGCCGTGAGGTCACGGACTCACCAACGGAGTTCTGTCTAGAAGACTGTGCTTTACAGCATCCCTTCCCATCCTCTGGCTTTGACATTCTTTCTGTCCCTCTTCTGCAGTGTTCTTTGAACCTTAGAGGGAGTGTGTGGATTCCCACTTTAGAGCTGAGCACTCATCAGCCACTTATTCTCCGCACTGTGACCAGTTATGCGTCTCTGTATTACCATCGCCCACTGAAGACGAGAGCTTGACTCATATAGAAAGCCACACTAGCCTCTGGCCATAAACAAAAAATATGTAGAAGGCAGTTAGACAACATGTCAATTTAGCAAGCTAATAATAGATTCTTCCACTAAGATCCATGACCTCCCAGCCATGTTTTTAAAAAATCATGTCTATAATACTAGGCATGAATTCTCTCCCATAGAAGCCCAAATCCAATTTAAAAGTGGTTGGTTACCCCTGTAACAGTCATGTTATTTACATCAATGTGCATCTTTTCTGATCAGTATTACAGCTCTGAGGGTTCACAGAAGCAACAGTCAATGGCTTTTCTTTCCCAGCAGTCTGCACAGCACCTTCTGGTGCTATGAAACTTAGCCAGTAGAGAGGCAGCTTCCAGCTTAGTTCCAGTTTGATTTCTCTATGTCCTGGAACCAGAATTTATGGTATCTTTAGCAATAGGATTTTATAATTTAGTCTTATGGAAAGCTGAGAGTAATGAAAACAGCCCATATTAATTTGGGATCCTCTGGAGGCTCCTTGACCAACAACTCAGGAGGAGGTATCCTACTAGGATTTTAATTTAATGACTCACAATTTCTTGGGTACCTCCTTTCAAACTCTTTTATACAATTATGCTTTAAATTAGCTTACAAAAGAAGGTTTCCATATGGCTTTGCATACACCTTAGTTTGCGTTGACCCTACTGGTTTTGAAGACAAAGTCTCATATGTGGATCTGTTTGGTCATTTGTAATGGATCCTAATGGCCCCGGACAAAGAAACCCAAAGCTGATGGCACATTATGATGATCAGTAAAAAGAATCTCTTTCTAAATTCATCTAAATTAGTGTCCAGGTTTTTGGACACTCTGACATGCCATTCATCTACAGCTGTGTCGTGCCAAATTTCTAGCTATCATGGGGGATGCATTTGACTCATGGGCTGTATTAGGACATCCTGATTTCACTCAGTTTTCTTGGTCATTATTATGTTTCTTTTCACAAATTAACATTTTCATTATGCTTTTAAAAAACTCTTGCCTCCGTCCTTTCACAGTCCCATCTAATGATTTCTTTATGTAACACTTACCTTCAGGGGGAACAAGAGCTATTTGTACTTCGATATAATTTTTCTTTCCAAGTGGATTTCCATTTGTTGTGTCTGTTTTTTTTTTTTTTCTTACTGGAGACAGGAGAGGTCTGCTCAGAGCAGCTTAGCAAAGCCATCTGTGTGTACGAAAAAGCAGAGACAATTAAAACCTGTTGACAACTTTGGGCAAAGCTGTGGGCCTCATGTTCTGTGATTTATGTGAAAAGCCGAAGAACAATCAGTTCAAGCTGGTTCTTCAAAGAGGCACAGCCTGGAACATGAGTTTGGCAGCTCAGCATCTTTGCACCACAGCAAAGGGGTGTCTCAGTCCAAGGAATTCAGAGGCACGCTTTAGGAGCCCAGAAAACAAACACAGAAGGTGTCATGAAGAGAGGATGGAAGCTGCTGCTGCTTTCGCACTGAACCACTTCCCCGGTTAACACGCAGGCGTGTTCCTATCCTGCTGTTTAGTGTGTTTTTATATCAGGCACGGGAAGAGCCCCTTCTGACTAGTGCTGTGTGACATGTCAGCAGAGAAGCATCAGGTGACTTGGGTACTGGGAGTTGTGTCTTGTGAGAAGAGTTTGTCCTCTGCCACTCAGTCCTGGGCTTCAGTCTTAGCTCCCTCTTCTCCCAGCTGGGCTACCGGAGGGAGCTCTCTTTCCCTTATTTTAAAGCAGAGAAAACAATGTCTGCCTTACAGGCTTGCTGCGATGATTGGAGGAAGTAAATATGACACCCCCGTCCTCTCTATCTTGTCTCCTTGTTACCTTCTACTTCCTGGTATGTGCTTTCTACACCCATCCTTCCTCTGACACTGCCATGGCCAAAGCATACAGTTGGGTGCAAAGGATTGTGTCTCAACCAGGACAAGTTATCTTTAGTGTGGTCTCTAGAGCCGTCTCAGCTACCTGGATTCCAAGAACCACACTGTCTCTTCCTTCCACTTCTTATCAGGCTCTTGTGTCTTCTCTTCCACTCCCTTATTCTAAAATTGCTGCACTGAGTTTCTATCCTGAGTTGTTTTCTTCTTCTATAAGCCCCGGGAAATGTGGTTTCATCTATTTTTATGATGTCAGTTATCACATATGTATTGGAGTATGTACTACATGCTTTCGGTTCAAACGTCATACAACAGAGTCTCTTGATGGCGAAGCCTGGGCATTGCACGTCTCTGTAAGAGCTCCAGAGGTCATATCTACCATGTTCTTCATGTGTCTATTCTGACCTCTGTTTCACTCTCCTGGTTGGTTCTGGAATCCTGGGAGGGTGAGAGAATATCCAGTTCAAGCATGTCCTGTATTAGCTTCTGCTCACTTTTGGTGAATGCTATCTGCTGAGCTGAGGCTGAATTTGGCAAGTCATATGTGATGTATGGGGCCAAATTCTTATCCCTGCAGCCACCCCTTGTGTTTAGGTGTAGTGCGGTGCTGACCTGGGAGAGCTGCTCTACAATAGTGGGTTTCCCACTCCCCTGGGTTCTTTTCAAGGAAGGGGGCTCTCATCAAAATTAGAAATATTTGCACTGGCTCCTCTAGATATCCTCCTCCTAAGGAATCCTTAGGGCTTTAGAGTCAAGGAAATACAAAAACAAATCTGATGATAAGTATCTGATGACCTATGGTTGAGGTGGCCCAGAGGTGCTGGACACCAACACACCCAAACACAAACTCACACAGCAACACGAAACCTTTGCATCTTCTTAGAGAGTAAGTGAGACTCTCCAGGAACATGACCAGTGAAAGATGGGGCTACTACCTGTGGGAAGTTCTGTCCATATAAGGGAAACTCCACGGACCCATAGTATGTGTCCACAGCTGCCGCCACGAAGCTGATGTGAGCCCACTGTTTGACGGTTGCTCATATGCTAAGGCTGTTCGATGAGCATGTCATTTCTCACCTCAACCTTCGTGTTAAAGGGATTGGAGCTTGTTTCCTACATATGGCGCATGGCAGGCTGTTCTCAGAAGAGCTGCACTGGGATAGGTTCCATGTTAATAGTCACCCAGGTGGAATCCATTTCTGTCATTCACCAAGAATGTCCAGCTCTACACATCCCAGAAGGCATCAAAGTTACAAATCAAGGCCATCACAGTCACTTGAACTACAGTGTGAATCTTTTGATGACCCACAATAGAAATTTAGTGGGAGTGAGAAATGAAACAGACACTGTCGTGAGCCACTGATATTTGAACTATTTGTTACCATAGCAGATCACAGCTTATCCTGACTACTACACATGTTCCAATCCAAACACACATTCTTTTGTGTGTTTAGAGACATAAGCAGCCTCGAAAGTATATTTATAAAACACAATTGGCTTTGTTTATCCTTCTAATAAGAAAATTGGATGCACATTTTTCCATCTAAGAGGATCTACACTGAGAAAAGTTTTCTAGAACTATGAGGCTTGCGATGACCATTCTCAATTGCAAAAGAAACCTCTCTGGTAGAAAACTCTGCTAGGGTGCCTCTACCCTATATCCAACTCCAGGCATTCTTGGACTTCAGATTTATCTTCAACTTATACTCCATATCTGCACATGTATGTCCTATGTCACCCCAAACTCAACAAGTATAAAGCCAAACTCAGCTGCTGTCATCCCAGTACACTCCTCTTCCTGAGCTCTCAGTCTCAGTGGCTGTCTCCATTGTCTATCCAGTGGGATTAGAATTGAATTCTTGAATTCTTCCCTTGTCTTCTCTAATACAGTCTTTTGCTAAGATCTACATTTTCTACTTCCTTATGTACCATAACTACATTCTGTCTGGGCCACCACAATTTCTTTCCTAGACAAATACCAAGCTTGGATAGGTCTAAGTCTTGTCTCCCGGACTTCCTGTTTGTTTGTTTGTTTTTTCTAGCCAAAATAATATTTCTAGATGTAGAGCTGATCAATCTTTCCCTTAACAAAAGGGAAACTTGATTAGTTCCTAGGCTTTCAGGCTCTGTCCAAATCCTGATTTGGTGCCTTCCTGGTTATTCTTCGACACACATTTCCTATCCAATGACACTGGCAGAAATAAGAGTGAGAAATGTAGAACACTGAATTTCTTGGCCTCATTCCTTCCTTTCCTATCTAATATATGTATTTTTAATAACCAGGACATCCAGGCTGATTTTGAACTCACAAGCCTTCTCTTTCACCTTCCTCAGTACTAGGATAATAAGCATGTGTCAACATGCTAGACTGTCAATTAAGACTTATGACTTCTTTGTTCTTAATGTAGACTTGATATCCTCTGGGAAGCCTTCCTTGATCCACCTAGGCAAGAACAGGTGGCCTCAGTGCGCTCCTTTCGCAGCATATTCTGGTGTTTCTTTAGTGCGTTATTCTGCCATCATTGCCCATGACTACTTGACACCCATCACTGAAATATTTTGTGTCAAGTATTCACATGGACAGTTGGTCACCCATATCTGGATTCTGCATCTGTGTATTCAAACAAACATGAACTAACATTGTTTTATTTTTAGTTAATCTGTGCAGAATATATATAATTTTCATCTCCTTATTCTCTAACCAATATAGTACAATTATTTATGCAGCATTACATTGCATCAGGGCTTATCATCAACTTAGAGATGATTTATGCTATACACATAGGCAGGCACACTTAGATTTTATGTAAGCACTGTGCCATTGTTTAGAAGAGTCTTGAGCATCTGCAGATTGTTATCTTCGAGGGGTTCTGGAACCCCCACAGATATCAGATGATTTCTCTTCAATTCATTTAATTAAAACAACAATTCCATAAGATCAGTGTATTCCAAGTTATGAAAAAGGACATTGAAGAATGGAGAAATGCATTGAGTGGCTAAAGTCAGTGACTATTGTGTGTTGACATACACACAATGAAGCCAGGAGTTTGGATGCCAGGCTCTTATGCTTGAACACTCTGCGGCCCTGCCCATGGCATCATGCATACAGATGGGCGTTGGGACCAATTCTTCATTCACAGTGCTAAGTGTGCAGGACACATGACAGGAACTTGGGAAATGGGGTTGAATTAATGGATAAATGAAAGAAAGAATGAAAATCTGCCTGGCAAATGATAGGTACAGCACAATGACTACTTTTAATTTTTTGTAGACTACATGAGCAGTGAAGCAGATGAAAGGAAAGAAAACCAAATAACATCAGGTTATTCTCTGTTTAGGACAGAAATATATCAGGATTCAGAAAGGCTGCGTTTAAAGCTAAAGGACAGGACAGTTTCCTGTGGCCTAGACTTGCTGAGCTCAGGGATATGGTCTTGGTGGTTCAGGTTTTTGCTCCACTTTGATAATGGATTGTGTCACAAAAGAGCCTTCTTGTCGAAGTGGTCCTTAGACCAGAAGCCCAGGATGTGTCCCTGGGCAGTGTGTGTACTAAGTAAGAACTCTGCCTCTGAGCTACACGCCCAGAACATGCATTTTAGGTGCTGCATTAATCCGTAAACACTCCTCTGTGTGCCCTGGCTCCTCTTTTCAGTCGCATCCTTCTTGTTTTATGATTTCAATATCTAGACCTCTTTAAATATATTCATTAACTATTTTTAAAATATCTCTTCTAGTTCTGGCAGTAGTTTGTTTTCCCTTGAGACTTTACAAGTTCTGGTCTTGTGCGTTTCCTGCTGGCAGTTGTCCTCAACTGCCTGGTGACCTGGTTTGTGCATCTCCACCGATGAACAGAGAATGTTTCATAATCACAGTTGTCCAGTGTCGGTTTATTTTATATAAGAACAGACGGTATATTTCTTAAAAGGTGCCTCCGATGAATGGGAAGCCAGAACAAAAACTCCTGGCAGATGCTCAGAGCTGATGAAGTGACAGACTTGCTTTAGAAAGTTCATTGGGAAGCAGCTTCAGACAATCCATTCTGCCTCATTGCCCCACCCACCCCATCAAGATCAGGAATGCTATGCTCTGAGACCAATACCCACACTGAAACCTGCATCCCTCATAAGGTAGTTATTTTAGAGGGGAATCTGTATGTTCCTCTCTTTCTCTCTCTGTCTCTCTCTCTCTCTCTCCCCTCTGCTATGTATGGGGAGGGCATCAACACTATACAGATGCTTTCTGGTTGCCATTTTGCAAAGTGAATGACTAACATGTACCTGGAGTTGCCTCAGACTATAGCTCCAGCTTTTTCTGTTGTGTCCAATTCATTAATGTGTTCATTAACCTGCCTCCACCGGATCCAATCTTTAAAGAATGTGTCAAGGTCTTTCACATACAAGAGACTTCCCCTTTCTGCTTGACCATCGCCACGAGTTTGTTTCTTTTGCTCTCCAACATTGTCCCTTGTTGCTGAAGTCAGTGGCTGAGGATGGCAGGCTCCTGTGCTCAGGCTCCATCTTGACCAGCATTTCCCACTCCCCAGGGGCTGTTTTCACGAACAGAATATAACACTTGAAAGCCTACTCATCTCTTACCTCCGTTCCTGTTGGTCACAACTCGATATGCCTGGAGACAAAAATGAGCTCCTGATAAGAAAAGCACAGCTAGAGAGCAAAATTAAATCCCGGGGTTCTATCAAGCAGTGCAGAGACCACAAATAAAGACAATGTACTGATCTTTCAGAGAGGGGGAAGATTGCAATGAAGAAATGATAAATCTTTGAGAAAATATATGTGCATATGTCTTGACTTGAGCATTATACCATGTATGCATGTTTCAAAACATCACGGACATTGTAAATATGGACTATCTTAGGTCATTAGAAAAAGAAGAACTAAAACGCCACCATCAACAACAAATCAAAAGCAAACAAAATAACCATTAAGAAACAGAAATAGTGTACATTTTGATTCTAGTACTCACGAGGCAGAAGGAAGTGGGTCTCTGTGAGTTCAAAGCCAGCATGGTCTGCATAAGAGTTCCAGACCAGCCAGGTTCACATAGTAAGATGTCTTAAAGAAGTACAACAGAAGGAGGAGGAGGAGGAGGTGGTGAAGAAAGAGGAGGAAGGGGAGGAGGTGGTGAAGGAGGAGGAGGAAGAGGAAGTAAAGAAGGAAGAGGAGAAGCAGAAGGAGAAGGAGCTGGGGAGGAAGTAGGTCAGATAGCGTGCTTGCCTGGCATATGTAAAGCCTTAGGTTCAACGCCCATTCCACAAAAAAGAAAGGAGAGGGAAGAAGGGAAGGGAGGGGGAAGGAAAGAAGAACACAAAAATGACATAATTGAAAGCAAACAACTGAAAAGTGTTTCGACAATAGCAATCAGTACAGATCCCGTCCTCAATATTCATGCTAAGCAATTGAAAGCAGCCTCCAGTATTGACCCCAGCTAAAGATCCTAGCTCATGACCACCCTGCCACACACTGTAGATATTAGACAGACAGCTTCCGAGAGAAACTTGGCCCTTCTTCCGTGGGCATCATGTTCTTGCCAACATGATTCCTATCACACAGGGCCCACTTGCTCCGAAGTCTGTGGGAGAACTCAGACAAAGCATGCTCACACAGGCTCTCCAGAGGATATCAGGACCTACTTGCTAAAGAACACAGCTATTTTTTTCTGAGCCTAAAACTGTATTCCCATCAAGATAACAGAAAATTTAGTTTAGGTTTGGAACAGTTACAAAAAATGGATTATCCAAAGGAGAACAAGAAGTTCACTGATACAGAGATGCCTACCAGACAGGAGAAAGCCCAGGAAACGTACTTGAAGAAGTGTTTAGGAAGCTGGCTTCTATGGCATCTTCAGTAGAGAAAAGACAAACTAAAGGGAGGCAGTTTCAGACCTTCTGAGATGGGAAACCAGGCAAGAGAGGGAGAAATGGGAGGAGAAAGTAGATTCCTCTGGTGCCGTAGCTGAGCTGATGGAGCTGTCTCCAGTCAGGGAGTCTCTCTATTCCATCTCTGCATGGAAGAGAGGCAAAAATAGATAGAACCCTTCCTCAGCTTGATGCTTCTCTGTTGCCTTAACACAAAGATGGTTCTGTAAATGAGGCAGAGTTCTGATGAATCTTCCAGTTTCCCCCAGGAGCCAGTGTATTTTTTTTTTTCCTTCTCTAGGTTCTTAGAGAACCATGGCACCCAATTGTGGAAAAAAAAAATCTTACCCATGTTAGGGATGTTGACAACTTCATTGTCTTCACAGTTTAGTAGAATTTGGTTGTGGGCATTTATCTGGAGAGGAATATTAGGGGTTCTGGTCCTGCCTCCCTCTGATAACAGAGACATCAGGGTTTCTCCTTGAGAGACCTGTAACCCTCTTATCTCTCTCTAAAGCACCCACTCTCTCTATTGAGTTCTAGGAGAAGTTCTTTAACTCATGGAGACTTCAGGAGATATAAAAATTAACCCAATAGACCATTTCTATTTTCTGACCTATCTTAGTACAGTAAATCCTGAAGATATGGTCTGATTAAACGGGGTAGGGCAGTAAGTGCACATGTCAGAAGGAAAAGCATCCGTTGATGTTTCCAGAATTCTACCATGCCACAGTGAGCATAGTTAAACTGTGAAGGCACACTCAGGGAGCTGTCAGAGGGTACAGACTGACCTCTAGACCAGAAAGAGTTTGAAAGCACTGAAGGAGGAGCAGGCAAGACTTTTTTTGGAGAAGAGTTACAACAGAGTTTCACATACATGCTCTTGAAGAATTTGGGTAAAGAATGAAAGTTGAGGTAGATGAATTATTAGTTATATACTCTTTGATAGGCTGTCAGGGAAGATCCCAAGCATCCGGCTGGTGTTGCTGGAGGCTGTATTAAGATCTAGAAGGGTCAACTTCAGTGGAACATTCTCTGATCATCAAAGGGCACAGCGCCAATATACTTGGCAACTTTCTTGGGTGTAGAAACCTCAGTGCCAGGGTATTCACACATCATTTTGTGGACGCCTCGAAAGGCTACCAGCTGATTTCACAGTATTCCAAGGACCTAGACATTTAAGCAGGAGACCACCGTGTTCCTATTAGAGTCTAGCTGAGATAAGTAACCACTTAAAAGTTATAAGGAGGGCTCACCAGATGGCTCAGTATATAAAAAAGGACTTGTCATGCCAACCTGACCACCCGAGTTCAGTCCCTAGAACTTGTGATGCAGTAGCCCATAATCCCAGCTTTCCTATGGCAAGATGGAAGGAGATGTAGGGGAATTACCTGGAAGTTGAAAGCCAACTAGCCTCTGTTATGCAGCACAGCAGACAAAAACAAGAGAGACCCTGCCCCAATAAGGTAGCAAGAGAGGAAGGCTCTCTCAAAATTGTCTTCTGATCTTCAGCTGTGCACCATAACAGGTGCACACCCCTAAGCCCCCACACCACACACACACACACACACACACACACACATACACATACATTAAAATTAAGATTTATAAACTCTATTGGCATTTCTTTATTTTAAGTAAGGTTATATTTAATTTGCTCAAGGGGGAAAAAGTATGAACGCTATTGAAATTATTTACTCAAGAAGATACTCAAGCCACACACATGTTGTACATGGAGCCAATACAGGATAACATTCTGCACTGCTCATCCCTGCCATAGCTGGGGTCTGAGGTTACTCACTCCCTTCTCTAGTGACTGATGAGAGACAAGACGTTAATGGGTCCTCTAAGGACTAGAAAGTCGCTAAGTAGCTTTTATTTTTCTTTTCCTGTCAGGCTGCACTTCTCTGTTTCATGTGACGCAACATGCTCACCAGCCGTAAGTCCCCAAGGCTCCATCTTGGCTTCTGATAGAAACAGAATCTGTCAGTATTATGCCAGATTCGGTTTCCTCTGAGAGAGGATTGACTAATATTGAGTCGTGTCCACCACTGCCCATAGTGTGTGACCCTTGGGAGATGAATTTATCAGTGGAACCAGAGTGGCCCATTCATGTGCCTTAGCCAAAACTGTAGATATAGGTAGATCATTTTATAAAGGATGAAGGCAGCCAGGCAATATGACTAACCTCCTTAGTGTTCTGTTCACCCCCACCTAGTCTTTGGTGTTGCTAATGTAGATACTAAAAGAAAATTGTATTTTTCCTGGAGCTAGAGAATTTCAATATATTCTACTTCTGACTCAAAATGTAATATTGTATCTACACAGTGGGATGGATAGACGACTATTTTTAAATGTTCTTTTAGGAAGTTCTGTGTGGTTTTCAACAACTAAGGAATCCTATGACACCATAATGTTTATTGCATATTGTTAAAGTGTGGGTAGTCACACACATGGCAAATCCAAAATAAAATCAAAGGTTGTTATTCTTCCTGGTTGTGTTTAATTTCCTCTTTAACTTCTCCCAATCACTAAGCAATTTTATTATGGATTAGAGAAAGGCAATCCAGATCTGACCAAAATGAATGTGTTTTCCTTAAGTCTGTTAGTTACTGGCTGCTGTGTCAGTCGGCTTTGTCCAACTAGAACGAATAACAAATAATCAGCTTAGGAAAAACTTTATTTTGGCTCCTTGTTTTGGAGGTTTCAAGCCATTGTCTACTGGCCCTGTTATTGTGGGCCTGTGGCAAGGTGATGGCACATGTGTGTGCTGTGTGTACTAGAGCTAAACTGCTGGGCTAGTCATGAGCCAGGGAAGAAAGGGAGAGGGGAAATAGCAGGGGTCCGCATTCCCTCTTTTCACTTGCCTCAATAGCCTAAAGGCCTCCTGTTGGGCCACACACTTTAAAGGCTTCACTACCTCCCAATTAGCACCATGCTGTGACCAAACTTTTAACACACGTGGGTCTTTAGGAAACGTTTAAGATCCGAAGAATTAGCACTCTTGTATCCCAAGCCATGCCAATAACCACAAGCTGCCATTTTCCCCTGTGCTATTTTAACTGCTTTCACTTTTTGCATTTTTGCAGAAGAGCTGCTGCTAAGCCAGAAAATGCCAGATGGCACTGAGGAATCAGCTTCCAGAGCAATGTCACCTGTAGATGGGAGCCAGTAGCTAACTGACAGAGACATCCTTGCTGTTTTTACAGAAGTCAAGATGTCCCCACTTCTACAGTGAGGACCGACCTTGTAGAATTGGCTGCTGTCTGTGGCTGTCTTTGCAACCGATTCCAGGCGTAGTCCTCTGAAGTCCCACTGTAGCCCCAGCCCTGCAGGACATTTCCTTTATAATGCTCTCTTGTCTTCTTTTGCATTTAGAAATAGCCCCCAATTTCTCTCAAGGCTATTTTAGCATCATTTGTCTGCACAGGACCTTCGATGATTTATTTGTTATCAGGAATGTCTTTTTAAAGCCCTTCTACTTGTCTTCCCAGCTGGCTAGTGTCTTCTCCCTGTTGAGGCCTGAAGAGAGGTTTGCCTTCATAGGTTGTCTAATTGGTATTTGTTGACCGAGAGATTGCTATTCAGAAAGCTCTGAAGAACAGATCTCTACAGAGCATTGTACAATCAGACAGTAATGAATTTTAATCCAAATCATTAGACATCTTGGAGTAGATGTCCCTCAGAAAATTGTTGTAGTTGCCTAGTCATTGAGGTAAGTCTCAGATCTCATTCCAAGGTTAGCTGTGACTGTGGCCCGTGTCTTGTGATCTCCATTTATCTATTTGTGAATGAATTCATTGAATAAATGTTTGGACTATGGAACACTCAGTTTTTGGGTCGGATCATTGCAGAAGTTTAGCAAACAGCAGATATGATTCTGACAGCAGTTACAGCTTACAGATGCTGTACCAGCACCGCCTGGGGACTCCCCAGCACAGTAAATGCCAGGCCCCTCAAGCGTCAATCAAGCTCTGGGGATAGGTGGCTCTGAAGGCCTTTTGTACCCCTGTGATTGGGGAACACGCCAAAATATGAGTATTACCATTTTAGGGATTTTTGCATGATTGTAATAATATGACATTTCTAGATAATGTCTTTGAGTTAAACGTGGTGGGATGGTTTTAAAAATGCGTGTTGACAATTTGTCATGTGCTCCTTTGGCAAATTGCCAAGTTTTCCGTAGGAGACTCCTGTGTGCCAGGTTGTCTGCTAGGTTCTGGAAATAATGAGAAAAATAAGACATAAGTTTCATCATCTCAAGGAGACCTTAGACTAAAAGACACAGGGACACTCAAGCACGTGACTGTGCTAAGGTAATGTGCGTGTAGAAGATGCAGTCCAAAGGAGACTCTTGGAGTTCTGACAAGTGGTTCAGACACATCCGCCTATAGCTTTCCACTTAGTTCCAAGAAGGAAGCTCGAGCCCACTGGCTGTTTCGTCCCCTCCCCACGCGGAGATAGACGTGTGGGTTACTGCAAGCTGGGAGCCCAGTCTGTGAAGTGAACACTCACGAGACCGGAAGTGTGACCATGGCGGTACGCTGAGTGCAAACAAAGTAAGATTCTCAAAGACAGAGGCCGTGCGAAAGCAAGGGGGTTAGTATAAAGTCTGTTCATCCGTGGGAGGCCATGGATGCCAGATTCTTATATTATCCCTCTACTCAGCGTTGAGAAAAAAGGGCCAGGGGAACATGAATAAATCTTTCATGTCTTACATTCTTTTTTCCCCTGAGTAAAACGGAAAGTCCTTTCTCCACCGGAGGGATGTGTGGCACTAAGTCATTAACTTCCCTCTGCCAAAAATCGTCTGTAGGCTGATGGGCAGAGGGGAGAGAACGTTTTAGATGAGCGTGGTACGTGCAAAGGTCCTTGAGTCTAAAACAACACGGACTTTGGCAGAAAGTGGTTATGGAATTTGCTTGCTTGCTTTTTAGGTTTTTCCTTTCCAGTTAGGGCCAGGGAACTATTGGGAGTGCTAGAAAGAGAACTCCCTTTTGTAGCAGTGACAAAATCTGGAAAGCTACATGCCAGAGAATTAGGCATTGATTAGATACTTTCCAGTAGGATCATGGGATGAAAGAACAACCCGTCGGAGTGTACACATTTGTGTCTACATTGTTTATTCGCTATTTATATCTATGAATTAACATTTCAGTTCCTATCTTATTTCCCAACTTATTTTATTGAAATAAAAACTGGGACAACGTGGAAAGGTCTTTCTCTCAAGGGAATCATTGAGTTGCTGACTTACTGGCTATTTAAATTTTCTGTGCTTTGTGTTTTCTCATTTGTTTGCTTTTTTTTTTTGTCAGTTTCAGGCAGTGGATGTGTTTTGGTTTTATAATCTGAAAAAAAAAAACATAACAGATCTTATTTATGTAGCAGAGTTTCTCACTTATCTAGTAACTGAGCTGGGACAGCCAGGTCACTGTGACCATGTTAACTGTAGTCTGGAGATGGCACAGCCACACTTGGCTTTGGTCGGCACTCTGGGTAGCTCAGTGGGTAGACTGGTTGTGACTTGGGTTGGTTCATTGGGGAGTATGAAACCATGCATAATTTTTTATAAAGGCCACATCACTGGTTTCCTGTAAATTCAAGGTGGTTCTTAAATATTGTTTTTATAATTAAGGCAACAGATTCAATTTGAAACAGACGTTTAAAGCCAACTATTTCTAAACCTTCCATTGACTCTTTGTAGTGTTGTTGAAAACAATATATTCTTTTAAAAAGATTCTTTGTCAAGAAAGTGATCCGGGCCCCTTCTGTAAACTCCTTTTATCGTTTGCTGACTTGTATACAGCTCATGACAGCAGTCTGACGGCTCTGCTCCTTTTTTGTTGTTAAAATGAATCTTAAAAGTGAAGTCTCCAGTAGCAAATCTCACACAAAATATTTTTCTTTCTTGTTTTTTTGTTTCTTTATATCTTCCGAATCCATTTTTCTTCCTTGTTCTAGGAAAAACGACCTGCCCCGTGCTTCTGAGATTGTAACCTGTATCTGTCCTCAACCAACTGGGTCGAACATACCTGGTCCTGCATGGTGACAGGCGCTGAGATGGCATGCTGAGAGCTCACGGTTCATCACTCCTGGCTGGTGTCACACAGGGTTTGCAGTCGGGATGGGGACACCCAACATCTGGTGTCCAGCTGCCAGTTCATCAATTTGAGAAGTGAGTGTTTCCATCCAAGTCCCTGCATGCAGGGTGTGGGGGGCGGATCTGTGGCCATAGTGACTTCCTCCAGGGTTTCTCTTCCACCTCCTCTGCCCCGTGTTAAAAGAGCTGTTCGTGTCTTCTCTCAGGCATGTTTTCTACCAGCAGAGAAAACCAGAAATCACATAATGGGCAGGGCCTACCCTCAGAACATGGTAAAGGTCAGGTCAGGAAATGTGAACTTGGCTTCCTATTGTCAGTTCTGTTCCTGGGAACTGAGGAGAATATGGGCAAGTCCTTTCACCCATCTCTGTCTCAGTGGCCTCCTCTGGGCATGCGTAGTTTGCCCATCTCGATGTGGAGTTATGAGTCTGGAGCTGACCCTATAGTGGAGTGCTCAGGCGTATGAGCAGGACCAAACCAGGAAAGAGACACAGAAGTCTGAAAAGGAGAGTCCTGTAGAGACAGGTCCAAGAGCCAGGCTGAAGTAAACTTGAGAGCAGCAGCCATACAGAGCTGCAAAACTTATATGAAACTGGGTGAGAGGTTAGTTCAGTTTCAGCTTCATGTTGACTCTATGTGGGGAAGGTCTGACCTAATTCACAGAGGGATTAACTGAGACTCCCAGAGGCTCAGGAGCCTAAATGAATAGCAATCACAGACCAGATGCTTCTTCAGGTGTGTCTTATTCTGATGCCACTTTCCTCATTGGTGAGAGGAGAGGGAGGGCAGAGGGGAGAGAAGAGAGAGAGATGGGGATGGAGAGAGGAAAAGAGGAAGGGGAGAGGAGCAGAGCAGAGGAGGACACGCTTGCAGCTAGATGGAGTTTTACATGCACAGATCATGATTAATGCTGGTTACCATTGGGGGAGTTAAATGGAAGGAGCTCAGTGGAAGCACTGTCATAGACGTGGAGATGGTGTGTAGATGTCAGGGTGGAGGAGAGCCAGGGAGCAACTAGGACAGTCTAGCCCTCAGGAACTTGGCACATCAGATGACACTTACAGGTTCCAGGCTAGAAAGTCCCAGGCCTGTGGGACTTGGGATATAGAGAGATGGGCCACAGTAGAAGCCCTGTTGAAGGAAGGGGGTAGGGATCTGCAGATGTACCTACTTGACCTTGAACTGACCTTCCCCTTCTTCTATCTACTGTCAGCATTTCTGCTTCCCAACAGAAAGCCAGGGCTCAGAGCCTGGCTGGTACCCTCTACAGAGGCCAACGCCCTGCAGCTGGGCTGAGAGGCAGAGAATAACGGACAAGGGGTAAGTGAAGAATAATACACTTCAGTTGCTCAGAAGCAGGGCCCACCTGGTATCAGGTGAGAACGGTGGGTGAAGGAGCCATCAGCACAATCTGTGAACTTAAGGAGGAAGGACTCTATTCGTGGAGGCTCCAGCTTTCTCAGCTGGGAAATGGTACTGAAGTGGAGCTGGGTAGCATCCCTCGGGCCACAGTAGGCTGCTGGGCGCTGGGAAAGATGCAGCTTGTTCTTTAGCTGAGTGAGGCACGAGAACCCGAGGCTGTGGTTTGCTCTGGGTCTTGGAGCAGACTTGGTTCTGCTCCTTCCCTGCCCACCCCATAGAGAAGCAGAGGTGCCTGATTCTCAATAGATTCCCCCTTTCTCCTGAAGTAGTTTGGAAACTGAGCTGCAGGGTTCACCCCATGTCTCATTTTCTAGACTCCACACTCTTCCCATGGAGTGCACCGGTCGCAGAGTTTAAAAGAGGAAGTCCGAAGTGCCGGGTCTTCACTCTGTAACGTAAGCACTGCGCAAGTGCAGGTGTGCCTCCGGCTTTACAGTCCGTGAGATTCATCAGATGGTTCGTTAGACGATTGTTTTTATTGAGCCCCGGTATAAACTGTATGGAGAGGTTTGGTGTGTGTGCCAAGTTTCTGCAGCTAAAGAAGCAAATGACCATACACGAGGTCCACAGAACAACACAAGCCTCTTCCGCTCCAGAAGTCTAAGATGGAGGTGGAGGCTAGAACACATTCCCTCCATTGGCTCAGAGCAGGGTCCTTGCCTTGCCTATTCTAGTTCTTTCTCCTTGTCTTGTATCAGCACCTCACCACCTTGGCCTCCATCTTTACACGGTACGGATCCCGTATCTCCCTCTCCTTATTTTTGGGAGGACACTGACCATCAGATGGAGGGCCCACGAAGATTTCATCTTGAGACCTTAAAGCTGTGAGGTGCCAGGATGTGCATGGCCTTCAGGGAACACTGTGAAGTACCTCACTACAGGATGGATACCTGTCCTATTATTGTGGACACTAGTGTGCATTCTCCCCTAAATATTTCCATTTGCTCCCAATTTTCCTGGAAAGCTCTCCTCCTCCATGTGTGTGTGTGTGTGTGTGTGTGTGTGTGTGTGTGTGTGTTTCTGCTCTTCCACCCCTTTGCCTTTCCTAAATTGTCTCATTCCATCGTGAAAATCTCATCTTCTCGCCTGCACTTCCCTGGGTACTGTAAATCCAAACACACCTTTTTCTTTTAATGAAAAAAGAAATCTTTCTTGCTCCTAAAGTTCAGCCTCTCTGCTTCTATGCCCTCCAGGGACCTTCTCAATGGCCCATTCTCATCCAAGATCTGGAGATGGGCCATGGCATCATTACATCAGAAAAGGAGGGCTTTTCCTGGAGTTTAAAGTTGTTTCCATTTTGCAGCCTATTGATTTCTTGTGCCTTTCAGCAGCCTGCCTGGGACAAGAGGTGGAGATAGGAAGATTTCCTGCAGCTGTGCAGACAAACTGCCATTCTCCATATTCCTCCACATTACAATATAGACATGAGATTTACTGTTGGGTCCAGCCTCACAACACAGGCGAAGTATACCCCCTTATTTACACAAAGCATCCCTGAAACCATAGTTAGCACTAAATCTTACTCCAATATCTCCCCTCTCACATGCATATTATTGTGTAGATTCAGAATGTCCCCCAAAGACGTGTTGATTTCTGCGCTGGTTCTCAGCGCAGACATGATGGCAGGACATTTAGAAGGTAGGGCCTGGTGGGTGGAACTTTGGCCACCGGGGATGGGTCTTTGAACCAGGTATTAGAACTCTTTCCTCTCTTCTCACCCACCTCTTCTATCCTGACTCTCTCTCCATGTGGCCTTCATCAGGTAAGCAGTTTACTCTGTAATATACTTTCACTATTATATTGTAAAGCCCTCGTGGAACTGGTCACGCAGCAGCTATGGGTCAGGCTGAGGGTGTTTAGACTCCAGTCTTTGAGCTGGGGAGCTGGCAGGATCCTGGCCCCTTCCCTTTGCAGCCTCTGATGACCGAAAGCCACAGCAAAACTCCACCCCCTCCCCAAAGGCTGGCCAAGATTGGCAGAATTGCTTATCTAAGTCCCAGCATCTCTGTCTTAACCTATGACTCCCATCCCTGGGTACCAAAGACCCTCCCTTGCCCCCATCTTAAATGTAATGACCATTGCATCAAACACAAGAGATGTTCCTCTGACAACACTCCAGAGGGTCCCTGATTTCACCCTCTTCGGCTTGTGGACTCCTGTCAAAGGCAGGGATGGTTACGTGGTGAGAACCATACCATGCCATGCATTCCTTCGGGGCTTCCTGCCTAGGAGCTACTACAGCTGCTGGTCAGCTGGGACAGGGAGATGGACCGTGGGGTTCGTGGGTGTGGTTTTTTAAAATTTAAATACAACAGTATATGTGGCCTAACCCCAGGTCCAAAGTGAAGCCAACTGGCCATGGACTGAAAGACGATTAACAGAAGCGATTTGACCATTGTGTAACTAAAACTATGAAAAATGAAACAGTGCATGGGAGGGTGGGGGAACTAGAGAATGTAAGGGCTCCACCCAAGACCATAAAGTAAAAAAATATTAAAATAGCAACTTATTCGCATGTAAAGTTGTAAACCTGAAGTGATTTTTGCTCATTAATTCACAGCGTTGGAGACCTGAGATTCTGGACTCTTCTGGAGTAGATAGCAAGCCTGATTCTTCCTTTCATTTCCATCGAGAAGAGAAGAGTCATAACTGTAAGCAAGGCCGCAATGAAATCACTGAACTGGACCACTGCATGGGTGGAAAAAAAGGTTCATGGGGTATCAAACTACCAATGTTATTTCTTGCGGTGGGGGTGCAGAGATAAGAAAAAATGGAGGAAAAGCAAGCGGATTTTATATGACGGTCAGCAGGATGGGGGTCTCTGAGCTGCTATGGGATGTTTGGACTCATTGGGAACTAGACGCCTTTGCATGAGGTAGTTGACCTTTGGGGGGTGGATTAAGGGAGGTTCTGGCAAACAGAAACCCACTTTAGGAGATTCCTGAGGAATGCCGAATTTAGGCTTCTGTTTACCCAGTAGTAATCCTTCTGTTTACCCAGTCAGAATCCTTCTGTTTAGGACATCTTCACTGGGAGAACTGTGATTTGTGGGGCCCACATTGGACCTAACAATAACAAAATTTGCCGAGTGTTTTAGTATGCTAACAATGGCCCTAAGTAGATTTTCTTATTCATTCCTTTATTAGCTTTTGCAGCACCCACAGCCTCACAGACAAGGAGCTGAAGCTTGGCAGGTTCAAGCCTTTGCATCCCATTTTCATCACATTCTACGTATCGTTTTACTCTTTCTTACCCCTACGTGTCAGTCAGAGGCCTCATGGGAAAGGAGTCTCACTGAACTTTAGGTGATACCAGGAGCTTTGTTGATAAAAGTAGTCTTTCTGCCTATGTGAGACAGGAGAGAGGAAATGCTAGGGTACTGAGGGTTAATAGTGCTAATGATTCAGCTTGACCCCAGGCCCCAGGCCTTGACAACCAAGAGTAGAGCTGAATCCTAGAGCTTAAAAGAGTTGAAAGTAGAAGACCCCTGAAAAGAGCAATGACCTTTCTGTGGGTCGTCAAGCCTGGGGTGACCTTTAGGATATATTAAATTCTCTAACCTGCTCTGCTTTCAATGACCTCACTCAGGAAGGGAACCAAGGTGTTCCTATTTTTCCCAGTACTTTCTCAGCTCTAGCACTTAGCATTTCTTTTTCCAAGAATGCTTTTGGTCCCAGGCAAACTAGAATGGTTGGTAGACTGTCTCCAGGGTCCTGGGACCTGTGTGCCAGAGTAGAAACATGGTAGCCTTGAGGAAGCTCAACCCCACCTGTTCATCTTTTTCATCAACTATTTAGTGAAAATAAAAGGAGTCTTATCTGAACCCAGCCCTGACTTGAATATGAACATTCATCCCTTTGACCATCACTGCCTGGAATAATCAAGAGATCAGGCAATCATGTATTACTGGAGAGTCAGGATGCATAGCAAGAGGCTATGGGACTGTTATGTATATTCTTATTTTGTTTACCTATTCTATTCCTTAGTTCCTCCTCACTGTCCTCCTCCTCCTCTTCCCCTTCCTCCTCCTCCTTTGTGGAGTCAAGATTTCACAAAACTCACACCGGTCTTGAACTCCCTACGTAGTCAGAGATAGACATAAACTCCTGACCCAGAGTACTACAATCAGAGTCATGTACCACCACACCTAGCTCTGTTCTTTACCTCCCACAGGTCAATGGGGTCCTTGATTTTTTTAAAAATTTTTATCAGCATTCAGCTGCCATTCAGGCTCTCCCTTGTCCTGTTGTGTTCATAACATTGATCAACGTCTTTCTGACCTTGCATCTACCAAACTGCAATTTCTAGAGCCCCAAATAAACTCCATCTTGACTCTTGCAGTTTGAAGCAATTGGCATTCCACTAGTGTACTACTTACCCCGAACGGGCTATGTGCACGATGCTGTTCTATCCACCAAGGGCCTCACAGTAAACACAGTGAAGGTTGAATCTCACAGACAATGAAGGTCAATAAACAAGGAAAACTTAATTGCATAGAACACAGCCTTAAGAAGTGGTGCTTTGGAGAAGACATGGGGGACTTGAGTATGGAATGAAGGCTATGGCTATGTGGCAATGGGCTCCTAGCCAGGGAGGGCTCTCCAGTGGTGCTTGTGAACATGACTGAAGAATCGGCCTTCATACCAGAATGTGGGATGTCTGTGATTTGTATGTGAATGTTACTTCCTGCCCCACCACTCTCTGTAGCTTCTTTTCATTCTCTTACCTTCCAGATCTCTCTTTCTTCTCCCTTCTTAAATCCGAGCGAATGCTTCTTTGCTCCTCCTAAGTCAAATGCAAAGTCCCTGTGAGCGGCAATGTGAGATGCTACTGGCTGTTCTTTACCTGCCAGCCACAGTGTGGTCCAGAGACGGATGTGGAGACATGCAGGGTGGTAGATATAGTGAGGAGAAGAAGAGCTCAGAGAAGACTGTAATATCGGGACTAGGGAGAGTAACTCTCACTTCTAAATTGTGCTTGAGGGACTCCAGATCCAGAGATGAATTCACTACTGCTCCTGGGTTCTGTCACATGTGCGTGAAATCACATTCTATCTTTAAAGGATCCCAGAAGGATGTAGACCTACTAAGTCCTGGAGTTAGGTAGCTCACTCCAGGAATCTTATGAACCTCGCACTAGTTGACTCCATTCTCCCATTCCTGCCAGCTGATGTCACCCAAGGCGCATAAAAAGGTAAGTCGAAACCCAGATAGTCTCTCATCAAAAAGAAAAAAAAAAAAAATCTCAAGACTCCTCCTGTTAGCACAGTGACCATGGAGCCAATACAGCATTATTGAGCTTGCTTTGATTCTGGAATTTAAAAGAATGTAAAAGGCAGTAATTGATGGTTTCTCCTTAGACCACAGGAAACCACTTGTCACTATCGGTTAACAGCTGCTTTTCAAGAATGTTTTCCTCATCTCCATTAGGAGGAAATAGATGACAGAGAGAAACTAAAAAGCTATTTGTCATATTCCAGGCAGAGGAGCTAAACTAGTCCTGAAGAGCCACATCCTTTTTGTGACACACATTTGTTGGGCTTACCAGGGCCATATGCATTTGTTTGTTTGTAGCTTATTTATTTATTTATTTATTTATTTATTTATTTATTTATTTATTTATTGGTAGGTGTGTGTGTATTAGAATGTCTGTATATATGCATTTTCACATGTTTGTAGTGGAATTGTGTGTAGGTGTGTATGTGTGTGTGTGTGTGTGTGTGTGTATTGTGTGGAGGCCTGGAATCTTCCTTGATAGCTCTTCACCTTTATTCATTGAGGCAGGGACTCTCAGTTGAACCCAGAGCTCGTGGAAACCACTAGTTAGCTAGCTAGGTACATCAATCCTGATTGTTGAGAGTATTCAAGATCTTTTCTACTAGCTATTTTGAAACATATAATTAATTGTTCTTGACCATGGATACCTAAGTGTGTTAGGAGCATTAAGATTTATTTTTCTCACTGTGTACACATTGTCTACCCTCTTTCCATCTCTCTCTACAAGCCCTTCTGATGGCCACCATGTTATTTTTTTTTAACATCTATGAAGTAAATTTTTTAAAGATAGTGTTCCCTGTACAATTAAGACTATGCAGTCTTTATCTTTCTGGGGTCAGGCTTAGTTTTTAAACAGAGTGATGCTCTTCTCATTTAAATTTATTTTCTCCCCAATAACACTAGTTCCTGACATAAATACTCTAACAGAAGGAAAGAGCCAAGTCTGACAACTCACCCCACCCCCACTTGCTGAAGCAAATTGAGGACATAGCTCCAGTCTTGGGAGTTTTCAATTTTTTGTCAATTTGTGTCATGGCCTTAAGACCTCTAGTTAAAGGACCCAGCAAGAAATTTTCCTGAAATTAATTTTTGAAAGTAAAATCTCTTGTTGAGCTTTTATATTACCTCAAAGCAATTTCTCAGTGGTAACAGCCATTTTCCTTAGATGAAATGGAGATTCCGTGGGACTCCTGGTTTCAAACCTGAAGTTTTCAGAAAAGTCTCCTTTTCAAGACTTGCCGGAGACTCCTGACTTTGGAGGGGTAATCAAACACTGTGGAAGTTTCCTCTCAGGTCACTCATGGAAGATTTCAAATTTTTCTTTTCAAAGAATTTACTATTATTATTATTAGTATTATTATTAGTATTAGTATAAGAATTAGTATTAGTATTGTGTGTATCTTCATGAGTTTGTGTGCATTACATGCCATGCGTGCAGGGGCCTGCTGAGGATAGAAGAGGACATTGGATCTCTTGGAGTTACAGGTGGTTATGAACTACCATATGGATGCTGGAAACTGAACTTGGGTCCCTTACAAGAGCAGTCGGCAGTCTTAACAACTGAGCCCTCTCTCCAGCCCCAGAATTCATTTTAGATCGTGGGTCATGTTCCATCCGCATCAAATCAAACTCAGGAGACGTAAAATGACATTTTTAGTAAGGAAGTCCTAAAAAGGATCGTCAGGTGTGTCCCATAACTTTAAGTATAAAAAGGACCCTTGACAGAGGTTAGGAGGGGGTCTGTGCCTATGCTTTTCACCTGGGCTCCTTTTCCGACCTAGGGAACCACAATTATTGACCAGGAGGCCAGGGATCTGCAGATTTTAAAAGCCTGCCCTTGAGTATTAGGGCCTTTGATCCTAACAACCTTGGTTTGAACTCAAATCTGGGCAGGTGGGAGAATGTCATATCTCCTCCATTGGAAGTAATGACGAGCAGTGAGGTTTCTGCTGACACACTCCCGTTCATTAACTTCACATTGACGTGTAACAGTAGAGGTGGATAACACGCATGGCTGGGCATCTCCATGGCATTTGGAATAGTTTAACATATTTACTGACTTCATTTCCTGGATGAGGCTCTCAATACGTGCAGGTGAGTAAGGCATGGCTTGCTGGCAAGGAACTGACAGAAAGTAGAGAAAGCAAATAGTTCCCATACAGCCATGGCAGCAGCAGAGTGGCTTCTGCAGGGAGAACTGAGACAAGAATGCTGGGCTGCACGGAACATCTTTCCAGCACTCCCACTGTATGCGAGAGTGTGTGGCGGAGCACACACACCTAAGGTCATGGCTCGATGACTTCTTACGCATGCACACATCTCTTATAACTATTATGTCAACCTGGCGTGGGATACTCTCAGCACCCTAGAAGCCTCCTTGCATCCCATGTCCCCTTCCCCCACAAATATGGTCTCTCTATACCTATGACTCTGACCTCTATCATAGTAGATTCTTTTTAAGGACTTTTTAAAGAACTTCTTGTAAATTGAACCATCCAGTATATATTCCTTTTTATCTGAGTTCAGTCAGTCGGTATTATCCTGTAATAGTCCATTTGCTATTCTATTTTACAGTTCCTTCTTCACCACTCTGCAGCCTTTACCGTGTGGTAATGCTAGTTAATCCATCCTACCTACAAAGGTTGCTTGACTCGTTTCTGGTTTGGGATGATTACAAATAAAGCTAGTTAAAAAGCAATCTTGGATTTTTTTTTTTTTTTTTTTTTTTTTTTTTTTTTTTTTTTTTTTTGGCACAGGCAACCAAAGAGGAGAAGAAGAATCAAAGGGAGGTAGGGTGTGGTATTGATGTCTTATTTAAGACTGAATACTCTGCAGTCTCTTATTCTCTGCACATTGATCAGCTGTTGGTCCCTGTCTTAATGGGCATCTACTGTGAAAAGGAGCTTCTTTGATGAGTGTTGAGAGACGCACTAATTTATAGGTCTAAAGATAAGTACTTAGGAGGTAGTTTCATACTGTGTCCATTTAGCAGAACAATTGTGGTAGGTTTTTAAGAAGGGGGTCTTCAAAAGAAGAGATACAAATGGCTGAGAAATGATTTTTTGTAATCTACAACATCCTCGACAGCATCCTTGGCCACCAGGGAAATGTAAATTGAAACTACTTTGAAATGTCATCTTACCCCAGTCAGAATGGTTAAGATAAAAAAAAAAATCAAAATATGACTACAAGTGCTGGCATAGATGGGGGGTGGGAAGGAACACTTATTCACGGTTGGTGGGAGTGAAAACTTGTGCAGTCACTATGGAAATCAGTGTGGAGGCTCCTGAAAAAGCTGGAAATAGATCTACCATGTGATCCAGTTATACCACTCCTGGGCATATACCCAAAGGACTCTACAGTTTACGACAGAGATCGTTGCTCATCCGTGTTCATTGTTGCTCTATTCACAACAGCTAGTAAAGGGAAACGGCTTATATGTCTGTAAACTGATGAATGAGTAATGAAAATGTGCCACAGTTGCACAATGGGACAGTATTTGGCAATAAAGAAAAAATGAAATCAGGAAATCTGTCAGTAAGTAGATGCAGCTGGAAAAGTAACTCTGCACGGAGTAACCCCAAATGAGAAAGTCGAATGCTGTTTGCACTGTTCCATATGCAGAGTCCAGCTTTGAACATTTAGATAAATGGGTTTAAGTTGAAGTGCAATGGCTTGCTTTCTTTGAAGTAAATACGAAGCCCAAGTTAATGACCCCCTCATCCGAAGTTTTCGGGACCAGAGGCTTTTGAGATTTCAGGTTGTATGGCTTTTAAAGTAATTGTTCACACCCAGTGAGATACCTTTGAATAGTGAATTAAGATAAACATGAAATGTGTATGTTCCATATAGCCTGCTGTTTTTCTTTCTTTCTGATTTTTGAGACACAGTCTTACTATACAGCGAGACAAGCCTCAAACTCCTCACCTTCTCTCCGAGCCCCTCAACTGCTGGAATTACAGGTGTGTGCCAGGCTTATATTTACATATTTTAACGCATAGCCTGAGGTTAAATTCACATGCAAGTTTTAAATAATCATGATCATGATGCGAAGTTTCAGGGTGGAATTTTGCTCTTGAGGCACCACAGCAGGCCTTAGTCTGGGCTTTGGAGCAGTTACGATTTCAGATTTTTGGGATCAGGGAGGCTGAGCCTGCATCTTGCTTCGCACCGGAGGGAGATTTTGCTCTGTTTCCCAGCACAGCTGACAGTAATGATTAAGCCCTAGAAACATGTGCTGCCCTGCACCGGGTGTTGCATGTTGGCCGCATGGTTGGTTGGTTGGCTTCGGGTCACTCTGAGTCTCCCTTTTAGGGTGAGATGGAGCTTGAGGGAAGATTTAAACTTCACCCTTTCCCTCAAAAATGGGTGTCTCTGAAGACTTTTCCGTTTCTTTTTCAAAATTTGTGTTGGAGATGGGTGAACAGTACAGGTCCACAGGGCTTAAATCAGGTACAGAGCTATGTTTAATAAAACATGACTTTCTTAATTAGTGTTTACCATTCATTTTTAGGGGAGATACAATCCAGGATTCTGCCTTATTGGAAACAAAGTCACAAAGATATTGGTGAGTAGCTATTATGTCTGGTGAAAGAGTCATTGCTCAAGAAGAGTGGAACATGTTGAAGGAAAATCTTTTCGCTGATGGCAAATAGAGTTTGTTCTGGGCTAGCATTCTAAGCTTTTGAATTTAGAGTGGGCTCTCAGCCATGGGGGGCTCCCAGGCTGGCTGGAGAGGGAAAGACAAATAAAAAGAAGACGAAAAACCGTTTAAACCATCTCTTGGATCTCTTCAGACTTTTAAGATGACTCTGGTCACTTTCTAAGCCTGAATCATCCGTCCACCAGTGCTCAAAGGAACACAGTGGCTGTGCTTTCAAATGGCCTATGCCCTGCTGGAATGTGCTCTTTTTAGCACGGACAGATACATTGTCATTACTGGCTTTATGGAATCAGATATTTGGAAGGACTGTGGCTTAAGAACTATTTCTTCACCACCCATGAAGAATTCTGTTTATAAAGCCACATAACTCAGTGTAGGGCTGCTCTTACCTTCTTTTGAAAATGTTTAGTTTTCTCCCCAATGAAACTGAAAATGTGATCAATATTGGCCTATTTTAGTTCAGTTTTTCTTTTGTGTGTGTGTGTGGGTGTGTGGTATGCATTCATGTGTGTGTATACATGTATATGGTTACATTGGATGGCTTCCTTATTTGTAATAGAGTCTCTCACTAAACCCAGAGCTTACTGATTTGTCTATGAATGGTCATCTAGCAAACTCCAGGGATCTTTTTTGCTCACGTCCACACTTCTTGGTAAACAAATGTAGACAGGTTAATGTGTTCTTTTCTTTATACGGATGCTGAGGATTTGAATTCGGTCCCCATGCTTGCGTGGCAAGCACTTTACTGACTGAGTCATCCTCCCAGTGCTGCTTTAGCTCAATGTTTTCTTTTTTTTTCTTTAAAAGTACTTTTTAAATTAAACATAATTATGTCATCACGTTTCCTCTTTCCTTCCTTCCCTTCAGCCCATGCCATATCCCTTCCTCTGTAGTCCCTCTCATTACCCCTCACTTCCTGTCAGATTGGTGGCATCTTTAGTATCATCACACACACACAAATACAACCTGCTGGGTCTGTTTAGTGTTGCTTGTGGGTATATGGTTTCAGGGACGCCCACTTTGTATTGGGTAAGCAATTAGAGGGTTCATCCTTGGGAGAGGCTAATTCTTCCTCTCAGCAGTTCTTTTTCCCAGGGAGGGATACCTTCTCAGGGAGAGATTTCCTTCTTGCTTGTCAGCATGCCTACTGGTACTGTCATCTATCGGGTTTTGTTTAGGCAGCTGTACTGTTAGAAGCCATACGGTATCTTCCCTGTCGTTTCTTTTTGTTTGTTTTTACTTTTTCATTTTTGTTTACTAGTTTTTTTCGAGACAGTGCTTCCCTGTTGTAACTCTGGCTGTCCTGGAACTCACTCTGTAGACTAGGCTGGCCTTGAACTCACAGAGATCTGCCTGCCTCTGCCTCCCAAATGCTGAGATTTAAGGCGTGCACCATCACTACTTGGCTTCCCTGTCATCTCTAGGAAACAATTTTAAGAAGGGCTTTTCCTAGACTTTAATGTATACTGGAGTCTGCCATGTGCTCAGCAATCTAAGATCATCCCACTTCCAGTCAAAACATGGATCACTAGCCAAGCAAAAGGATCCTTTTTAGTAAATGAAGCAGCTACACGTTTTCCATTCAATAAGCGGAAATCACAGACTGAGGTCTGAGTGATATGATTATCAGTGTGAGCAGTGAAACATTTACTCCAAGACTCTAGATTAAATTATGGCTTTGATTACATTGTCCCATTAGGAATGAGTTTCAGATCCCGCAAATGCTGTCCAGGAACTTGGTCTTATAGAAATTGTTATCTCTTCAGGCATGTTGCAGTGACTCTTCTGTATCCCAAGGCTTGCCTGTTGTGAGATTTATGGGCTGCAGCCTGTGTGTCTTGAAGTCCCCACACTGAGCCACCACTCTCTAAGTAGTCCTAGCAGACTCACACTCTCTATGTAGGCAGTGCATTTTTCTTCTAACTATAAGGGCTCTTGGGTTGCTGCTCCAGGGGTATGTTGGAATAAACCAATTATCCTCCAGGTATGGGCATGATGTGACCACTAGATATCATACAGGATATGCTGTGGGAGACCTATAGAATGTTTGGCCCTATAGTTATGGAAACAAGGTAAGCAAAACAACAGTGATAACTATATGATCATGATGAGTTCATGAACACTCTATAGTTGAAGGAAAGTCTCACTTGAGACGCCAGCCACTATATCATCCTGCCCACCAACTAACCACACATGGTTTTGGGACGTTCTTGCGTATAGAGGAAGTGCAAGGTTTACTGAAGACGGGACTCCATGATACAGACTCCTCAAGGTTACCACCCCTTCTCAGCCACCCACAGGGCCACACTCTGCTGAAGACAGGACTCCAGGATACAGACTCTACAAGGTTACCCTCCTCACTCACCAACAGGGTCAGACTTTGCAGTGATACATTTGTTTATTAGTTGCTCATATTCATCATAGTGACTCATTATCCTTGCTCCCATAAACCCGATAGTTGAGTAGAATAATTTCTTTGATCTGCTGTTGATGCCCTAGAGGAGATAAATGGATGCCTGTTCACATTTTCCTAGGAAAATACAGAGTACACACAATTTCAGAACACAATTTAGCTGTCACCTCTGAGATATTTCTCCCACTGTGCCTCCAGTTTGGGTTTGGTACTACACCAGCGTTATTGATGTGCCAGACTGTTATTGTTTGCGTCTCTGCTTTCTCTCAGTACATGGTGATCTTTGTGTTTTTAGAGTTGATTCAGTGTTTTTCCTATACAAAGGGAAGCAAACTTGTCAGATGAATACAGTATGTAGTGTGAGTCTCATGCCTTGTGGGATCAGTTCTGAAGAAAGTCATTGTGCTATTTGTCAATGAAAGCTGGCCATGTTATGGTCTCACAAAGCCCTGGAGCACTCAATTCTTTAAGCAGAAGTACTGAAAAGCCCAACGCTCCTAGTGGTGAAGGCATTAACCTCTCCTTGGTTTAATGTCAAGTACTCACTTTCCCATAAACCTCTCTGTTTAATGGCAAGTACTCAGTTTCCCAGAAATCCTTGTTGCTGTGTAACATTTAACGAGCCAATCCAGTACCTGGGTTCTGACCAATCGGAGAGATCTTCTGCTCTCTTTAAAAACCCTTGCAGGAAGCTGTTCGGGGTCGGCCATCTTGTGTGGCGGTGCCATTCCCCATTGCACTGGTTTGCTTTGCAGAATAAAGGCTCCTTGCTTTTGCATCAGAACTGGTGGTCTCCTGGTGGTACTTGGGGAGGAGGGAGATTTTAGGACAATCTCCTCTCAGCCAGCCAGTCACAGATAGGAATGTGTGATTTTTTTTTTTTTTAAATTCAGTAACAAATATCAGAGTTCTCATGTTCAGGGCTTGTGACTATCTTAATTGATCCCAGTATTTTTAGGGTGGTCCTCTAATATAGAGTCATAAAACCATCCTAGTGGCTGTGTGGTTAACACAGATGGAAGCTGTTGTATGCCAGGACTGGGAGATAAGGGGTTATTGCCAAGGTTTTGAAGTCCTCTGGAAGTTTTCTGAGCCCCTGAACTGGAGGGCAGTCTGTCCTTTAAATCAACCAGGTTCTTGTTTCAGTTTTTGTCTGGTGGGGAAAAAACACTCCTTTGGACATTGATTTAGGTTGATCTATTTTCTGTCTGTTTGATCCTCAGCCTGGGCTTGCTTTTCTCCTTTGAGTCCATCAGCTTCAGCTGAGAAGGAAAAGCCTAATCTACAGCCTTTCAAAGTAGAGTCAGTCAATGGTCCTAAGTCTCTGGATTCCTAGTAGGTTTGTTTGTGATACACACAAGGAAAAGATTTCAAGATTTCCCTGAGAATCCCTGTTAAAACCACTTCATCAGTCTCTCTCTTATACACTTCCCTACAGAATGTTGACTTAAATTTAATGCCTTGTCTTAGTCAATGTTCTATTGCTGTGACGAGACACCATGACCACAGCAGCTTTTATAAATGAAAGCATTTAATTGGGGCTTCTTACAGTTTCAGAGGTTTACTACAGTATTATCATGACAGGGAGCATGGCAGCGTGGAGGCAGACATGATGCTGGAGAAGTACCTAAGAGTTCTACATCCAGGATCTCCAGACAGTGGAAGAGAGTGCCACTGGGCCTGGCTTGGGCTTTTGAAACCTCAAAGCCCACCCCAAGTGACACACTTCCTCCTAATCCTTTCAAATAGTGCCACTCCCTAAGCATGTAAATATATGAACCTATGGGGAGCCATTCTCATCCGAACCACCACATTCCACTCTCTGGCCCTATGGCTTGTAGCCACATCATAATGCAAAATGCATTCAGTCCAACTTCAAAAATCCCCATAAGTCTATCACAGTCTCAACAGTGTTTAAAAGCCCAAATTTCAAAGTCTTTTCTGATACTTAGGGCGATCTCTTTAACTGTAACCTCTTGTACAATTAAAAAGAAAAAAAGAAGAAGAACACATACTTTCAACATACAATGGGACAGAATATGCATTACCGTAGTTCCAAAAGGGAGGAAAGGGAGCATAGTGAAGAAATACTGGATCACATACCTATTCATTCCTTCAAAAGACATTCCCACACTATAGCTCACTGTCCAAACTGAAGTTTCTTTCTTTCCTCCTTCCTTCCTTTCTCTCTTTATTTTCTTTCTTCCTCCCTCCCTCTCGTCTCCCTTCCTTCCTTTCTTCCTTTCTTCCTTCCTTCCTTTCTTTCTTTCTTTCTTTCTTTCTTTCTTTCTTTCTTTCTTTCTTTCTTTCTTTCTTTTCTTCTCTCATATAATGAAACTGAAGTTTCTTATATGAGAAAATAAGACAGGCCAATGGGTCCTGGCCAGATTGGAACTCACTACCCTGACTGTCCCCCTCAGTACTCCCATGAGACTGCAGCTTCTACTTTGCATTTTAGAGACACACAGTTTGTTTTTCTAATCACACAAATGATCCACAATTATTATTATATAAATATAATAACATTCATATAGAATATATACAGAAAATTAAAAAAGCTAAAAAAGAAAGGAAAAATTATAGAAGTACTTCTGTTACTGTGTTATTCAAGAATGTCGGGACACTTTCTCCAGACCCCTTCCTAGGGCTGCTTTCCTGTCACAGGATGACACCTGCACATTCTCTCCTCACTGTAAAGTATGTACATCATTTTAAGAGACACGGCTTCATCTGCAGGCATAGCTTCCCTCACTTGAGTAAGTCCTTGTTTGAATCTGTCTTTTGTTGCTTGCTGTTATAAACAGCGCCTGTTTTGAGCATCTTTGTGAAAAGAGGCTTTACATAGTCCACATCTCTTTTGCGAAAAGAGAATTCTGCAATGGGTAATATCTGAGTCAAAGGTGTGCTGTTCTCCGTCATACTTTCCAAGGATTTTGCCACTTTATTGTCACCACCTATTGATAGTGCACCAAAATGTGTAGCTGCATAAGACCTTAGGCGACATGATGTAGGGGTTAGGACCCAGATTGACTATCAACCAGAATGTCACAGTGTGAGCACCAGCTTTGGCTCTTACTACGATTTTAGACACTTACTTTCCCTTCTCTTTTATGCTTCTATTCACTACTTGGAGAATGGGCCTAAAGACAATACCTTCCTGTGGTGGAGAAAAAAAAAATACAGAAGATAGACAGAAGGGAAAGGTAAAAACTCAACAGTGAAAAACTCAACAGTGCTGTGTTGGGGTGTGCGGTGAGTTCAACAGTGACACTAAAACTCTAGTGACTCCCAAGATGCTTAGACTATGACCTTATTGGATATGGAGTCTTTGTAAGGTGATCACCCCGTCTTAACTAGATGGGATGATGTTGAGTTATTGTGGATCTTACTCCAGTGACTGGTGTCTTAATAAAAGAAGTGAATTGACAGACACCCAGGGAAGACCGTGAGGGCAGGAAGGCAGGGGCCAGAGGTAATCTTCCATAGCTGGAGAGATACAGGACACCCAGAACATGTGGGAAGGGCAAGGAAAGAGTGCAGACATCAATTTTGAATTTCTATCCCCAGAATTTTAAGCAGAGATGTTGTCTAAAAGGCACAAGGTTCTGGGCTCAATCCTCACAGCCCTGGGGCTCTCCTACACAGTGAAAACTCTAATGTGCCATGACTTAGGAAGTGGACTCACTGGTCACATGAAGCCGGCATGTCCTTGCTGATATTTGGCATCATTTAAGAGAACTAAACCCTACAAGGGACCTGACACAGAGTCACAGGCATACCTACATCCTGGATCATTTTTTGAGCAACATTACCTGTGAGCAGAGACCCATATCTCGGTGCTGTGGCCCCTCCCTGCTGCTTGGCTTTTCTTAAAGGTGACTCTGGCTCTAATTGTTCATAACACAGGCTCATTTTCTATATCGGCCTGGCCGTTGGACTGTGATGATGTCTGATTTCCTGAGCAAATGGCCTGATTCCCTCTCAGCCTATTACGGGGCTTCTCCAAGACATAGATGCATCTAAAATTGGAGATTCATTCATAAATAGTTTTCTTTGCAGGCATGGGGAAAGGTTGAATTGTGTGTTGAAAGGTTAATTGTGTGTTGAAAGACAGTTCTACCTAGAAGGCAGGGAAATGAGGCCTCTGCTCAGAGCTTATTGATCTGAGTGCTCATTACTCAAGAAATTCTCTGAGACTCAGAGAGATAAAGCGACTTGTCCAAGGTCACAGGGCTGGTTAGCCAGTTCTTTTTGTTCTCTGGTAGCCTTCATCACTCTCTGTGCTGGGTAAAGGAAAGAATTGTGGTCTCAGTAGCCTAGGGATCTGAGGCATCTTAACTTCCGTTTGTCTCTAATAATGGTAGGAATTGCTCGTATTGTTGAAATAGTCCAGTCATCCGTGGTGTCTCCCATAGATCCAAAGTCTATCTGTAAAGCAGCATCCTGGTGTCTGCGTAGAACCTGCCCATGCCGTCCTGCAGATTTTCAGGTATGTCTGGTGGCTTGTGACATCTGTGCAATTTATGTGCCATGCTGTCAGACTGCATCTCTTGGGAACAGGACAAGAGAATATGTCTGAACTCAAGCATTTCCCCCCCCCTGAATGCTTTTAAAGCACAGTTGGTTGATTCTGCAGATGGGGAAGTCTGTGGACCTGGAGGCTGACTGTACAAAATCTCCTCTTTCTATTTTATAATAATGTCTTTGGGAAGTAAAGAACAGATTAAGAAAAGAACAATTAATCACAATTCTTTCACCAAGACCCAATTTCAAATTAGCATGTTTTAGTCACTTTTAATTATTTAATGAATTCACATCTATTTTTCATTTCTTATTTTAAACAAAATTAAAATCATAGCTTATACAGTTTCATATTCTGGAATTTTCCATTTCTTACACGTTGGCTATTTTCTAGCACCATTAAGTGTCACATATCTTCAAAAGTCTGGTAGTGTAATATTAAAATATGCAAATTTTGAAGCCTTTAAAAGCGGTTTTCTTGTTATTTAAGTGGTTTTGCTATTTTGCAACTAGGACTGCACAAGCGGCATGACATATTTAAAATTACTTCTGACTTTTTAAAATAATATAATTGCATCATGTCCCCCTTTCCTTTCCTCCCTGCAGATGTCGATAGTACCCCTCCTTTCTCTCTTTCAAATGCATGGCCTCTCTCATCTCTGATTATTTTTCTGTAACGAATACTTACAAGTAGAAATTGAGGTCAAAGAGTAGGGCTATTTTTAAGAGCTATAAACAATACACATTGCTAGGGTGCATGGTGTCTCATCAGACTAAAAACTGAATGTTGGATTTAGAATCAAGAAAAACAAATTTCAATTTCAAGTTCACCCTTTACTAACTCTGTGACCACAGGCAAATGCTTCCTTTTCCTTAACTTTATATGTAAAATAACAGTACCTCACCAGATTGTTAGGATTAAATAAAATATTCAAATGCATAGCACAAAATCAACACATAGGAGATAATGCTATTTCTCTTTTCTGCCATTACAGTTAACTGCAGTCAACCATGGTCCAAAATGTTAAATGGAAGGTTCCAGATATAAGCAACTCATAAGTTTTAAGGGGTTGAGTCACCTGTGCAGCACCGAGGAATGGTGCAGATGCAGAAGGCAGGGAGCACCTCTGAGCTGAGGGAGCACACCTGAACTGAGGGAGCACCCCTGAGCTGAGGGTACTGAAAGGTAGCAGTTCCTCCAGAGTCTGGGATGAGTTTGGGGCTCTCTATTGGGCTTCTCACATTCACTTGTTTGAGTTTTACCCTCCAGTTCTTGTCTCCTGAGACCCAAGAGGACTCAAGTGTTTGGCGTAACAACTTCATGTCCATCCCACAGAGACGATTGCTGCTAGTCAGTGCTTGTTTTCCAGCAATGGCTGTGGCTCCTGTGGTCTGGTTTTAAGGGGGAGTTCTGGTCGTTACAGTCAGCAGGTGACATGCAGAGAAAGACTGAAGGTTTGTACTCCAGGAGATTTGAACTGAACCTCCAGCCCTAAAAGGACCTCTCTTGGCATCTCTCTGCTTACAGATCCCTTTTTGAGGGGAGGGCATGAAATATCAGGAAGCGGCCCTGTTTTAGACTCAGGGTGCCGCCATCCATCCACACAGTGCATTCTGCCTCCTAAAATTCTCACTCTGACCACTGCCAGATGTTCACAAGACTATGGCAAGTACAGGCAAGTGATGAAACCAGCTGATATGAATGATTTGATGTTAGGCCTTTTACAATGAACATGACAATGGGGAGTTAGAAGTAATGACTGAAAGAAGGCTTGTATGTGTAGCATATGTGTGCACATGCTTATGTGCGTGAGAATATGGGAATGCGGGTGTTGGTACACAGTGTCTGGAGGTTGGAAGTCCATATGAGGTGTCTTCCTTAGTCATTCTCTGCCTTATTTTGCTAAGACAGAGTCTTTCACTGAACCTGGAGCTCGCTGATTGAGCAAGACTGGCCAATCAGCAAGCTCCAGGGATTTGCCAGTCTCCATGTCCACTCCAAAACTCAGGGATTGTGGTCGACACCACATCACAAGCCTTTTTTGCATGGATTCTGAAGACATGAACTCAGGTCTTCATGCTTGTGATGTCAAATGTTTTGCCAACCGGGTCGCCTCCCTTGTCCGCAGTTTAGGACTCCTGCAGTAATTTCTTATGCATTTTCAAGCACTGGATCCGATATAAGACTCCTGCCAAGCTCAAATGTGCTCGTCTCCTTTGTAGTGAAAATGAATCCCGCCTACACTGAGACATTGCATCATGTGACCACTATTAAAATGGCAACAAAAGAGAATTTTATTGAAGTATCCTTGATTTTGGTGAATGCAACTGGACATGAAACTGACATGTTGGGAATTTTTTTTTTTTTAACGGCTCTACTATTTATAGAAATACATGCCAACCTGGTCACTCCTCAGAGTCATTTGGCCATTTTAATGAGATCTGGCCATCTGAGTGCTAAATGTGGGTGGCCACAATGTATGTGGGTGCAGTCAAGAAGAGGGAAACGATGACGGTGAAAGTTGATGAGGAATTACAACTGAAGATCATGACCTCCCAAGGAGAAGGGCTAAGAAACTGTGAGGTCCTCCTAGGTTTTGGCTAGGGAGGATGACTGGGCAGATAAAGGTGATGGTCCCATGGTAGGAAATGTGGGAAGAATGACATCTTTGCAGGGGCTGAGAAGGGAGCTGCCCTCGTATGAACTATTGAGTCCTTTCCTCTGTAATCCAGGGCATGTGGCATTCATACTGGTGTAGATTTTATCTGCAATTATAGAGCATCACACATTAGAAAAGAGAAGTTATATCCTCAGGCAGTGCCAAAGATAAAACATGGGAGAGAGAGCCTTTCATTGCCTCATACGTTTGAAAGGTAAAATAAAATAGGAATGAGGGTTTGAGGTTTGTATCAGCTAGCTATTGCTGTGTAACAAACCATACCAAATCATGAAAGCATCAAAGTATCAACAACTTCTTGATTTCTCTGTGACTCAGGGGCCAACTGGGTAGTTCTACTGATCAGTTCTACTGATTAGTTCTACTAATCTAGTTAATCTACTAATCGTCAAGATGTGGCTTATGTCAGCTCAATTCTTTTTTTTTTTTTTTGTGAATCTGAGTTTCTGCAGATTGGTTGGGAGGTAACCCGGACTTCAACTGGATAACCTGGCTTTGCTTCACATTGCCTCTATTAGAAGCTTGTTCTCATAGCAGATTTGGGATTTCAAGTGAGTGGAAGAGCATGTGAAGCCTTTCATGGTACGGTTGGATGAGTTAGACTATCATGCCATGAGGCACAAGTGGAATAATTCTCCAGGAAAGCCCACCTGCTTTTGTCCTTCAAACATCTGCATTATAGAGAACCATGGGTTTAGTTAGAGTGATATTAATTCCCAGCATGACAACCTTCAACGTTGTGAATTTGTAAATGGCCTTTGAATCTTTCCTGAGAGTTACTTTTATCAGTAGAGAATAAGAAAATAACTGGAAGGTGACAGCAGGTCCTGGAGCAACACCTCCTCCCCCCTTGCTAGCTGTTACAAAGACCCACACTGCTCACATGGAACTGAAAGAAATGATTTCATGTCTACATACTGAATGGCTGAGTGTGAATCAGCAGAAGTTGTGCAATGTTAGAAAAAAAAATCAAGTGTCCAAGAAGAATTAATAGGAATGAGGAATTTAACAATCCAAGAGAGACCCTCATTATTCCCAAACTAGCCAGAACTTACCAGAATGCTGTATCCTAAAGTATATACCACTGACATGAAGATTGTCCTCAGTCCAGAGATTGAAGGAGGTAATGAACTTTGAGGGGAAAAGGCTCATAGAGAAAGAGATAAGGGTCTGGACAGCTAAGCTAGAAGAAGAAAGAACTACATACTGAACATTACAGTTTTGGACATAAAAATTACTTTGATGGCAAAATAGGCCCTGTATTAGTTAGATCTCTATAGCAGTTCGCTGCCATCTTTTACCCTCAGTTTAGGAAAAGAGAAAGGAAGAATTGAAAGAAAGAAACCTTCACCACTCTTGAGGTAGCGTTGATAGAGAGAAAGAGAGAGAAAGGAAGGAATCTTCACAGCCCTTTTAGGCAGTCCCGAGCTTGGAGAGCAGGAGCCAGCAGTGAGCCAGACTAGCATCTCAGTTCACTCTCCGTGAACCTGCTTTCTTCAACTGATGTTCTTATAAGCAGTTACCAATGAACCAACAAACCAACAACAAACCAACAATGAACCAGCCAACCAACCAGTCCTGGCTCTTAGGCTTCACCACTTATATACGCTAACCAAGAGTTCCCAGAAACCCAAGCAGCATGAAATCCTAAGGACAAGTTTCACATGGCAAAAGGGCTGCACATAATCAAATTATAACCATCAGCAACAAACAATCCAAATCAAACAAATAATCATCCACCACACCCAAGATGGGATTAAAAAACATAGTCCACATGCCATTGTGCATTTTTAAAGAAATCAAAATAACAAAACTTCTTCCAAGTGTCCCGCCACGTATCTCCAGTATCTTGGGTTCTCCACTGCAACCCAGGCTTCAGTTTTCCAGGTTCATCCAGTGGCCTCTCAAAGCCTCCTGCTCTCTCAGGGCCTTCATGTCACGTCTCCCCTGACACATGCTGCCTGGCTTTAGCAGCTCCCTGAAACTCTGGTTAGAATAATCCACGTTCCCGTCACTCTTGAATCCTTCACTTCAATGTTCAGTTGCCAGCTTGAGATGGATCCTAGCTGCCTTGAATCACATTTGCTGTAGATTTTGTTTGGAGTTGCTTTCTAAGAGCAGAAAACTCCATGGTCTCTTCCACAAACTGGTGGCTTATCTGGGTGTGGTCTTGGCTTCCAGGAACCTTTCCTATTCCAGTGTCTAGAAGGCTTCTCTTTAATGGTGTTAATCTCCTTAACAATTACTGCCTCTATTTCAGCACAGTCTTGGGGGTCCATTAATCTATCTCATACTCTTTTTTTTCCCCCTCCAAACTGTACACTTCACATTTCTGTCTGCCTCATTGTTTCATTGTAGACCCGCATAAGCATTGTTAATAATATTCACTCCACACACTCAATATCATGCAGTCCTGAAATTTTCTTCACTGGGGTCTGGAGAGATGGTTTAGTGGTTAAGAGCACTTGTTACTCTTGCAGAGGACCCACGTTTGACTCTCAGAACCCACACGGTGGTTCACAACCATCTGTAACTCTAGTTTCAGGGTATCCGCTGTCCTCTTTGGATATCCATGGGCACCAAGCATGCATGTAATAAACACACATACATGCAGTCAAAACATACATAAAATGAATAAATATAATTTTAAAAGCTTTTAAAACAAATTTTCTTCACCAAAGAAGTTAAATTTTAATTTACCTCAGACAAGTTCTTAGGACAGAGGCAGAAGGGAGACACGTTAGTGGAGATGACCTCTAACCCATTTGTTTGTAAAGTCTTCTTTTTCCTCTGAACGCTGATGAGCTGGGGCTTCGCAGTCCACTTAGCTCTTAGCACTACTGTCTCTTTTGATTCTACTATAGTGTCCCACTGAGCTTTGTTTACAACATTCAATAGTTTTTCTAGCCCAAAGTTCTAAGCTAAGGTCTTCTACATTCCTTCAAACAGCAACACGATCAGATTCTTCAGAGCAGCAACCGACTCTGTCATATCAGCTTCCATATTAGTTACTTTTCTTTTGCCGTGATAAAATGTCATGACCATAGCAATGTAGGGAAGAAAGTTTAGCTTAAGGATCCAGAATGATAAGAGTCCATCACATCACAGAGGTATGGCAGCAAGTGACAGGCACAACAGCAGGAATCTGGAAGATCATATCCTCAACTGCGAACACAGAGCAGAGACAGCAATATGGAAGCAGGGCGAGACTATGAGCTCTGAGATCTCTCTATCTCTTTCTCTCTCTCTCTCTCTGTGACTTACTCCTTCCAGCAAAGCTGTCCCTCCTAAACCTTCCCAGTCAGTGTCACCAACTGGAGATCAGGTGTTCAAACACCCAAGCCCATAGAGAACATTCCACCTTTAAACCAGCACAGGCTCCAACTCCATTAAGAAAATTAAGAGGGTGAAGCCACAGCATATAATATTAAGATTATATTTTTAAAAAAATCCTTGTGAATGACTGTATTACTGAATTATGAGAAGGAAATGGGCTACTAGGATAACTGCAGAGTTCAATGTTTATATTGTTCAGTATCAGTATGGATGTCATTGTTTGAGATATTGGTAAGTAACCATAAAATATTCTCCCCAGGAGGTCTTCAAATGAAGTAACACCTTTGGAGTGATGGATCAAAATTAGATTAATCAGATAGGCATGAACTATTTTCAGGTCCTCTACAGCTGAATACTAACATGTGCTGTGGGTTGCTGGGATTTCTAGATCATCGTGTTTAAACTTTGCTAATCATTTCTATTTTTAAACATGAGTGCCTCCTCATGTTTGAAACACGTTACTTCAATCACAGTGCACATCTGATCTTTTCAAGACCATTATTCTTCCGTGAGGTTGGGGAGAAAATGGTCACCAGCTCTAAATCTGAGAAATTTCCATGTGGGTTGCTCTAAAACCATTGAAATGCAGTGTTGGACCCAAAGCCAGCTCCCGTCTGAATGACTGTTTCCTACTTATCAGCAACTTGCCCATCTATCATTTCGTAACTCTGCTAGGGGTCACGACCTGAGGTAATCCCAACAGGCAAAACCTGATGCATGAAGAAAAGATGTCTTTGTTTCCTGATTTATACCATGCTAGAGTCCATGCTCACGAGGATAGGAGGGAACACATGGGTCAGCCATAATGCTGAAAAGGGGTGACAGTCTCCATAGGGACTATAGAGCAAATAGCTATTAAGTGTGAAATGACAGTCAAATGAGAGGCAATGCGGGGCTGAGAATAAATCCAACTGATACAGGTGAAGTCTGTCACCCACTCGGCTGTGTAAGCAAAGGAGTTTTAGTGAGAAGGGGGCTGTGCACAGCAGCCTGGTCTTCCATTATGGAGGGAAGGTCTGGGTGACCCATGGGCAGGGTCTGGGTGATGGCATGGCTTGAGTGTCTGACTCACCAGGGTGCTACAGGTTGACCTGCCAGCTATACACTCATCGGTTGGAGTGGTTACATTTGTTCCAGTCCCCATCAAGAAAAGCAATAACTTTCCTGTTTGATTATAAGAGATGTTAAAAGGAAGGGAACAAATCCCCCCTCCCCTTATTAAGTTCCCACTACATCTTTGTATGCTTTGGGTTATTTACAGGACTTGACTAAGTCAGAGACTATTTCTATATGACATCATCTTTATCGAAGTGTATATGTTGGGGGAAAGAATGGGCTAAATATTTGAGTTTGGTGCTGTCAGTATCTCTCTAGTTGCTGTGACAAATGCTTGTCTTGAGCAATGTAGGGGAGAAAATGTTTATTTTTGCTTCTGGTTTGAGACGGTTCAGTCCACACTTGCTTGGCCTCATACACTTGAGAAGACCATCCCAGAGGGGGGACCCTATGGTTGTGGCTGCTCTTCACTCCTTTTAAAAAATTTTGTTTTTAAAATTTCATACATGTATGTACTGTATTTATATCATCCCCTCCCCCGGAGTCCCTTCGGTGCTCCCTCTCAAATTCATGCTCCCCATTTCTTTAATAAATTAAAAATTATTTCTCGTGTCTAGTAAAAATTTATATCCTGTGACAAAAATCTCCCCAGTCTAAAAAGTGCCCTGTTTATACTTTTCTACTTGGTGCCTAGAAGGTCAGAAGTCTATGTTGGCAGTGGGCTGGCCAGAACCAAAGACGCCCAGGCTTTAATGGCAGTCTCCCGTACTAACTCAGCTTCCCACAGGATGGAGTCAGGTTGAACATCTGCTGCTCTCTGATGGCCTGGCTAACAGCTGAGCTTAGAGGAGGATGGCCAGTGACTAAGTTCTTTCTGATTATTCCTCATACCGGGGCCATTATCCATTCACCACACAAAGACAGAGGGCGTTGTCCCTATCCTTGAACAACAATGTGAAGAGCGCGGACCCAGCTCAGAATCCCATACCCCGTGAAAGAATAGGGATTACAGGTGTCTAGCTGCTGCTCTTAGCCTATAAACCCCTTTTCTTAAGCCTATTCCTTTGACTCCTCTCACACACTTGCTGCCTTTACTTAATTTTCGACTACGTCTGGAGGGTAAGAAGCTGTACAAATCCAGGTCACTATAGTTCGGATATTGAATATCCAACGTTTGGATCTTGAAAGAAAGCCCATCCACTATGTTAAAAGCTTGGTCCAGTGGGCACTACTGGGAGGTGGCTGAACCTTAAGGAAGGGACAGACCATTGGAAGGACATTGGGTTGTCAGGGGCAGTTCCTTGACTGGGAGTCTGGAACCCTGGTCTCTTCCTCACTCCCTTTTGCATTCTGACCGTGAAGTGAGTAGTTTTGTCCCATCATGTGCTCCGTCCATGACTTGGTGGCTCACCACAGACCCAAACAACAGAGTCAACTGATTAGGAACTGAGACCCTGAAAACTATGAGCCGAATAAATCTTTTCTGCTTAGAAGCTCTTTATGTTCTGCGAGCCTGACAACCTGCGTTCCTGGGGCCCATGTGCAGGGAGAGAACGGACTCTCACAAGTTATATTCTGTCATCCGTACATGTGCCGTGGCATGTGCTCATGCCCACACAGATACACACACACACACACACACACACACACACAATCTAAAAATACATGAAATTAAAAAAAAATCTTTTGTCATTTCTAGCACTTTGTTTCAATAATAGAATATTGACTCCCACAAAAGTCAAAGTAACAATCACAAAGTACCCATATGAAACCGGAGTGAGAAATCACTTAAATTAACTCCCCAACAACAGTCTAAGCTCAACAACTAAGAGAGCCTCGACTGAAGGTAATTTGCAGGTAACCAGAGGAAAGAACCAAATTCAGATTTATAACAGGAAAATTTCCCATCTCTGCTTGTCAACTTAGGTAAACATGGGATTGGCACTTAGAAGCACGGAGCTCACCTCTGATTGGGCTCAGCATCAGGCAAGGGCCCTGCCATTCCTGGGTGAATTGTTTGCTTTGCACAGGGTTTGTTTTCCTCTATGGATTACCTCCGGCTTTATTTTTCATGCACACATTTTCCTCCTCTTGAATTATTTCATGAGTGTGTGTTTAATTTCCTTAGTGTATAAGAAACCAGGGCCGGGATTCATGTCTTATTTATTTTGTATTTCTCCAGAGTAGACGTTTAATAACTTGTTTCTTTCCTAACGATATTTCTGTGGTTAGAATAAAAATACCTTTTATTTTGATACCTCAGAACTAAAATAAATCCAGAGTACCATGAAAAAAATAAAGCTCAAAAGGTTGCTTTTTTTCCCCACCCATTATCAAGCTAATTTTGACAGATGTGTGAGGACAGGTGTTGACCTTTTCTGTGCTTTGTTATGTTTAGAGGGTCACCACAGTCTGAATTTTTTGGGCTTGTCTCCTTGTTTCATGTTTCATGAGTCAGTTCTGGGCTCACCCTCCACATTTTGTTTTTTAAAAAACAGAGACAGCATTATGTTAAAGACAGGACTTACAGACAACTGGAAGCCATTAAGGCGACTCTCCTCAAGGTTCAGTAAGCACAAACAGGTGGGACTGCCTCTGCCCACAGCTGTGTTCGTGAGCCTTTCAAAGGCTGCTGGAGTGTTCCATCATTTACTTCGGTTATGGAGGCAGGCTCACCAGATAGCTTCCTATGTAACGCCTTTCAATGGGACATAAGTCAGCACGCAATGAACAAACACCTCTGGAAACAGACTGTCCTACAAAACATTTAACCAGTGTGGATTTAAAAATAAAATGAGTTTTAACTATAATAAAGCAATCAAGGTATTGAACTTTAAGGAGTTCAAATAAAATTTTGGAGTCATGTATGATTCTGTGAATAACAGAGGTATTTTACCCTCTTGAATAAGATTGATTTCATTGAAAAATGAAATCTAAATTTGCTTAATTGCATTTTTTAGATCAGTACTTTTTAATGCCTGAACTATTGTTTTTACATCAAAGAATAGATAGCTCGAGGTAAGAAAATCACACCTAACTTCCAGGTAAAAAAATGAAGTTCCTAGCAAAAACTCACACATGTGTTAGAGATGCTACAGAGATGATGACTGATTGATTAAAATGTGGTGGCGGGGAGGAAAAAGAATTCAGAGAGGTCAGGGAGACACTCAGTCTGCAAAACGCTCATGGTGTGAGCCTGAGAACCCGAGTTCAGAGTTCCACCACCCACTTTACCTCCCATTGGGGAGGTAGGATGGGAGAATCCAAGGGACTTGCTGCCTTGCTGCCCAGTGAGCTTCCAGGTTCAACAAGAGACCTTGTCTCAAGTGTCCACACACACACACACACACACACACACACACCCACAACAGAGGAACAGCACAGCATAGCCAGATCACGTCTCTAAATTTGCAGTGATGGGGAATTTCATCCAAGGTATCTGAAAGGAGCACAAAAACTTGGTAGAAAGATGAACACAGATTCTGGTGTTTTGTGGACAAAGGTCATGTCCTGTTTTGAAGTAGCCTCTGGACCTTTTATAGACTGTAGAATCCCAGAGTAGACGCCGTGGCTGCTGCACACATAAGCCTTTTGGAGCATTTTCTTGTCTGGCACTCCCCATAGGCTTTCAGTTTTGTAATGACACCTTCAAGTATGCTTTCCTCTGCATGCTTGGAAAGGTTCAAGAGCCTCTAGCACACCCCTCCAACTTATCCCTCAGAGGTGGTTTTGATGGTAGCTGATACAATAAGATCAATACTTTAGCTTTTTTGCCTCTTAAAATCTGAAGTTTGACCACAGTGTCTTAATAGCTCTGCCTCCAGGATCAAGCCAGATTGCCTTTTGTGGAATTGGCTCCCCTTTTCTTCTTCCCTCCTTCCTTTGTGTCTGTCCCTCCTTTCCTCTCTTCCTTCCTCCCTTCCTTCCTTCCTTCTTTCCTTCCTTCCTTCCTTCCTTCCTTCCTTCCTTCCTTTCTCTCCCCACCCTTTCTCTCCTCTCTGTCTTTTTCTTTCTTTCTCTAACTCCTCATGCCTGTTTGTGATCCTAAACCCTAATGATCACAAGAATCCTAACAAAATTTTGGAAGTCTCATCTCAAAGTCTACTTCTAGAATCTCATACATCCCAAGCTGGCCTTGAACTCATTACATAGTGAAGAATGACTTTCTACTCCCAATTCACCCATATCCACTTCCCAAATGCTGAACTTAAAAGCATGTGCCAACACACTCAACCTTACTTCTGTAATCTTGTTTTAGGGTACCACTCCAGTCACCTAAAAGTCAAAATTCTTCTAACAGGCACGGAGGGAGCCAGCCATTGTTTGATTCCCCAAGGAAGATGCAGCATTGTGAAGGATTTACCCAACATGTAAATGTAGACTTATAATTAGAGAAATTCCCTTAGTACACAGTCTTCCTCTGCCACACTTTTCTAGCACTTGGCTTCCTTGCCTCCTGGGCTAAGGAACTTGCAAGCATCTGTCTAGATATGGATGAACTACATCCTTGGAGACTCTGCTTTTGGAGTCTCCTTCCTTTCCCCCACAGCTGTGTGGTTGTGGTTGCTGAATCTCCATTCCATCTGGAAGTCTGATAAGCATTTTCTAAGCTGGGTGAGTTTGGGAGCTAGTTTAACACCCATTGCAACAACCCCTATTGTTGTCATCCCCGGAGAGTGGGCTGGAAGCTACAAGGAGCCAGAGCTGACGTCTTCACCCACAGCCTTGTGGTTTGAGGAGACATTTAGCACCAAACCAAAATGGTGTCAGAACTGGAGTGGGGGTGTGCACACCAAAATAGCAGTGATGTTTTTACAGTCTGGAAGGGGGCAGCTGAAGTGGAATCTTCTGCTTCCTCGTGATTCTGTAATGGTCCATGACATCACTGGCTCATCATATTTGGCAAATGAGTTCTTAGGATTCTACTTGAAAGAGTGCCATTTTGTTTTTATTTTAAAGTGTTAGGAAAATCTATGCTCAAGTCTACTCATTTCTTCTCTCCCTTACATGTGAAAAATAAAGATAGATCATTGTACCCACTTTCAAAGTTTGAAAATTTGAAGTGAGAAGCAAGAATTTATCTGTACTTAGACTGTACCATGTAAATTCAGCCTGGGCAAAACGTTGTTAGCAGACAGAACAGAAACCTAAATTTTTTTTTTTTTTTGTGATGGGTTACCCCAGGGAATCAACTGGGGGATAGAGGCAAAGATGGTCTGAGGTATCACTGTGAGAAACACTGAATATTTGTTGTACACCTATTCCATGCATTATAATGATATCTTTGCTCTTTAGAAATGTTATTGCTTATTAAAAATATGGTGATTTTGACACATTGATCCAGGGATTTTAACAGCGATGTGAGGAGTCTTACCCAGATGGAAGACATGAGAGTCTTGACATGAATTATGACATACTCATAGAAGCTGCTGAGGATCTCAATGCCTATGGCCAGCTGCCCCCTCATTGTAATTGCATAAAAATTGCAGCGAGTCATGGTCCTGTGGGAGTTGTTCAACATTATTTCGTTTATACCTTTGATTTCTTGAAAGGCTTTAGTAGGAAAAAAAATCAGCTTTAAAATATTTATATCTCATTATTTGGGCAATAAATTAACAAAAATAAACATTCCCGAGAGGAATAATAAATTGAATTGGAACAAATTTTTTCTAGGGCAAATTTTATTAAGCTATTATTATAGTAAAAGCCATCGACTTCAAAAACCAAACAGTATGAAGCAAAAGTTAACCCACATCCTTTCCCTCCCCCAAACTCTCAACTTTCTAGATTTGTCTTCAGTGACGATCTGTATGTTTAACTGAACATTAGAACGTTGTTTGTAACACTCTGACAAGAGATTTCAAAGGGAGGGGAGAATATGTCCAAAGAAGATGGCCAAATAAAAATTATATGAGCCAGAACTTAGAGATGACTCAGCAGGTAAGGACACACTGCTTTTGTAGGAAAGTGAGAGAATCCGTGTTCAGTTCCCAGCACCAACACGGTAGATCACAACTATTCATAGCTCCAGTCCCAGGGGAATCTGATGCCTTCATAATGCACATACATACAGGCAGACAAAACACTCATGAGAATGAATTTTTTAAAAATTATGTGACTTTCCTGACAGTAGTTGTGCATGCCTTTAATCCCAGCACTTGGGAAGCAGAGGAAGGTGGATCTCTGTGAGTTCAAGGCCAGGCTGGTCTACAGAGTGAGTTCAGGACAGCCAGAGTTACAACAGGGAAACCCTGTCTCAAAAAAAACAAAACAAAACAAAAAAATTATATGACTCCTGTACTTCCTAATTGTACGAATGGTTAGTGTTATTTGTTTGTTTGTTTGTTTGTTTAAGGTTAACGGGGCTGAGGGAGCTTGTGAGATGGCTCAGCAGGTAAAGGCATCCTCCGCCAAGCCTGATGACCTGAGTTCCATTCCCAGGATTTACATATTTGGAGAAGAAAGCCAACTTCTGCAAGATGTCCTCTGCATAAAGAAAGAAAGAAAAAAAGGAAGAAAGGGATAGGGAGGGGGAAAGGAAGGAAGGGAGGGTGCATGCAGAGATTTATGGAGAGGGCTGTTAGAGAATGTAAGTTCTCCCTCCAAAATAAGTGTGTATCCCCTTTGCCTTCAATTCGTGTAGGTAGTTTTGAGGAATTCTCAAGATATCCCTGAGATTTGGGGACTAGCTGGGCCAATATTTGAGTTCTACTGTTTCTTTAAAATTGAAATATTCCTTCTTAAATGGAAGGGGGAGGCCCATAAGATTCAGAAAACTTACAAGTGTATAAAGTTAGAAGATTCAGAAATTGCACCCCCCTCCCCGAGATTATATCAGCAGTAAGCCGTTGTTGGGGAGGAGAGAGTCTCCTGCGGAGCTGCCTATAAGCTGTGCTCCAGGGGTGCAGCTCTCATGAGTTGTCTCTCATGCTGGAGTGGGGTGTTTCAGTGAAGCCAGTCACCCATGCTCCCGTTAGGAACTGCACTCAACTCAATGGTTAGCCAGTGGAGTTTGTCACTCAGATAAAATTGTTTCTTTGGTCTGTTGACAGTCACCTATCTGGGGTAAAGAGGCGTTTGTTCATTTCTCCCAGGGAAAGTCACACAACAGAGTCCGACGTGAAAAATCTGAAAAGTGGGAAATTAGCTAGCGAAGCAGTTCTGTAAGAGGAGAGATCACTGCTGGTCAAGAATGGTCCGATTCCTTTCAGAGATGGGGGAGACTAAGAGCAGGTGCTCTGCATGAACTGGTAGGCTACGAGTGTGGGAAAATAGTACAGGGCTAACCTCAGTCCAGGTTAAGGCTCACAGAAAGGGCCAAAGGTAAAGGGCTAGATTTAGAGAGTAAGGGAGGATCTTGGAATGAGCAGGGATATAGATTTATCTTCTGTAGTTTCTGAAAGTGTGGAAAGGACTCTAAAGAACCCACAAAACACATGAGAGAGAGAGAGAGAGAGAGAGAGAGAGAGAGAGAGAGAGAGAGAGAGAGAGAGAGAGAGGAAGGGAAGGGAAGGGAAGAAGAGAAGAGAAGAGAAGAGAAGAGAAGAGAAGAGAAGAGAAGAGAAGAGAAGAGAAGAGAAGAGAAGAGAAGAGAAGAGAAGAGAAGAGAAGAGATTAATAAAGGACATCCTCACTCCTTCTTTCTTTGGTTCTTTTCCAGCCTCTTACCCTGCAGGGTCAAGTTGGGTGGCTTCCTGCTCCCCACAGGCCACAGTTGGAAAAAAGGGGAGAAGTCTAGAATTTCAACCAGGTTCACAATTGATTATTAGATCAGTGGCATTCTACAGCACCTCTAAATTATGACTCTTTTCTATGCCTTAAACTGACTGTGAAAATTTTATCATGCAAAAGAAACTAGAAGGGTAATGTGCTCTGTTTAAATTTACATGTGGGGTCAAAAACGGGGCCAACCAGCCCCATTAAATGAACATTAAATGAGCACAGAGAACAGTTCAAGTGCCATGCTTCTTTAACAGAATTCCAGAAAAGCATCAAGAAAGCATTAAAATATGTGTGTCTTGAAATCACAGTTCTCAGGACAGGTGTTCAAGGATGAAGGATTCAGGGCATCTGCTCTAACAGAAGTGACCTTGACTGACCTATCCAAGAGCAACAGTGACATCATACCTATGCAGTATATGATAAATTCTTGAACAGCTTATCATAGTATTCTTTACACTCATTGGCTTGGAGATCTTATTATTCACAATAATTGGCAACAGAAAAATCTTAAAACTGCAGTGTTGTAATCGACAATTTTGTTTTTCCATGGCATCAAGCACCTTGTTCTGGCAGAATATGTCTCTATCCTACAACCAAGACACATGGCCCATACCAGGTGAGAACCTCATTTCACTGCCTCAATCTTACCTGAAGGGGGGCTAGTAAACTCAAGAGTGCTTGGATTCCTGGTGGATACTCACTGCTTCTGCCACACTGATTTACCATATGCTCATCAATATTTATTGAAGGAATACTGTATAAGTTGGCTGCTTTGGTTAGGGAAAATATCGAACTTTAGGATCAGATGCATCTGCCTATGATTTCCTATGATTCACCAAGTGATAACATTTACCAAGTTTCTGAACCTTGAATTATTATGAGACTTACTTTTCATATTGTAAAATGATAGTGAATATACACACATACATGCATATGCATATTCACTGCACAAATGTAAAGCCCTGTTTATATGAATTGAAATTCAATTTAGACCTGGATAGTTGGAATCCATACCTTCCATAATAACAATATTTAAGTATGTTAACTTTGAGACTTCGAAATATGTTTGATATATGATATATATACATATATATGTATGTATATATATGTTTATACTATATATACACATATACTATATATATACTTTGATATGATATATAACTTTGAAACACTGATATATGTTTACTTGTATAAAATCCATTCTCAAGGTAATTAACTCATCCCAGCAGTGATGACATTAATCCATTCATAAGGTTAGAGGCCTCATGACCGACTGACTCACCTTTCATTAAAGACTACCTCTGTATTACATCAGGGATTATGTTTCCAGTGTCTGAACTCTGGGGAACAGGTTCACATCCAATCACCACTGCTCTCCTTTCCCTAATGCTACATCCTCATGCATGATTCACCGATAGCTGCAACACCCCGAAGCACACTCCTGCATTTAGGAGACACCCCATGAAACACCCCTGGAGCTCACTGCACAGTGTGTGGACATCTGTTAGTCAAAACCCTTCTCTCTCCAGAAGTTGTTACGGCTTATGTGACCTGGAATAGGGTCTTGTGAATTTTATGACTTTCAGAAGCTTCCCGAGCCTTGTAAGTTTTGATTACTTCCTTAGCTTTGTGAATTTCATTTACTTCTTGAATCGTATGAGCCTCCCTCCTCTCTCCAGGAGAGAAAGTTTCAATTCAGGAGAGATAGCCACACAAAACCTTGTGTGCATATGTATGTGTGTATTATATGAATGAATACATACATGTATGGGTGTTTATGTCTATATTCACATGCATGTATGGTTGTGAATGTGTTTATGTATGTATGGATGTGTGAATATGTATAAGCACATGTGTATGGGTTTACATGTGTATTCATATGTTTGCATATGTCTGTGTGCATATGTAGATGGGGAATCTGGGTCAAGGATGGTAAAGGTTATCTTGGGATTCTTGGATGTTTTTGTTGCAAATTTTGTCTGAAATTGTGTCAAAATTCATAAAGTAAAGGAATAATTTTTGTATGTAAGTATATTATGCAATTTTGTACAAGCAGGCCCAAATGCTTATTCATTCAGTGGCTAGTGTGTCCTGATATATACCATGTTTTGTATATACATATATAAATATGAATCATTGACCAAAATAAACAAAAATATCAACCTAAGGTCTTATATGTGTGTGTACCCTCCCAAGCTTATGCATATATGTAGGGGTCAGAAGAAACCCTGAGTGTGTGGAGTCCTGAGTAAATTTATGTTGTTGACACGAGCTGGCTATGCCAAGGACCATAGCTTTAGACCCATTAGAAAATGGCAAAGCTTTTCCCTGTCCACCGAGGTGAGGCTCTGAGAAATGGCAAAGTCTTCCTTGGTCCAGGTGTAAATGTTGATAGTGAGTGAAGAAAAGGTCCATCATACCTTTCTTCCCTGGATGCTTATGGCTGGAAGACTAATCCCTTACAGAGACTGCTTCTACAAAGCTTAGCTAAGCCTGTCGTCTCCTTGATGTAGCTGTAAACCATAAGCCCCACCCTTTTCTGATTTACATGTGGTAATCCTACTCCTGATTAAGGCATATGCAATAATCCCACCTCCCTGTTCAATACTCTATAAAATAGCTGAGGCTCAGGGATGCTGTGGTTTTTACATCAAAGAGCTGAGTCCTCCTGGTCCTAGCTCTCTCTCTCTCTCCCTCTGTGTGTCTGTCTGTTTGTGCAAGAATGAAACACAGGTATATGTATATATGTATTCACATGTATATAAAAGGGAAAACTCAATTTAAATTGTTCATCATAACATTTCAATTCTATCACATTTTAAAATTATTTATTATTAATTATTATTTCCAAATTATTAAGTAAAAATAGATTTTTCATGAGTCATAAAGCCACAGTTTATGTAGCACAGCAGGGAAGCAGAGGGATAAGTAACAATTTGGATTTCTCACACTTGATCTTTCATGGAGTAATCCCACATGAATTTTTGATCCAACCTGAGTCTACCTTCGTATTCACCTGCAAGCCTGCTTCAGGTGCAGCCATTTCAGATCTGCTCAGTCCAAACTCAACTCTCCATCATCTCCTTAAGTTAGATCTTTCTCAAGAGTCTTTGGAAAACATTTCAAAATCCAAATGTTGGCAACAGCTTCAACTAATCTCCATTTAGAAGGCATAGGATCATTGTGTAAGGATTTTAGAAATGATGGAGCTTTCCACAGTCAAAATGTGTGATTGCTTGGGAGTAAGATAAGTAGACCTAATGTCCTGTGCGGATAAGACAAAAATGGTGGTACTCATATTAATCTGTCCCATTGGCATTCAAGGTCTAGAGCCCAGGCAGAGTCTAACCATGTATGGCACAAAGTAGGACTTCATTTATTGAATGAATAAATAGGTGAACTTAGAACTTGCTCTGGAATTAGCTATTTCTATGATAAAACCCAGTTAGAAATATTTTTTTTTATGTCTTACTGAGTGTTCAAATTATTTCACCTTCAAGGAGAATGAGGTGAGCGTTTCATTTATTATTTATACTTTATTAAGGTACACTTCCCACAAAAATCTAGGTACTTAATATATAATTCAATATAATTTTTTTACCATATTCACAGTTATAAAGACATCATGATTGTCTAATTCAGAAAATTCAATAATTCCAACTATCAGTCTCTCTTCAGTCCCATCTTAGTTTACTTCCATCCCTGTAAGATTTTTCTCATCGCACACTCATGTATTTCATGTATATAACTGGCTTCTCACTTCATGCCATGCCTTCAGAGATCATGCATGAGATAGCACGTGCCAATGCTACCCTCTTTTTATTGAAGATAACATTCACTTCTTCGACTGTCTTATATTTTGTTTATCTATCAGTTGATGGACATCTACATTGTGTTGGATTTTGGGCCACTGTGAATGAAACTACGAGGATGTGTGTTTGTGAGGAAACATATTTTTATTTATCTTGATGATTAGCTCCCTACTGCCAAAACAGCACACTATAGCGTAATAAGCGACCAAAGCAATGGTGTTGCTGTCTTTCTAGAGACTAGGGCAAGGATGTCCAACTTCTAGAGGGTATGCATCATTCCTATTGGTTCCATTCGTCTTCTGTCTTCTCATTCTGATTTCTGCTACTCTTATTCTCTCTCTCCTTTCTTCCACTGCCAAGTGAACTCCTCTGTTTTTTGTTTTTTCCTGTCTCTCTTTTATAAGGACTCCTGTGACCCAGGCAGGCTCATCTCTCCATTTCAAGACCCTAAACTTTGTCACGAGCAAAATTCATCTTGCTTTTTTGGGCCAGTATGGCCACACCCTTCAGAAGCCGTGTGGTAGTCATCATTTAGGGGCTATTGTTCTGTTTCCCACAGATAGCTAGAATTAGTATTACTGGATATGGCAACTATGCTTAACATCTTGAAGACCAGCTAAAGTGTCTCCAAAAATAACCACTGTGCCTTTCCAGTATAAAAATGTAGGTTTCAAGATAATTTCTCCATATCATTGGTGACATATTTATTGTCTGTCTTTTGACTACAGATGTTCCAGTAATTGCAGTAATTCCAGTAACTACTTCCCAGTAATTAGGAAGTAATATCTCTCACTGGCTAATGCTCACATTTTTTCTTATGGTTAGCTGCATGGAGGAATTTTTCATGTGTTTATTCTCCATTCGTACTTAAAGTTGTATTGAAAACATCTAATCAGATCTTTGGTTTATTTTAAATTGTCCATCCTTTTGTTGTTGAAGTGTGACACCGTTTTTACATATTCTAGATAGAGTCCTTATCAGACACGTTGATATGGTCTAGATGTGAAATCTCCTCTATGGGCTCATGTATTTGAACATGTTATTCTCAGCTTGTGGTGTTGTTCCAGTAGGATTTGGAAGCTTTGTGATAGGTGGAGGTGGGTCACTGAGGCTGCCCGTTGGGAGTTAAAGCCCAGCCCACACTCATATCTGAAACTTGTGCTTCCAGTCTGTCACTGGGATGTGACCAGCCATGGCGACCTCCTCTTGTGAGGAGACCAACCCATGCCAGCTGTCATGGATGTCATGATATCCATCATGATGGACTAAACCCTCTACACAGTGAGCTGAAATAAGTATTTCCCCCTTATGTTGCTTTGGTCAGGTCCTTGGGGAAAAGAAAAATGACTAAGATGTGCATGAAGTTGCAATCTGTGAGCAGTTTCTGCCATGTGGTTTTGATCTTTTAACTTTCTTGATATATCATTTACAGCAAATTTTTGAATTGTATTGGGGTCCAATCTATATATTTTCATTGCTGATCTTTGTTTTGATGTTATATCCATTGCCTACTTAAAGTCTCAAAGATTCATTTTTAGATTATCTTCAAGAGTTTTATAATACTAGTGCTCAAGTTCAAGTTTATTATTCATTTAAACTTCTTTGTGTTTGCATACTTGATGTTATAAAGGGGTATAATTTCAGATTTTGACCAGCCACAATGTAGTTTATCTAAGCACTATTTACAGGGGAAAAAAATCAAACCAAATAAACTATTCTTTTCCTATTAAGTTATCCTGACATTCTTATCAAAAATCAATTGGCCATAAACATAAAGGTTTATTTTGGATCCTCAACTCTATTGCACTCATTTATATGTGAATCCTTTTGCCGGTTGTATTCTGGCTTGATTGCTATGGCATTGTAATAAGTTGTGACATTGTCAAATGTGAGCCTGCCAGCTTTTTTCAGGTTATTTTCACTGCTATTCTGCAGTCCTGTACTTGGATAAATTTAAAGGGGAAGTTTGGTAATGTCGGCCACAAAGCAACATGGATTTTGGTAGCTTTTATGATGAGTCTGTAGATTAACTCAGGGAATATTGATTATTTTTAAATGACAATGGTCATCTGATCCACAAAGCTAACGTGTCTTTTCATATTACTTAGGTCTTCATTACCTCAAAAGTGTTTTGTTTTCAGTATCTAAATCTCTCCTTTAGTTCATTTTTAATTCATTCTTAAGCACTTACTCTTGATATTATTACAAATCACATTTTCTATGTGTCATATTTGTATGGTTTCTGGCAGGTATACAGAGATACAACTGATTGTTATGTTGATCTTATGACTATGAGTTTTGAACTTAGTTGTTCTAAAAATTTTTAATGGGTTTCTTAAGCTTTTCTCTTGAAATGTCGTGTCTCTGTGCGACCATGGGTTTAGCCTATCAATTTGAGCTTGGTAGACTCACCATACTATACAACTGGATACTTTCCCTTCTCTTCTCCAAGAATCTGTTAGTTGACAACAGTTCAGCAGTCAGTGGTAGGACCCTGTGAGCCCCTTCCCTGGTTTTCATTACAGATTAATAAAAGTCCTTTGTGCATCTGTACCATAGCTTTTATTATCCATTTGCTAGTTGTTGGACATCTAGGAAGTTTAATTTCTTAGCAATTGTAAACAGGGTTGCAATGAAGAAGAAAGTAGGATACAAATTCCTTAGTGTATATGCCCAGGAATGGTATGGCTGGAAGAACTATTTCTAGGTTTTTGAGAAGCCTCTAGACTGATTTCTAAAGTGGTTACACTAGCTTACATTCCCACCAGCAGTGTGAAAATTGTTCTTCTTCCCCCTTGTCTATGCCAATCGTGCTTGTCATTTGTGTACTTGATGCTGGCCATTCTGACTTTGGTGAAATAGAATCTTGAAGTAGCTTTAATCCACATTTTTCTGATCTCTAAGGGTGCTGAGCAATTTTTAAATGTGTCCTGATCATCTCTAATTCTTTTGACAATTCTCTGTTTAGTTCCATAGTCAATTTTTTAAAATTGGGTTGTTTGTTTTCTGGGAGTTTAACTTTTTGGTTTCTTGTGTATTCTAGTTGGGAATCCTCTGGAGAATGGGTAGCTGTCAGGTATTTTGTCCTGTTCTGTGGGCTGCCTCTTCACTTGCCTGATAGTTTGCTATGCAGAAGGCTTTTACTTTCACAGGATCTGCTTGTGGACTGTTAGTCTTACATCCTGTGCTAAGGAATCTTATTCAGAAAATCCTTACGTGTGCCTGTCTGTTCGAGGGTACACCTTACGTTTTCCTCTAGCAGTTTCAGTACCAATTATTATATTGAGATCTTTGATCTGTTGGAGTTGGGTTTTTGCAGGATCTAGTTTTTTACAGGGATCTAGTTTTATTCTTTTACGTATTTATGCCCAACTTTCCCAGCACCATTTGTTAAAGATGCTGTCAGGTAATTACAGTCACATGACTTATATGTAAATCTTCTATTCCATTGATCTATGTGTGTAATTTTTATATCAATGCCATGATGTTTTTATTACTATGACTCTGCAGTATATTTAAAATGAGGAATGGGGATACCTCCCATAGTATTTTTTTTATTCAGAACAGATTTAGCTGTCCTTGACCTTTTCTACTAATTGCCCTGGGACCTTGATTAGGATTGGTTGAATCTGTAGGTTGAATATGGTTAGCACAGCTATTTTCACACTATTGATTCTTTTGATCCATGAACATGGGAGCTCTTTTAATCTTTTAGTGTTTTCCTCAGATATTCAGTGTTTTAAAGTTTCCATCAGAGAAGTCCTTCTTTTCCTTGGTGCAGCTGATTGACAGGTGTTTTGGCTTTTTGTGGCTGCTGTGAGTGGAGTTCTTTCCCTGTTTCCCCCCCCCCCCCCAGAATGTTTCTCGTTGGTATATGGAAAGGCTAATGATTTTTGTGTGTTAATTTTGTATTCTGCTACTTTTCTGAGTTTATCAACACTAAGAGTTCTGTTTTCTTTTGTTTTAGTGACATCTTTAGGGCAATGGCTCACAACCTTCCTAATGCTGCGACCCTTTAATACAGTTTCTATTTTGTGGTGACCCCCATCCATAAAATTATTTTCATTGCTACTTCATAACTGTAATTTTGCTACTGAGCGGTGTCTTGTTTCCTATGACCATCAGAAATATGTGCTTTCTGATGATCATGACCCACAGGTTGAGAACTGCTGGTGTCTCTGATGTGTAGGATCATGCCATCTGCAACAAGGGATACTTTAACTTCTTTTCTTGTTTGGATTCCTTTATTTCTTTCTCTTCTCTTATTGCTGTAGCTAAGACTCAAGCACGCTATTAAACCGGCGTAGAGAGAGTAGACAGCCTTTTCTTGTTCTTTATCTTGGTTATAATGCTTTGAATTTCCCTCCATTTTTATGTTGGCTTAGGTTTATATAGCATTTATTATATTGAGGTAGGATCCTTTCACCTCTGTGGCTTTTATCATGAAGGGATGTTGGGTTTTATCAAAGGCCCTTTCTGCATCTAATGAGATGGTCATGTGATTTCTATCTTTGAGTTTGTTTAGGGAGACAGATTATATTTATTGATTTACACGTGTTTAACCATTTCTTCAATCTTGGAATAAAGCCAACTTGACTGTGATGAATGATATTTTTTGTTATTGTTGGTGTTCTTTGTCTCATTTTAGTGTCAGGGTGATACTGGCCTTGTAAAAAGAGTTTACAAGTATTCCTTCTCTTTTTATTTTGTGGAATAATTTGAATAACATTAGTGTATGTTGTTATTTGAAAGTCGGGTAGAATTCTGTTGTAAATCCATTTGATTCCGTGGGTTTTGGGTTGAGGGACATTTTATTATTGTTTCAAACTTATCATTGGTTATATGTCTGTTTAAATTATTTATTTCATTTTGGTTTAATTTTGTAGGTTATGTGCATCTAGAAATCCATCCTTTTCTTTTAGATTACATAATTTAGTGGTCATCTGGACAGAAAATAAACAGAGACATATTGGAGTTAATGATATAAACCACATGGACATAACAGATGTCTGTAGAACTTTCCACCCAAACACTAAAGAATACAAACTCTTCTCAGCAGCCCATGAAACTTTCTCCAAAATCAACCACATGCGAGGACAAAAACAAGTCTCAGCAAATACAACAAAACTGAAAAAGCAACCTTCAATAGAAATGATAGAAACTACACAGTAGCTTTGCTGAATATCATATTCTGATTTGGCAGTTGTAATCTTTCAGAGCTTGGAATATATCGCTTCAAGATGCTTGTGGCTTTAAAACTTTTTATCAAGTAATCATGGTTATTCTAATGGTCTTAACTGTATGTGTGATGTGACCTTTCTCTCAAAGTTTCTAATATCCTTTCTTTATCTTGTGTTTTCAGTGTCTTAACTGTGATGTCATGGGGAGTGTCCTTTCTGATCCTGTGTATTGTTGCTCTGAAAGCCTCTTGTATCTGTATGAGCATCTCATTTTTAAGATTTGCAGAATTATTTTTATGATTTTATTCAGAATATTTTCTCTGCCTTTGATCCTGAGTTATCCTTCTGTTCTATCTGTAATTTGTAGATTTGGTATTTTTTTGAGTACTCCATTTGTGTTAAAGAAAGCATTTTCTTTGAGTGAAAGATGCAATTCCTCTTCCTGGTCTTTAGGCCCAATATTTGGTCTTCCATGTGGCTCCTTTTGCTGGTGAAGCTATCCAATGAGCTTTTTGTCTAACTGAAATTTTAATTTCCAGTTTTATTTCAGCTTTGAGTTCTCTTCAGTATTTCTATCTCTTTAATTGAATTCTCTTTTCATATCCTAAACTGTCTTTCCCACTACACTCAGTTGTTAGTTTGTATTTTCTTGGCTCCGATCAGTTTATTCCTGTCCTCTCTCAGTTCCTTCAGGTATTTGTGTCTTTTTAAAATTCCTCAATCTCTTTGAACATGCTTGTACATAAACGTTCTTCTGAATTCTATGTCTTGAAGTTCATCTAAATCATTTTCCTTAGTGACCCATTACTACGAGATTGGTGCTTTTTGAGGGGAGCGTATTGTCTTAATTTTTCCATATTGCTTGTGTTTTTCTGATGAAACCTGAGCACCTGGAGTTAGGTTGTTGATCATGTCTTTTGCTATGTGTTTCCAGCCTACCAAGCTAGAAGCTAGTGGTGGGTGGGACTCTGGGCTGCTAGGGGGACATTTGGAAATGTGAATCAAGTAAGGGAACTGCCTTACCATTTGTGTGTGTGTGTGTGTGTGTGTGTGTGTGTGTGTCCTCACCAAGCTGGACCAGTTGTGGATGGTCAGCTAAAGAGGACTCACAGGGTGAGGAAATGGATGCAGGTAATCAGGGTGGAAGAACTACCCATCCAGGTCCAATGTATGGCAATTTGGCTGCAGAAGTCTCCTGGGGTAAGATAGAGAGTCACAAGTGGTCAAGGAAAATGGACTGTCTTACCAGGTCTGAGTTGGGTTGAGCCCAACGTATAGTGGTTTGGTAGTTGGCTCCTGAGGGGAGCGGTTGCAGGTGATGTTGGGGTTGATGGGCTGGCTTTTCCTGGCTCATATTGGTCTAGGCTGTGTGTAGCTGTGTGGTTAGATAGAGCAGGGTTAGAGGAGGAGATCACAGACCTTTGGGGTGGAAAGACTGCTTATCTAATTCCACACTGTGTAGATTTGTGTGTTTAGTGTTTGTTCGTTATTCTACAAATACAGTTTATTACACAGTATTTTAGGCACTAAGCCAACTTTATCTTTTTAAATACAACCCTCATTGATTCTTACACCGCATGTATAACTGATTTAAAATAATGATTTCATCTATTGACTTTTTCTTTAATATGATCCTTGCTTTTCTTTATACATTATGATATTTTATAGCAAATTGAATGGTTTGGACAACTCTGTGGCAACTCTGGGTATCAATCCTGCTCCCTCAGGGCTGTTGTTACTGTCATTGGTTTAGTGGCAGTTCGTAACTTAGTCTGGAAAGTTTGTAGCTATGTAGTACAAATTTATCAAATCTTTTCTTAGTTTGAGCAGTGGTCAGATAGATATTGGTCATAGATTTGCTTACCTATTTCAAATCAATACATTTTACACTCTTTATTGAGGGACTTTGTGTGTGAGTAGGGGCATGTACTTGATTCTCACGTACTATAACTCTACCTTAGCCAACACTTCACACTTGTACAGAATCTCGAGGTAAGCCAGAAATGGAGGATTAGCATCTTCTGTCATTCAAGGACTGTGTCTGACTCTGCTTATGTGTGTGGCCCTTTATATCTTCAGGAATATGCCAGAGCTTTTGATAGCTATCTGTGTACATGTCACCAGCAAATCCTCCTTGGAAACTTTTGGCTAAGTACTGTTTTGGCCCAAACAGTATTATGGTCTCAAGCATCTGTGATGCCACACAAGTTTTGAAGGCTTCTGGAAAATGCTATGTAGGCAGAGAGCTTCCTTCGGGCAGCAGAACCTCTGAGTCAGGTCAAACTGTGATGTTGATCTGGAGATGGGAGTTTTGGAGAAGTTCCAAACCATGCTTGTCTCTTCTAGTCTGTCATAGGTGATGGGCTCCACCGGACAAGCTAAGAGAGGCTACGGATCTTCCCAAGGGTCAGCAATTCAAAAACACCCTTCATCAATTAAGTGTGCTTAACTTCCAGACCTTTAAAATTCTGCCCTTATGGAGAAACATATACACATCAGTTTTCAATCTCCCACTGAAGATCTCTCACTAAAAACTCACCAACAATTACTAACTGCATCTTCACACTGAAAGAGAAGTTAAGGGGCCAAGAATAGTTCACTGTGAAATACTTGCTTAATATGTGCACAGCCCTGAGGTTCGTGTCAGGGACTTTAGAATACACAGATTTTAGTATCTGAGGGTTTCTGGCTTTCCCTCTCACAATATCAAGTTCAGATGGACTTCATCACCAGAGCTCAGATGAGAGCTCAGGCAGCAATACTTTAAAACAAACAGACAGATGATGTTTGGGTTTATTTATATCAGTTCTATTAGCACAGCTGAGATGACTTTACATTTTCATTTTTTATAGTGAAGGCCGTTGTCACCTCTTAAGAAAGATGCTGATTTATTATGAAAAGACCACCTAGTGAGCTGACATTTCTCAATTATGAATTCCCCCTAAACACCTGCTTTTGCTCAAAGACTTGGGGCTAGTACACTCAGGAGTGAGGAAGGCAACTCCAGCTGTCATCCGTAGAGTAGTTCAAGATACACTAAGTCACGGGAGGTGTGTGGCCATCTCCTCCGGCCACAGTCGCATCCTTCTCAAACTGAATCAGGTGGAACTCAAGGACTCCAAGACTTCTCTTAAACAAGGACTCCTTTATTGACGCATCTTACAGAGAGAGCTGAGTCACTGCAGTCGTGAGGCTTCTGACGAAGAGTCTGCAAGTTGTTCCCGCCAATCTGGCAGAAACCCAGATCTCAGAACAGAATTTAAAGTTTCTGATTTCTTTCTCTCATCTTCCTTTTCTTTTTTCAGTTGTGCCTAAGTGTTTTTCTTTCTTTAAAAAAAGAATGAAAAGTTTCCACAGAGCTCCAATTGATATACCTGAGGTCGGCCAAGTGCTCCTGGCGGAGGGAGGCACTGGGAATATGTTCTTGAAGCATGTACCAGAAGGCCAGGCTCTCTGGGGGAAGGTGGCAGAGATGCCGCAGCTCTAGAAACCTGACGGAAGCAAAGATTAATGGCTGCCCGTATAAGCCTGGTGCTGTGGGTGCCCACCAGGAATGCTGGCAGCTGTTTCCGGCTCACTTCTCAATTCACTGTTAGTGAAGAATGAGTAAGTTCAAACACTCAATGGAGCAACTTGTCCATGTGTCAACGTATCTATATGCATAGCCTTGAGCACAGGAATTGGGCTTCGGGACAAGTCTACAAAGTTATCCGTTGTGACCATTTGCAGGTGTCAATGACAGAGAGAAGCCAAGCTACAGTGGGTTAGATAAATGGTGGCTACAGCCAGCATTGCTTCCCTACGGCCACGAACAGAACAAGGATGCTTTAAAATGACGATGTGGGTTTGTCTCCAAGGTTTTTTTTTTTTTGTTAGTTGTCAGGCATAAGGTCATATATCTGTCTTTGCGTAAGAATAGATAACTATAAATATGAATGCAACATTTGTATGATAAATTAATGAGAAATGTAAACAGGAACAGCCCAAAGGGACAGAACAGAGATACTGAGAGACAAGAGTGGGAGACGGACTCACTTTTCACATGTGGCTAAAAAATGCTTGACTTTTGTATAGTATTTGCACTTTTCAACCATGTGTGTATCCGGCACAGAGAAGATGATGAAAACAGACTGCAGAGCCAGAGTTTAAGGTAGCAGGAGCTTTCTTCCACGCAGATACATGTTACATGTTTTAACGTACCCCGCCCCCATCACCATATGCAGTTCAGCTCAACACAGTTACAGGGACCCGTGGCCACCACGATTAAAAACAACAAATGAAAATTCACAGAAAGGCGTACTTTTTTTTTGTGTAGCATGCCACTCTCTGAGCCCCGTGGTGACTCAGATCTTGTAATTTCACTCCATCCCACCTGTGACACACATTGCCACTTTGAACCGAGTGCCCTCTCTTCACACGCTGCCTGCTTGTCAGTCTCTTGGTGGCTGTCTTGATTTTCAGCCGCACGGGTACACCGTACAGAGCTCTCACACATGCCCGAGGTACCAACTGAGGTCTCGCTTCCTCCAGGGTCTTGGAGTGGATTGTCTCAGGATAAGCAGGGATTACTTGCATAAGCTACAGTAAAAAGCCGTGTAAGCAATTGCAGTGACTGTGGAATGTGACAGTTGTCACGTTGGTTATTGACACCTTGTCAGTCACCCCCTTACTTACAGGTTTAAAGCAGCAAGTATTGGGCTTACATCTGACTGCTTGGTTAGATGTTCAGACATTAGACTTCACTGGTTGGTATTGGCCTGGGGTCTTGACTCAGCTGTCTTATGCCAGAGCACGACGAGTGTGATTTAGGCTGGTTCGGCCGGGACTGACCTGGAACCATCACTTACAGCCTCTCTACTAGCTAAATTTCTAACAGGCAGTGTGGAGGCTGCAGAGACAGACATTCCTGAGAAACAGGATTAAGCCTCGTGGGGTTCATTGCCTGACTGGGGCCACTTTTATGGTCTCTGTAGGTCAAAGCTGTCATTACTCAGCTCATATTCAAAAGGAAGGGGAGCCCACTCCACCTATTGGTAGAAGGAATGCCAACGAATCTGGGGAAATTTTTAATTGACTACAATATTATGAATTGTAGGCGTGATAAAAATTCAAAGGCAGATGAATGAATTAGCATAAGAGTACTGGTAGAACTCAGTAAAATGTGTTATTTTTTTTCTAACCTTAGGATCAAGTTTTGTTCATCTGCCAGGAACTCTTCTCAGAATTAAGTCTCTTAATCTGAGCCAGAACAATGGGAGGCTATTGTCTGCAAGGACAGAGATGCTTTGTTGAGTTAAAAATGGCAGCTCACTTGCTCACTGGGATGTCTGGGCTGGTTTTGGTTTGGGTTCTCATTCTGAACTCAAGTGTGCAAGTTTGGTTTCACACTGCGTATTTCACAGCTCATGTAGCTTTGGTTCCTGCTAGAACTCTTTTGTGTTATTCATTCACATTCTTTTAAGCAAATACGTTTTCCAATGTAGTAACACCCTTACCACATAGACGCCCAATTCAAAGCATATCATTGGCAAATATGTTCAAATGAGTGCAGCTGTTGTATGCACGGATGTTTTGTAAAATGCAGTTAGCCTAGACTTTTAGCATATGAGCCATTTGAATGACACACATCGGTGATGTTAATACAATCTCAATGAGTGGAGCCATTATCATGATCCATTTCCAGAATATTTTAATTTGCAGGCAAGCTATGATCCAGGCCATAATGATGTCAAACATGTCCCAAACAGAAACTCTACAGTCATGAGTAGTATCTGCTCATTTCCTCTCCCCTTCAGCCTCTGGCAAATCTCTATTGTATTCTGTCCCTCAAGTTCCTTTTCTTGTATAGTTTCTATATGATGCATCACATAATATTTATCCTTTGTGTCTGACCTCATTTACTTGGCATGATGTTTTCCAAGGTTCTTGTATAGTCTAGGATAGATCAGCACTGCACTGCATTATTGTCTAGGGTCTTTCATACCAGCCCGAAGGAGTCCCATTTGTATTTGCTGTTAGGAAAGTTATCATTGGTATATTGTTTCCACTTTTTTTCCTGGAAATGTCCTTTTCATCAGTGTATATTAGTTGTATAAAGGAGTGGGTTTCATCCTGGCATTCTCATGGCACTGCTAGTCATGCTTGCTTTGCCCATATTCAGCCCCTGTCACCTTTTTTTAAATCTCTTTCTAACCTTTCCCTCTTCTCTTTTTGCTAGAACTTACCCTCTCAATTTTATGCCTTTCTTTCCCCCTATAGATGGCTGTAAACATGTGCTATTTACTTCTAAAGTAGTTTGTTTCACTTAACATGATAACCTCCAGTTCTATCCATTCCAAGCTAATAACTTCATTTTTTTATGAATGATTAAGGTTCACTTACATATTCCCACATTGGGTGCCATCTTCTATCATACCCCACCATATATTTTTTGAGATAGAGTCTCTTACTGAACCTGGAGCTTGCCATTTTTGACTTGAGTAACTGGCCAGAAAGACCCTGAGATCCACTTCCTCCCCCCTAAACCAACACTAGGCTTTATAGATGCACCAGTGCTGATCTCAGATTTTTGTGTGTGTACTGGGGATCCAAACTCAAGTCCTCATGCCTGCACCACAATCACTTTACTAGTGAGCCATCTTACCAGTCCTTTCTTTTTAAAGAACAACTAATACTCCATATCCACCTACAGTCCAGTTTATTTACCCACTCATTAATGAATACTGTTTCTTCTGCCTTTTGGCTATTATGGACAATGATGTCATAAAAATGGCTATAAAAATATGTCTTCAAGTCCCTAACTTATACTTATTTTGTGGATATGTACAAAAGTGGAATAATTGTATCATGGGGAGATTTTATTTTAAATCTTTGAGGAATTATAATGTTATTTTCTATAATAGTTGCTTCATTTTCTTAGTCTGAATAACAGTGTACAAAGGTGACAATTTCTTCATATCCTTACTAACAGTTGTTAGGTTTGTGTTGCTTTTTACAATAGTGGCCATACAGGTGGGGTGTTATCATGTTTTTTAGTACAGCACATGTTCCTTCCAGTTCCCACATTATGCTCTGCAAGTGTGCATCCCATCATTTTATCTAACACCCAGGTTATATCCTGCTCTTTGCTGTTGTAAAAAAAAATGATAGTAGCATGTTTGTTCATATTCTCTTCAATCTGTGAGAATGATTTTGCATATGAGACTGGGAATGGAATCATTGGGCTTTAGAGTAACAGAACATGTGCTTCTTGTCTTGATGAAGCAAAACCAGAATGCTCTCTGAAACGGGTACACCATACAGAATATTCCTGCCAGCAAGTATGCTACCGCTTCATCTTCACGATCCTTAAGCAAAGCTTACTACTCTGCAGTTTCTAATTTAAGCTGTTTTATATGTGTGGACTTCGTTTGTGTTTCTCTAATCTCTAATTATTGAACTTTTTCCCCTTGTGCTTATTAGCTTTGTGAATATCCTAGATTAAAATTTTCTTCTTCATATTGTTTACCTGTTTTCTGTTTTGTGTTGCTATGACTCTTCTTTGTAAGTAGGATTAGACCTGATATTTTTGGCAATGAATCCTCTTCTGAACATTACGCATTATTTCTCCACACCGAACGTGCTTATTAACCTTATCTAAGTTGTTCAATAAACAAATATTCTTAATTTTGACATAATCAAAATAAACAGCTTTTATTCAGATATGTATTGTATTTATTCCAGCTGCCCCAGGTACACTAAGTTGCCTCTCTCTTATGGATCTGTGAACTACATACTTTTGCTTTCTGTGTTGAAATTCCAGCCCACTTTGTTTACAATGCACATTGTATTTATTTTTTTCTAGCATAGTGAGAGAATGGTTTTTCTATAATTTCACCTATTTTGCTAATCAAAATAACCTTTATTTATGTACAGTGCATTTTCAATTTCTTTTTGAGGCAAGCTCTTACTATGTAGCCCAGGTGGGCTCAAACTCATGATCCGTTTGCCCCGGCCTCCAGAGTTCTGGAATTACAGGTATCTCCTACTGTTCTCAAAGGGCAATATCTTCTTTATCATCCTGTTCCTATACATATGCAAGTCTACTTTTGCATTCTATTTCTCTGCTTAATTTCCCCCTTTCCCTAATCAATATTGGTTTCTTAAGAAAAGCCATAATTTCCTTTTATACTTTAAATCACATAAAATTGCTGACATCTAATCACTTTAACCAACCAACCAACTAACCAGCCAACCAACAAAATAGTTTTGTATAGTCCCAAATAGCAGAATAACTTAATATCTGATTAAGCAAGCTCTCTAAGCTCCCACTTTGATCTATTTTCTTAGATTGATTTGACTCTTTATTTACATTTATTCTGCTATATAAATTTTAGATTAAGTTTAATGAATTTCTTTGTAAAACTGGAGCTAGCATTTTTACTATATTTTGTTGAGTTTTAAATCAGCATTAGAAAAATAGTCACTTTGACTATATCAAGATAGCTCACCTAAAAACGTGGAATGTCTTCATTTATTAAAGTCCTTATTTTTTATGTTCTTTATTAAAATCTTAAAGTTTTCCTCACAGATGATGTGAGCATTTTTTTCTTTAGTTAAAGCCAAGATGCTTTCTAGTATTTATTGTTATTTTAAATAATATCATTTTAAATGTTATTCTGAGTCAGCCTCTGCTGAAATGAAAAAATTGAATTGATTTTTCTATATCAATCTGTCTGGATATCTTGCTGAACTCTCTTATTACTTCAAATAATTTCTATTGCAAGTTTGTTGATTGTATTGGGTTTTCTTGATAGATGATAGAATTATCTGTAACAAATGATAGTTCTATCTCTTTCTTTCTGATATTTGAACCAGGTTCCTTTTCTTTCCTTATCCATTAATCAACACAATTTAGAGACGAGGGTGCTGACACAGGCATTCTCGTCTGTCTTCATTTCAAGGAGAAATTTCGTTTCTCCATCTTGTAGCCTTTGATGTTTGGAATTCTCTTTGTGCTTCCTACTCCCTCAGAGTAACCTCGGGATAGCCAATACAGTTCCATTGTCTTCATTCTTAAAAATAAAAGCACATAATTAATATCTCTGCTGCAAAGTGAGATGAGCTGTTCCTAGGTCGCATGTTATGTGTCCTTGGATACTGTGCTATTTAAACTACATTTGTATGTAAAATAGATGAAAGAATTCTATTGCTAATTTTTGACAACTAATAGAAGACTAAAAGAAAACTGTGTTTTTTGCTGAAGGATTATATGATTTTCTATGAGGGCTAGCCTTCCATATTTTTATCTATTCTGTCAGACGACATAGATTACACCTATTAGGATTTAAATCTGTACCACCCACCACCCACGCCCACCAACCTCTAATAGACAGGCAGTGCCGTGCAGTGACTAGCTGCTTCGCTCCATAGCAACCTTCACCCTGCCTTCTACAGAACTGCCTTATAATTGATAATGGTGACATTACTGTTTACTGTCTCCTGTTCTGTTTAAGTGTGGTTTAAATGTTTCTGGACAAAGGACTCCCTAGAAAAGTGGTTCAATTTGAATTCTGCTTTTACTCACCGTCTGAAGGGCAAAGTAAAACTTGCCCTTTCCTGCTGTGCCAGTCAGTCATTATTGCTCACAATTAGATAGTTTTTGTTTTTTTATCTCAATTGATGTTGAAGAAAACAATTGGCCTCTAAAGTAAAGGCTCGAGATCTGACTTCGGTTAGACACGCCAACATTTTAATGGGAAAGTCTGTTGTAAATGTACAGGACCTCATGGAAACAATATACATTGATTAACGACAGATAAGTTAATGTCAGGTTTGTTAAAAAATGGAGACTGATTAATTTTCCATTTATTTAAGTCCAAATGCTAACAAGGAAATGGAGAGGAAAAGACCAGTTCTCACTTACTTATATTATACCCAGATAATTCTATGCTTCCAAAGGAGGAAGCTATATTATCAAGGTCCTATGAGGTGATATTGGGTCATGGAGTTTTTGTAGAAAAGTCAAATTGAAATACTTTGATACTGAGTCCCTCGCACCTTTCCCTTTAGAATAAAGCCACAGATCATTTTGTGTCAAAACTAGTGGGACAGTCCTCTCACAGAAAGACTTTGTGCTGAATGTGTAGGTCACAAGGGCTGAGGTAGGCAGCAATGATTACTAACTCCCAGTGGGAGGATGGCAAACTCTGCTGCTTAACCAACCAACCAACCAACAGGAGCAGCAATGGGTGGACTTTGTAAAAAACTGCTAACATTTGGCACCTAAGTAAGTTTTTTAACAATGCCAGATTAAAAGTATCTTTATCTAGTAACTAATTAGGGTCAATCATCAGTACTTTTCCAAAACAGAAAGCACACAGTCTAGGTGGGTTCACTGGTAAATTCTACCAAACATTCGAGGCAAAACTTACACCAGCTCTCAGCAATATTCTCCAGAGAATAGAAGCAAAGTAAAAATGTCTCTGAGCCCAGCATTATGCTAATACTGAACCAGACACACACGTCACAAGAAAACAACAGATTAATCTTTGTCACGAAGGCAGATACAAAATTCCACAAGAAAATGCGGGCAAATTAAATGAAATAATATGAAAATGACTATATACCACAAAAGTGGAATTTAGCTCCCATTCTGAAGACTGCTACAACATTAAAAATAAATTCTCCTAACCCATCACATCAACAGGCTAAAGCAGGATGTCACATGATCATGTTTACGGGGACAGAAACACAGATTCCAAAGCTCTCGGGAATAGAAAGGAGCTTCCTCAACTCAATGAAGAATGTGGGCAAAATCCAAAGAAAGGAAAAGAACCTCAGACGTCACTTGTTCAGCAGCACAGTAAGAATGTCCTTTGTGCCTCTCCCTTTCAACACCATGGTGAAAGTCAGAGCTAAAGCAACATGTTAAGAGAAGGAAGCCAGGCCTGCTGACTCTGGTTTGCAATCCCAGCTGCTCTGAAGGCTGTTGCAGGAAGGTTCGTGGCCTAGAGAGTGAATTCAAGGCTAGCCTGAGCAAGTTGATAAGACTTATCTCAGAATCAAAGTCACAGAGGGCATAGAAATACAGCTCAGCTGGAGGGCTTAGCATGTGTGAGGCCCTATGTTCAATTCCCAGCACCCCAATACATAAGCAAATAGATAGATAGATAGACAGATAGATAGATAGATAGATAGATAGATTGATTCAAAGGCTTAGATATTGGAAAGGAAAAATAAAATTGCTTGTGTTTATTACTGTCATGCTTACTTAAAATTTACATAGAAAATATCTATAAAACAATCTTGAAACTAATAAGCAATTAAAGCAAAGTTGTAGTATATATATTTAATGTGCAAAAGTCAATTGCTTTCCTATAGAGCAGCAGTGAACAAATGGAATTTGACATAAAAAAACAGTATCATTTACATTAGCAGCCCGCTAATATAATATCTAGATATAAATGTGCCAAATATGTGCGAGATCAATATGAGAAAAATCATGAAACTCGATTAAAGGAGTCTAAGAACAAGTGAGTAAGTTGAGAGATATTCCATGTTCATAGATAGGAAAACTCTATATTGTCAAGAAGAGAGTTCTTTCTAAATTTGTCCATAGTTTCATTGCAGTCTCATTCAAAATCTTGGGACATTAACACTGCAAATACCAATAAACTGATTCTAAAATTCAGATGATGGTGTAAAAGTCCTAAAATATACAATAATGCCAAATTGAAAGAAGAACACAGCTGGAGAACTCACATTACCCATGCCTAAGACTTGTCACAAGAATCAATTCCAAACTGACCATAGGCCTAGGTATAAAATACAAAAGTATCACTCATAGAAGACAGGAAAAAGAATCTAGAATGCTTTGGTATGGTGATGACATATTACTTGTAACACTAGTTACATGATCCACGAAAGAAGTGATTAACAAACTGTTCTTCAAAAACAAGACAAAATCTGTTCTGCAAAAGACAAGGTCAAGAGACTGAAAGTCAACACACAGACTGGAAGGAAGAATTAGAAAATGAGAGTCTCAACAAAGGACCATTATCCAAGTTGCTCAAAGAACTGGGAAAACCCAACAGCAAGAAAAACAAACAAGCAAAATGTCATTAGAGAAGACAGAAAGACAGCAGAAGAGCTTTTGAGAACTGAATTGCTTAATCTTGAGTTCTAGGTATCCCAAGTCTCAAGATGGCCTTAATCAGTATGCGTCCATCTGGAATGCATGAGTATATTGCTACAGTACAGATTATTCCTCCCTACTAGACAGGCTGCAGAGAATCTTCTTTCTAAAATCACAGAGATGAGTTTTAAGGAGCCAAGTTTTATACTTCAAAATTCTACAAAGGACAGATCAGTGTGAGCTAAGGGTTAGCTTAATAATAACAGGTACTCACATAAGCAAGGATTTATGTCTATGTATATATAATGGTTAGTGCACATACATTTCCTTGTTTCAAAGGCAGTGGGGGGCCCAGAAGTAACTATAATCAGTAGTAACGAGCACACTTAGCTCTCAGATATTTGTTTCTAATAAAGTGGTTCTCAACCTTCCAAATGCTGAGACGCTTTAATACAGTTTCCCCGAGTTGTGGTGACTCCCAACCATAAAATTATTTCTGTTGCTTCTTCATAACTAACTTTGCTACTGTTATGAATTTTAATGTAAATATCTGATGTGTAGATGGCCTAAGGTGACCCCTGTGAAAGGGTCATTTGACTTCCAAAGGGGTTGTGACCCCACAAGTTGAGATAGATATATCATTCAATAAAAGGGCTGGGAAGCCTAGGAGAAATGGCTGATTCTAGGAGGGGTTCAGAAGACAAAAGATAATAATTCTGAAGCAAATTGTAGACCAAGAAACGAAAAGTATTTCGAAAGCCACAGTGTTGGAAGAGAGGGAACCAAACGGAGTCCGTTGAAAGAGCTCCCGATGGTGAAAACTGGGATAATTTGAGCAGTAAGATGTATGGAATATAATCCGAAGCACAGTAAACATCTGTGAGACCACACTGGTGTGAACAATTGAGTAAATGGAGAAGAAAATGCATCAGCTGTGTAGAACAACGCCAAGAGCTACAGGCACAGCCCTGCACTCTTGAAGTGTTAGTCATAAGTGACTCCCCAAAGGGTGTAGTATTGAAAGGGGAAGCAGGAACATCAGAGTGAAGTACTGTGTCACCTAGGTGATTGACGTAGGTCAACAGCAGTAGTTGAAAGGTCCTCTTGATACTGTGCTTCCTTATTGTCTGTCATCCATTAAAATAGTGATCCACTGTAAAATTGTGACTATCATCCACTGTGGCCAAAATCCACAGTACCAGTTATGCCATGAGCTAGACGTCAGTCAGACTCAAGTTGAGGCAGGCACGTTCTACCAAATGCTTAGCCAATGCGCCTCAGAACTGCCTAGGTCTTCAGAAGCAGTCTACAAGAATTAATCTCAGGGAAGAAGAACCGGAAAAGACAATGTCACCAAATGCCGTATGGTATCCTTGATGGAACACTAGAGGGAGAAAGGGATATTACATAGGAACCAGTTAATGACTATTGGTTTCACTAAACGTGACGAATGCGCCAAACTACTATAACATAATAATAGCAGAGGGAACAGGTTGTTGAGTGCCCAGGTATTCTGTTACCACCTTTTAAAACTTAAAATGAATGATATTAAAGAATCTCCTCTAGAGGCGTCTCAGAGCCTTTGAGCGTAGTCTTCTCAGGTGGGTAGTGGTGGTGTCGGCAAGCCGCTCTCCATATTTCAAAGCCATTTAAGTAGATGTGAATGTAAGGGGTGGAGAATGAATAGCTCCCTGGCTTACTAGGTCAAAGAATGTCCTTCTGGAGAGGAAGCCAGGTGTCTCTAACCCCGTGTGCAGGTGTACCTGACTCTGCATCCAGAAATGGCGTGTCTGCAGGAAAACAGGCAGCTGGGTTGATGCTACACATTTCACCTTATCTAATGACTTAACGGAGAATCGGTGTCTTATGCATGCATCAGGTGCAGATGCACCCGGATTCATGATCAGACTTGACTCAGATTAGACCTATTGTCTAGCTGCGTGCTCTCTTAGAGATACATTAGACAAACAGAAACAACCTCAGACATCCCTAGAATTCCTAGGAGAAGGTGCCTGGAAGGGCCGGGGCACAACTCTGGGCATTTGAGCCTTTCTTTCCAAGTGCCTTGTTACCAGTGGGGACAGACAAACACATCGGTCTTTTATACATTTTTTTTTTCTCTAAATGTATAAAGTGACTTTGTTTCACGGCCCATCCCACATCCCCCACACTCCAGTGTCTGCTTGTTTCTATTTTCAAGGCCTTCTGGCGTTACCTCAGAATAAACTAAAAATCTCCTCAAATTGGATCCTTGACTAATTCCGGAGGGGAGAGTTTCTTTGTAAATTCTGTTTGCTTATGGATTCTGTACAGTGTTTGCAAATTCCTCGGGGCCAGAAAGTCTCCAGACCTACTTAAATCCTCTTTCCAATTACCCAGCCCCATCAAAGATGTCACTGGCTTGAAACGAAAATCCAGAAGGGTTGTTCTCTACAGTGTGTAAAAGGCCAGCATTTTTAAATCACACATTCCCTGTTTGGTAATGTTACCTGGACACCAGGATGGGTAGCTTCTAGCAATGAGTGCTGTCCTTCAGTCTCTTGACTCAGAGCTGAAGGGGCCAGAGCCCAGCCCTGACAGGTGGTCAGGTTTCCCACTCAGCATGTGGAAGATTTTGAACAAATTGGAACAGAATATTTTAGAGTGTGCCACCCACATTCAGTTTGGGCGCTCCCCGGAGCCACAGCTGAGCTGTAGCTACAAGAAGGTTGTAATGGTTTTCCTTTCTACCTTCTGAAAGATCTCTACATATGGGAAACCTACAGGTCTGCTTTTCCTATGGCTAGGTGTTTTGTTTTGTTTTTTTGTTCTTATTGTTTGTCTTGTTTTCTCTCTCTTCCTTTTGGAGGTGGTAGTTACCAGGGCTCAGAGACGTATTTAACTCATTTCCTAGTCCTTGGGCTCTGGAGAGTCTAGTTTTGGAATGAAAATCTGTGTTCTTGGATGATCATCCCGGGGAGAACCTTATGGTGATTCTTAGGGTTGTTTCACTTCAATCAGGATGGATGTCTAGAACATGTCTACCAAGGAAGTCCTACTTGCCTCTCTGGTGTAAATTATGATGCTATGCTCTGAAATGAAATATTATTAAGGAATAAATAAATTTAGAGAACATCACCTTCAGAATCCCACAATCTGTGTGCATCATGTGTCTGCATCCCTGGAGACTTCCATGTGCCCTGCACCCCACTCTGGAGGCATTTGTCAGCTGAAAAACATATCACTGTCAGTTGACTGGGAAGTCTGGAGTGTTGGTAGGGAGCAGGGGTCATCTATGTCAAATTTGAAGGGATTTTTAAGTGGGATTCTAGGGCCTCTTCCTTTTATATTAGTTTTTGTTTTCTGATTTGTACTTCTATACAGGAACTATCTCACAGACATATACTTGAAGCCACAGAATTCTGAACCAACCAGAGGAACTGTCTGCTGTAGGAATCATGTTCTCTGGGTAGGGAGACATAACACAAGTGTTTCTCATCCCTCTCATCTTGATCCTGCCATTAAAAAGCAGGCTCAGCCCTTCCTTCTATCATGTAGATTGTATTTCAAGACTCTACTGGGTGTCTGAAGCTATTATAATATCAGACCTAAACACAAACACCACGATACCACAATACTGTTTTTGACAACCGAAATGGCTTATAAATGACTAGTTGGCGGGTATTGTGTACACGTGGCTATATGTGACAAATGGATGCTACCTCCCCGGCAGAATGGAGCAAGATGTGTGAGTCCCAACATTGTAGTGAGAACAGTGCACAGATTACAACTTATGAGTTGCTTATTCTTGGATTTTTCCATTTAACATCCTTATATCTCATAGAGGCAGCAGATAAATGAAAATGTGGAATGGGTAACTAGGAATGAGGGAGGGGCAGTGTGCTGTACTCTCTTTTGTGTCTTTTGTCCATGAACAACAACCAAAAAAAATCAGGGAATGCTTAATTCCCAGGGCAAGTTTGTCTCTTTCTGATCTTGTATAGTGAGAGTGACCAACTCAGTGTGTTGAAGCTTCTCTAGTTTGAAAACTGAAAGTCCTCCTTCTAGAAACCCCCTACCCCCAGTTCCAGGCTTGCTGGAGAATAGCCCATCACTCTATGATTAATTTCTGTTACCCAAATGGGCATCCCAGCATCTTAAGTCAGCTCTCCTAAATAACATATGCCAAGATTCAGCATGGCAAATTCTTATTCTAAGAATTTCTAAAACTTGAAACTACCCCACACGTATGCTGGGCAATATTTTCCAGTTGAATCTTTCTTGGTTGAGGTGACAAATCAACTTGGACCCCAGTGACGTTCATGTGGAAGTCCCAGTCCTCGGACCGGTTTATCAATGAGATTCCATTTCCTCAATGTTTCTTCACATGCTAATCCAATGGACTCGCCCCAACTCTGCTAGATGAAAGGTACCAGGAAAGGCCTTCTCAGGATGCCTGGCTCACCTCCCTGGGTGAGTATCAGTGCCATCACCAAGCTTCCCAGAGGCTGTGTCTATGCATTCTGTTCACTGGGCTTGGGAAAAATCACCATCAGCAAGTATTGTGTCAAACAAAGCCATCTTTGCAGCCACTACCACAGTGAGTCAGAATTGAGTGAGCTCTAGAGTCACTGAGAAGCAAGGGCTCCTATCAGGTCTGAAACCCAAGGAGACTCAGCAGGGCCAAAGGTTGAGCTTTGCTGTGAGTATCGATGCTTGAGGATGGGTCAAAAGAAGTGCTTGTGCTTGTTGTAAAGGGTGAACCCACACCGTCCATCCGTGAACACAGGGGTACTCGCTGGGCTTTCTTTCCCTTCTACTGCTCTATTTCCTCCAAACCTCCCTAAACTCTTGTTCCCAAATCACACAGGTGGCCCGTTGCCCATGCTGATTAAGGTCTCAAAAAGAATCTTAGTAAACAAGAAACCATTTTTGCAGTCAATATGTTTTGTCATTTTTCCTCAGTGGGTTTTGCTTTGTTATGTTATTTTTTTTTTATCATGTCTGATGATTTGCTTTTATGAAATTATAGAGGTAAACACATTAGGATCATTTTTTCCCCCTGGTGTTTGAATTGGGAGAAGTCTGTACGAAGGTGTGGACGTGTGGATTCCTGGAAGGAGGCTGCGGAACTGCTGAAGCGGGTGGGGATAACGACTGACAGAGGCTTGGCTCGGTACTGGCTTGTTCCTTCCTCAGACAGGCTCACCCGTAGATATAGCTTAGCTCCGCCTCCCTTCTGCATCATTTCCTTCTCCCATCTGGACTCAAGTGTCCTTGTTTTGTTGTTATTTTTTACTTAAGCCTGTGTTTAAAATCTTTGTTCGCATTATGATCTAACTAGCAGATGGAGGTCAAATAAAGGTCACTGGGATATTCTTTTCTATTCCAGTTATACTGTATTATAATCTATCTTATCTATCTATCTATCTATCTATCTATCTATCTATCTATCTATCTATCATAACAATTATACTGAAACAATGAGCATAGTGCCCATGGTAATGGATATCAACTCTAGGACAGTGGGTAGAAAATGATTTTTAAGCAGAGGCCTTTTGGGGATCTACATAGTACCCGTTAAGACGTACCTGAAGACTAGGCTAACCTTGATGGAGAAATATTGTGGGATGGTCAATCTTGTCAACTTGACAGAACTTGGAATCACCTAAAAGAAATGACTCTGGGCACGTTTGTGAGGGTGTGTTTCAGAGATGCTTGACTGAGGAGGAAGACCCACCCTGATTATGAGCACAACAATCCCATGGATTGGGGGTCCCAGACCGAATAAGAAGAGCAATCGGTGGCACACTTTCATCTCTTGCTGCGCCCTGACTGCTGATGTGATGTGACCAGCTTAAAGGTCACCAGCATGATGCTGCCACCCCTCCCCTTCATCTCGGCAGACTATCCCCTCAAGCTGTCAGCCAACGTAAACCCTCCCTTAGGTTGCCTTTGTCAGGGCAGCGAGTGACTAAGACAGGTATTTAACAAAAAAGCAATCAGAGCAATGATGGTAAGGTGTGGGTTTATGCATCACACCAGAGCACCGATACTGCTGAAAGGGATGGTTGCTTCTCCCTTTTCTCTTTGCTGCTTAGCGATGGTTCTTTAAAATTCAGAGACTCTTCCTACAGATTTAAAAGATTAGTACTCAGCCAACAGATTATCTACCCTAATCAGTCAATCCACTAACACTCCTTGAGGGTCTGTATATGAAAAGCATCTCACCGCTTACTCTGAAGAATGCAAAATGAATACATGGATTCTGTTCCAAGTATGTCCTTTATAGTGCTATAAAGTACGGAAAGTAATGAGCATTCAGTATGATGTGAGCCATCCATGTTATGGTCCTACTGATGATTTGTTATTGCTACTCCAGCTCAGTGATCCCCTGACTGCTTCCTTTGAGCAAGCTAAAGAACTACTCTAGACTTTAATTTCCTCTTTAGGGAAATGGAGATGATACGATAGCCTTCGTTCTTTAAATCTGTTGTGAGTCCTTATATAAGGTCACATATATAAAACTGCTTTAAACACTAGGAAATGCAGACAAGATTCAAGGAATGGGCATTTATTTGTTGGTGAGAAGTACAAGAGCCTAATTCCAAATGAACGGAGGAAGTCAAGTACTCTTGTTGTAGCTCCTGCTCTTGGGACAGACAAGGTCTTGGGTGATATCTCCTACACCATCCACTTCCAGGACTCTAGTCCAGGCGTTTGGGTAAGTGACTGTGCTGTTTAAACTGTTAGTTTGATACAACCTAAAATCGCCTGAGAGGAGGGTCTTCTTTCTTCTTTTTAAGACGAGACCTTACTATGTAGCCCTGGACTGGCTTGAACTCACTATGTAGATCAGGCTGGCCTCAAACTCACAGAGAACTGCTTGCCTCTGCCTCCTGGGTATCGAGATCGCAGGCATGCGCAACCACATCACACCTAGCTAAGAAGAGGGTCTCAGTGAGGATTTATGTACATCAGATTGTCCTGTGAACACGTCTGTAGGGACTGTCTTGATTGTTAATTGATATAGAAAACTCCACCGTGAGATTAGGCATGACCGTCTCATGGCCAATGCCCTGGGCTAACTAGAGTAGAAAGGGCTAGCTGAATGCTAAGCAAGCATGCAGGGGCAGTTATTCTCTTCGCTATTGACTGAGGATATGATGTGACTTCCCCTTAACAATAGGCTGTAGCTGGACATTGTAAGCCAAACACATCCTTTCCTCCCCTACGGGGCTTTTAGTCAGGCTGATTGTCACAGTGCTGGAAACGAAATGAAGACAGGATATTGAAGAAATATTAAAAGATGGGGTTGAAATTAGCTTCAATCTTTGCTTGCCAGCTAATAAGGTCATCCATGTGTTCATTCACTCAACATTTCTTGGTAGAATCATGAAAGAAAGACCATCTTCCTGATCTTCTGACTCTTTGGAGAATTTTGCTCAAGGAATGTTCTCTTTAAGTTTTCCTGTCTAAAAAAGTAAGCAGATGCCAATGGCTAAGACACAACTGAGTCACCTTCACCCTCGGAAGTGATTCAGGTCTCTGCCTTTGAGTTTTAGTTGCTGCTTTCCAAGGACCCTGGGGGTGGGCTGCTGGAATTGTCAAAGCAAACTTCCGCAGGGTGCATGGAAGGGTCGTGATGCTTTGCTGAGCTCCTGAATCTATGGCAGTGGTTACAGAGCCCTGGAAGGTGTTGCATAATGAGTTTCTGGTTCACTAATATGAGTACATTTTTATCATCTATCTAAGGGAGTTGAAGTCCCTTATTAAAACAAAATGCAGACTCTCCACAGTTTTAGTCCTCATAGGAGATTGCCCAGGTAAGGAAAGGCATTTGGGCTACGTGTGCCTGCCTCTGTTCCTCCTGTGCTTTATCTGCCCCCTGGGTTTGCTCTCTTTAATTACTGTGACACCATTGCATTGGGTTCTTTATAAACTCTGTCCTGGCAGTGAACAAAAACATTCTAGAACTTTTCATTTACACTTGAATATAAAGTTTTTGAAACTCGAGGACTAGAATGTTCTGAAAGTTCCTATTCAGTAGCACAGAGGAGAGAACAGAAAATGTGAAATACAGAGCATGGGTATCTGTTAGTCTCAGGCACTGTCAGTTCCTACTCTTTCTTTAGATGTATCTGGAGCCACAGCTGAGCCAAGATGTGCCTATTCTTGATCCCTGAGCTTCCAGCTCACATTCTTCCAGTTTCCTGCCCTTGTAGATAGTGCTTTGACTGGTTGTATACTCTTAAAGCTAAGCCAAAGTCAACAAACAGAGAATAACCCTCCACAGAGAGGCAGGCAGCATCTACACAAGGAAAACAATATCTGCCATGATGGCTGTGAGCATGCTCCACTCAGATAGGCTGTAGTAGTAAACGATGTTCACTGTCGTGTGATAGTTGGTTCTCATCAGACTGGCATGGTCAGGAACACAGGCGAGGCATTTGAGAGTAACCCAAGTGAACTCAGTGGTCTCTAGCAGGTCTTTTAGGTTAGATACTTTCTGTCTCTGGATGGCCTTAGTGGTCCATACTGCTAGGTTAGCTAGCCAACTGGGATTTTGTCTCTTCACGTAGGTATTGTTCCTCTTTGTTCTATGGCAGCTACCTCACTGGAGGGACATTAACACTTAGCTGCTTTCTTTAGCCTGGGTGCCCGACTTCAGGAACACAGCCAGACAGCTCATGTGGGTCTACTTATAATATACTGTTTAGGCCCACTGGTCACTTTTTGGTAACCTAAGGGGACAGGAGCTATGACAGTAGCAGAATAAATAAACACAAAATCAAAACACAACGTCTTGTTTGCGAAACCTTGAAAAAGGTAGAGCTGTGGTCACAGCCCAGTCAACAATATGCTGGCTGTTTGGAAAAGCAAAATAAAATTCCATCTGTGTCCACAGCTGTGCTGGAGATGGAATCCACAGACAAAGCATGCGCACAGACACCCGTCAAAACAGCAACATCCAGTGATGGGAAGAGTTCACTTTTCACAAACCTATTCAGAATTTTATAAACAGACGATTGAAAAAGGCCTTCAATATTGACACAGAAGTATTTTCTTATTGTAAGATTTAGCACGAAAATAGATATGATCACTAGGCAAACAGTCTGGCCACAGCTCAAAAACACATGGTTAACTGTGTGTTGGTGTTTGAACACAGCCATCTGAGAAGAGGGTCCCGATGCGTAGTTCACTGTTTGCTGTATGTGCCTTTGTGATGTCACTGAATACATGGTTGATCCCCTGGACAGTGTCGGGTGGACTATGACGCTTTCTCTCTCATTCTGATTTTCCCTGCCTTTCCTGTTTTCAACCCTTCAACCTTTGCATAGCTATCTCTGGGAATGAAAGCATTAGGTTATTATCAGGGACTTCTTATCAAACTAAGTCCATGTAATTTCCTATGATTCCTTCCAGCTCCGATTTCCCAAGGTGTTTTGTAAATAGCATGTGCTATAGCTTGGATCTGAAACAGCCTCCCAAAACCCACTGTTAAAGGTTTGTTTCCCAGTATGCTGTTATAGGAAGCCAGTGGCACCTTAGGGAGGTCTGGCCTAATGTGAGGAAGTTAGGCCATTGAAGATGACATTGAACCCCATTCTCTTTCGCTTCCTTTGGGTTCTGTGGTTATGAGATAGCAGTCTCTATCATGTCTTCCCACCGTGATGCACTGTGTTGTTCGTTTCTAGACCAAAACCAACGCGGCAAACAAACAAACAAACAAACAAAAAACCTCAAATTACCCATCCTGTATTTTTTTATATTTATTTTTACAGTTTGAAGAGCTGACTAACACAATAGTGTAAAACCTCCATGAGAAAATTGCCATCGTAATGACGAGGTCTATAATGACAGGAGAAATGCCTTTCTCCTACTAAAGTACCCACTCTTGTTTCTCCACCACGAGAAGCTGTTTCAACACTCAACATAGTCGAGCCAATCAAGTTTGAGGTCTGCTCTCCACGTAACTCTCCAATAGTAAGGAGGTGAAAGGACTGCTGCTGGAGCTATGGGCTGTTTGGAGGGTTTAATAAACGCTATCATTCTCACGATAGACAAAGGCCACAGTGCTTAGAAGTGTGCCTACAATCCATGCAGGTCACGGATACCCCCTCCCACTCCGCTTCATTCGTGAGACTTAATCAAGAACATATATTCTAAAATGACCTTACAGAACTCTCTTCCTCTGTATCTGCTTTCATCTGAACATGTCCTTGTGAGTTTCTACGTGTGGGAAACCATCCCTGATTCCATGTGTTAATGGCATTTAGGAGTGTGGCCTCCGGGAGGCAGTAAGATTAGACAGGGTCATACAAGCATCGTGATTATAATAGTGGTTTTATGGGTTTTGTGAGATAGACCTGGAGAGATGGTTCAGCTGCTAAGAGCACATATCGCTCTTCCAGAGGATCCAAGTTCAATTCTCAGCTCCCATGCCTGGTGCCTTTCAACTTCTGTAACTACAGCTCCACGACATCTTCTGGGCATTACCCTCACGTTCAAATACTTATGCTCAGAAACCACACACACACACACACACACACACACACACACACACACACACACACAGAGAGAGAGAGAGAGAGAGAGAGAGAGAGAATTTAAAAACAAAATTCAGATTTAAAAAGATTTCTTTTTCTTTCTTAAAATATTCGTTATTATTTTACGTGCAGGAGAGTTTTGCCAGCATTTATGCATGTGCCCAAATGCATACCTGGTGCCTGTGGAGGTCAGAAGAAGGTGTTGGGCCCCTTAGATTGGAGTTACAGATGGCTGTGAGCCACCAAGTGTGCTGGGAGTCAAACCTGGGTACTCTGCAAGAGGAAGAGTGTTCTTTAACTGCTGAGCTAACTCTCCATCCCAAGACAGACCCTTGCTGTCTTCCGCCATGTGGTCCACTCCATCCTGCTGACCTCGAGAATATGACTAGATGCTGAGCAGACACCAGTACAGCACCCTTGGACTTCCAGCCTCCATAGCCACAAGCTAAATCAACTTTTCTACATAAATTATCTATACTATTTTCTTACAGCAGCAGAAAACGGGTTAAGAAAAATACCCTAAAGTTCCCATAACTAAGCTGGTAATTCCCCAGGAGAATTTTCCCTAAGAATTGCAAGAGCTCTCTAAGTGAAAACATTCTTTATAAGATTTATTCAGACCAAGCCTGTGGGAATCTCACAAAGACGATCTTTTCCTTCTTCTTTTAAAGCCCAGCATTATGCTCAGCACAGGCGTGTCTATACACACAGGTCTCTGCCTTCCCTTAGGAGTCTGTAAATTGTGCAAGTAATTAGCATGGGCCAGGGGTGCAGTGTTTCCGAGCTGCTAGTTTCTCAGGCGTGAGTGCTGATTAATGAGCAGACACACATGGAAGTGTCATGCACTGCAATAGGCAGACAGAGAGCCAGGAGGGGCTCTGGGAGATAAGGTTCTTGGGTGAGAAGGGCTGCAAAGTACAAAACAGTCTTATTAAAAATGCATGCTGTTGAGGAAGAAACCTTTAAGTGACCTCATTTTTGTTCCTCTCTAAAAGATTTCCTATTCCAGCTGGCCCTCCAGTGAGTGGATTGGGTCACTTTTTCTTTTCTCTTCCAAGCATCCTGGCTGTTTCTTTTCATTTCTGCTGAAATCATCACCACCCTTGGGGCACACCATCTTTTCAGAGAAACAAACTTTGCAGTCTTCAACCCAGGCCCCTGCAGTAAGAATATGGTATCAGTGTTGCCCTTATATCTCTGTTTTCTTAAGTACCAGGTGTGTCAAATTCCATCACATCGATCTTTGGGGACCTGGGCATGATTTCCTGTTTTGTTTTGTTTTTGTTTTTTCGAGACAGGGTCTCACTATATAGCTCTGGCTATCCTGGAACTCACTCTGTAGACCAGGCTGGCCCTGAGCTCACAGAGATCCGCCTGCCTCTGTCTCCAAGCACTGGGATTAAAGGCACGTGCACTATGCCTGGCTTTAAATTCCATCTTGTTGTTGTTTTGTTTTTCTGGACATGTGTTCTTAGCCAGTGCTGGTATTTGATTTTATAGGGATTTCAATTTTTAATTTTTTTTGCTTGCTTATGCTTAAATTGTTTATGAGAGCTTCCCAGAAAGCCTAAAGTCAAGGAAAGATTTGTCCTGCTGATTCAGTCCAGATCAGGTGCCTTCTGCATCACCAGGCAACATCATGCACAGAGTCCAATGCCAGGGACCAAGTGATGGTTCTCCATGTCAAAATATAGGGGTGACATTTATTAGTACACCTACTGTGACAGTTTGCCAAGAAAGACATGGAGGCATATTCATAGATGTAAACCCTGCCAGACCTCAGCAGAGGGAACCACCATCACGGCAAGCATCATACTGGACAGTGGAACCCTGAGGGTGTTGGCTCAGGTGTTTTTATTGATAAAGAACTCCACAGGTGTTCTACTGATAGCACATGCAGATCATGAGCAATCAAACATCCCCCACATAAATCCAACACCTGCAAACAAGACAAACACCAAGGCCTAGGCAGCCGTTCACCCAACAATGCACAAAACTACCATTTTAAACATAACTTAAAACAAACTTCTACAACAGTGACATCTGTTCTTATACGCATCACAGAAATAATTACATTCAATGGAATACTTTTGGCACAACCGAGAGGTGTGAGGTGCCATGAAAACTCGCAATGCAGGACCTAGGGAGGAAGGACCAAGGGTGCCTCTTGGAGGAAGGGATGATATAATGTTCAAAGAAAAGTGTCGGGGGAAGGCGGGAAAGCACAGAAGAGAATTTATGCCGTAGGAATGATTAGTGGCAGGAGACGATAAACTGTTCAACGGTCAATAAAAAATAATTGAATGGTGACAATATGATGGAGAATAGCAGTCATCAAATAGGGGGAAATGACACCCAAAAGATCTGGGACCGTGGTTATTGTTAGTGAGTAGGAAATGGTGAGGAATGCCTTGGGGGGATGGGGTGGGGCAAGGCGCAGTGGCACCGCAGGAATGAGCTGTTGTAACTCAGTTGTCAGTCAGTGTTCTCCGGAGAGGAGGAATCCCAAATGTACCAGAATCCTGGGATGCTCACATCCCTTCTATAGAATTGTACAGTGTGAGCCTTGCCTTCTGCATACTTTAAACTATCCCCAGAGACTCAGAATACCTAATGTGATGTAAATGATGTGAATGTCTGTAGACAGATGTTCTGCCACTCTGTTTAGGGAATGACAAGAAATTAAGTACGCTTATATTCAGTACTCAAGTCCTTCCTCTCTAAAATATTTTCCATCCCTGGACACAATCCCATGGGTGTGAGGGCCACCTATGTTTTGTTTTAGGCTGGTTAGTGGGTATATAGCGGTTGATTATGCTACCCTTTATTTTTGTATATAAAAAGATTTAATATTTATGGTTTCTAAAGAAAAACCAGTAAAGGCTAAAGTGGAAAGAGGGGAGTGGCAAAGACATGGGTTAGAAAGGATGCTAAATAAAATATCATAGGTCTTATAAATAAGATTATAATAATATGCATAATTATATATGTACGTCTTACACATAAGCCTATATAGTCAAGTCTTAACCAATTTGAAATGGTGTAGTAATTGCTTTTACTGTGCAGCTTAGATGGCAAAATTCTGCAACTTCTGTCTTTACGATTCATGTTGGTCTAAACTATTGCTCATGAATGATAATCAAGGACATTTATCTCATGAGTATTTATCTGTTATACCATAGACGGGCCCAGGCTGTATCCACTATGCAGGGTTGGGAGAAAATAAACAGCCGTCCTTGCTCAGATCATTGCAGAGTAATCTTAAAAACAAATAAAGAAAACACAATTGCTCTACAACCCATGAAATATTTTCAAGGTATAAATACTAGATTTCAATGTACATGAAGATGAGAAACAACACACTAGAACTACTACTAACTTAGCACGTAATTTATAGCAGTCAAAATATAGAGAACCTAGTAGTCTTGTACAGCGCATGCTTTCTTCTTGTGGTAGAGTCTCCTCTATGGAGAGGGCATCTTCCTTCTCTTTGCCTGGTCAGATCCACACACAACTCTCTCTCAGTTTGCATCAGCTTCCAGCGTGCTAACCTTTGCACTCTCAATGTCACAAAACTCCTGCGTTTCTTAATATTTATGTTTGCCTATGTCCCCCTTTTTCTGCACATCTTCATCTTTTCCTCATAACCATTTCCTAGTTCCTATGTACAAACCCATCTTCCCAGTTCCTCTTGATGCTTAGCAGGGCCTTTTCAATGAGGCTAACACTCACATCCGTGTAGTTAGATTTTTTTTTTTCTAACTCGGATCACTATTTTTCAGTTAGAATTGCATTTCTATATGGCACTATCGGTTTTTGTGTCATTGTTATGCTTCCATTTTTGTTAGGGAATGCCCTACCCCTTTGCTTAAAAAAAAAAAAAAGATAGGTTCTTGCTATGTAACTCAGGACAGCTTAAAACTCATGATATGAACCACATGTAGCTTCCTGCCTCCATTTCCTGTATAATGTGATTACAGATGTGCACCATTAAACAAAGCCAAGTTCCTTCTTTCTCTGTTTCATTTTTTGATACAAAGTCTTGTGCAGCCCGGCCTGGCTTGAGCTCACTATGTAGCTGAGGCTGGCCTTGAACTTGTGATTCTTCTACCTCTATCCCCTGAGTCCTGGGCTTAAAGACAAGGACCACCATGGCATGCTTGAATTCCTTCTCCTGAGTATTCAGTTTCATAGAAGGTCCTAGGAAGCTAAGGATGAGCATTGCTGTCTGGAAACAGGCATAGTGACCAGTCTCTGATGGACTCTGAAGGAAGTAACCTGGTTCCCCTGTGACCATGCAATCTGTTATTTATGTAGCAATTTGTGTCCTGAATATCAAGCAGCAGCCATTGTACTGTAAGCAATGGCTCCCAGATAGTTCGCCCTGATAACTGAGGTCGGAACTGGGTTGTTGGGACACTGGCAATACTTACCTGACATGTGATAACAGAAATTCAACATTATGGAAACTTTGCAAAGTGTAGACGGCTTGTATCTGCTCTTGAATCAGAAAAAACTAAAACCAAAAACAAACCATACCAAACCAAACCAAGCAAGCACCTCTTAGTTGAGAGGATGGGCAGAAGAGCTCTCCAAGGGAAGCAGTGGGAAATGGTGTCCAGGAGTCCCAGTAGTGAACTGTAACCCTGGAAGGAATATAAGGCATCTGCTTAGACCAGCTTTTCTTTTCACAGTCTTCCTGAAGAAGAGACCTGTGTCAATAAGTTCTTTTAGCTCCTATAAGCCTGCCCTCTGATGTTCATTTTTCTGGGGATAAATAAAGAGGATGAGGGCTGGACAATTTGACTCTTTAACTGGAAGCTGTTGGATTTACCTTTTCTGCTCTGGCTGCCTTGAGCAACAGGGCTGTCAGTCCAAAAGCCAGATAGGCTACATTCTGAAAATGGCAGTCATTTTGAACATTCCACAGACTCTAGCTCTTGAAGAGAAGGTTCACCCTCAGCTAGGACTGATTCAAAGAATTTGTACCAGGCATTTGCTAAATTCTGGATAACTCCCAAGCTATTTTCACTATGGCCAGAGGGAGAACTTATCCCTCGGAGGCTTAGCAGAGGGATAGCTGCAACTGGTTGCTTGGAAGGCAAGGCTGTGGTGTTTATGCCAATGCAAATATAAACCTTCATTTGCATGTGGGGTTTGCTATACTTGGTGCAAACACTTCTCTGGCTACATAATGAAGCTCACTTGGTGAGTCAGCCTGGAGATTCCCTCCTGTGCTCATAATTGCAGCATTAGGCCCAATAAAATACTTCTCCTGATTGGTGCTTTCTTACCTACTTTTATTAGCACCAGACAAGCAGATAAACATGCAGAGAGAAGCATCAGGGACAGCAGAGCGGCAGTGACAGCTGAGTAGCTGGTAGACCAAGCCGCACAGTCAGCAAAGGCAGCCAGCTGCTTGGCATCTGACATAGAGTCAGCTGACCAGTTTGAGAGTACAGCCAGGGCGAAAACACAGGGGATGATGGATGTCAACATGGGTGTAAGGGGAGACAGAGAACTGAGGCTGAAGAAGGGTGAAGAGCTATACAGACCAGAGAAGAGAAACTGCAGGCTGTACTTACTAGAAGAGTTCTAGAGAGTTGTTAAGCATTTAGAGTCTAGGGTCTCAGGCACCCCAGACCTAGGAACTGTAGGTTCTACCTTCTGACAAAGGCCGAGCATCTTGGTACACAGGCCTATCTGGAATCTGAATCTGCCATGCTGGCTTTTTGCTATTGGGTAAGAAATATCAAAACTTTAGCCTTACCTTTGTAGAGGTAAGGGACACACGATGATTCGGCATACCAGAGGCTGCCACCTGCTGCTGCTCTCAGACACCTTCTGCCACCATCTGCTGCTGTTAATGGAAGCTGCTGAGCATTAGCACTGTAGGACTTCTTGCCTGCCTATGATTTCCATACAGGTAACAAAAGATTCCAGACAGACAACTGTTAATGCTCCTGCCTCAGCCTCCCAAGTTCTGGGATTACAAGAGCATACCAATATGCCCAGCATGGCCAGCTATTCCTACTCAAACATTTTTTTTTTTGCTGGGCTGGTCATTTGGCCATCAATTGTTGCATGAGAATTCATTGTATGTTCCTGTCTCTGTACACAATTTGTGTCTGTCCTCATCTTCAAAATAATAAATGATCAAAAGCACAGCATCAATAAACAATTGTAGTTGAATGACTACTTTAAGGTATTTACTCTTTTGTACATTCATATTGCTTGTTCAGAGAGCATCGAGATGGCTCAGTAGGAAAACGTTCTTGCCACCAAACTTGACAACCTGAGTTCAATCCTCAGGACCCATAGGGTGGAAAGATAGAACTGACTCCCACAGGTTATCCTCAGCCTCTTCATACAGGTATAGCTACACACATACATAAGTACAAGTAATTAAAATGTTTTTTAAAAGACAGTGTACATGGAAATACTATGCTTTAAAAAGATTATATATTTGGCCTTCCCACTGAAATGAGAGTTTGCCAGATATAGTCATTTCCATAATGCTTGCAAGAGCTTGGCATTCCCTACAGAATGTGATGAAAAACATCTGGATGATAGTAGGTGAACAGGTTGGGAGATGTTAAGGAGAACCATGAGTACTCACAGGGCAATTCTCACCTTGAATGAGATGAGTTCTAAAGCAATTCTCTTTATAACCAGATAGGTGTGTGTGTGTGTGTGTGTGTGTGTGTGTGTGTGTGTGTGTGTGTGTGTGTGTGTGTGTGTGTGTGTGTTTTCCCACTTTTTTTTTCTGATTTGGCAGGTGAGTCAAATTCTCTCAGCAGCTGTTCTGGGGTTGGAAGTCTCCAGGTATCCTCTCACTGCTCCAAACAAATGACATAATGCTTTGAAAACAGAGTAAGAAACTGTGTCTTTAGAAATCAGAACAGATTTAGAGGGAAACCCAAATGCATCCAGCACAGAGGAACAGGATGCTTGTGAGCAGGTGAAAGGTCTAGACCTAGCGGCTTCTGGAAACTACTGTTGCTTAGATGCAAAATCACCACAGTATCTTGGTATGGATAAATCCCCAGAGATATCAGGTATCATGGTGTGTTATGCTAGAAATGTCTATAGACATGTTGGTATCTTTCCACAATTTCAGAATAATTACCAGTTGACAAGCTATTTCAGTTTTCTTGGCTGCAGTATTTGCCAAGTAATCCTGACTTCACTTGATAGCTGGCCAGTTCTACTATTCCCATTTTAATTGCTAATAGTAACCTTCATGTTATACAAATTTCACAGCAGCGTATGTGTGTGTGTGTGTGTGTGTGTATGTGTGTGTGTGTGTGTGTGTGTGTGTGTGTGTGTGTGTGTTACAGAATGGCTACAAAGGGTTAAAGAGGGCAGGGAGTTCAAAAGGGTATTGTGGAGGAGGAGGCAGACAGAGACAGTACAGAGGCAGCAAGTCACTGCAGGTGGTTACATAAGATATTAATTAGCCCAGTTGGAGAGCTGCTGGAGGCAAGTTAAGCAGAGCTTCAAGGTAGAGCCCAGATGCAGAGGCTTAGTATGGTTAAAGACAAGCTGCAGTGCTGCTGAGATGAACACGACAAGCTGGAAGACTACTGAGGTGAGGCACAGTACCCAGCCCAGGAGAGTGGGTGGATGGATCGATGGCAATTCAAGTTGGTCAAGCAATGTAGTGTAGTTGTATGCTGCTGTGTTGCTCGCCAAGAAAGACACAGAGGAATATTCATTGGTGCAAACCCTGCTAGACCTCAGCAGAGGCAACCACTATCCTCACCAGCACACACTCGGACAATGGAACCCTGTGCATCTCAGCTCAGGTGTTTTTATTCATTCAGAACTCCTCAGGTGCAGATCATAAGCAATCAAACATCCCCCATGGAAATCCAACACCAGCAGACAATACAAAATGCCAAGACCTAGGCAGCCCCTCACCCAACAGTGCACAAAACAGTTATTGTATACATAACTAAAATAAACTTCCACAACATTTCCCCTTTTCTGTATAAGACAAAAAAAAAAGGTTTATCTCTGCAACACAATTTAAAACTACACCAGCAAAACTATTTACAGGAGGGAGCATCAGTTCCACGATCAGGAAAAGCGATTAGAGCCTTATTTTTTCCCTGCTCCCGGCTGAACTGTTTTGACCATGAAAATTCACCCAAAACATTTGTCCAAAACATGGATCTCACCTCAGAGGTTCTTCCTCATATACAACTCTCTCTTACAGAGCTTTCCTTTTATTAATACCTTAATCTCTGTCCTCTGGGAAATGCTCTGGCTGTACTTTACTGGACTCTTCAAGGTCTGGATTTTCTCCTCTTGTCTCCACGTTGGATGAGCTTGATTTCAGGCCCCATGTGGCAGGTGCCATTTGTAGGTTGTTAACTACAATATTTTACCTTCAATTTGGGGAAAGAGAAAGGAAGGACAGAAAGAAATTTTCACTGCTTTTCCAGGTGGCCTTAATATAGAATGAGAGAAAGGTAAAAATCTTCATAGCTGTTTTCAGGCTGTCCTAAGCTTGGAAAGGACTAGCTGACAGTGAGTCAGACCACTGTCTCAGCTCATTATCTGCAAACTCACTCTCTTCATACTTTGTTCTTTTAAGTAAGAATCTACACACAAACAACAGACAAACCAATCAATAAACCAGCAACCAACATCCATACTGGCTCTCATGGCTTCAGACCTTTTATACTCTAAGCAAAAGTTCCCCAAATCCAGAGAGGCACATAATCCCAAGAACAAGCTACAGGTGTCAAAAGCACTGCACCTAACTAGATTATAGCCACCTGCAACAAGCAGTCCACATTCAACCCATAATCATTTACCACACTTGGGAAGGGAACATAGACCTAGTTCAAATGCCATTTTGTGTTTTTAAAGAAACCAAAATAACAAAAACGTCTTCCAAGTGTTCTGCTACAATGTGGGCAGTGTTGAATTAAAGACTCAGGGGCAGTTGGGTGTTCTATGTCTGATGGTCTCTTGACATAAGCACCAGGTTATTAAATGACAGGTCAATGTGTTAGGAGGGTAGTCAGAGATTATGAGCTTGAAAGTCATTGATGGATCCCCTCCCTCAAAGTCAGATGCTTGTAAAAGCAAAAGCCAAAGCTGCAGGTCAGAAACTGGTGAAGAGAACGAGACTTGAGTCCTACCTCTAGCCCTAGGTAGAAGCGTGACCCTCTAAACTGCCCAGAAGTTAATATTATTACTATCTCTCTGGAGGTTTTCTGGAAAAGAACAAAGACATACCATTGCCCTCACTCATAGAAAATCCAGAGCTGGGGAGATGGCTCAGTGGATAAAGGTGCTTACTGTTAGCATAATGATCTATCTGGGCTCAATTTCCACCTAGAACCCTATAGAGTTTGTAATCCCAGTGCACCTATGGGAAATTTAAATGCAGAGATAAGGGAATCTCCAGAAGCCCAATGGACCCTGTCTTAAGATGCAAAGCGAGGACCAAACCCAGGGTTGTCCTCTGACCTCAACGTGCATACTATAGAATTTGTGCACTGCATTTTACACATGAGTATGCATACATACATTGGAAAAATAAATAATAAATACATAAACAAACAAACAAACACATATCAAAAGTGGATCTGTCAACTGCCTGGTCAGGAAACAGATCCAAAGGAATTCATCTATTCTGGAAACCTTACAAATGGTATAAATTCTTCCTAAAAATGCAGGTTCTCACAATGGTCTGCCTGATCATGTCTACTCTGACTTCTTGAGATTGTTTCCTACATAATACACAATGGTCCCTTTAGCTGTTGATGTTTCTAAACCCTGTAGAGTGTCTCATAATATTCCAGAATGAATGATTTCTGTTGTCTAGTCTATGCACATACCTTTTGAATCCAGTCAGTGAAAATCATTCCATTCAAGAGGAGGCAAGAGTGATATCCTGGAAACAGTTTATCTTTTGGGGCCTGGTTTTACTGATACATTTCTAATAAACCCACTTGCTTCTAACCTACATGGTACCATTTTAATTCCACAAATAGATTGTCTGCCTGTTCCTGTGGTTCACATGGTGGTATTTATAGCCAAAAGCAAGACACAGAGTTATCCAGCCTCTGCATTTGGACTCAGAGTTGAGCCAGCTGCTGCCCTATCAATAACATCAGCCAGGCTAGCCACAGCCCCAAAGCCGCTTATTTAATACGTAGCAAGTTCAAGCACAGTCCAGCCTGATCTCTACCCAGGGTAGGATTCTTTATGTCCTCCATGGAGAAGCTGATGTAGTTAGAAATGTCACCTAGTTGGGTGCATGATTAGTATCCAGTCATAGTTTATAATTTTATTATTTTGGCCTCCCAAATCCCCAGCACAGTGATACAGGTATCCTGATAAAACTAAATCTTTTCAGATTTGAAAGTGAAAGGGACTCACCTCTTGCTTCCTGGGCAAGCCTTGAGCACACACGTCTTCAGAGATTTCAGAATGAAACTTCTCAGTATGGACTCACTAGTCTTTAGAATAGATTTTTTTTTTAAGATTTACTTTTATTTATGTGAGTAGGTGTTTTACCTGCATGTGTCTCTGTAAACCATATGCATGCAGAGCCCATGGAGGCCAGAAGATGGTGTTGGATCCCAAGGAAGTGGAGTTACAGATGTTGTTAGCTGCCATGTGGGTTCAGGGAATCGAACCAGGGTCCTCTGGAAGAGTAGCCGGTGCTCTGAATTGCTGAGCCACCTCTCCAGCCTAGTTTATAATTTTTAACCAAGGATTTTTTTTCTTCCTTAATGGTTCTGGTTGTCTTTTTTTAATTTTCAAGTAAAATTAAACCCTGATTTTGAACGTCTAACAGAGTGAAAAAAAAATTACCCAGGAATATGGAATATGTGTCTAAACTGTAGTTCCCAGGAAAAAAAAATCATACCCATGTTAAAGACTCGAGAATGTTATTAGTAGACTCTGATTGTGAAGAGTTGAAAGATTGCAGATTCAGGTCAAGTTATCTTGGACTAGCTGTAGCCTCCTTTACAGCCACCTGTTGACAAACTGTGTCACCATGACATCTTTCTACCATGGGAAACCTCTGGGGAATGTGTTAACTGACCAGTGAGCATTGGAAGCCAGTAGCAGAGGTTCCCCCACTTTACTGTAAGCCATCTGATATTTCCTGTGGCGACCAGCGGAATGCGTGACCTGGTAGTCCTGGTAATGAACAGGTGATAGGGAGCACTGTGGTAACAGAGCTGTTAACACTCAATAGAGGAATCAAGAATAAGGTGCAGAAGAATAAGGTGCAGAACCCTCATCTGGGATCCCATCCATCACTCATCCCTGCCTTACAGTTGCAAGTGATCATGGGAAGTGCTAGAGAGTATGGGACTCCATATATATGTTTAGAAGGGAGGCCAGCACCCACAATGGTGTGCGACTTTTCAGTGATGTAGCTGTTTCTGAGTCACCCACACTCCTGTGAGTAACCCCTCACCCCACACTCTTGTAAATGAGTCCAATGAACTCATTGGTTCACGAAACTGGACTTGAGTGGGATCTTGGTTTTCGTTCATTATTGGTGACTTATCTGGCAGCGATTAGACATTTGTGAATGTCTCCTCAGGAAAAGTAATACAACAGAAGTAGAAAAGGGTAACTTCAGAGATTGTCTGTGATTTCAGTTAGAGATGTTATAGTGATTTCAGTTTACAGTCTATTTCTGGGGGAAGAAAAAAATCTCAAAACCACATAATGAAAGAAATAACAATGTTCCTGTTTGGTTTCCTGTTATAACTGTACATTTTTTAAAGGCTTACTTATTTCTATTTTATGTGCATGAATGTTTTGCTTGTGTGTATATCTATGTATCATGTGTGTCTGTGGTGCCCATGGAGGCCAGAAGAACATGACAGATCTCCTAGAACTGGAGTTACAGGTGGTTGTGAGCTGCCATGTGGTTTCTGGGAACCAAACCCAGGTCCTCTGCAGGAGCAGCAAGTGCTCCTAACCTCTGAGCCATCTTTCCAGCCCCTAGTTACTAAAAGATATAAAATGAAAGTTAAGTGAACTAGTGTGCTAAATTTATATTAACATAAACGAGTAGGCTGATATGATTATCATTGTTACTGCTTTTTTTACTGATGAGTTAAATAGCCAAACTTGAAATATAAATTATATTTTCCATGAGCATCATCTGATCTCCATAATGGTGAGCAAGACGATTAGAACAAAATGCTTTTGTTGAGAGCAAGTAAAAGATCTTGATGAAATATATATATGTGTGTGTGTATATATGTGTGATATATATATATATATATACACATATACATATACATATATATATTAGAATTGTATTCACCATGGCTTTTATACAACATTAATTTTTACAGTTTTATTGAATATTACTTACTCTAATTAAATTGTGCTCGCACTTACTTTTTTGAAATATGGTAGCATTTTCACTTAAAATTAAATACGATTATTCATTAAAAAAGTTTACTATACAAAAAAGGAAAAGAAATAGGAAAAGTTAATCTTGAACGGTTTTTGAGGCTATGTGACGACCCAGAGGAAATACTGCAAATCTAGACTTCAGCAGAATCCCAGCAAAGGAGAACAAAAGCCAAGCCCACCCAGTGCAGGAAGTCTGATATCACCCCTCGACTTCACAGCGTCGGGGGGGAATGGCTGAGATCAGAGACCCAGCCCCTGCTGTCACATGTATCAGCATGAGGAATTCTCTTCAGAGACTGATACAGGTAAGGCGGGGAAGAATTTCAGGACGAGTCAATATGAAGCCGCATTGGAGTGTATTAGAGGAGATTTAACGAGAACATTAAGGGGGAAGGAGAGAGGAGAGAGACTCCCATGGAAGGGAGAGTATATGCCTAAGCCTGAGCGTGGGTTTCCTCAGAAAGTGTAAGCATGTCAGCAGCAGCAGCAGCTCGTAAGATTTTGGTGGGTTGTGACATTTTAAAGCAGTGTTTTAAGGGGCTTTCCCACAGAACATAGGGGTTCTGTGAGGTACGCTGAATAGGATTACAGGCCGATAAGTTTACACCATAGGTACAGGGTTGCACAAGGGAGTTAATATATATTTTCATAGAAAACAAATTTTATGGTCTTGTTTGTGAGATTCCCATTAGATTGCAAGTTTATGGCTTGCGGAAGGAGTTAAGACTCTACTCCAAAGTTATGCTTAAGCCTCAAGCAGGGCTCATTGCTCTTTTAACATTCATATTTAAGTTATCTCTGTATAAAAGCCATACTGTCTCTATGTTGGCAACCTTCATAGCAAATTTTGTTAATTGTGCTGGAATTCTTGATCTCGACCGGTAGACTTTGACCAGGTTCTAAAGCTAAGGCTTCCCTCCCTTCCTTTTCCCTCCCCTCCCCTCCCCTCCCCTTCCCTTCCCTTCCCTTCCCTTCCCTTCCCTTCCCTTCCCTTCCCTTCCCTTCCCTTCCCTTCCCTTCCCTTCCTTCCCTTCCCTTCCCTCCCCTCCCCTCCCCTCCCCTCCCCTCCCCTCCTTCTCCCTCTTCTCCCTTTCCATATCTCTTTAATTTTCCATCTTTCCATTCTGACTCAGGTGAGAGTAGCCCACAGGTAAACCAGCATTCACATTGACTGTCAGCCACACACTCTTCTTTGGCGGCTCTGAGATCAGAACGGTCTTAATGTCAGCAGTCACAAATGGGAGGAGAAAATACTCTTCTCTGCAAAGAAGAGTCCAACACCCTGCCTATCTCACTGTAGCTTCAAGCTATTAAAAGATAAAGTCAATGGCAGTGTATGGAAATAAGATACCATGATCAACTGCTAGGAAAAAAAAAAAACTCATTAAAAAAAAAAAACCCACAGAAGACAGGAAGAATCCACGCTGGCTTTGAGTATCATCTGAGCAGACACAGACACCAGCATGACTGCCCAGTAAATTCTTACTTGTCAGACTGCATCTGCTAATGTTTCTTCTTCACTTTTGGTATCTATGCTTATAGGTTAAACCAGCCTGTGATTTTTTTCACTTTCAGAACTTTTCTCACTGAATTTGGATATTAAGATTTTGCTACAATCATGACACGCATTATGAAATATGCCCCCTTTCTAACTATGGCATTTAAGGAAGATTTTGAGTATTGTTTCTAAGGTATTTTTCCTAACTCTGCAATGAGGGTTGCTGAACTGTCTTAGTTACCCGTGTAGAGGAGCTAAACTCTGGAGGCAAGCTGACTGTGCTACAGTTCATTCTCATCTTCTATTTCTTCTGGAATTGGTTTTGAGAAGGAAACATTTTTAGGAATTAACTTTTAGTGCTGGAGATTGGGCCCGGGGCCTCACGAGCGCAAGACAAACACTCTGTTGCCAGGCCCCTGTCTCCCAAAATCCACCCGTTTCATTTAAAGTTGCAAGTGTGCTGACATAGAGCTGAGAATATTCTCTTGTGTTCACTCTCGGGGGAGTCAAACAACACATATTTGTGTTTCTGTGTTATTTATCCCCACCTTCACAGATAGACCCGCGAGGTAGATTCTACTGTTACCTCCACTCTATTAACAAGAGAACCGAGATGTGGAGAACATCCCCAGCACGTTAAGAGATGGATCATATATTCCAATCTCAAAATCCAGGCCTCATATCTCAGACTTAATTAACCATCGCTCTGTACTTCCTCCGTTGTACCAGTGACGACGGCGACGTGCCGAAGACCCAAGGAACTGTAGATTTGGTGTCATAGGCTTTTTATTAAAGTTCTGTAAAATGTTAACTAGTCGGAAATGGTCCTAAGGAGGTCAGCGTTCCTAAATCGATCCCTGCATGAGAAAAATTGTTTAAGGCAATTTCCTAGTCCAACAATGAAACACGGAGACAGACTTACCAGATTAAAATTGCAGGCTCTATTCATAAGAAGGTTAGATAGAACCACGATTCCCTCTGAAAATTAACAAGCAATGTATTTCCACTCCTAAAATCCTGGGCCAAGCTTTGGTCATTGCTTGCCTCAACCATGGAATCTTTAAAGATCCACCTCTGATCAGATTTTTTATGAAGCCACTGTTTTGCCAAGTTGTTTCCTTAATTTTAAACCTTTTAAAATGTATTATAATGCTTTTTATTTTATTATCAACAAAACAACTTTTTTTTTTCTTCTTGTGAACTGCTCAAGACTCCTGGCCTTAAAGGAGACAGTGGTACACCTTCCAGGAGGAGCAGAGGTACTAATGGAAGTTAAAGAAGGGGAGGGAGCCAATGTGAGTTTCATTCATGAGCAGTCATCAGGTGGGCAACCGAGTCTCCATGCTATGGTGCGGCTTCTGGGGCATTTTATGTACCTGCTTTGGTCTTCTTCTTGCTGAAGGTCACACAGATTGGTTGCTCATCCACTTGCTCTTGAGTGACAGAGGTTAAGGTCTTTTTCTGAGGAAATTAATTTCCTGGCACTTTGGGCCAGTACAATGTTAGACCATACATGCTTCATGATTGAAGCGTTCTCAAGAAGACGGTTACAGGTGCTTCAAGCAAAGAACCCTTAGCGTGTAAGGGACGAGTGCCAAGACAATATGGGTGAAGCAGCAACGGGCACTGCTGTGATGAACTTCCCTGGTAAGTTCATTCTGTTTGACCATTAATTTTTCATGGTGTCAGACAGTCATAGTGTCATTCAACCCTCAATAAGTTTAGTAGGGCAGGCCACAGCCCTTTGCCACTTCAATCAATAGCAAAGATATTCATATCCATTCCCAGTTATCTGCTCTGGATTCCTCTCCTGTTCTTTGATGTTTCTACTATTAATAGCTCAGTCACTGTGAAAGAAAACCCAAGCATTTACATGGAGCAGTCTGAGCTACCAGTTTACTCTGCCTTGGGTTTGCCATGACTGTTGTACCTGTCCACACAAGGTTACTACTAGGTATAGAAGCACAAAAAGCTATCCTGGAGTTCCTGAAATGCCCCCTTCCTGCTCCCTTTATCTAACAGCACCCTGTCAGTCCAGTTAGGTAATTAAAGCTGGTTATGTCCACTAATATAAGATTTTTTTTCTTCCACTTTCTTACATTATTGGTTTGAGCAGCCCAAAATGAACAGGTGAAAGCAATAGCTTTGGATTGAAAAGGTTCAGTTGAATAAATAGTTTATTGTGAACTCTTGGTTACTTCACTTGGGAATCCCAATTTCTAATCAAGATTAGAGTGGTGGTGGTACATGCCTTTAATGTCAGCACTTCATAGGAGGTAGGCAGATCTGTATGTTAGAGGCTAGCCTGGTCTACAGAGTGAATTTCAGGACATCCAGGGCTACACAGAGAAACCATGTCTCAAAAAAAAGCAAAAATAAAAATAAAAATAAAATAAAATTATAGGAGTAGGAAACAAATTTCTCCTTATGGGTCTCTGAGATGGTTATGGGGAGGTTTACTCTATCCTAACCTTCTGGTTCCAGGACAAATGCAGTCTTCCCATACTCATTGTAGAGAGCTTTATAGCTTACACTGTCACATACTAACTGCAGAGTGCTTTGTAGCTTATACTATTGTAGTTGTCACCTACTGTGAAGGCATACCAAGGACAACAATGGGGCATACTCATATGTGGAAGCCCTTCCAGACCTCAGCAGAGGGAACCATTATTGTGGTCAGCGCCATACTGGACAGTGGAACCCTGCACACCTCGGCTCAGGTGTTTTTTACTGATACAGAACTCCTCAGGTGTTCTGACAGCACGTGTAAATCACAAGCAATCAAACACCCCTGCAATCAAACATCCCTCATGTATATCCAACTCCTGAAGACAATACAAAATGCCAAGGCCTAGGCAGTCCTTTTCCCAACGGTACACAAAATAATTATTTTATAAATAACTAAAAATAAACTCCCACAACACAGTATGATGAGCATGCTCCATTATAAGGCAATAGAGTATCTCAGGCATATCGGGCTTGTACTTCAGCTATGTTAGAAAAAAGCGTGGAAGTTCCCAGTGATGTGACACAGGACATGTGTTAGGTGTTGTCACACTTTCTTATCTGCCTCTGAGAGAATGAGTGGCTGAACTGCTGGCACTGAATCTAGACCCAAGTACAGTGTGTCTGTTCCCACACAGGATCCAATGTCTTCTTGCCCAAACTTCATCTTTGATCTTTGAATCTTATACACGTTGGCCTCTGAGCCATTCAAGCCGCTCATCAGTTTTGGAGAGACTTTATTTTGGGCCACCCCTTCCACACAAGTGTGATGGCCAGAATGCCCTCCGAACTGGGAGGGTTTCTTCTCTCCAGAGTAAAGCATAGGCAACTCCCGAGTCTGCTGTGACTCATAATCCATCTCATTTGAAAGCTCACCATCTCTGTAACTGGTGCAATGGAGACATGAGACAATGGTGTTCAGAATGCCTATTTGTATAACATACTTGCACTTCCCATACCCATGTGGTCCCAATTCCAAATGATGGGTTGCTGTTAAGACTTACACTCTTGTAGATGTTGACTGTGATCACCCTCTATTCATGGAGGACTGCTGTTGTCACAGTCTTTTGATGTTTTCTGAAACATACACTGCTCTCTATTAGTATCCAGTGTCCAGTCAGGACCACTTCCTGGGTAGCAGATGGTTCTCTGGTACAGGAGGCATTGCTTTGCTCCCCAACTTTTGGGTTCAACCCAGAGCCTCTACTACTGCTATGTATTTGTGATTCTAGCAAATCGGTTTTGCTGGATTGTTTGGCTCAAGTAGCGAGACATTCACATTCCAAAGCTATTTCTTTCTCTGGGCCTACTCAAAACAAGCAGCTAACTGAATCATTCAATAAATGGAGCAGAACAGGATTTCCAAGTGTGAAGTATAATGTCTTCAGGTTCCACAGGTGCTTCTCAGACATCTTGCGCCTCTTTCTTAGAGGTGGGAGGTGCAAAGTGGAAAAGCTTATCTTTTACCTAGAGAAGATGTCCTGGCATGCTCTCAACTTCACAATTCTAGAAATGTACTAATACTTTGTACGGTTTTATTTTTCTATTACCTTCTGCTGTGCTTCTGTCTCCTCAGACCATGGGAAATACCAGTCATTCCATACGCTATAGAATAGATTAAGGGGAATCTGATTAAGATCCTGTTATCCACATTGCAAACCAGCATGAGTTCATATAAAAAGTTGAGATGATCAAAGTTTATTTTGACTATATTACCACACAGACAAAGAAAGGTTGAAACTGTAAATGTGCAAAGCTATGTGTCTATGGTTAGGAACCGTCTTCGATATTTTCCGGATAAGCATAGAAAAAGAATTTTCCAATAGGTATGTACATTCCAAGAGCAAGATGCTATAGTGGCACCATTCTAAATCTGGCAGAAGAAGACTATCAACTGCAATCGGGCCTATCCAACGGTTAAGCTAGTGAACTCCTATCAACAACCATGATCATCTCATTTTTGCAAAAGCCATATGGTTGAATTAAATGGAGATATAATAAGATCCACCACCTCTGCATGTTTTAAGTCTTTGAGGGTGGCTCTAATTTCAGATATTCTCTTTTGGATGCAGTATCACTTCTGATCTGTCTTTGTTAAGGGTGAGATAGTTTCAAGGGCTTGTCCTTGGCCTTGTGTACCGTGTTATGGCTTTTACTCCATCAGGAGACCAATTTCTTCCGGATATTAGGTGTATCGATCCCAACTATGCACATCAGGATTAAGGAAGTGATCACACAGTGGATCCACAGACACACTGGATTCACTGTGAGATGAACTTTAACCTGGACTCCATTTATCAACAGGTATCTATAAATGCTAGTTCTAAAAAGAACTCTGCGATGGTGTTTGGAGTTTCATAGCCTCTATGTCAATTCAAAGACATATGCAGTAACTGTTAAAAATAATCAGCCAGTTTCTTATATTTACTCTGATGAATAGCCATGAGCCTCTAGAGGAAGAATTGAGATGAGAGCTACTGATTTTCTCCCTGTTTTATTGAGGAGATCCTCCTGAAATCAAGAGCTCTGGTTCAGTATTCACAAGAAGCATTCTTAGGGAAATGTTCTGTTTTCTTCTATTAAATATTTTCTGAATTCTACCACTCTTGGATAAGTAATATCTTTCTTCCTAGAGAAGGGCTATGCTTTCCTCTTGTGCTATGAAGACAGTTAACTCTAGCTATTGGTCTGGAAGCGATGAGAAGGGAGTAGAAACAGATCTTGAAGAGGACTGACACCATCCCAAAAGGAATGGACCTTGGGTAGGGCATGTGTATGGTCCCCAGATCATCAGAGGCTGCTCAGCAGCCACATGTGTATATTCAAGTACACCCAGGAGATGTAAGATTCTCAAGTCTACCCAACTTGGGTGGATAGATATTCTCAATATCTACCCAACAGTCCCATGTTAGAACTCACCTCTTCCATATAATGGCCCCAATTTTAATGTACATATCTTGTAAATCTACCACAATTACAATCAATTATGCCCTATTATTTTCAAGTGTAGTCTGCATTTACACCATAGGAAACAGGGCTTCCTCCAAACATACTTTTATAGACTTCACACCAGACCTTGGGTTTGATAAATGCCATCTTATTTTTATTTTATATTATTTATTTATTTATTCATTCATTTATTTATTTTTGAGACAGGGTTTCTCTGGTGTAACTCTGGCTGTCCTGGAACGCATTCTGTAGACCAGGCTGGCCTCGAACTCACAGAGATCCACCTGCCTTTGCCTCCCGAGTGCTGGGACTAAAGGCGTGTACCACCACTGCCTGGCACCATTTTATTTTTCAAGGCTTCTGTGATCATTAATAACAAATGGTTCTACCACTACCATTCTTCATAACCATTGCCTATGAGCTCTTTGTGCTATGGCAAAAGCAGTAGCCCCTTCTATCTGGATCTCGTCATAACTCTCCCAAGGTTAACATTTTAGTTAGAAATGGATTCATATAGATATAGAAATGGCTTCTTGCTGGGATCTGATTGGCCAATTCTAGAATTTCATTCTAAAGATTGTTTTCTTAGGTCTATGCTGGCACCTGATTTTTGGATAGCCATAACAATTAGCTTTTGCTATGTTTTCAGATACATGAGAAGTTAGTAGTTTTTAACAACAACTTTATCTCATTATTAGGTAGATCAATAACTCAGACTGTAATTAAGTCGGGTGATTCTTCTGGTTTACACTGGGCAACCTGTGTCTATGTTCAGCACCGAGTCATTTGGATGTTAATTCTACTAATCTCAGCTAAGCTCTGCACTTAGGGGACTGAAATGACTTACTCTGTTCCATGTGTTAGTTCATAATTTTGCCAGATAGCTGAGGCTTCATAGCAGAGACTAGGACCCATGAGAATGGGCAGAAGCATGGAATCACCATTTAGGTCTTGGCTCAGAAGTTTTATGCTTCCTCTGTTGCTTTTCCTAAAGTAAAGTAACTCTCAAGATCATCCCAACTTGATGAGTCAGGAAATAGTCTTCCTTTCTCGATTAGAGAAGTTACAAAGTCATGTGGCAAAGGTGACGTGGGAAGAGGGCAATTGCAGACATTTTTGCCACCAGTTTATGAGCTGTCTCCCACAATTTGCCAACATATCCAGACAAGGAATTGGTTGCAAGAAGTATATGAAAAATGATTCTAAGGAGTGGAGCAAAGGGCCTGAGAAAGTGAGACAGAGAGGGAAATGCACCAAGGCTGTGTTCATGAGGGGCTCATTGCCATGAGCAACATGGTCCATTGTATGGGAGGTCTTGGAGCCTGTGAAGAAGCTCTCAGAGTTGCCTCAGCAGAAAGGAACGAACTTGAGGCTGTGCGGCACCATGTCCTCTCTTTTGTTGTGCGAGGACTGATCCCAGGAGAGGGAAGACCAAGCGAGTCTTATTTATTGTATTGAGAGAGATTGTATACCCACGTATACAAGTGAGGATTGCTCAGTAGAGATGGAAAACGTGAAGCAGTATATGAAACAGAATTTCCATGCTGCCCTCAGATGGACATGTTTCTTTCTGTGAGTTCCAGACCTCTTCGCATAAGGAAATAGGACGGCAAATTCCAAGGAGCACTGACAGCGTTTCATAAAGGGAGAAGTGCCCGCAGGATTTGGCCCTGAGATAGTCAGTGGGCTTCACGGCAAGGGTAGTTTTACTGTAGTGGTGGGAACCACAGTCCATTTGAAATAGGAGGAAGAAGAAACAAACAGGAGGAGAGATGGAGTAAAAAGCATAAAAAGATTCATATAGCGAATAAGACAATGAAATGGGATAGGAGCGACAAGAGTGAAGAGCAAGGTGGGGCTTATTGTATTGAGAGCGATTGGATGTCAGGGTGTACGGATGAGGATCACTCAGTAGAGTTGAAAACTGTGACCAGCATATGAATTGGGATGGTATCTCTGAGAGTGTTGTCACTGGTGGGACGGACAGAGGGAGCAAGACCTTCATGTCATTCAACATCATCTCCATGAAGAGGCGTCTTCTGGTGTGTATGCAGTGTAAGATGGCCCTCCATTACATCACCCTTGCCTGTGCTGTTCTTAGCACTAAGCGCTACCTGTGCTGATCTTTGTTTTTCATTTTTAAAACCTGCCTTACTGTAATAAATGCCCCCACTAAGGCAAAAACCGTGTCGGCCTAACTCAGTGCTTGCTTACCATCTCATTGCAGGTCACTAAACAAATATTTATTGAGTGAATGAATCAATTGATGGGTGGAATACAAGAGCTTGATAGAGGCTTCTTCATGTGATAGGGAAGTTCCACTGGGACAGGTTCAATCCTGTCATCCCTAGCCCCGACATCAGTATATGGGCGTCAGTCACCAGCACTGGGTTATAAGTGTGCACCACCGTGCTTAGCTTTCTGCATGGGTGCTGGGGACTAAATTCAGATTCTTATGCTTGTGCACCAAGCTCTTTACTGACTGAGCTATCTTCCTAGCCACAACTACCAGGTCAAGTTTCAGTTTCAGTAGCATAGTGGCAACAGAAAGTCTATTTGAAGTAGAAGAAGGGGCATGATCAGAAGGACTTTGCAGGTCACCTGTTTGTCCCCCAGCTTTCTAACTCTAATTCAACATGCTTTTTCTTCCATTTCATAACTTCCCCAGCATCATATGCAAACAATTAAATGCCCGTGGTTTTCCTGGTGACTATGTTTGCTAGTCTTCCTTAGTGGCCATTCAAACACCTGCCACTCAAGGGTTATGGTACAAAAGGGAGAAGCAGCCTTTACTACCAGCTAGCTTGCTTGTGAACTCTCTGTGGGTGTGTGACATTACAGAAATAGAACAGCACTCGCAGTTACTTAGGATTGCAACAGAGGGAAACGTGAATTTACTTTGCAGCTGCTCTGTGCGAAATGGACCCATTCAATACAGTCTTTTCTTTTTTTTAATTTTAAGATTTCTAATGATAAGGTCAAGTCAGTTGGCTTTGGTGAACTGAGCTGCAGTTAGGACCAATATTTGCCAGCATGTGAGAAGTTGCCTGTTTTCCTATTGAGACCCTGGTCAGGTCCAGGAGCCAACCTGAACAGAATTTTAGGATGGTTTGGCATTTAGCTATGGATATTTCGATTTTTCAAGTCCAATGTTTTCCAATTTAATGTAGTTTTGAATAGATTTGCTGGTGGCATAGGAATTTAGTTTCTTACTCTGGGATGGGGGTCAGTATTTGTACTACTAATAACTTGATAGCATATCTCAGCACCATGTAGGGTTTTTATTTTGAATGAGGATCATTACTTTAGTTTAAACAATAGTATGGGAATTGGTTTGCCCAGTTAATGCAATAGCCCAAAGGCTAGCAATCCTGCTCAGAAAACTTAATGTAATATTTATTAGATTCTGGAGATTAATGTTGTTAATCCTTGATTGTCTGGATGTGGTTTATAAATATTATCCAATCCTCCCTTTTCAGATTCTGGGCAGCAAATTACACCAGAAAAACAAATTTCACAGTAAATGAGTTATTTGATATGCACAAAATCTCTTTGTTCAATATGCATATTTTAGAATTTTATTTTGGTTCACTGCTGAAACATTATCTGATGTAAACAAAACATAGAGAAGGAAGCTTGGCATAGTTAGATAGACCAGCTTTGGACTGAGGGTCCACTGACAATCTGTGTGCTCTCAGACAATAATGTTTAAGCATTCTGAACAAGTTTGGGCTTGCTCAGACTCAAATATGGTACAATCAAAATACCTGTTCTCTATATTTCTCAGAACTATTGTGAAGTAAGCAAGATACTGAATCCTGTTTAACTGCCAGGTCATTGTTGAAAATGCTATGCAATCTAATAAAATGCACCTTGTAAACTGTAAAGAAATATACACATATACTGGGACTCATATGGTTCATAATCAAAGTCTTTGCTGTTTCTCCTCTTCTTCCTCTTCTTCCCCTTCCTGCTTCTCTTCCTTGGCTCATTTCAGTTGATGTTTATTTTCTCTCTCCTCTTTCTCTTCTCTTTCCTCCTCTTTCTTCTCTTCTGCTTCTTGTTAGAATAGAGAATGAAATAATGTTTGTCAAAAGAGCCTTCTGCTTTGTTCCTGACACACAGCCCTAGTGAAACTCTTGGTCAGTGTGACTCGCTTTGCTCACTGTCTTAATTATTCATTCACTTGTGAATTATCACTCACATGGTGCCTTTGTTTGTCAACTTGATACTAGTTAGTCATTTGAGATAAGCAACCTCAATTAAGAAAATACCTCCATCAGATTGCCTGTATTCAAATCTGTAGGGCATTTTATTGACTAATGATTGTTGTGGGAGGGCCTAGCCCATTGTGTGTGCACGTTGGGAGCGTGCTACTCTAAGTAGATAGCCCTGTGTGATATCAGAAAGTAGTCTGACATGCCATGGAGAGCAATCCAGTAAGAAGGGCTCTTCCATGGTTTCAGCCTCAGTTCTCCTGCCTCCACATTTCTGCTTGAGTTCCTGTCCTGACTTCCTCCCATAATGGTTTGTTGATGTGGAAGTGTAGTCTAAACAAATCCCTATCTCCCCAAGTTGCTGTTGGTTATGACATTTCATAACAGTAATAGAAACATAACTAGCACATTTCTTAGCATCTCTGAGTTACTGAGTTGGTTCTGTGGTGATGTTAAAAGATGTGGTCAACATCTATGAACAGAATTATTCTGGAGACAAAAACAGGAAATCCACGTACCTTTGATAATATGCCATAGCTTAACTGTGGTATATTATTATATTAATATAAAATTGGATTCCTTCCCTGACCCACATGTCCTGCAGGAAGAGATTAGGAGAAAGGAGTACATTTTTCAGTTTCCATGGAAATGGATTTGATCAGAAAGGCAAGAGGCATGTAGTAACCACCTAGGTAGTAGAATATTGTACTCATACAGGGGACATGTTGCTAAGGAGGAGAAGGGGCACCATCATGGAGGCCAGGGACCAAGAAAGGAAAATAAAAATCTGGAACTGTTTCGTTCAAAAGACACTGAGATAGGATCGCCTATTTGTAGAAACAAAGCATTGATGTGTGTTGAGAGTAAACACTTTTTCTCTAAGAAAATAAAATCGAGAGTAGGAAAGAGAGGCAGATCTGGGAATAGGTGTAGGTAAAGATGATCAAGATGTATTGTATGGGATTCTTTTTTACCTTTCACTGGAAATAGATTTTTTTTTCTCATACTGTATATTCTGATTGCAGTTTTCCTTCCTTTACTCCTCCCATCCTCCCGACCTCCCCTCCCATCCGGATTCACTTCCTCTCTGTCTTTAATTAGAAAACAGGATTCTAAGAGGTGACAACAACGACAACACACATCTCGCTCTCTCTCTCTCACACAGAGAGAGAGAGAGAGAGAGAGAGAGAGAGAGAGAGGGGGGGGCCCAAAACCATTACTCCGAAGCAGAACAAAGCATACCAACAGAAGGAAAAGACCCCAAGAGTAGGCACAGGAATCAGAGACCCACTCATTCACACACTCATTTTATTCCCGTGAAAATACTAAACTGAAAGCTACAATGTATATGTAGAGGAGCTGGTGTAGACCCATGCAGGCCCTGTGCTTGCTGCTTCAGCCTCTGTGACTTCTTATCAGTTTTTCTCAGTTGATTTAGAGGGACTTGCTCTCTTGGTGTCCTTTAGTCCCACTGGTCTTATATTCTTTCTGCCTCCTCTTCTGCACGGTTCCCTGAGCTCTAAGGGGAGGAATTTGATGAAGACATTCCATTTAGAGCTGTGTGTTCCAGCTCTGTGTAATGTCTGGCTGTGGGTCTCTGTATTTGTTCCCATCTGCTGCAGGAGGAAGCTTCTATAATGATGGCTGAATAAGGTACTGATCTATGAGTATAACAGAATATCATTAGGAGTCATTTTATTACTACTTTTTTAAGGCTACTTTTTTAGTATTTGGTTTTATCTTAGGTCTCCGGGCTGTCTAGTCTCTGGTTCTTACAAGGTTGTCCACCATCTCCATACCTATTCAATATAGTATTTGAATTCAGTAAGACAACTGAAGGAGATCATGGGGTTACAGATCAGAAAGAAAGAAGTCAAAATACATTTAGTTACAGACTATATGATAGTATATGTAAGTGACCCTAAAAATTCCACCAGGGAACTCCTACATCTGACAGCCATTTTCAGCTAAGTACTTGAATACAAAATTAACTTATAAAACCAGTAGACATCAGAAGATGGAACGCTCTCCCATGCTCATGGATCAGTAGGATTAATACAGTAAAAATGACCATCCTACCAAGCAATCTACAGATTCAATGTAATCCCTGTCAATATTCAAACACAATTCTTCATAGATATTGAAAGGACAATTATCAGTTTCATACTAAAACACACACACACACACACACACACACACACACACACACACACCAAACAAAACAGGATAGCTAAAACAATCCTTAACAATAGAAGAACTTCTTGAGTATTATCATTCTCAATTTCAAGTTGTACTACAAAGCTACAATAATAAAAACAGTGTAGTATTGACATAAAACAGACTTGTTGATCAGTGGAATAAAATTGAAGACCCAGACATAAATTAAGTACCTATGAACATCTGAATTTTGATTAAAAAAAAAAAAGCCAGAAACACACAACTGAAAATAGAAAGCATCTTCAACAAATGGTGCTGGTCAAACTGGATGTCTGCATATAGAAGAATTCAAATAAACCCATACTTACCACCCTGAACAAAACTCAACTCAAAATGAATCAAAGACTTCAACATAAAACCAGATACACAGAGCCTGATAGAATAGAGAGTAGGGAACAGCCTTAAACGTATTGGCAGAAAAGAAGACTTTCTGAACAAAACACCATTAGCACAGACACTAAGATAACAATTAATAAATGGGACCTCATGAAACTGAAAAGCTTCTTAAGGCAGCTCCACATCTGATAGAGGACTAATATCCAAAATATATAAAGAACTCAAGCAATCAGATATCAAAAAACCAAATAATCCAATTTTTAAAATGGGGTATAGATCTAAACAGAGAATTTTCAATACAATAAACTCAAATGACTGAGAAATGCTTAAAGAATGTCCAATATCCTTAGCCATCAGGGGAATGCAAATCAAAACTCCTATAAGGTTTCATCTTATGCCTGTCAACATGGCTAAGATCAATAGCATAAGTGACAGCTCGTGATGGAGAGGATGTGGAATAAAGGGAACACTCATACATTGCCAGTGGGAATGTGAACTTATAAATCACAATGGAAGTCAGTGTGGCAGTTCCTCAGAAAGATGGGAATTGACCTATTTCAAGATCCCAGCTATATCACTCGGGGCAGATATACCCAAAGGATGCTTCATCCTACCACAAGGACACTTGCTAAAACATGTTCACTGCTGCTTTGTTCATAATAGCCAGAAATTGGAAACAACCAAAATGTCCCTCAACCAAAGAATGGATAAAGAAATTGTGGCACATTTACACAACAGAGTATTTCAGCTGTTTAAAAAAAAAATGGCATCTTGAAAATTGCAGGCAAATGGATAGAACTAGAAAAACCATCCTGAGTGAGGTAACCCAGACCCAGAAAGACAAATGTGGTATGTATTCATTTATATGTGGATACTAGCCATTAAATAAATGATAACCAAGCTACAAGCCATCGACCCAGAGAGGTTAGGTATAGAGCAAGGGACTATGGGGAATACATGGATTTCCCTGGGAGGGGGAAAATAGAATAGATTCTATAGGTGGATTGGAGGTAGGGATGGACAGGACTGGGAGGATCAGTTGTAGAAGGGAATGGGATATGGAATTGAGGGAGAGGATTCAGAAAGGGAAAGCTAGAATCATGGGGCATTTGAGGAGGTGAAAACCTTGTGCAGTGGAAAACCCCTAAAATATATGAATCCTAATGAGGTCTTCAAATAATGGCAGACATGGAGTCCCAAGTGGCCATATCTTGTCACCAAAGAAAGCTTCCAGTATCAGGAGTTGGTTATATCCAACCAGGTTGTTGGCCAAAGGAGCCCCATGGAAATCCCCCAACAACTCATGCTGTTGCCAAGACAATAGGTTGCTCTCCACAAACTGACAGCAAGGCCCCATTGCTGAACACAACACCCATACAGCTCATTGAACTGGGAGATGCTGAGCTGGTGCCTACTAAGAACTTTCACCCCTGTGTTCTGGTGTCTTTGGTACAGGAAGGTACTCTGCAGGCTACCAAAAGAGAAACATAAACATCAACCCAGCCACAAACCCTTTGAAATACAATGCTATCCAGCCTGCAAAATATGCTAGGGCAATGGTTGCATAAAGCTGTGAGACTGCCAGCATCTGATTTGACTTAAGGCCCACTCCATGAGATGGAACCCATATCCTACACTGATTGAGTGACCAAGAACCAATTACTGTATGAAATTATTAAATAATTAATAAAATATTTAAAAATAATTTTTAAAAATTTATGTGTATGTGTCAATATCAACACACACACACACACACACACATTGATACATGCTATCAGAAGTACTAACAGTCATGTGGAAGATGCTGCCTTTGAGATCTTTAGAACTGAGAATGATGTGTCAGGGAATGATAATTAGGGCTGGGACAAATGATGCGTAGTGGTGAACGTAGGAATAACGAAAGCAAGAACTGGTAAATATTGGTACTTCTTGTGTTCCAGGGATCATGTTTAATGCTTAATATACGCCATTTCCTTTGTCATCAGAACATACAAGTAAAGAACATTAAGCCTGTAAAGGTGATGAAAAAGAGTCCCAGAGGGCTAAGAAAGTTACTAAGATAAAGTCCTTGGTGAGAATTTTAAACTGTGTCTATTGAATTCCAAAGCCTAAGCATTTAGTCGTTATATCAGTATATTAGGTAGCATTTTATTACTGTAACAAAATACCTGACCCACGATACTTGTTTTTAAAAGCAGTTTATTCAGCTCACAGTTTTAGAAGTTTGAAGAGTCAAGTTCAGTTCAGTTGAGGTCCAATGGGTATATAATGGGCAGTGAACAAGATTGGTGGGAATCTCTGTTGGACCAGCTGCTGGGAGGCAGAGATAATTGTGTGGGCCAGGCTTGCCCTTTGTAACAACTTTCTCTGAAGAACTCAAGGGGTGACATGAGAGACACCTTCAGAGAGTGTGGTCCAACAGTCTAAGGACCTCCCACTAAGTCATAACTCTTAAAGATTCTATGGTAGCTCACAGTACCCCCACCTGAGGACTAAGTCTCCAATCCCATAGATCTTATATATTATAGCCAAACCATAGCGAATATTCAAGATGTTCATGAAGTCAAGGTTACTCCAACCCCTGCTGGAAGGGTAGCATATTACCTATTTCTGAGATTTGGTTCTGCCCTTTGACTGAATCTCCAAACACAGAATCAAATGTTCCACAAAGGAACGCTACAATCAAAGGATTCTCGGGAGGAATGGGGAGCCAGGGACTCCCCATACTAAAGAAAGTCTTGTTCTTGCTTCTTCACCCTGGGCCCAGAATAAACCTCACAACTATTTCTCTTCCTCTTTAGTGACAAAATGCTTATTTTCCCTTCTCTCCCTAAGCTATACGTGTCTGTAAAAGCACACTCTGTACAGAAGTGGTGCTCCCCAACCCCCTGAGGTCGGTTGGCCTCCTCTCTGGAGCAGAAGGTAGAACTGGAGCCTCATGGCTTCTCCCCCTCACATTGGTTCCGAGGAGATAGTTTATGTCAGTTCTGTGAAGCTGATGTCTTGCAAAATTCTCAGAGGTGCCAAGGAGCCAGAGAGAGCTGGGAAGAGCCTAAGGAGAGATCCAAGGGCTGCCTGTGGGGCTTGGGGGGTGTCGTGTAGAAAAGGAACAGGACACATTGAGGATTTCTTGATCATTAGACAAGAATTCCTCAGCCCAGCCATCCAATTTCTTCCATGAAACTGTTGAGTTGGTGTGCAGGGCTTGTCTGAGATCGCTGGGAATGACAGAAGAACTAATTTGTTGAATGTTATTATAACTATAATGCTACCACACAACAGAACAAGTACCTCATTTGAGGGAAAGCTCCCTTTTGCCGTCGCCATGTGAATAGGAGCTGTCTCTCTCAGAAGCATCCATACACCACTGCCTGATCGAAATATGTGAGCTTGTATATAATTCTAACATTTCTACAAATCACCTTAAAAAGAAAAAGAAATAGGTGAGGTTAGTTTACTTAACACAACTGATTAAAATGACTTCGGCATTCAACCTCAGTATAAGACTTAGAAATACAGCTTTTTACATCCCACAGTGCTGGAATCCAGTATGTTTATGGTATTCAAGAAATGTCTGGATTTAGACTACAAACATTTCAAATGCTTACTAAGCTGTACGTGCTGTGCCAGAAGATTCAAAGGACTAGGTGACTCCAAATGTATTATTCCTTTATGAGAATTCATTGAACAATTGTTTCTGAGCACTTCCTTAAGCTCTTGGTGATTTGTATTGGGGTGGGGGCAGTGAGAATGTGGGAGGGACTTCACTCATCTCTGAAAGGGTAAACTCATGTTTTTTTTTGTTTTTTGTTTTTTGTTTTTTGTTTTTTGAGACAGAGATGGTTTCTCTGCTGAAACTCTGGCTGTCCTGGAACTGACTCTGTAGACCACGCTGGCCTTGAACTCACAAAGATCCTCCTGCCTCTGCCTCCCGGGTGCTGGGATGAAAGGTGTGCTCCACTACTTGCATTCTTTTACCTAGATTCCTTGGTATTTCTCAGCAGGAAGTGATGATTATCTATCATTAAATGAACATAAGGATTCACATTGGACCAAAGTGATGTTGCTCCACGTACAATGTTGGCTGTAGGTAAATAGGTAAAATGCTAATATTTGACCTCTAGAGTATACCCATTACACTTGTCAAAAACTTTACATTTGATGATTCTTAACTTCTCAGTTCCGGCTCCCCTTTGTCCCGGAAATAGCCAGTTCAGTCATTCTATGAATTTGTTTTTCCTCAGGTACCTGAAATAAGTAAAAATCTTTTATGTTTATCCTGATACCCTCAAAGGTCATCCATGTTGTCACATATTGCGAAATTTACTTTTTAAAGGTCAAATATTATTTCATTGTGCATTTATATACATGTGTGCATACCACATTTTCTGGTGTATATGCATCTTCATGTGTGTGCAGGTGTGCGTTCACATGTGTATATATGCCTGTGGAAGTCACAGACAGCCTCAGGTAGCACCTGCTTTTTGAGACAGTCTCTTCACAGACCTGGAACTCTCCAATACGCCAGGCTAGGTGACCACTGAGTGCCAGAGGTCCATTTTCCCAGCACTGGGATTATAAGCATATACTTCCCGGGCTTTTTAAAACATGGGTCCTAGATATCAAAATTAAGCAAAAAGTTTACCAATTGAGCTCTCCCCCAACCCCCCACATGACTTTCCATTATTCGTTAGTGGTGGCTTACATGGCTGCCACGCCTTGGCTGCTGTGAAGGATGCTGTAAAGATGACACAAGAGTCTTCATTGCAGTAGGATGTCTTTAAAGTTCTGATTTCATTTCTTTTAAATAAATACCTCAAAGTTGGATTGTTGGTTCACAGTAAGTTCCATTTTAATGATATTTGCCAAATCGTCACCTCATTTCCTGTATTGGCTGCATGATTTTGATTCCCACCTGCAGTGTGGGAAACTTCAGCTTTCTGCAATGTCACACTAATGCTTGACTTTTGTCTCCTTAGCCAGGGTATGGGAAAACTGGATACACGGTTACATATATATGCACCAACGAAGGCAAGCAGACATTTCTTACACTATACACAAAAATCAGCTCAATATTAATTACGAGCTTCTAAAAGTAAGGTCAGAAACCCTAAGGCCCCTAGAAGAAACTATAAGGAAAATCTTTATGATATTAATCTAGGCAAATATTTCATAAATAATGATACCAGAAGCATAGGCAACAACAAAAATAATCAAGTAGGCCAGCATCAGACAAAACATCTGGACCACAAAGACCACTATCAACAGGGTGGGCAGTCTATAGAATGAGAGAAAATGACTGCAAACCATGTATCTGGCAAGAGGTTCATCTGATAATTTATATTGAGGATCCCACAACCCCTGTATGGAAAGATGCTCATACCACTAATCAGATAAATGCAAATCAAAACCACAAGGAAACACTTCACACCCATCAGAAAGGCAAGAGGCATTGTCTGTTGCTCATAGCCCACCAAGTCTGGATCCTAGGAGGCACGGAAGATGGTGCAATCGGTAGGGTCATTGTTCCAATCTGATGATTTCCAAGTGTCCTCATTATGCAATCCATCACTTTGGACAATATTCTCTGCTTTGCAGTTGCTCAGATTGTGAACATCATTCTGCCAAGGACTTTATCTGAGACACTGTTAAATTTTAATAGAGCAGTATCCATATACATGCCAATCTGGAAAAGTTCTAAGGCCAAGGTGCAAAAACAAAGCTGTGACTCCTGGGATAAATTTCAAGTAGGCATGGGGTGTCTGGCAATGCCAAAAGAAATGGGGAGGTCAAATCTTGAGGTTTCCAGCAGGTCTGAGGAACCATTTTATCACAATGGTAGAGCAGAAGCTCGGGGGCAGAGCGGAGGAGGGGGATGCAAAACAAAAATAGTCCGGAGAGTGAAGGCAACCTTAATGCAGAGAATCCCCTCTGTGTAAACACATTCCATTAGGCTGGACTTCCTGCAGTGGATGAGAATTGGCATAAGGGAGAATCTAACTCTCTAAGTGCTTCACCTTCTGTGAATGTCTGCTAAATTCCAAATGCTTCCAGGTTATAAAAATAGTGTTATTTCTCACCCTCAATTTTATTCTCATTGTGATGAACCCCATTCAAAGGAGACACGGGAGAGATGGAGGGGGTAAGGTGCACTCAATTACCTTGATTCTAGGTGGGTGTTCTATAAGGGGCTCTGGTCTCTTAAAATCTACTAGCAAGCATTTTCAGTGTGTGCTTGCTGGCTGCTATTCAGCTTACTCATAGTTTTTAATCCGTGGAGAAAATGTAGTGGAACTGAGAACAGGAAATTTCACCACGCAGCAGGAACTGTTGAAATGGCCGTTCTGGCAAGAAACTACCCAGAACCACTAACCACAGCCCCAAACTTGCATCTTCATTTCCTTTATACAATGTTTGGCCAGAAAAGAATTGGGCTTTAAATATCACTCCTTCAACAATGGAAGAAAATAGGTTGATTATTAAAGCAACATGCTGGACTATCAGAACTATGCATGTTTTAGCTCATTTAAGTGAATATTTGAGGCCCAAATAGTTTTTAATCATTAGTTTACAGATTTTAAGAGGCAGAGATGGAAGGTGACACTAGAGCCCCAGATGTCACATAAAAGTCATGTGGTCTGTATTGTATGCAACAAGTTATTCGACTAGAGAAAACACAGCCTCTTTAAGCACCTCCTAAAGAACCAGGAGCAAGATCCTGGATATCAAGGTCATGGAAGGATCTGGATAAGGCTGAGGAATTCTATCAGGGCCACTAATCACGCATGCCTGTGATATCTGTGAAATTATAGTCAAAGTAAGTCAGTCAAAAAACCAACATGTGTTATAGACCATCGTGTTCACAATTATAACAATACTACAAATTAAATCTGTCCTAAAACTAACAATCTGCTGTTAATAAAGCAATCCAGATATTGGTAGGAGGGTCATGTGGACGAGAAGTGGTAGAATTTCACAGTTGAGTGAATAAGTGGAACCGATGAATAGATGCTGTCTCAGATGTTTGCATGAAGGTGGACATGTTCTTTGCTTGTTCATCATGGTAGCTGCCAGCCACATGTGTTCACTGAGTACTGGGAATGTAGCTAGCATGACCGAGGAAGTAAATTTTAAGTTTTTAATTGTAATTAATTTGAACAAAATGAGGCTTCCATACAGACAATACAGAGATTGGGAATATAGTAATCTTTTCCCAGGATTATTCTATTAAAAACACTAGGTAAATTAAATTTGCACTAAACCTAAGCCCATTCTGCCCTAGGATTTTCTCATGCTTGCTCATTACATGCCTCCCAGTTAAGCTGGAACAGAAAGGAGAAAAGCAATGTTTCTAAGGCACACAGACATCTACCAAAGCTAAAAATTAAAAAGCGGGGCTCCTCACCTTCACTTTAACATCAAATTAGTCAGCAAATCCTAGCTATGGTACCCTAAAGTGTCTCTCAGATGTACTGCCTGTTCATGTACTGTTTGTGTTCTATTACTGTTCGAATCTCACCGTCATCACTGTTAGCCCACACACAAATAAGAGTTCCCATGAGCCACCCTCACACAAAGACAACAGAGGGCTAGCCTCCTGAAAACAACTCCACTAATGTTCTTCTCTTTTCAGAAGCTGTTGTTGTCTGCTGGTTGCATACAGACTAAAACAGACCCCTAGCCTGGATTCGCTTCCCGATATAAACTGAATTTTGTCCCTGCTTCATCTGACCTTCAAATTCCCACACTGAAGATCTAGCCCACGGTAGCCATCAGTTCCTCGCCAGATATGAGATAGCACCCCCACAGTGACGCTTGAGTTAATGTGGGTTCAGTAGATTGGCCCTTAGTATAATCTGTCTGTTGTCCTTCTGAGAAGAGATGTGGACACGCAGAGACAACTGAGGGATATACAGAGGGAAGACCATGTGAAGACACAACCAGAAGAGGCCATGTGCAAGGGAAGGCAAGCAGCCTCAGGAGAAGCTCACTCTGCTGAGAGCTTGACCTTGGACTTTCAGACTTCAGAACTGTGGCAAAATAACTCTGTTATTATTTATGCTGTCTAGTCATGGTGTTTGCCACGGCGGAGCAACAATCAAATGAATTGGCCATTTGGCCGAAACTGCATGCTCCAGCTGGTCATCTAATGTTTTTGCTCACCTGCCCACAAACCCTAAGGCCCAGGCTCGGTGGTTCTTCCATAATCGCTGGTCTCTGTTGGACCTGCCTGTGTTGACTGCTCTTTTCCCCAGGCTTGCTTCTAGATCCAGTTCACATCCCTCATCCTCCATGATTGGGGAAGCTATCCCAGATGGGTGGTTCTCCCTTTGCTCTCTTCTGGTCCCACATCTTCAAATGCATCCTCCTCTTCTCTTGCTTAATGCTGTTAGAAGGTCATGAGCAAACTGTCTAGAAAGAACGCCTTTCAAGCCCCTCACCAAGCTGTGGGTCACTGAAGTACGTCTGGCCAGTGAGATGATACTGGAGGATGGAGGTGGAGTTTAAGAAAGGCCCCTGAGTGGGCAGTAGATGAAGATGACATTTGTTTCTCTGCTTCTCACTCTTTCTTTCTCCTCAGAGTAGACATAGTCGCCAGAGTACATACCTTGAAACCACCGAGACTGTCAAGATCTAAAATGTTCTCAGCCCATGAAAATAATATGCAAATGAAGAATATGTCAGTTTATCATTACTTAATCATTCCACAATGTATCCAGTGATGACAGAATAGTGTCATAGTCAATGTTAGTCTAGACATTTGGTGGTCCCGTAAGGTAATAATGGAACCGAAAATTCTTATCACTTGATGACATCATAGCCATAGTGACATCATAGACAACATTTCAGTCTGGCGTTAGTGACGTTGGTGTCATTTAACCTTCTGCACCATCAAACATATAAAGTACAGCACACATATAGTACACACACACACACACATACACACACAAGTAGCATATCATGCAACTGAATGACTATTGTTAAATATACCACATTGTACTTTTAAATCATTATTTTAGAGCATGTGCTGCATAGTAACTAAAACAGTAGTTTACTATAACTGTGCATTATCCATCTTTCAGTTATTTTGGCTCTTGATTAGATTAACAGGCCACTCGGAGACTATGTGTGATGTCTCACACCTGTAATCTCCCCATTTGAGAGGCTAAGTCAAGAGGTTTGCTATGAGTTTCAGGCCAGGGAATAAGGTAAAAGGTAATAGAGGTGACACCTGACTTCATACTCTGCATGTGTGCTCATGTTTATGTGTACTAGTAACACATGTGTACACCCATGCATCATACATACACACACACACATACACACACACACATACACAGTGAGAGAGAGAGAGAGAGATCATGTGGAATGTGTAACCCATCCACCTATGTTTGTATATATGCACTGTGATGTTTGCACATTGATGAAATTACCTAACAATGTGTTTCTAAGAACATGTCCCCAGTTGTAAGCATCATGTAATTTTACACATATCAAACCATTATACTATGTGCCATGTTGGGGTTTTGTTGTTGTTAGTATTTTTATACAGCTCAGATGGAGATGGAGAGGTACCCTAGCAGTCAGGAGCTCAGGCACCACACAGCTCTGAGGTGGGGAAGGCATCCCCAGGTGAGCTGGAGTGTTACAGTGTAACAGCTTCACTCTGGTCTTCTCCAAGGGGAGAAGTTTCACCAGTGTTAAAGCTCTGAGGAGAAACATCCCTGGCTGAGCCGAGGTGTTCTTCTTCATTTAGACACTTGGCTTCTTCACCTCACTTTACCTCACTATAAAGTCAGCTTCATGAAGCAAATCTCACAAAAGAATTTATTGGGCATGGCTACCACCTCTTAGGAGGAAAGCAGGAACTTATCTGGGGGAGGCGGGGAGTGGAGTGGAGCAGAGGTTTCCAGGATGGCCTGGGAATGGTGGAATTTTTTTTACCCTATTTGAATTATCTGGAGGGTGGGGGTGTGAATGGCCATTAGGGCCTTTATAGTGGTCTGGGGCCAGGGCTTAGCTATTCTCCTGCCTAAAGGGACTGTTAGAGAGGCCTAGAGGGGTGGAACCTAGCCACTTCTGGGTCCACAAGGACCTCAGGGGTGCCCTGGTGCTCTGAACTCCTAGCATTCCTATGCAGACAAGCATAGGGCCCTGCTGACTATTGTAACAACTGCAGATCCCACTGTGTCCCAGTGTCATGCCCTGTGTAGTGGCACACAGCATGTGTGGGAGTGTCTCCAGCGAGGGCCTACATTTGTTGTTTTGAGTACTCTTTCATAAAGTTGAAGGAAACCACAGGATACAGAAATTTGACCTAGATTCTTCAAAAGCCTTGAAGAAACACCAGCCACAGGTGCTTCTGGCATTCTCACATGTCATGTGAGAAAAATCAAGTCCCTCCTTATATGTGTCACATTTCACCAGACTCCCATTTCTGCCCAATGACGTGTTATTCTTGACAGACACATGGCACCCTCTTTTCTAGTGTTTCACAATCCGGGGTGCCTCAGATTTGTGCACTACCCTCTATTTATTAGAGGCTCTGTGAGGGCAGAAGGCCCTGCTTCTCTCTTGTGTCTCCCACCAGTTCTAGCTATGTGATGTGTTCATTGACTGCTAGTGGAATTTTCAAACGCTTTGTGCATCTTAGCTGAGAGGCGATGCCCTCCTTAGCCAGACCGCCTCCAGCATGTGTGTTCTTCTGCAGATTTCATCATGTGGATGTGAAGACAGACCAAGAGGTATGATAATAGGCCAGCTTTCTACCAAGTTTGTGTGCACTGTCTTGTTGAAAGGCTAGTTTACTTCTCCATCAACTATCTGGATAAAGGATTTCAATTATACTATTTTGGTCCCAGTCTGGGTCCTCCAGACAAACCATCAATCAGGTCCCTGCCATGTTGCACATACATCTTACTCATTGGAGGAAAGGCACATTTTAAAAAACAAAAGATGAAAAAAAAAACAAAAACAAACCAACCTTTGTATAAGTCAGCTTGAGTTGCCATAATAAGTATTACAGATTGGGGGACTTGATATAAATGTATTTCTCATAATTCTTGATGTTGAAGTCCAAGATGAAGGTGAGAACTGGGTTGGTTATCCCTGTGTCTGATTCCACTTTCTTTCAGGTGGCTTCTTCTGTGTGTTCCTGTGGCCTTTTCTCTTAGTACAAGTATCCTTCACAACTCTCTGGCACAATTCTGGCTAAATTAGAGGCCCATTTTAATACTTTTCTTTAAAGGCTGTTTCTGTAAATAAGGTCCCATTCTGCGATACTGGAAGTTAGGATTTCAGTTAGGATATGCATTGGGAGAAGAATTCATCCCACAACCACCTTCACATATGGATTAAATTATGTATGCAGAGGTTAGTCAAGACATATCAAAGAATGCCCAAGTCCCCACTTTGGAGGTAAAGAGAGACCCTCCTGTGTTTTAGAGGCTCAGTTGGTCCTGGAATGGATGGACTGCCCTCTGGAACATTCCATGAAGAAATAGAGGTGAGAACATAGAGGATATTCCATTGAAACAAGGACATAGTAGCTTATTAATCTCTACTCAATGTACTACACAATATTCCCTTAGCTGCTTTCCAAAGAGTCATTGATTATGTGGACTGTTGAGAAGCATTTCATGATTAAGGTTTTGCAGCCAAGTGGACATGAGAAATAGAAAAGAAGGTGTAAGGGGGCCGATGATACCCAGGCTGTGGACGTAACCAGCTTGACAAGGATCCTGGTTTTTCCCTTAGCTGGGAGTCTGAAGCCCACCAACTGCCTTGCCCCTTTCTCATCTTTACTGTATGGTGACAAAAGCCTCTCATCAATAATGTTGTCTACTTTTGGCCTTATAGTTAAACTCAAACCTAGTCCTGGGCTGGCTGGGAGAGGAGCAAGTCCATCTCAAAGTAATTGTAACAGTCTTACTGGCCTTCAAGTTTTTTGGCATGTGTGAATACTATTCATGCTTTCTGTAGAGATATAAAAAATTATTCTTGGTAGCTGACCTTCCCATAGAGACACAGCCACAGTCAAGAACAGAAACTAAGTCTCAACAGTATGTTAGCAAGCTTGAAATAGTAAATAGATAATTCACCCCTGAATGCCTGCCCTCTCTTTATTTGTAACAAGCATACAGACCTAAAATTCAGCTATTCATTAAGACTATTGTGTTAAGGCTACCCACTAGAATTAACCTTGAAGATTAGAAGCCTGCAGTTAGGAGGAGATGAACACTGCCTGAACACCTGCTAGATAAGAGGTTACAGTTTTGCTATTTGAGTCAGGACAGCTTCCTGTCTTGAGGGGAGTCTTGTGATTTTTTCCCCAATGTGCACATTGTTAATTTCTCTCTCTTAACTTGTCTTACTTCTATTTTCTTTATTTTTATTATTAAAGAAAATGCTCTTGCGTGTCATCATCATCATAAAGTGTATTCTATGTGTCTTATTAAAGCGCATAAGCGTATCAACCAAAGGGTCCCATAAAAGAGTGAGGTACTGCACTCACTTGTCAAACTTCGTTGTTTATCCCCCTTCGTGGAGGCCAAGGACCCCGGAGTGGACTAGAGCTGGACTCGACTCCCACAGGAAGGAAGGAATGAAGGAAGGAAGGAAGGAAGGAAGGGAGGAGAGAAAGAAAGAAAGAAAGAAAGAAAGAAAGAAAGAAAGAAAGAAAGAAAGAAAGAAAGAAAGAAAGGGGAGGGCAGAGGGAGGTATAAAAGTATTTTTATTCATGGGGATTCAAGGAAGAATGAGATACAATCTTCAAGATGCAAGCCTGAACCTAGAGGGCTTCAGCCTCCAAGACTGAACTGAATTTAACTTACTCTGAACTTTAACTGAACTCTGACTAGCTGCCTTCTCAACTGCCTCTTCTCCATATGCCTGCTTCTTCAATCTCCTACCTCTGATTTCTTGTTTCTTACTGTGAATTATGCCTTCTCTCTCTGTTTACTCTCTGCTTCTCTTCTTCTTGTTTACTTCTGCCTTGTCTCCTCTCTCCACTTCTTTCAGCTCTACTTACTGCTCCTTTTAGATCCCAGGAGTTGGGTTTAAAGGTGTATGCTACCATTGCCTTCTGAGTTGGCTTAAAGGCCTGTGCTAAGTTGCCTTAAGATACAAAGCCTAACTTAGCAGTAATGAAGAGAATCCTATTCACTTCCCAAATGCCAGGCCAGTCAACCTTGCTGCCACTAAGCAAAGGTCAGACTGAGAGACACGTGTGTTCCTCATATCGCCATGTTAGTCACTGTGGAGGAACCACAGAATTCCCTTTCATTTAGCATTAGCACAGAGCACAGGATTAGCCTGACTAACTTATTTCTACCCTAGAGCAGCCATTCTGTTGGATCAGAGATCAAATGTCTATCACACAGGCCCTTGAAGGTGATCCTTTCTCAGAGTAGCCATGCTGCCAGATCAAGGATCAAATGTTCCTCACAGGGAAAGAAGGAAGGGAGATGAAAGTTGAAGAAGAAAAATGAAAGATGAAGGAAGGAAAAAGGAAGGCTGGAAAGAAGGGAGGGAAAGGAAAAAGAAAGTGAGAGAGAAAGTAATTTTGTGGCTGAATTTTACTTAAACTTGTTCATCCGTAGTAAAGTGTGTCCCATGGATGCATTTCCTCTCAGTTTTCTGGGTGGGCCCTGCAGTGAAATAACTGTGTGGGTGGCATTTCCACCTGTGATTCTTGTTTTATGTGGGAAATGAATTTGCCTGTTACAGGAGAAGCAGTGGGAAGTGCGCAAGCTTTACTGCGCTGTGATCTCACCTTGAAGTCGGGGAGGATAATGGCTCATAAAACTTCTGGAGTGGGAGGGGCTGGGCCAGAGTGCTCATCCTGATGTGTTGGTCGGGGCATAATTGAGCATGAGGGAGCGCTGCCGTGGTTGTAAGGGCTTATTAAACTTTGAAGTCATGAGCCAGGAACTGCCTTCAACCGTGGAGCACAAACTCATGTTGTTGGGTTTGTAACCTGCATGCGGTACGGGGATTATGTGACTCCTGTCGGTCATTTCAAGCGGGAAAGTCCGCCCCACGTGTCTGCACGCCTCATTACATCTGCCTGAAGAAAGCTGTAAACTGTTTTCTGACTTTCCCGAAGTCATCACATCTTTTTTTTAAAGTCAGAGTCTTGAAATCTGTTTTTCAAAACTCTGCTCACCTAACCCTTATTTGGATGAATAAAAGTTCGAGTAAAACACAAATTCTCATAGTTGTTTCCGAGAATCCTAAAACATTTCTTGTCAGCAGGGTTCATATGTGGGTTTGAAACCTTTTTTAATGCTGACCCTTGAAACATTTGATTTCTAATGATTGTATAATTGAAAGCAAATTCATGCATGGAAATATCCTTTTTCTGTTTCTTTTCTGAAAAGCAAAGTCATCCTAGCACTGAGTCGGTGGAATGTGAGGGTGGACGTTGTATCTTTTTATAAGGTCATTTCTTCATTTGTGCATTCATGAATTCTAGGTACTACTGCATCACAGGAAGGGCGATTAACTGTCTTGGCTCCTAGGAGATTGGGAATGTTCATATTTAAATAGGCCGGGCTCGTTACCCAAGTTTAGAGACAGAAAGTCAGTGAAGAGTAAAATACTCTGAGCATCAGCATAACAGTGCCTGAAGCAATGGGCTCTCTCTGATCACACAGGATACCAAGGAGGCTCTTCATTTAACAAACTCCGTGAGTATTTTTTTTTAATTTAAACTTTAATTTTAAAATGATTGACTGCTAAATTTCATCAGTAAAATCATAGAGAATGTGCCCTGGTGTATTAATTATTTTCCTATTGCTGAGATAAAGACCGTGACTCAGGAAAGAGAGGGTTTGTTCATTACTAAGCAAAGGACTAAAGTCCATGATGGCATAGGGAAGGCCTGGCGGCAGGGCAGGAAGCTGAGGGCTCACATCTCAAGCCATGAGCATGACACAGAGAGGGAACCTGAACTGGTTGGAGTGTTACTAACAAAACCTGCCTTCAGTGGTACACCACTTCCCACCATGCCCACCTCCCAAGCCTCCCCCGAGTTGGAGACTACAAAAAAAATCTCATTCAAGCCACCGGCACCTGCTTAATTGCCAAAGTTCAGCACAACAAAATTTATTCGCTTTATTTTATTTTCCACTCAAAAAGTCCCTTGAGTTTTGTTTTGCTGCTGCTCGAAAAATTGTGTTCCTGAAGGAACTGGCCATAAGTGAATATTGAAATAAAGGCAGAACTAATATCGTATAATAGGTTGATTGGAGAAAACTATAAGAGAGGGAATGGAGAGGGGGAGGGTGTCAAGCTTTAGTGAGCAGAATGGATAAGCTACAGCCCGGAACTTTAGTTCATGTAAAGTCAGCAACATGGGGACAAGTCAGTGAAAAGTTCCTAATGTCTGCAGCAGAAATAAAGCCAGAGTATGGTTGATCTGTCATGCCCTTGACCACGAGCACATGGGTCCCGATGGCTTTGCTTTCTTCAGCTCTTGCCACATTATAGAGGTGCAGTGGATGTCATCAGTCAGATGAATGAGAAAATGCAAAGCAGGGGTTTGTATTATTGATTCCTAGGCCGTGCTAAAAGCCACATGCGCTCGGCAGGTGCTCTACCACTGAGCTCCCTTCACCCGTAGAAGCCACAAGCTTAGCTTCACACGCCTTCTGATTCATTGAAATGGCTACTTCCAGCTCACAGTTAACAACCCGCTGGTTTTTAACTCAGACACATGTTGAAGCGTCTTCTGTCGCATCCGATTTCCTATGGATTATGCAGGTTTGCTTTTCAAACCGAGGGCTTACCTGAGAGTGGATGCAGTCTGTTAGAATGATGATGATGGTGTCCGTGTGTCCGTCTCATACTTGGGTCTGTGAAGGAGGCTTACTTTACCAAACACATAAATCTATTTCAGGGGCTCCTTGTCCACAGAAACTACGGCTTGTGAATTGCAGGTCAGAGCCCACGGAAGTGATGGAGCATCCAAAGATTCTGTCTTGCAATTTTGGATTGGGCATTGAAGAGAAGAAATGGCCAGTTGTGATACTGTCTCGTCCCCATTCCATAAACTCCATCTGCATCGCTTCTGCTTTTCTCTCTGCTTCCGGCTGCATAGCACTTCCTTGCATTCTGGCCCCCTCCTCCTAAAAGAGTGTCCTCATCCTCAAGATAGATTGTTGGGACCAGCAAAAGGATTTCCTGGGACAGTCTTTAGACGTGCGAATTGCCACGCTGTAGTGTTGAGTGTGTTTGCTCTCCACAACTCTGAATCCCGAGAGGCTGGCTCTTGTCCACTTTCTTGTCCCTGACTCCTCTGCTGTCTTTCTTCTCTTGGCTTTGGTGAATGGGAGGCCCGGGCAAGATGAAAGAATGAGAGAGAACAGGATTGGCACACTTTTTTTCCAGGACCGCATTCCACAGCAGCCGCAGCCGGTGGCATAGTCTCTTCTGCTCCCACTGGAGGGACCACCACCAGGGGTCCAATTCATGCTGGCTTGAGTGATACAGACTCCACGCATTGACCTTTCAGACAAAGGGCAGTGATGTCCCTCTGCTGCTACTCTTTCAATATTCCTATTGGGGCTTCTACACCCTGCCCATGTCTAAGTAAATAGTCTTTGATCTGACCTTTCCTGAGACTCACCTGAGATGAGTTCAGTTGTCTGATAAGTCAGACTCTGCTGTGGGCTCAAGATCATTCTTCATTTCCTTGTATTTGTATTATTTCTAATTATGGCAGGGTGCAGGCAATATATCATAGACTGTCATAACTAATTTAAGGTGTAGAGGTCAGTGGTATGAAGCATGCTCACATGGCCGTGCAACCATCAGCGCCACCCAGCTCCAGAACTCAATTATTCATCTTCCCAAACTGAGAGTGTCGTATTTAGCACCGGCTCCTCATCACTGCCTACCCCAGGCCCTGGGATCCACAATTCTGCTTTCTTTCTATTTCTGTCTCTGTGTCTGTCTACTCTGGTACCTCAGATAAGTGGACTCAGACCACAGGTGTCGTCAACTCACCTGGCCTCACAGGAGCTTAAATTGACTATAATATAAATATATTATAAATATAATATAATACAAATGTAATGTAATGTAAGTATAAAAACTTAGGCATGGCTGTAGTTCTAGCAAGTTTCCTTCTAGATTTAATGGAATCTTTTTAGAGGGTATTTGTTTTCCCTTTCTTATTATCATCCAGATAAATACTAACATGATTTTCTTACCTTTCTCAAGCCCTAGGAAGGTGGCCAGGGAGTAGTCCTGGCTCCCAATGTTAACTGTGCCATTCACTCGTGTTTCTGGAAGAAAGTTACCGAATATCTTGGATTTTTATCCTCATCGATGAATTGGACAACTGTACAGTGATCAGTCTGCTCTCTGTAACCTCGTTCTATGTGGCTTCATTAGTATTCAGTCTGGGGAGCAGTTTAACTTTATCTGGAAAGCAGCAGTGTGCGGTGATGTTTTGGGTTGTCACAGCTGGGGTGGGAATACTGGTGGCATCTCATGGGTAGATGCTGAGATGCTGCTAAACATTCCTTCGATGTAACAGGACAGCTGGCCAACACGAGAGTTACCCAGGTATGAATCATTAGTGACAGGGTTGAGACTCCCTGTCCAAGGGGAGACCCTGATGCTCATAAGAAGCAGCCAGGCTGTACTCTCTCCATGAATGTGCCTAGGGAAAATCACAGCCGCGAGCTATATAAGGATACTACAAGAAGAGCGAATCGAGAGTGTACGTAGACATGCCTCCCCCCTCCCCTTGTTCAGTGTGCCCTATTAATGGGAACTACCATTACCCAACAGGTTTCATTTATGATGATGACATAAGCTGTAGATGAGTGCGCCATTGGGGAGTGCTGGAGAGAGTAGAGGGCTCTGTTCACATCATCTTCCATATCCCTACTGGCTAAGTGTGAGTGTGAAATGCCATCTGCTCAGTGGTGCTCTAGGCATGCATTTGGAAAAGTCCTTTGTTAAAGAGGACTGGAGAGATCTTCACCTTTAGTATTACACACTTCCTTTGAAGGGAAGCTGGCCATGCATGACACTTTTGGGGCCTTATGCCAAGGATGGTGGTAGATCTGTTGCTGGGACTTGGCTTCCCTGGATCTTGGCTGTAGATTTCATCCATCGGCACTCTTGGCTCGTGGCCACCGTAGACATACTGTACTCAGATGTGTGTGTAAGCTGTGCTTCTTCAGGACAGGCTGCTGGAAAGCCACTTGTGAAGATTCCATGTTCCATGAACGGGCTCAGCTAATACAGAGTGGCAGCAGCGGGGAGGTCTTGGAAGTAAATGTCACCTTCATGCTGTCCCCTCTCCTCGGTCCATTTCCTAATGTGAAGCAAGTGGTGACTGAATGTTGAGGAGGCTTGTTCCATGCCAACCTGGATGTGTTTCTTGTTTGGGGAATACAAGGGGACAAGGCACACAGCAACCACCCTGTTCCCATGCTCCAGTGACCACAAGGACTAATTGCTGTGCTAACGAGAAGCAGGATTTATCCCGACACGCTAGATCGATGGACACATTCAATTTTCTACATGCGCAGCTCCGTTGTGTTCCTGCTGTTCTTAGCATGTGCATTCCAAAGAGGCACCAATCAAGGGAGCCTCCAGATGGCTGCAAGTCCCTATTCCACAGCCTGGGATACCCCTGAAGCAGACGAGAGCCCTGTAGGCTGGTGGCAGCTAAATGCTGTCCTTGACTGTGTGCTGTTATAGCATCTCCCCTGTGTCTTTACCTACAGAGTCTTGAAATTGTTTCCAATTCAAAATAGATGTGCCAAATGAATCCAGAGGGACTGCGTGAGAACCCAGGACCATTAGTGTTGGATGACCACAGGAAATGAGACCTTGAAGGGTGGTTTGAAAGTAATAGAGAGCAGCTAGCATGCAATTTCAAAACAGATACCCCCCCTTCGTAGGCTTTTATTATTTCATGAGTTCCCAAGTGGCCTCCTTACTCCCCCTCTTAGTCCCTCCAGTTTGTTTACTAGCACAGCCAGGGTGATGACTCTGAAGCCTGAGTCAGACCAAGCTGTTCTGTGCAGTTGCTCACAACACAGTCTTACCTAACTCAACAGACTCCTCTCTGCCATCCCTAAGGGCTGAAGACTGTGTGTGCTTTGGCTTTGTCACGACCTGACCCCATTTCCCACTCATTCACTCTGCTGTGGCTACCCTCACTTCCTTGGGGTACAAGCCATCACAGAGTCTTTCCTCAAGTCTTTGCACTTGGAGGTTCCTGTGCCGGGGTACTTTTATCCCAGGTTCCCACACAGCTAGCTTCTACATTCAGCCTCCCCTCAAACTCCTTTTCTCAGAGTCAGCCTTTTGGACCAGTCTATGGAGCAGAGAGGAGTGATTTAGTCTGACTTAGGGCTCAGTATCATCACTCCGATTGGGCTAGTGAAGAGACTGAAAGGGCTAAGATCCAGGAGAGACCACTGGGGACTATTGAGCAACACAAGTCAAAGATGTTGGCAGCTTGGATTGAGATCAGAGCAATGAGTTTGGAGAACAGGACTGGACCCAGAGATTAGTTTCTGTTTTCCTCATTCTGCTTTTCTTCTTGATAGCAGTAGTGTATGGTGTGTGTGTGTGTGTGTGTGTGTGTGTGTGTGTGTGTGTGTGCTGTATGTCTGATGAGTGTGTGTGTTGTATGTGTGTGGTTTGTATAATGTGTCTGCCATGTGTATAGTATGTGGAGTGTGTATGATGTGCGTTGCGTGTGTGTTGTGTGTGATGTGTGTATATTGTGTGTGTGTGTGGTATGTTTGGTGGGTGTGGTGTATATGTGTGGTGAGTATGTGTGTGTAGTATGTTTGGCATGTATAGTATATATCTGTGGTGAGTGTGTGTGTGTGATATGTGTGTGTTTATATGGTATATGTGTGTTGTGCATGATGTGTATATGTGGTGTATGTATGTGGACTGTGTATATAGTGTGTTAAATGTGTGGTGTGTGGTGAATGTGTGGTGTCTGTAGTATGTGTTGCTGTGTGGTTGGTGTTTGTGGGCTATGTGTATGTGAGTATGTATGTGTGTTTGTGCAGTTTCCTCTCCCAGTTTTCTCCCTCTGGAATGAAAATTCTTCTTTTTGTTAGTATGTATTAATTACTCCAATAATGGGTTCCATTGCATTTTATTTCACACACGGATATAATTCCTTACTCACAGTCAGGCTCCCATGCCTTTTCTCCCTGCCTTTCCCCCCTATCCTCTCCCTTCTACTTTCATGTTTTGTTTTGTTTTGTTTTTTAAGTCTGGTCCTCCATGCAAAAGAAAGCATGGCCAATCTGTCTTTTAGATTCTTGTTTATTTTGCTCACCGCGATGATCCTCAGTTTTACCTATTTTCTTGAAAAAGACAAAATCTCATTGTTCCTTGGAAGTGAATAAGGCTCTAGTATGTAAACATTCTCTTTCTATGCTCATACGTTGATAGACATCTAAGCTAATTCTATGCACGGTTATTGTGGATAACGCAATAAACATATTTTCCTGGTTAAGCATTGTTGGGGTGTGTACCCAGTAGTAGAATGACTCCTTCCTATGCTGGTCCTGTTTTTAGGTCCATTTTTAAGGAACCTCTCCACTGATTTTCACAGTGGCCCTACTTGTCTCTCTTTTCACCCACAGAGTGTAAGGGATTCTTTGCTTACACATCCTCACCAATACTTGCAATTTCTTGAAATTAGCCATGCAGTGGGAACGCTCTGGGAGAGGTTTTCTTTGTCACATATATGCTGTTGTTAAAAATCTTCATGTGGATAAAGATATCTGTGGATTGTGGACATCGCAAGATGTCACCAACCTGAGTTCTGGCAACCTCTGTTACAGGAGAGAAACGGCACCAGTGACTTCAGACTCCTCAGACAATGGCTAGCTGGACCTGACACTCTGTGTCTTCCCTATGCACTCACTAGACTTGGGCCACCTAATGCACATCAGAGAAGATGTGTGTGCTGGGCTAGATTTTCAAAACGCCAGCTTCTGGCTTAGATACATCATAGTCTCTTTGATCAAACACCTGGGTGGGAATGCTAACCAGGGACTTATTTCTTATATCTTCACAATACCTCTTCGCATACCAACAATCAGCTTTAGACAACACACAAGGAAAATTTCTGAGTCTAAGCTAACATTTTTTTCAAGCATGTTAGGTCAGTGTTTAGCTATTGCTTATAAAAAGAAAACAATTAAACTAATTACCTATCTTACTGTCGTCCAAATTTATGACACCATACATCATATATAATTTATAATAAACAGTCAAGGAAGAAGTGACAGTGGAAACAGGGAATTTGCTTGTGAGAGCTGCAACTTGACTGTCTAGTCCTATCTTCAAGTTACAGATTTCCTGTGGCAATGAGTCAGCTACTAACCCAATAAGACCAGACACTTCAATGTTTAAAGAAAGTGGGCGGGGTACTTGAGGTTGACCGTTGCCATTTAAAACTTGGCAGATGCTGGGCTGCCAAGATGGCTCTTTGGATGGAAGTACTTGCCACAGAAGTCTGACAATCTGACTTCCATCCCTAGAGGCCGTGATATAAGAGACAAGTAACTCTGGAAAGTTGCCTCTGAACACCACACACACCTACCATCATCATCATCATCATCATCATCATCATCATCATCATCACAACAACAACAACGATACAACGAAAATACGAATTTTAAGAAAAATAAACTTTGGTACGCGCTATTCCATATAAACGCCGTGCCACGTCCTGAAAATGAGTACCACATACAGTGTGCCCTAATAGAATCTTGTGCCACAGAGCTTTAATTCTGTGAGCAGAGATTACCAAAATGACCACACCCCATGACGAAGAGCCCACAGACTAGACTGTTGTACAACTGGGTCGAAACTTGCTATTTCCAGAACTTGCTGTCATAGAAAGCACTTGTGTCTAACCAGACTGCTGTACTTCCATGATTCAATCCCCATGACTGCTTAATTTATTGCTGTTTCTCATATTACTCACTATTATTTAATGTGGCATTTTATTTGGGGAGGTGTGTCTGTTGAGGTACTCCAGATTATAGTAACCAGCATGATGACACAGAGTCCTTTGAGTAGTCTTCCAGATCTATGGACTTGTGAACCATTTCATCCATTTCTTTTTGTCTTACAGGTGGCTGGAGCCATTATTTTATAAACCAAATCAGGCTGAACATCTGTAAGATATCAGGTATAGATTAAGTCCAAAAACTGTTAAATCAAGATGTGTTTTACCCAGCCTCACAGGGGCAGAAAGAGGGACTGTCACCTTCACTGATGCTAGCTTTATTTTCTTCTGGGAGCATCAGAACCCCAAATGGCTCTACTCACCCCCCACCTCCCAGCAGCATGGACTGTTATTTCTTTTGTCAGTTACTGCTTCTGAATGAAGTGCATTTACCTCTGGGGCTCTGTACAGTAACCACACTAGGCTCATCACTGTCATCAGCATAGCATATGTAAGGCATTTCTAGAAGATCAGATTATTTGGGCCGGGCAGTGATAAGTCTTTCCTGAAATGGACCTTGACTAAGCTGGGATGAAGCCTTAACAGACACTTGAGACTAATTTTTTTTTTTCAGATCAGTTAGAGCTGAAAGCCAATTGTTTGCAGCTAATAATATAGGAACACTGTGGTAGAAATGCAATAATGACCACGCAGGTTTTCTCATCTTACAGAATTTGGCATGTAACAAAGAGATCAGAGAAAAGACTAAGCACACCTGGACCCATTATCTCAGACTAGCTTTGAAGAATCATCTCATATGCTTTTGATCGTTTGCAATTCCCTGGAACATGTTTGACAGAAGTCATCATGCAATGTGAACTAAATACTGGTTGATAAGATACAATGACCTCAATCTACTAATCTTCTTGCCTACAGTACCCCTGAATCTTCTTAAGAAACATTTTCCTCAGTTACAGCATGCTTGCAGATGCTTATACAGGGGCATACAGAGGATTAAGAGTGTGCCAAGCTAAAGACTCTCCTTCTTGTATGATGCTCTCTCTGCAGCTTCAGAAGACAGATACACCAATGTGTTGATAAAGTTAAGTTCTACACATTGATATTCACTGGGCCAAAATCATAAGCTCTTGGGAAACCTGATTTTCTCATTCAAAAGCATAATGTAGCATCACTTCATCTGGTTCTAAGTGACTTACAGGAGCTTGTACTTTGTGTATGTATCAGGATTTATTTCAATATGCTCCCTTCTTTGTGTAAACAATAATGCAGTCAGCATCTAGGGAAACATATTTGCATGCTTGAACAACAATTTCTATAGAAGAAGTTCCTGGAAGAAAAATTTGGGTTCAAAGGAAATGTATATTTAGAGCAATAATAGGTAGTGCTAAAATTTTTGTTTGTTTCCACATTGAGTATCAGCACTTTTAATATTTATCAATTAGGGTTTCAGAAACATACTGCTTTTGCATTTGACCAGTAAAAGAGGCTGAATATATTTTCAGAGATTCACGAGCCATTTTTTTTATTCTTTCATTTGAAAATGACTTATTAGTGGACTTGGTTCATAATCCTCTAGTTGTTTTCTTTTTAGTAAATCATGTGAGCTGCTTACATGTTATAGAAAAAAATCTCTCTTGTTATATGTGTTAAAACCATTTTATATCATCAAATATCGATTATAATAAATAATTTTCTAATAACATCACCGTTACTTGATGATCTAGACAATTTTTCATGAAAAAAATAAAGACACCTCAATATCATTATCAAAAAGAGAAATAACTCTAGCTTAAGTGTAGAATGAATGAAGAAATGTAAATAAATTTTATTCGGTGTGAAAGGTTTTGGAAATATACAGAAGGTTACAACCTTACACATTGCTTATGTATTCTTGAAACTTAGACATTTTCGAAGACCAAAAGTCTTACACCATTAATGAAGACAGTTCAGCTCAAACAGGAAAATTAATGTATAGCTTCTCAAAATACATTATGAACCACCACAGGAGTGGGATAGAGAGAACATGGATGCCAGACACCATGCTCATCACCCATCAGACATGCCACCATGGCCTCCATATATCCACATCTGCAAAGTACACATAATTATACCCTAGTTGTGGGGTTATTATGATTATTAAATGATGATTATTATTATGATTATTAATTAGGATGTGAACGTAAACATGGTAGATGTTCAATAACTCCTCCTGCTCCCTATCCCACCTGCCGACTCATTAAAAACAAAATAATAAGACCCATACCTACAGCCACTCAATTGTGACGCAAACATTTAAAATGTAATATCACCAGATCAATAAACAGTGTCAGCTTTTCCTTGAAACACTCTCTTGCTGAAATTTCTCTCTCGTGGGTGCATCAAGCCTGATCTGATTTTCTAGACTGAGGTTGAAATGATAGTCTTTGCAAGATAATTCACAGCCTCAGTACACATTAAATATTTAATGTGGACGCTGAAAATGATAAGTATTATGGTCCATAAACTATTCAAGGAAAGTGAGAGGCTGACCACAGTCCAGGAAATGGATCAAGGAGCTTGTAGTTATGGCTGGTGCCTCATAGGCTGTCTTTTGCAGAGAGAGTTAAAGGTTTGGGAGCATTCATTCTCTCAGGGATGAAGAGCAGACACCTGTGATTAGTCATGTTGTTTTGTACTCCTGATACCGCGCTATGAAAACGGTGCTTCACCTCTGTGGTCTCTCTCCTCAAAACCACAAGCCCTGTCTAACCACGAGGACACAACTCAGCAAACTGTGACCGAGAGACTCACCACAGTACCTGGCCAGAGTTTCAGACGGTAAGGGTCACATAAACCAAAGAAAATCTGAGAAACTGCCAAAGCCCAGGGGAGCCTGAGATGGAGCGACCAAGTATGCACTGTGATCCAGAAGTGACGAGGAGATTTGAAGGGCTCACCTCTGAGTGTATCCGTGGACGTGTTGCTAGAGATATTAACTACGGGAAGGGGCACACACTGAAAGTACCGGGGTCACCATCGTGTAGCCTGGGGACCTGAGCATGGTAACATAAGGAGAATGCTCAGAGCACAGGATTCTTTCTCTCTGCTTCCTAGAAGGCACTCTGCTCTGCTGTGTCCCCTCAACCACGATGGACCAACACCTCTGAAATCCAGCCTTAAGTCCAAAGAAATCATCTTCTCTTAAATTATTTATGCCACAGTGGTAAGGTAACTAACTCATACTCAAATAACCTGTATGGGATCCCAGGACAGAGAAAGGGCAGTAGGCTGAAACTAAGGAATTCCATATAAAGCCTATAAGCATTTCTGCTGATTCATAAATTGTAAGGACTGTAAATAGACTAATAAAAAAAACTTAATTATAGAAGACGCTAGGCTGTGGAGCATATAAAAATTCGTTTAACATTTTGAAAATTGTATCTGCAAATTTAAAGCTATTTTAAATTTTAAAGTTAACGTTGGCCAATCAAAATAAAATTAAAAGGCAGATGGCTCCTTCTCTTACATTTTGTTCCATTTCAATGTACTACCTCAAAAACAAGCAAGAAGAATCTTTGCTCTTATGCCTGGGGATGTAGTGTACTTTCAAGAAGGTGAAACTCCACGTTTCACACATCAGTGTGTGATTTTCCGATGCCTTCTCTCTATATGTGGATTATCCTCCATTTAGAGGGCTTATATCAGAGAGTGGGCAGATGCTCCAAGTGAATGTTCAGACACTGGAGTGATATGACCATGAAGATCATTCTTCAGCAAATTTGAGTTCTTAAACAGCCTCAGTCGTTGTCCATAACGTGATCCTATCTTGCAAGAAGGCAGTTTGTAAAACAAGTAGGGGACGGAAAGCAGCTCTGCAGTCTGCCTGTACATAGGTGCAGATTGGGCTCAGCTTGCCTTCCCTTTCATACACTGCGGCAAGTCAGTTCAGTTCCGGACTGAGGCGGCACAGCGAGTCAGTCTGGTAATAGTAAGTAGCACGGCAGCCGCCTTCTCCTAGCCTTCAACTTGTGGTTGACGACTGCGTGATCTCAAATGCAGGCAGAAACCAAGGACACAAAATTTGAAAAACAAGCAGACAAATCTCTTAGCTAGATAGCATGCATGAAAACTGCCAGCATTTCCATTTAAGTTAATGAACCAGAGCATTTATCTGAGTAATTGACTCATGTAAAATTGCACATTCAAATGAGTCCACATTCCAAGCCAATTTGGCACGCTCTTCATCTGTACACCCCAGAGTACTGTACTGTTTGCAAAGTATATGAATTATAAAGATATATAGGCCTTCCCCCTCGTGTGTGTGTGTGTGTGTGTGTGTGTGTGTGTGTGTGTGTGTGTGTGTACATCATGCTGTAGATCCTTTGTATATGTTGGTTTGATGGTGTGATGTTACTAATAAAATTGAGTCAAAGGAAAGAAAAAGAGTGAAATACCTTATATTTATTGGTCTTTCCACATCAATTTTAAAAGAAATTGTTGCTTAAGGTTTTCTTTTATGTTGATAATGAAAACTGGTGGGGGTGGCGGATGCATCCTGACTTCTCAGGTCCTGAGGATGGTGACAGAAGGGACCCAGCAGGTCTGCCCACTCCTGCTGTTAATTAAAGTATTTTCACATTCTCCAGGGAGTAATGCACTCTGGGCACTGAGCCCCAGAGAGACTTGTGCAGCCTAATGATCACATATTCAAATAAACACAGTTGGGGGCCACTGGGGAGCAGCATGGCTCTCTTCCCCCGCCTCATTAGGGGCTGCAACACTCTGCAAATGTCTGAAATGCATGGACTCCATTTCTTATGAATAATATATATTAGACTCTCAGTTCCTTAGCACTTCAAGGTAGGGTGGATGCCTCCTAGCCGGCTGAGACCCACATGGGGTAGGGAGTGACATTTGCAGCTGAGCTTTCTTGCTGCATTCACCATGAGGTACTTGCTGAAGCAGATTTGTGTTTGTTACTCTCCTGTCTGGATTGCTCCGAGTCTCATTTGTTGGCAGGAACAAGGTTGTCTGTGTATGGAAGGTGAGGATCTTCCAAGCCTTCTGATCTGCATGTACCCAATAGCCCTGGAAAAGGGACAGGTTTTCAGTGTGCAGTGTTCTTCCAGGCTGCTAAGCTAAATTACATACAAGTCCCCTGGGTGCTTGGAATTTCAGTTGGGAGCAAGCAGGGCAAACTTACTATGGAAAAAAAAAATCACATAATAATAATAATAATAATAAAATAGCAATAATCAAAATGGGAACCAAAGGACAGACATGATGGCAGGAGTTCTACACCTTGTTTGTAAAAGATTTGGACTCCATTTTCAGTTACAATAACACACCACAACATAGGCTGATAGGATCTAATAATTTAATCTTATTATATAATATATATACAAATCACATTCAGTTCTCACAATTTTTATCACTAATTTTACTGTGTGACCTGGAGCATGTGACTTAACCTGTCTGGGCTTTGTTATTTTTATTATCTTCATCTGTAAAATGGGGATAAGGTAGACAGACAGCTACAACATTAGCATTGTTTGGGAAGAGTCAATGAGTTATCACTTATGAAGGGCCTAGAGTGGTACTCAGCAATGTTACATATTTGTTGTTTAAATCAAAGACATCTACATATGCTAAATCTCCCTAGTTTCACAGGGTTCTGAGTTCTAGTAAAATGTAAGAGATAAATAGACTAACAAAAAATGCAATATATAGAATGTGTAGTATGGCGATTGTTATTTAATATAAATACATGTTCCTTGAATGCCTCTGTCTCCCCTCCCTATACCTTATTTACATGAGAGAAGCTCATATAAGTACTGGGATCTAGTGACTGATGGCTTCAGTCTGACTGTGGGAGCAGAGGGCCACAGATTCACTATCATGCGCTGGTAAGTGCCTAGGAGAACATCAGACCCAGAAGGGAGTGGAGAGCTGGGTGGATGGAGGGCCTGGGATAGTGTCTTGCTCAGCCCAGGCCATGTCCAGCATTTTCATTGTGTGCACTGATGTTCATAGACCTTAATGTCCAATGGTCCCCTTTTCCTTGTCCCAAGGACAGTCACCTCTGCTGGTCTCATGGGCTCTGGGAAGAGATTTTTATCTTCTCTTGTTGGTACAAGCTCAGACAGTCTGGCCTCAGCAACCCCACCATCTTCAGAAGACATGCCCTGGAATCTACAGGCCAACTCCAATCCCTATCAATAAGAATAGAGACTCAAACGAGAGAGGCTACAGTGTGGACTAGGGACATCACAACTGTTCTCCCAGTCCACGGGAGTTCTCATTAACTCTCAAAAACCTGAGACAGGAGCATTCTTATTTCCTGATTATGCGGCTAATCTGAGGGCAGAGGGAAGGGAGGAATGGGTCTGGGTTGTGTGTGGGTCCATTGATAACCCAGAGTCTCTGTGCTGACAAGTATACATTTCTCTTTATCCCATCACATACTTGTCTTCTTGGATGCCTCTGCCATCCTTCCCCACAGGAAGACTGACAGATGGCTGCCAGGGTGGACATCCTAGCATCCGACATGTTCTTATTTCTGACTTCACCCTGCCCAAGCCATATTGGGTACATTCGATACTTGGAAAGGTACAGCTCTTGGGACTATGGTATGAAGCAGGAAGAGGCAAGGACAGAGTCTCCCTGTGATTGCTAACTCGGAGCTGTGCACCTTGAGATGCATCAGAACAGCCGCTGACTTTTCACATGGGGAAATCAAGGCACACAAAGGCTCTTTCACATGAACCAGCTTTCAGGTGGCAGAAATGAGGCTGGTGCAAGGATTTGCCACCAAGGACAGCTGGAACCAAGTGCCACCAGCCTTGTCCCGTGATTAGTGGATACTGCCTTGGGATCCCAAGAACCATTGTAGATTTTCCTCAGAGCTTCAGAGCCTGGAGGCAGAGGCCATGGTGACTGAACGCTGTGCACACATCTGTTTGTTACCAGTCAAACTTCACGGACATCAGCTGTCCCACTGTCTCCTCTCACCAGCCCTCGCTAGCTTCCCTCCCTTCAGGGAAGACAGGTGAGAGCATGGGCCCAACAATGTGGAAAAGCAACGTTCTAGCTCTACTTTTCCCTCCAAGCAACACAGTGCTCTGTTTTCTAGAAGGGACGTGTGAGGTCCCATTGGACACTGCAGTCCAGCTAAGTCTGCTCTCCCTCTGCTGCTGCCATCATCAATGACTACAGACATTTCAGAGTCCATAGACTCTGGCCAGGAGCAGGAGGAACACCGTGGTCTTGCATGATGTACATGGAGACAGTTCAACAGTATGGTTCCAAGAATATGCTGTGGAGCCAAACTGTTTTGGTCTATGTTCTCATTCTGGTACTACAAGTGAGTTGGCTGATTTTGGGCCAATTGCTTAAGATGCTGTTAACCATTTTCCTACACGGTTATAAGCTAGATTCAACCTTTGTGACCATGGCAGGGATTATAGGTGAGACTCCATACGTAGATATGATCTGATTGATGTTGACATTTTTCAATCTATCCCAGCTTGTAATTGCCAGAATGACGATAGGGGAGAGATTCACCTTAGCTGTGTGCCTCAGAAGTAGACTGTTCCTTGCTCTGAGCTTCAGTTTCTCCAGCTTGGGAAATGGGGAGTCATGGTGCTAAAATGGCACTTATCTGGAGAGTGTCTAGGACAATACAGAATTACCAATAACTGGGTTGGGGACTGCAGCTTAGTGGTAGAGCACTTGCCTAGCATGCCCAAGGCTCTGACTTACTCCAAACACTAGGGAAAAAAGGAAAGGAAATTAGCAGCAATGAAAAGAAAACAGGGACTGATTAAAAGGGCCCCAAATGTGCCATGTCCTTTTCCAGAAGAGTGTAACCATAAATGCTTCCTGCCACTGTCGATAGGACCTCCTTTCCGATTGAATGCACACCTCATGGTAGTTGAACCAGTGCTGTGAGAGCACAAGATGCTTCATCCCACCCCCACCCCCTTTCTGGTCAAGCCCATGCCTGGACAGGCTGGTGTGAGCTTCTCCCGGGGAGCTCGGGAGCCTCCTGTACACAGAAGGAACCAAGAGCTGCCACTGTGTCCGTACAGTGACTAGTGATGTGCTAACTAATGCCCGCAGCCAAGCCTGTCAGTTCCAATTCCATGTTCACGGTGGGAAGGCAGAGGGTGAGAGATGAAATGGAAGCAAGTCAGTTTAAACCCCTTCTCAACGAGACAAATCAGTGTCCTGGCCTGTAAATCACAAGGTGAGGCCGACCTTGATGGTTGAAGCCCTGGAAGCTGATAGCTTCTATCTGATCTACCCTGCAATAACTTTCTCCCTACTTCCTGGCTGGATGGCTTGGGTTTGCAACTAGCTCTGGACATGACATAGCCCCTGCTCAAAACCTTCAGTGAATAAGCTGGGCCTGCAGCAGTTCTTAACCTGTGGGTCGTGACCCCTTTGGAGTCATCTAAGACCATCTGCATGATCAGATACTTACCTTATGATTCATAATGGTAGCAAAATTGCAGTAATCAAGTAGCAATGAACATAATTCTATGGTTGTGGTCACCACAGCATGAGGAACTGTGTTAAAGGGTTGCAGCACTAGGAAGGTTGAGAAGCGCCGAGCTAGGGTGTTGGTGCACATCTGTTGTCTCAACAGCCTGTTGATCCCAGGAAGTCCATGCCAGCCTGGGCTATAGAAGGTGAGCCTGTCTTAAACTAATGTAACCAAACGTAGACCTTTGGTATCTCATTATTCCAAGAGAAGAGATGACAAGTGCATTTATGGTACCGCAGAATTACCCCGTGGTGCCCCCAGCAGACACCCCCAGTTAGTTAACCCTCGATCTGCATTCCGAACCCATGGAGGTGACACATTGACCTGTCCTTCCTGCACCTCTGGTAAGAGGCGGGAGGCTGTAACCCTATAAGTGATTTCCTATTCCATAGGCCCAACTAGAGTAAGAACAGGGAAAAAAATACAGAAAACTTTTAAAATTTGTATTTCATCAGCATTTGGAAAGCAGAGGAGGGGAAATTGTATGTTGTGGCCTAGCCTGGACTACACAGCAGGCCCCTGTCTATAAAATAAAATAAAATAAAATAAAATAAAATAAAATAAAATAAAATAAAATAAAATAAAACGTGGGTTAGGGAGATAGCTCAGTTGGTAAAGTACTTACCTTGCAAGCACGAGGACCAAGCCTATTATGGGAGAGGTGCCATCCACAGGTGGCCTCCCTGGCCAGACCCTCTTTGGGGATCCTGGTGAGAGTTGTACTCACTAGAGAAGAGAGAACCAGGCAGAGGCCAGGGTGTCTGGGAGCAATCCTTGGTGTATAGAGTCTTGCTTGATTCAACTCAACAGACCCAAGCCTCTGCATAGGGCTACACTCAAGGCAAATAAATTCTGGAAGGTGGAGCCTGTCAGATTGGAAGGCCACCAGAGCAGGCTCTTAGCCTCCAGCAATTTCTAGACCCGGAGGGAAGTTAACCAGATGAGTCAATTATCAGTGTGGTGTCAGTCCCTGAGATCAAGAGGTAGCCTGAGTGGCTCACAGCTGCCTCTCTAACATGTAGAGCAGGACGGGCTTGTGTTGAATGGATATGTGGGCTGGCATACACAAGCTGTGCCCTCAGAGCAGCAAAGGCTCCTGGTCCTGGAAATAAAAATGAGGTAAGTCCTGGATGAAGAGAGGGAAAAGGTGTTCTGAGCTGGGAGGCAGCAGAATCAAGCTGCCCGAGAACTGCGACAGGAGTCAGGAACCCGTTATGAGGTAGAACAGGGGAGAAGGTGGATGGGAGCTAGTGGAAAACAAGTCTTCAGAGACAGGCTGAGGGATGACAGCCACCAGGATGAATTTACCCTAAAGGCAAAGAAAAGCCGCCAGCAGAGTGGCTGGCATGAACTTCCTGGGATCAACAGGCTGTTGGAACAACACATGTGCACCAACACCGTAGCTCAGTGGCTCTGAAATCAGCACCTCTGCAACACTTGTGTTGTATGTGAGGCCCTGGAGATGGAACACAGAGTTTAGAGCAAGTCCGATAGGCAAGTTACCTACCACTCAGCCACCCCCAGTGCTGCTCTGCAGTTTTGCATGGCCCTCCCATTCCATTGTGGAGGAAGAAGTGGGCAGGGGGCAGGGGTGAGAGGGCATTACAAACAAGGTCCTTATGGTTTTCTGAAGAAAACTGAAGCCCATGGAGCAAAGAGGAGGGGACAGACAGACAATAAGCAACAAGAAGGAGAACCTTTAGCACTTAATGACAGAAGCCCGTGAGGGAATCTCTTAAGCAGAAGTCTCAATGGTCTAGGTTCTCCATGTGGGAGTCTGGTAGCCAAAGGCATGTTGGATAGAAGCAGAGAAATTACCATCATAGAGGAGGAGACCAAAAGCAGACAAATATGGACAGCTATGGGGATGCAGTGGCTTGTTCTTAATGTAGACAATGAATTCTTCAACACTCACCACCACGCACAGAGAAACAGGGGGTGGGGAGGGAGGGACGGAAGAATGGAGGGAGGGAGGGAGGGAGAGAGAGAGAGACAGAGAGAGAGAGAATGAAGAGTGGAGGGGAGTATCTGTGCTGGATGGAGGTGTGTACAGAGGACCTCAGTGGGCAAACAGCAAGTGCCTAGTTTTGCGAGGAAACCTTGGTACAGAAGAAGCAGCCCAGCCACACTCTAGAGGCAGGGTGACAGTCTGTCAAGTGGGGCCCCAGGGAGATCAGAGGAAGCTGGGTTCCCAAAGAACCCTCCAGGGTTCCCAAAGGTCCCCTGCTGAGTTCAGGCCCAATCTTGAAGGCGGGGGGATTGGGGGGTTGGGGGTACCTTAGAAAACTTTTCAAACCAGGAAACATCAACATAGAGAAGAGAGGTTGGAAGAGGGGGAGAAGGAGGGAGGGAGAAAGGGAGGGAGGGAAGGAGAGAGAGAACACATTTGTATATCTGGACTTAACCCAGTGATGCTCCAGCAGAGATGAGAGGAAGTAGCATTCTGATACTCAGGAGTGCCAGGGCTTAGTTCAAAGGCAGGAAAGCACAAGAGGCCAGGACCAGAATATCGTAGCTAGTCACTCTCCAAACCAGGTTGGAGATTGCCTGGAGTATCTGGCCTGGCTTGCAGGATAGAAAGGCACTAAGGGAACTCCCACGAGAGAGGAAGGAAAAGCCAGTCTTCTGAGAGTGAAGACATTCCAAGGAGACCAAGAAGGGCAGGCATATGCAATGCATATCAAGCTCTCTGTGTCTGTTGGTTAGACAAGGACAATGGTCAAGGCCAGGGATTGGAAAGCTGTTGGCGTATGCCTATGCAGAATAGTCCCAAACCTCAAGCCACCAGCAACCAGGCTGTGTAGCCTCTATCTGGTCCATATATACCTGAAGATGTTCTTCATAGATTAGACTCCATAGTAAGATTCTCTTCTCTGTCAAGAGTGCCTTAGATCATAGGAAGTCATTGCCCAAGAAGGAGAGAGGACTTTACGGCCTCTAAGACTTTTGTCACAACACAGCATGACTTTCTGTATCCTCCACATAGATACTGGAGCTGGTCACCATGGAGATTTATGAGCTGTTACCCCCAGTGGCTTGCCTGCCTAAACTCCCTCTCACTCTGTGGTGTGCTAGAACACTGCCTTCTGGGTACCTTGGGCAACCCTGGTTCACCATTTCTATATTACAGACCTATTCCATCTCGGAGTAGATCTTGCAGCCTCCTTGAGCCTCCCTTTGCCGTATGGGTGACAAGAATGTGGATTGGAGGTTCCCTTTCCCTGCTCTTCTAGGTCACGTGAGGCTTTGGTGGAGTCGGCTTTGAGGTCATCAGAGCCAGCTACCTCTGCTTGGGACAGTGGGAAACACTGGTGAAGAAAATAAAAGCCTAATGGGAGAGATTGAACACTGGGCTTCGGATCCTGGACAAAGCCCTGCAGAGACGGCTTAATGTCAGGGCAAGTCCTTCTGTTAGTATCCAGTGGGTGGTGTGCTCCTCGAACTCTGATGATTGGGGTCCAGGTGGATCTCAAAAGGAGCCTGCAGCTGGGCAGTAGTGGGGCACACCTTCAATCCCAGCACTCTGGAAGCAGAGGCAGGTGGATCTCTGTGAGTTCAGCCTGGTCTACAGAGTGAGCTCCAGGACCATCAGAAGTACAACCCTGTCTTGAAAACCAAAACAAAATAAAACAAACACGGAGAGGGGGCTGCAGGAGCAGGTGTGGGGTCCTTTTATATTTAATGATATGTTTTTGAGGCCAGAGCTAAATATAGCCTTGGTTCTAAGATGAAAAAAAAAAATGAAATGATCTGTGGACAGCATGCTGTGTGGATCAAGCAGGAGAAAGTAACACCAAAATTGAAAATACTTTGTAAGTGCTTGGTCACGTTCAGGTCTCAAGAACAAAACGGTTCTCTGTCTTTCAGAGATCCATCCTTAGAGAAAGACAGGGACAAGCCAAAGAGCATTTCTCTTGAACTCCTCACCAGTGACTTTGGCAGTAATGCCTACAGCAATAACATAAGCATGATGAATTCAGACGCAGTGAGTAAAGTCATCAACATGCCGCTGTAAATGCTCATGATAAATGTGTCTGAGGGAGAATCACCAAGCACGGATCTAGCCTGGAAAAACATCTGCGACACACCCACTCGGTGAGCACGGATATTTCCACGGAACCAGAATGAACCGTTTCAAGACACTGCATAAATATTCCCATGGATACAAATGAACCACTTCAAGACACTGCCCCCTCGCCTCAGGGTTCAAACGACCTTACCACCCTTTCCAGCCTCCAAGAGCCCTTCCCCATGGAACAGTACCCTAAGAGATTCCATGCAGCAAGCTCACCCTAAAGTTGATCCACCTGGCAACAGCCTAGCAACCAAGAGACACAGATCAGAAAGGAGTTCAAAAGAAATCTTCCTTGAACCCGGTATGTTGGTGGGCTTTTGGCTGCCCATACCGTGAGCATCTTTCATGCCAGGGAGGGTCTTTGGACTTTCTCCACCTGCTGTCTGTGAAAATGGCAATCTGTACAAACCTATCTTGGATATGCTGTGCTGTTTTAATAAAAAAAAGATACCCTCACAAAAGCCATCTTAAGGCCGTCACCAACATGAAACCCTGCAGAGGACTTTTAAAGGAAAACTGGATTCTGAAGTCTAAGGACACCAAGGGTGGGAACCTATTTTTGTCACAGTGTCTGTCATGAAGGAACTTTTAACAAAATATTCCAGGAACTATCTTCTTATCAGATCTGGCTGATAACTGGGTCTGTGTAATGGATCAAAGAAATGATGAAGAGAAAACAAGTAGAACCCAAAGGCTATCAGACCAGTTTCTGAGCGCCAATGCGCTTTTCTAATTATCTGAGTGGTATTAAACAATATTTAACACAGTGTGTATGGCTCCAAGCATTCTCTGCCTTCTTGTTTAACATAGTCCAGAACTAGAAAGTGAATTTACAGAACAGTCTCCCCTGCTTGTACAATTTCTGATTGAAAACTGCTGTTGGGTATTTGCAGAAGAAATCATGTCCATCTCAGGAAAGCTTTCTTGGAGACGTGCCACCAGAGAGAATAGCTCAGCCTTGCTTCCAAGTTAACGATTCCTTCTATGACACCCTGGACACGAGTCAAATGGGCAGGTTGCTACTCCACATAGGAGTGAAATGAAACTCAGCCAGGATGTCAGATAAAGGTACCCTGCCTTAACCCTCAAGGACTTTGACCTTGAACAGCCCAAGGCAGAAGACCTTGCAGACTTTTAAATGAAGCAGCGTACTGAGTCCAAGGCAGTGACTATTATTGTAGAATACAGTAATGTTTCACCAAGAGTGTACTGGGGCCCCATATTGGCATCTGTGTCCCCAGCTACCTGTCCACAGATACAGCAGATGCCCCTAAAGCCCTGCAGGGACAGTGGTGCTGCTCAGAGCTCTGCATCGTCTAGATTCAATGCTTTCTTATCTCAGGGACTTTACTAGGAAAACCCATACAAGTCCATTTGGGATTCAGTGTTCAGGCAAAAAAGATGAAGGAGATCTGAAAGAAAATCAGCCCCTCAAGGAGGGGTAAGACATGTTTTCAACAGAGTTTATTGATGGCAGTGTTTCAGCAAGGGGAAAAAAAATGCAACTAACCAAAAACACTAAGAAGAAAAGCTTTTCTGGTAAAGATGGAGGTCATGTGACCCTTCTCCCTAAGTTCAAGCCTGGTTGTTGTTTCTATGGTCTCTTGTAGTCCTAGATCCTCCTCCTAGGGTCATTTCAGTGACCAACCCTTTAGTGAGGATTCAGATGGGTAGTCCCCACCACAGACGGCAGAAGTTCTCAAGTGCTCAGGGACATATCAAAGCTGTTCAGAGTCTGACACAGGTGGCCAGTGTAGAGGAACACTTGGAAGAAGTTTTTATTATTTTGGTTTCTTTAAAAAACACAAAATGGCATTTGGATTAGGTTTGTGTTCCCATTCCAGCTCTGGTAGTTGTTTACGAGTTGGGTTTGGAATGCTCGATGCAGGTGGCTATAATTTGGTTAGGTGTAATCGTTCTGGCACCTGTAGCTTGTTTTTGGGATTGTGTGCCTCATGGGTTTATGGGAACTTTTGGCTTAGGCTTTAAAAAGTCTGAAGCCTGGAAAGTTGGGTGGGTGTTGGTTGGTGGTTCCTTGGTTGGGTTGCTGTCATTAGCATGATAATTCCTAAAAGAACAAGGTTGGAGAGATTGAGTTTATAGACTGTGAGCTGAGATGCTAGTCTGACTCACTGTCAGCTAGTCCTCTTCGAGCTTAGGACTGCCTAACAGAGGCTGTGAAGATTTCTGCCTTTCTCTCATTCTATATCAAGGCGGCTTGTAAAAGCGGTGAAGATTCCTTTCTGTCTTTCCTTTTTCTTTCCCTAAATTGATGGTAAAAGATTACAGTGTACTGCTACAGACCAGAACTACAAATGGTCCTATCCCAAGGGAATTTCCTCACAGACACCTATGTAATGAGAAGAGACTGTTGTTGTGATGCTGTCAGCAAGATAAAGCCACTCATCAGGACCCTGAGAAGAAAGGATTATCTGGAGGAGAAGTAAAATGCACTACCGTTTTCACTAAGTCCAAGCCAGTGGCTATTTCTGTAGCATCAAATAACATATGTCCTCCCAGGATCAGGTCAGGAAATAATCCTTTGATGTAGACATATCTGAACCCTTCCAGCTACACACAGCCACTTGCTTAGACTTCTTTAAAAGCTTCATGTTATTTCCTTCATTTTCAGACACACTTTTAATTAATATTTTAATAAATATAATATTAATAAATATTAATAAATAATACCATCACTGATTATGTTCCCTTGCTGATATCAGTGCAACAACAGCCTTTTCTTGATTGTTCCAATAGTGTTAGCAACACTTGGCAACAGAATTTCCCCATTGTCCTGACTCTTGGACTGCAGACAGCCCTGGGGAAAAATTACTTATGTGTTCTCTTTTCTCTCAATTTTATATATTTTCAACTGAGAGATGATTTTTTAAATGATTGAGAATTCTAAGAAGCCATAAACTAGAAGACCCAAAAGAGTGGCTCCCAGGACTGCCTGGGTAAGTCGTTAGCTCTGGGTTGTCTTACAGAATTCTTCCATCCTCTCTTCCCAAACAACTTATAGTTTAGGAATAGTTTATATTCAAGACTAGTTTATTTTATATAAGTGGGTCTTTCTTTACAGGTTACACTGGGGACATTTCCTTACCCAGGAATAAATTAGCATTCCTTGCCAACCAGAACAGCTAAAGGTATGCCTCTTCATTCATTTTAGGTACTCACAGATGAAGAGTTCACTGGGAGAAGGGGGGTGGGGTGGTGAATGACCTGCATGGACCATCTGCTATATTCTCCAGGGAATAAACTCCTGGCGAAAGTTGGATAGTAACTATCTGAAGAGGTGGGTGATGCCTGAGTATTTCTAGTTTTAATAGCAAAGTAAAACTGGAAACTTTCCAAGGCAGGATGGAAAGTCCAGAGAGTCCTGGAGAGATTGGCTCAGATCAGAGAGCTCCCCACTCCCAGCAAAGAGTGCCAAGGGCGAACCAGCAGGAGTCACAGCCTCAGACAGGCTCAAGAAGTCTGCACTTCCCTTTCAACAATGGACATTTTAACAGCAGGAAAAAAAGGGGGGGTGGAGGGGGGAGAACAGACAGATGGGATATGGCAGAGGAAGAAAAGATACTGTGAAAATCCTCTCTACTGGACTCTTACCAGAACAGCCGAGGGATGACATTTTTAAGAGAAGCCTGCGCAGCCAGTGGCTAGGTAGCCTTGGTCCCTCTATGAACTGCACTCTTGAAAAATTCAACCAAGAGTCATAAGGCTATATACTGAAACCTGGCCCTCAGAAAAGCTCTACACTGTGAGAAAGAGGCTTTAAAGCAAAACTAGGCAGCAATCAACAAAATGAAAACCTGATTCGAAATCAGACTTCTGAACATCAGGTCACAACCAGCAGGCGAGATAGTTGGAAGGACTGCAGAGTGGGGTGTGGGGGCAGCATTTGTCCTAAGGAATTCCTGGAAGGCAGATGGTCTTTAGTCTATGCTGGAATCCTTAAGAAGTTAGATTTAATACCAGCCACAGTAACAGGTTAGATGAAGTTGCCAGTGAGAATGAGGGTAAGCAGGCAAAAAGCAAAGTTTCCTTTCTCCATGTCCTTTTATGTGGGTACCACCAGGAGGTGTGGCTTAGATTTAGGGTGGGCCTTCCAGTTTCAAATAATTGGATTTAGAAGATCCTATACAGGAGTGCAAGCAACATGGGTTTTTGTTCTTCCAAAAGCATTTAAGTTGACAGTTAAAATCCACATAAAATTAATAAATTATAAAACAGATTATGGAGATTTTAAATAAATAAATATAATATATATATTATATATAATATATATATATCTCACCTTAGTACTTGCTTTGCAAAAACAAGAAGGCAAATCTCAAATCAGTAGACAGACATAATTAAGATGAAGGCAGAAATTAATGTAACAGAAATGAAACAATCAATACTGTGAATCGATGAAACACAAAGTCAGATCTCTGGAAAGATAAACATTATTGACAAACCTTTAGCCAAATTAACCAAAGGAAAGAAAAGGAAGACCAAATTAATGAAATTGGAGATGAAAAAGGTGATTGGTGAATCAGTGAGTTGTGTTGGACATTTGGTGAATCAGTGAGTTGTGTTGGAATATTGGTGAGGAGAATGGGCGAGGGTTACTTACAGGAACAAAAGTGACTCAAAAACAGCTGCATCGCCAGAAGTTTGTATCAACATGGATGACAGCTCATGAGCGCTGAAAACTTGGAACTCAATGCACAACACAGCCAGCTCAACAAGTTGAAGAGTGTCTCTTCTAGGCAGCTCAACTTCTCTGAGAGTGTCTCTCAGTAGTCCTTACCGTTTATATAAGCTTGAGGGTGGAGGAGCTTAGTGAATTTGTTCAGTTTCAGGGACTTCCTAAACCTTTTGAGCTGTTTACTTCCTCAATTTTAACAAGCTTGCTTGCAGGATGGAATGTTCTTAACCTCCTTTTAGAACAGCAGTTCTCAACCTGTGGGTCATAGCCATTGGAAAATGCGTATTTTCCATGGCCTAAGAACTAAGACATGGTTCAGTAGTAAAATTACAGTTATAAAGGAGCAGTGAAAATAATTTTATGGTTGGGGTGTCACCACAATATGAGGAACTGTGTATTAAGGGGTTGCAGCTCTAGGAAGGCTGAGAACCACTGCTTTAGAACATCTTATGTCTTGATGAGCTTCCCTCCAAGATGAAATATTTTTTATCTCAGAGAAAATTGCTACACAGCAAATATAGAACTCAAAACATAAAATACAAATGGCCAACCAATACAAAAAATATATATATTTCCAATCCAAGTAGCCGTCAAAGAAATGCTGCACATTAATGCTACAAAGTAAAACTACACCAAGATTACAAGAAAAACAAATCTGGTGATATGTGGACAAAAGAAAATCCTTAATTACCAGTGGTGTGAATGTAACTAATCTAGACTCTATAGAAACTAATGTGCAGAATTCTCACAAAACTAAAATAATATCTACCATACGACTCAGCAATCCCTTTCTTGAGCATTTACCCAAAGGACGCCAAGAATACATAGCACAGATACTTGCGCTGTTCTCACGCTACATTGAGAACATCAAAGCTATGGAACCAGCCTACATGTCCAATAACAACGAAATGCACAAAATGTAGCATATATTACATGTAATACATATATTAGAACTTTTTCGGGCATAAAGAATGAAGTCATGTTGTTTGCAAGAAAATGAACTCAGCTGGAGATTATATTAATCAATAAGCCGGCCCCAGGGAGACACATAGTATGTTTACTTTTATTCACTCACTAATCCCCTCAGTTTCACATAGCTGCATGAAGTCACGTATCCATTTACGGAATTAAAATGCCCATGGGAATGAAAGGGACAATAGGAAGAGAGAGAGAAGAGAGGGGGAAGAGACTATGGGGTTATATGCTCCCCTTAGTTTCTTAATGTCTTGTCCAGATGCTGTGATAAGATACCCCCCAAAAAAAGCAACTTTAGGGAGAAAGGGTTAGACACTGCACCCACAGTCAGAAGCAGAGGATGATGAATGTCTGTGCTCAGCTAGCTCTCTCCTTTTTTACCCAGTCCGGGATCTTAGCCAAGAGAATGGTGCCACCTGCAGTTGGGTGGGTCTTTCCACCCCAATTTTCCCAATCAAGGGCTCCCCAGCAGGCATGTCATATCCCCCAGGTAATTCTGGATCTCACCAAGTGGACAATTGAGATTAACTATCACAATACTTCATATATAATATATACTTGTCAAAAAATTTTTAATTGAAAAAAATTTTTTTAACAATTGCTATGGCCTGTACGCAATTTTCAGTTTGTCTTAAAATGGAATTTTCTCCCATGAACTAACTTATTCCAATTTATTTTTCTTATGAAGAAAAATCAAGAAATTCTTACCACATCTGCTTGCAAAGGAGAAATTAGTTTTCTCCAACTCAGTCTCACTGGCTATATAAACCACACTTAAGGGAAGGCCCCATGCCCAGCAGTAGGTAGTCAACACAAAATGAACTCCATGGTGGTTTTGTAGACCTTTTGTCTCACATTACTTTGTTTGGGCACTTTTTGTCTGACTGGACTTTTATTTGTATAATAAATTCCTTGATTTTATGTTTTTGTGGATTTTATGTGTGTGTGTTTCTTGTGTTTTTTTCTTTGCATTTAAAAAAAATTATGATTTGTTGGGTTTTTTGTTTGCTTTTTTGCCTATTTGTTTTCTAAAGAGAGAAAGAAAGAAAGAACATGCATGGAATTGAGTGTGGGGGTCCGTGGGGAGGATCTGGGAGGAGTTGAGGGAGGAGAAACCGTGATAAGAAGAATATATTGTATGAAAAAACTTCAGTAAATAAAAAAGCAACTGTCTTATCAGATGCTACAACAAAAAAGTATGACAAAAAAGAGTGTATTTTCTAAGCAGTTTCAGTATAAGTTATAGGTACTAGTCACCTTCTGAGGCTATGGCTCTGTTTGTCCTACTCATTATAATTAACTTAGAGAATTCCGTGTGCAAATATTTCCTTTATTACATTGTCTATGCCAATCAGGTATGAACTTCACCTCATAGCGAGTCACTCCCATATCACGAGTTCTGCCTGTCTAGATGCATCTTTTTTGGTCCAGTATTTAAATTCAGCAGAGATGTCCCTTATTCTTAGGGCATACTACTGTCAGAACAGCAGGACAATATTTTATGACTTAGAATGTCTTCCTGGAAGAAATTACCTCTTTATTTACCAAAAATAATTATGTAGCCTTTCCCTCCCATTTTTGCAGGTGGAAAATTGTGCACCCAATTTGAAGCAGAGAAAGAAATAGTGGCTTAGATTCTTTACCAACCAGCCACGTGCCTGTGTTTCTTTCACTCCCGTGGATACTTTCTTAATGCTATTGTAAAGTGTTGTATGATTTTCAGACGTGCCATGTGTAACTTTTACTATATTCCATTAAACTGCAATATATTTAGACTGATCCCTGCATCTAAAACCCTTCATGTTCACAGACTATCTCTCGACAGATTTTACTGGTACATATTGAACAGAGGACGTGCATCTGTACTTGCAGAAACCTGGGCCAGTTTCTAAAGTTGCTTGGTTTTCAGGGCTCTAAATGAGTATTATGAGGTCCATGCTGACGGTGCCATTCCATGGGGCTAAAAAAGGAAGCAAAACAACACCACATAGTAGAATTGCTAGGATGCAACTAGCACTTTCTTTACAGGGAAATCATCACATTAAGTATCACTATTGCAGAAGAATGGTAATAAGAAGAAAGAAAGACACAAAAAAGAAAGTAATAGTACCAAGTAGTAGTACTGAAAAAAATCATGCTGAGAATTAATTCCCAACACAGAAGTTGAATATTTTCTGTCAAATTCAGGTTCTAGATTTTAAATATATATGGATAAGACATAAAGGAGAAGGAGGTGGTTTGTATGGAAGAAGGGAAATGCAGGAGGGAGGATGAGAAACAAGAGTGATGGGGGCATATGAACAAAGGGCATACCATGTGGTATAATAATGGCATGATGAAACCCCTTACTCTGTAAATACATATGTAATATATAATATAATAAATATATAAGTTTACTAACTTATTATATATATAATATATTATATATAATTACAAATATATATTTATATATAGTCTTATATATAAGTATATAATATATATAATTATATTTATCATATATGAAATATACTATTATATACAGATCATATATCACTATATATTATATATAAAATATTATTAATAAATAAATAATAATAAATATGATATATTTATTTATATATATTCATTATTTTTATATTTTATATTTTATATATTATATATAAATATTTTATATTTACATATTATTCATATTATATTTATTTATATATAATAAATATATATATAAGTAAAATAATAATAAATATAATTATATTTACCACATATTAGTATATACATTATATTACATATAATATATTATGTTGAATATTATATAATATGATATATATTATATAATTATAGTATTAGTCAATATTAATTAATTTAAATAACTATCTATACTAAATATAGTGCCTTAAAGCATATTATATATTACAAATGATGATATAAGGATATATATTTTATCACATTTATTAATGTGTGTGTGTTGGTGTGTGCGTGTGTGTGTTTAGGGGGTATAGCATGCAAATTTCACACTGCACCTGTGACGGTCAGGACAACTTTCTGGAGTTATTTTTCTCCTTTCACCATATGATCCTGGAGACTGAACTCAGTTGTTGGGCCTGAAGGCAAGCACCTTTACAGGCTGAGCCATCTCACCTGCCCCAAGGTATACTTTTAAAACAAGTCCAAAGGCCAGAACAGCAAAAGGGAGCCCTGCGTCTTTAAGGCCTTTGAACTTTGTGAGTACCCATAAAGAAACGCTTCAGAGCATCAAGAGGAGAGCCAAATCTAAGAAAAAAACTGCCCAGCAGGCACAGGTCTGAACCTGCTGTGGCCTCTCCCGGTGGCATGACATAAACTGTGGCTCCCACGGAGCACTGAGCCTCTGTTCTCACGCCTGCAACTCAACATGACCTTAGTCTGAAGGATTGCATTTGCTCTGCTTTCCTGACAAAGGAGCCCTTTCTAGGCTCTTGATGATGAATCCCATCCACTGGAGGACTCCTCCAAGGTGTAAAAGTTTGTGACTCACACACTCACGGGCTACAAATCTTTTCATCACGAAAGGACACCTTCCCCCCCCTCCACTTTCTGTCAGCTTTCCTGAGATCACCTGTTCGTAAGTCAGAGAAGGGTCGTGAACGGCTGATTCCCCATGGGTGGTTGCAGATGGTATGGGTACATCAGGGATCCTTGTGTGGTATGGCATACATATATATGTGAAGTGTGTGGCACAATGTGTGTGCATCTGTGACATGTGTGTATGTTTGGAGGGTATACATATGTGCTGTGCATGATGGATATGCATATGTGATGTGCAGACACGTTGTGTAAAACTGTGTATGTATTACATGTTGTGTGCCATGCGTGGATATTGTGGTATATCCTGTCACATGTGTTTGCATGTTTCCCTTGCAGGTATTTTTGTGCTTTTCTCATGTTCATGCATTTGGCTTTTTGCTGGCTGATACTTTCATCCATACAGGTGTCTCCCATACTGCTTTCCAGAACCCATGGAAGAGAGACCTCTGCTGCACCCTCACTGTTTTCCGGATATCAGACCTTGAAGTATTTATCAAGTCTGCCATCATCCTCACACCAACTCAGCATGATGACCCAGGACTTTGTTAAAGGATTTGTGCAAAGCAGACATGACTCAGTTTCCCTCTCAAATGCTTGACTAACTTTGGGGAGGAAAGCTGGTCAGAAGAGTGTAGAATCTACACAATAACAAAGATTAAGCATTTAAATTACCATGCTACCAGGGACAGCAGTGCTGACAGATGTGTATGTCTCGAAACAGATGTGGGTGTGGGTAGTTTTTATATGGCCAGCTCTCTGCCTGTCTCATACAGCATCATTCCTGCCTTACTCTTGTGAGTCTCCCATCACCCCCTCCTTTTCAAGTGGGTAGCCCCTTCCTCAGTCTCTGGGCCCAACCTTTCCCCCTTCCTCTTGTGAGTCCTGCTTCAGGGGGCTCATTTTGTAACGTGCTCACTTTCTTGTCAGGGACTTGATCATGTTGGAAATTCATGCTGACAGCATTTGGGGAAATCCCCTGAGTTACAGCCACCTCTGCACCCATTTTCTTAGGACAGATGGTATTTTGTGACAGCTGCCAGATTTACCAAGACCTTCTGAGTCTTGGGAGCGATTCAAGTAAAAGCAGAAAGCCTCCCAGGAAGAGAGGTAATGTCACCCGGTCTCAGCTTTCTCTCTGTCTAACAGCAGATCTCTTTGATTCGCTGCCCGGTGGCCCCTCCTGTGCCTGTCTCTCTCTATCCATATGCTCTGGGGGATGCACTTTGAAAAATTCCGAGACTCTTTTCGTTTAATTGGGAACAATTCACTTCACCGTGTTTACTGTACATTTCCACTTTGACCGTGTGACATGCTGTTCTCAATACTCTTCCCAGTGGTTTTTCAGTTCTGAAAATGAATAGGCTTCTGCTTCTCCATTATTATTTTTTTTCCAAATAAAAAGTATTCTGAACTGTCCTCCAGTTTAAGTCTTGTCTGTGTCATGTATTATATCAGAAATCACAACTGGCTCTCACTTTGACCGTCTAGTCTTATATGGGAATATCTCTATGACCCTCTCTGAGAGTTTGGGACACCAGTGTGTCCTGTCTTGTGTTGCTGTAACAAAATGCCTGACACAGTATTTTATGAAGAGAGTTATTTAACTCACGAGTTCAGTAAGTTCAAGAGGGTGATTCTAGGACAGGCCTCATGATGGATAAGATGGTGGTGGGAGATCACAGAAGAGAAAACGTAGATGTCAGATGGTGAGAGAGGGAGCAAAAGTGGCGATAAGTTAAGCTACCTCTTTTATAGCAATCCATGCTCACGAAAACGCACCTCATCCTGATAGAACATCAGTCATCCCTTCTGAGCGTGGCGCTTTTGTTACTGAATTCTATCTTGACTGCAGTCTAGATACCATTATGTGGGGACAAGGTTTCTAGCATATTCACTTTGGGGACACAAATGATGTCCTGACCATAACATCATGAGACATTTCAGATTGCCACTAACTGAAGAGCTTCTACAAAATTGGGGTCAACCTCATGCATCCTTCTACTCTCAATCTCGTTCAGGGCTTGTCTGGGAGACAGAGGGACAGGTACAGTATCGTTTCAATCCTGGGTTGTTGGTGATAAAACAATCAATAGTCAAAAAGATACCTGCTAAAGAATTCTGTGTTTTACAGAACCGCTCTAACTGTGAGTACATGATAAATGCACGGAAATAGAAGTGATCAGGAGTGGGGGCTGCAGGAGCCCAGGTGATTAAAACCAGTAGCATAAATTGGACTCACGTCTCATCTTTTAGCCTTCAAGCTGGTTCTTAACAGGAGTCCAACCTGGAGTGACACGGGGCGTGGACATATGGAGACCAGTACAACACACACAACAAAGTACTGTTTTTTGTCTTTTGTTTTGTTTTCGTTTTGAACTCTGATTTTGTGCTCTCGAAGTTTGGACCTTTAAGACCTAAACCTCATGAAACTGAAAAGGCCACGTTCCTCCAGTTCTCAACTTCTAACACATGGGGAATTTTTATGATTACAAGGGAGAGGGCCTTTGCAGGAGACGACATCCAGAGGTTATTTTTGTTTTGAAAGCCTTCATTTAAGTCAGAATGGGGAGAGAAGCAAAGGAGCATCGTGACTGTGTTTCTGATCTACGGGGTCTGACTTTTGTAGTAAAAACGTGGCACGCAATGTTTAAGAGACCCCTTCCAGCTCTGTCCCACACTGCACAGAACTTCTGTGGTCTTCAGCACCTCCCATCACCCTCATCAGCTCAGGATGATGGGGTTGAGTTCATCAAACTCACCAGTGCATGGATCTTGTAAACCTAACTGAGGCAAACCCTAACAATGCTGTCAGAAACAGTGGGGTGATCAAATACATGTGTGTCAATAATCAGACAAGAATAGTTGTTGTTGATAAGCATTTGCATTAAAACAATGTGAATTTTTGAACCAGTAGGAGAAATCATCCATTCCTTGCAATCTCAAATTTATTTCCTGGAAATAATCGTGTGAGTTCTATGAGTCTTAATCAGTATCTTTCAAAACAAATGTAATTCATTTTTCTATTTTCTTTTTAACATCAAAGTAAATTCTTAAAGTTCAAAAGACTAAGGACATGATGCTGTGTACCTTTAATCCTAGCATTCAGGAGACAGAGGCAGGAAGATTTCTGAGTTCAAGGCCAGCCTGGTATATATAGTGGGTTCTGGGCCTGCCAAGGCTACGTAGTGAGACCCTGCCTCAAAAAAAAATTCCAAAGTTTAATTTTTGCAATTAGTTAGTAGACAAGAAATGTAGCTAAAGGCAAAAACTTTCATACACTGCTAGTCAAAGCAATATTTGCTACAATTTTTAGAAGATAATTTGATAATATGAATTGAGTCTCTAAATTTTCATATCTGTTACTGCCGCATTTCTTCTTCTTGACCTGTTTTTGTTTTCATTGTTGCTGTTTTTAATAATAAAATGAATTTTACCACTGATGCTAGTAGTCACATTGTTCTAGAGGTTCTAGATAAAACAATAAAGATTAATTTTGACTATTCTGAAATAAAGAGCTTAGGCTCTCAAATCTGTAATGGCTGAGAAATACTTAAAGAAATGTTCAACATCCTTTGCCATCAGGGAAATGCAAATCAAAGCTTCTCTGAGATTCCATTTTACACCTGTTAGAATGGCTAAGATCAATAATACAAATGGCAGCTCATGCTGGAGAGGTTGTGGAGCAAGGGGAACACTCCTTCATTGCTAGCGGGAGTGCAAACTTGTACAGCCATTATGGAAATCAATATGGTGACTCCTCAGGAAATTGGAACTTAACCTACCTCAAGACCTAGCCATTCCACTCCTGGGTATATACCCCAAAGATGCTCCATTCTACCACAAGGATACTTGCTCAACTATGTTTATAACAGCTTTGTTCATAACAACCAGAAATTGGAAACAGCCTAGATGCCCCTCAAAAAAGAATGATGGATGGAACTAGAAAAAAATCATCCTGAGTGAGGTAACCTAGTCCTCAAAAGACAAACATGGCGTATTCCCCCTTATAAGTGGCTATTAACTGTTAAGCAAAAGACAAAAGTCCTGCAACCCACAGACCCGGAGAGACTGAACAAGAAGAAGAGGATCTCCCTGGTAGCGGGGAGGTGGAAGGGATGGTGCTGGTGGGCTGGGGGAGGATGGGAATGGGAGGAGGGGAGGCCAGGTGTGGGGAGAGGGATGGAAGGAGGGAGTGTATGGAGGGACAGCTGGAAGTGGGGGATTTTGAGGGGAAATCTGGAGACCAAGAGGAGTGGAAACTCACTGGAGCCCACGAATGAGATCTTGGAGAGGACTTCTAGCAATAGGGCACGGGAAACCTGAACAGGCCACCTCTCATAGCCGGCAAGGCTCCCAGTGGAAGGACTAGGGCTCCGCCCAGCTACAAAACTTTTCATGTATAACCATCCTCCCTACAGGACCCACCGGGACAATGGAAGGGCAGAACCCCATGATAAAGGCGAGAAACCAAGCCTGATTCCTTAGAGTAAGCCAGGGACTACAGACTAGATAACCAGGAGAGATTTCTAATGATATCTTGCTCTACTCATAGATCGGTGCCTACTCCAGACTCCCATCAGAGAGGCTTCTTCCAGCAGCTGATGGGAACAGATACAGAGGTCCAGAGTCAAACATCATGCACAGCTCTGGAAAACTCGCAGAAGATAGACAGAAGGCGTTTCGAGAATCAGAGGGGTTGGGGACATCAAGAGAGCTTGCCACACAGAGTCAACAGACCAGCACTCTTGGGGTACCTCAGAGCCTGAAGCCGAAGATAGGGAACCTGAAGGATCTCCTAGATAAGTTATGTGGTTGTCTAGCTTGGGGTTCTTGCAGAGAGTCTGAAGGCCTGAGTATATGTGAGAGTTCTCTGATGCTTTTCCCTGCCCATGGGACCATTTCCTCCAGCTGGGTTGCCTGATCCACCCTGGATGCGGGGACCAGTGCCAGGCCTTGTCCCAGTTATTGTGCCCTGTTTGAGTGGTGACCCTGGGAGGACTACTATCTTCTATGGATAGAAGTGGGAGTCAAGGGATGATGGGGTGCGAATGGGGACCAGAGGGAGGATGGAGGAACTGGGAGGAATGGAGGGGTTTAGGAGGGATGTTGATATGTTTTACACAAAAGAAGAAAAATAAATTTAAAAAAAAGTTTAGGCTCTCTGGCCTCTGATCTTAAGGAAGAGCTTGCTTTTACTGATCCTGACTGTCTGCATCCTTCAATCCCTTTTACAGTGTCAGGGTGCACTACTCATTATACCTACGACCATAAGGAGTTACAAAGACAAACTGCCACCCCTTAACAGATTCTGAGAAATGCCTCGTTAGGGAGCCTCGTCATTATCCAAACAGCTTAAGAGTGTGTCTGGACGAACGTAGATGCTACCGATTAGCCACTTGGCCTGGCACAATGTCATCCAGAAACGTGGTATAAAGAAAGACACGGAACTGCTGCGCATACTATACACTTTATTTATTTGTCTGTTTATGTATTTGTGTGTTTACTTGAGACAATAAACTCACTCCATCTCCCAGGCTTCCTTTCAGTCTCCCAAATGCTGGGCTCTCTGTAAGTGCCTGATATAAGAGTTAATTTTTATCGAGTATTTCCTGTGTGCTGAGTGTGATTCTGATTCATTGAGTTTTTTTTTTTTTTTATTTGAAAACGTATGGTTTATTTTTTCCAAGTTAGATACAGAAAAAGGCATAAACTATCCATTCGTGCAGTTTAACAAGGAAACACAAAGACTCGGTACCCAGAGAAGGTCCTGATGTATCCCTCCACCATCGCCAGCAACGTCATGGTCCTGTGGTGATGGTCACCAGGATCATTTTTCTTTTGCCTTTCACTCAAGTTTGGTGTCTGTAAAGAAGCCCCAGACTATAGGTTTAGTTTTATCTATTTTCTAGCTTCGTGCAAGTAGGTATTCTTTTGATGTCCTTTCTCATCGGAAAACTACAATTTATGTCCCCCCCCCATATATTATTGCATCTATGAGCATACTGTGAGTTTTCCATGGGTGGATGGATTCTAAGTTTGGGCGATCAAAAGCAATATGACTGTGGACTTTCTGTGCGTGTACTTTGGTACATAGGCTCTGGTGGTTCCTTAGGTCTAGTTAGTTTGCTCTAAGATGGAATATGATCTTTCAGCTTACCAACTTGAAAGAATTGATAATTAACGTTAACTTCTTCACACACGTAAGTCATTATTGAAAGCAGAGTTTAAGAATTCCCTTGTAGCGGGAGGGAAGGAAATGCGAAACAATACTTTCTCTGGCAACTATTTTAAAATGTACCATAAGGATTGCCAGAGGTCCTTGGAGAGGAAGGAAAGGCAGCAGGTGGAGGAAGGGCATACCTGGAGGAAGGAAATGGGATGGACTGCTCTCCTAAAGGCAGCCGTTGGGAACCAGATGTGCACAAGCCAGCTGTCTTACGATTGAGGTATGACAAGACAGAGACTAGGACCACCACATCACATGGAAAACGAGGAGGCAGTCTGGCAAAACAAAGAGCTTAGAAGGAAGCCCAAATTTATGTGAATAAAAATCTACTCAAACCTTCGGCTGACCGTTGGAGTATGCATCGTGGACTGAACGTCAGAACTCCAAGAAGTTTCTATGATGCAAAAAAATATCTAAGCAGAGATGTCAGCCACTGCTAACCACAAACAATGCAGGATGTAGATTTTGAGTTAAGCTAGGTGAAATAAGTGCTAAAATGAAAAAAAAATCATTTCTTAAAGGAACTCAATAGAATCCATGATCTCTATAAATTACCGTAATATCTACATACAATGTAGGATTACTATAGCTGTAAAGGAGCAACAGGCATAGCCACAATCAAGGCAAAATAAATGAAAAGAAAACAAATGGATATGATTTAGGCATTAAAATTACCAGACGACTGATTTTTTAAAATGTATTTATTTTTCTTCTCTCACATGACACATCGACTCTCCTTCTCCTCTTCCTCCACTCCTCCCAGCTCCCCCACCTCTCCTCTCCCCGAAATCTACCTCCTCCCTCCCGGCCAGTTCTCAGATAAGAGCAGTCCTCTCACGATTATTGCTCAAACAGGTCATAAGAAGATGGAACAAGGCTGGGCACTAATCCCTGTGTCAAGGGTGGACTAGGCGACTCAGCAGGAGGAAAAGGGTCCTAAGGGCAGGCAAAAAAGTCAGAAATCTCCTTCTCCAGTCTGTAGGAGTTCCTCAAGAACACCAATCTGGACAGCTACAAGACATATCCAGGGGAACTTTCTGGTTCCAAGTCTGCTGCTTCAGGCTCTGTGAACTCCCAAGGGTGCTGGTCAGTTGACTCCGTGGGGCTTGTTTTCCTGGTATCCTCTACCTCTCTGGTCCCTGAAATCCCTCCTTCCCCTCTTCTACCAGGCTCCCAAGTTCTGCATGATGTTTGGCTCTAGACATCTGCATCTGCTCCCATCAGCTGCCGGAGAAAGCCTCTCTGATGAAGAATGGTTAGGCTCTGATCTATGAGAAGAGCAGGATATCATTAGAAATCATCTCATGGCTATACAGTTCTAGTTCCTGTAGTAGCAGGCATGAGTTCCCTCCATTGGCATGGGGTTCTGTTCTTCTCTTGTCCAAGCAGCTCCTATAGAGAGGAAAGGTTATAGGTTGAAGGTTTTATGGTTAGGATGATGACTCAGTCTCACCCCTGGATGCCCTGCTGGGTTACAGTAGATGGCCTGTGCAGGGTCCCCATTCCCCATTACTAGAGGTTCTCTCCAGGGTCTCCCTCATAGATTTCAGTGGGTTTCCAATGCCCTAGGTCCCCTGATCCCCCCTAAATGTTCTCCAATTCCGGTCATCTCTCCATATATTCTTTCCCTTCACCCCTCTCCCCCAACCTGGTCCCTTCTCATCCCCGTTCCATCTTCCCCAGCCCACCTGCACCATCTGTTCCATTTTCTCTTTACCAGGAAGATCCTGTGTCCCCACTGGGGTCCTTCATTGCTGGTAGGAGTGCAAACTTGTACCACCACTATGGAAACCAATATGGTGATTCCTCAAGAAATTGCGAATCGACTTTCCTCAAGACCCAGCTACACCATTCCTGCGCATATACACAAAGGATCTTCCATTCCATTACAAGGACACTTGCTCAACCAAGTTCATAGCAGCTTTATTCATAACAACCAGAAACTGGAAACAACCTAGATGCCCCTCAACCAAAGAATGGATTAAGAAATTGTGGTACATTTACACAAAGGAGTACTACTCAGCTTTAAAAAGTGATGACTTCATGAATTTTTCAGGCAAATGGATGGAACCAGAAAAAATCATGCTCAATGAGATAACCCAGTCCCAGAAAGACAAACAAGGTATGTGTTCACTTAGATGTGGATATGTGGGCAAAGGGGCTGCAATCCACAGACCCAGAGACACTGTGCAACAACCGTTTTAAAGCAGTTATTGTAGCAGTGTTTGGTGACACAAAGCAATAGCCCATTACAACTGCATAATGGGCTATTATTATATAGGAATCATTACGTATGAATCATTAGAATAATCACAATCAGGAAAAGAAAGGACGAGAAACAAATGAAAACTCTAGGACTAAGACGAAGTCTCTGAAATAATGAACTTGCCGATGGGTTTAACAGCCGATGGAAGATGACATGAGAAAGCTGAAGGGAAACAGGTTGACGGAGAACTTCCAAGCCATGAGAAAAATAACTAGAGGGTTCAACGGAGCAAGAGCTCCCTCCTGACAATGAAAACTGGAATCATGGGAAATGGAAGAGGATGGGACAGAGACAGAGTTTGAATAAATAGGGGTTGCAAACGTTCCCAAATCAATTAGTAAAATACCTAATGACTTGTTTAACTATGCTCGGCACTCAGGTGTTTTTTGAGGACACCTGAAAAGTGTATTTGAAACTCGTATATCTCAGGTTTAGTTTTTGGGGGGAAGCAGGGAGAGAGAGAGAGAGAGAGAAGGAGAGAGAGTGGGGGGAAGAGAGAGAGGGAGAGAGAGAGAGTCTATTTTGATTGCTAAATAGTGTTTTCTTGGGTAGCATTAAAAAAAAAAAAACAGGCAAAATATAAGGAGTTCCTTAAAACAGGATAAGTAAAATCTGCATCAGACATCAGTAAACAATAAAAAACAACTAAGCAAAAATAGGAATACCACAAAAAATACTAAAACAATCCACAATCTCAGCCACAAAGGTCAGTGCTATTGAGCCACAGTGGTCTGTCACAACTTCCCATCTTACAATTCAAATTGCCTTCATAGAACCACATTGAAGCAGAATGGAATCAACTGGGAGAGGTTGGCTTCCTTGTTAGTGAATTTCTATATACCTGAAGCTGGCCCAGAATTGAAAGACAGAAGGGAATATTTTAGAGGTCAACAAAGTCAGAAGGATGTTCAGGCCAGTGAAAGCTTAGAAGCTGTATTAGTCAATTTTTCATGACTACAACAAAACACCCAAAGCACAGTTACTTTATAAAGAAAAGAAGTTGGTTTTGATTCCTTGTTTTAAAAATGCAAGATCAAGGGACCACCTCTGGTAGTGGTCTCGCTACCAGAGTCCTAGGATGTTAAAAAGCATCACAACAGAAAGGGACTCAGTCTCTGTCTCTGCAGTCTCTGTCTCTGCTGTCTCTGTCTCTCTCTCTCTCTCTCTCTCTCTCTCTGGATGTGTGTGTGTGTATATGTGTCCCACTCTCTCACCTTCTTAAAGCCATGTGGATTTAAACATCAGGCTCCATGATGGCCTTATCTAACCTAACCCTAGAGAGCCACAAAAGCCCCACTTCTCACCCCCACAGTTAGGTAACCCCTCTACTTTCTTCCTCCCTCCCATCACGGATCACATTTCAACACATGAACTCATAGGAGACACATCCACATCTGATCTGCAGCACAAACCAAATATCCCAGTTCCTCTTGCCCATTATATAGCCTCAGAAACGTCCTGTCCTCACAAGGGAAAGAGGAATTTAAAAGAACTGCAGGAAGAATTTGGGCACTTGTGACACTACCTGTCCCGTCATCCACAAAGTTACTCATGCCCAGTGATTTGACCAAGGTTGTGTGGTTCTTTGCGTGAGGCTTCAGCCCAGCTAGGCTGGGGCTCTTCTACTTAGTTTGTCCCTGTATTCCCCAGCTTTTAAGATGTCCTCCTCACCTCTCCTGAGGTGCAGGAATGACCCATTCCTAGAGTTCTTAGATCGGGCACACTCATGTTTCTTCAGATTCCCAACGTGGATCCCTGAAGAAGCTGAGGCTGTATTTTGATTATTACAATGACAATTATGCTACTCCCGTGTTTCCTGGTTGCCTGAAAAGGGGCTCTAAAATCAGAGCGAGATAGTAGGACATCACAGCAAGCAATGGTGAGAAAAGAGAGCTGCAGGACCCTCTGGTTTAGCTCCCTTGTGTGGGAACACAGGAGAGTCCATGTCTGCTTACCGGAAAAGGGGGATCTGAGCTCTTGTGAAGGGCACATGAGGTAGTCTGTGGAGACAGATGCTATCTTACAACTCATGGATATATGTGATGGAGATGCAATGTCATGTAATCCATCCACGAACGTTCTTTGAAGAGTTAACAGCACAAATCACATTGCGACTGTGCTCAGAGGTAGACCCTTCTGCAGTGGCTTCATTGTCGTGGGACACTCTCGGTGTCTCTGGTTTCTGAAAAGATAAATCAGAAATATGGTGCCAGATGTTCACGTGTCTCCAGTTCTGGGAAGTTTGTCAGACAGAGTCAGAGGTGGCCACCGGATGGCATTGAGGCCAACCTAGCAGAGCTCTCAGCATCTCAGAGGGACAGCCAAGAAGGCAGATGGCTGCAAGCCTGTCAGTATCTAACTCAGTGCTCATTGGACAGAGCCTGTATTCAGATAGAAGACTAAGTGAACATTTAAAAATTCTTACATAATAATCTAAACTCATATTCACAAAATAACAATTTTTATTCCATTAATATATACCAGGGCAGCGTTTATCTCTGAACACACACACACACACACACACACAATGTATGTATATGTATGTATATATATGCGTGTATCTACATGATGTTTTCCTCCTCTTCTGAGGGGAATAAGCTAGCAAGCTAATTTTCTTGTTTGGATGCTACAAATAAGGCCTGTCTTACTATGTTTTTTATAAGTGCTTTATTTCCCAAGGGAGAAGCAAACTGAAGGGTGAAGTCTAAGATCAGATACACGGCATAGCACTCATCAGTCCTGAAAAACTAAATGAGATTTCTTTCAGTTTCTGAAAAACCTTATCCAATTAGAGTTCTGCAGGATGATAAATTGTGCTGTGACAGAAGGAGCCCAGCTCCACCTCAACACACATTACCCCCACTCAAAAAAAAAACAAACAAACAACAACCTTATCTTGCTTTTAGTGATATGCTGTTTTTGTCTGGCTACCTTAGTGAAATTCCAATCATCTGTTATCTTCCTTTCATGACTGAATACTATAAGTCACTCATTTATTTTCTCCTGCTGAGAGGGCTAAAGGGTTTGTTGTAAGTTTCCATGTTATACTTGGGACCTTCAGGATTTATAAGACATCACTGTGTGTAGTTAAGGCAGAGAATTTTATGGTTGTGTTACAGCAGCTTGTTTATTAAGTTGCTGCATTTTAAATGAAAATGTGATTCAGTAGAATATGGCTTCATCTATCTATAAGTAGAAGTATGTGAATAATTTAACTTTGTTGAGCTCCCTGCATTGGGCAGATACAACATGCTTGATTCTTACCCTATTTCTTTCCCAAGCAAAATTTGCAAATATACATGATACATACAAATATACATGCAAATATACATTATTATGTTCATGGACTCTGAGATTATCATATTTAATTGTCAACTTAATACAACCTAGTTTTATCTAGGAAGAGAGTCTTAATGAGAGATTGTCTACATCAGGCTGTCTTTGGGCGTGTCCACGGGAGACCCTCTTAATTATGTTAATTCATGCAGGAAGACCTATATTTCTGTAGGTGGAATCATTCCCTAGGTAGGGAGTCTTGAACTATATGAATGGAGTAATCAAGCTGAAGATGAGCAAGCAAGCAAGCAATCATGCATGCACTCATTTTTCTCTGAGCTTGACTGTGGATGTGGTGCAAGCTGTCTCAAGATCCTGATGCTGTGACAGATTAAATGATGGCTGTAATCTGGAATTATAAACTTAGTAAATCCTCTCTCCTATTGCTTTTTGTCAAGGTATTTTACCACAGCAACACAAATGAAATAGAGCAGACTCACCACCTATCAACAAGTATCAAAGTAAGAAATTCTAAAGGAGTCTTTAGAAATTGTGAAAAGGACCCTTTTCCTCCAATGAGCTGTCGAGTTCAGGCTGGAGTAAGGATTAGTGCCTGACCATGTTCCATCTTGTTGTGCCCTGTTGTAGCAGAAATACTGGGAGAGCTGCTCTTTTCTGGGGAGAGGCAGAGGTGGAGGTAGGAGGATGGGGGGATAGATCTGGGAGAGAAGGGAGCTTGGGGAGTTGGGAGGAGTAGAGGGAGAAGAGGAGGGGAGTTGGGGTGTTTTATATGAGAGAAGAAAAATAAACCAACAGAAAACTATCAAAAAAAAGAAGTCTGTTCTCCCACCTCAGACAGTGCATAAAAGGGTGACTTTGCTTTCACATCACACAGGTGAAGGCTTGTCTGAGACCACAGGGCCCCGAATGTCATTCAGTGAAAGTATCATATTCATGTTAAAGACACATGAACACAGGCAAACTGTGGTGAAAGTTGGGGTATTTTTATCACAGCTCAACTCTTTCCTTCTTTCTTCTTTGAGAAAAGCAACACTTATTAACAGAGTTTCCTGAGGCACTTCCCAAGAAGAGGCCTGTAGGACCAGAGAGGAGAGGCATTGTTCACTTTGTTGGCTTGTCCCATACATGTTCCATTCTGAGGAATCACAAAGAACTGATCCTCTTCTATCAAAGAAACATGGAGACTTGCTCTCTCCCGCCAACCCCACCCCAACACACAACAGCATCACTCAGAACCTTAGAAGCTTAATGAGGTTTGTATGGGCCAGCTATGGGACTGTTGGATGTAGATATTGTCCCCCAAAAAATCTGAATATAGGAAACAAGGAGAGGAATGACAAGGAGGAAATGCAAAAGGGCTTCTTTATGGGCCGACAGTAACTTGATATTGGCTTATTTGTACCATTACGGGAGCACCACGTGTATGTAATTATCCTTATAATAGAGAGCTTTCTTTAAGTCATAAACTGAACTAGCACACTGTAATGAAACCATGTTGCTTTCACTGCAGTTATTAGCACACACTAATTGTGCATTTGTAGGATTGCTGGGGTATTTTCATATAAATGTGGCTTTCACACTGACCATGCCTATCCGCTCTTCTTCCACCTCTGATGTCCCTCTTTCCCTCTTGCTCTCTGCCTCATTTCTGGTCCCTAATAGTTCCGTCTCTATTTTCCAGACAAATTTTGGAGGTTCTCACTTCTTGGAGAAGATTGTCCTTTGTTCAGATGGAATATGAGTTTCTTTTATTGGGAAAAATTTAAGAAGGTATAAAAGGATCAGCAGGTTAGTTTGCGAGCTGTATCTGCTCTGTAGATCATGTGTTGAGCAGCACCGGACTAGGGAAACACCTCAGTTGAAATTAAACTCAGAGAATCAGAATTCTGAAACCAGGCGAGTCTAGACTAGGGGCCTGCACCTGCTACTTTACTTAGTGAATGCTCCTGGGAAAATTGCTTCCTTTTTCATGTTGTCTGATCAGCAGAGGCAATCATGGTGACATCTAATCAAGTTGTGACTTTAATGGTATTTTAGTGCAAGTGCTCAAAAATGTTAATTGACAAATTTTTTTGTAAGTATTCATTGTACATTTATCAAGTATGTACGACTTACTGGTCCTTGTACTAGGTGTTAGAGCCACCAGGATGAACAAAACACCGGGTCGGAACCTGCTTAGATACCTTCCTTTTAGGAGGCCCTAGGTAGCCAGGACATGTGGAGGATAATTGCCCCTCTGACTTCACACAAATCACAAAGAGAAACAGTTATCACAGATGAATACTTCCAAAAGGACAGAACAGACATTTTAAATGGCTCTCCCAGAGGCAATAGAAAACACCAGCACCAACTGGCTGAAGAAACAAGGATGGCCTTAGTACTCATTTTTAATTCTATGGCTCCGGATCCATTTTCCCTGCGAGTCCTTTGATGCAATCTTTCTCAAAACATTGGCTCCATGTCTAGGGGATAGAGCAATCATGATAGTATTTCAGATTTCACCTTTTACACCCAACTGGGTCAAAAGGAAGCTGGCTTTCCTCTGAAGTTTCCTGGCAAAAGAGGCATGAACTTTCTGGAAAATAAAATTTTTTTTAAAAGCTCTATAAAACATAAAAAAGTACCCTCCTCAGGCTTTGGTCTCAGCGTTGCTGACTTAAGTTCCCATATATGAACTAATCATCAGCCAGTACAGGAAACCAGAGAGCACCAGGCCAGTGGCTCTCTCAGGAAAGATAGCAATCGAGAAGGCTATACTGCTCCCAGTAGATGCTGTGAGAAAATGTCAGAAAACCCTCCAGGAGTTCCCAGGGAAAGAACCACCATAGTAAATGTCAGGCCTTGAAAAACTCCCGGAGATGATGGTCGATTACAATTGTTTAATTCACAGACAAGGAACTCATAACAAAAATAAATGAATAAATTCAATTTTCCACAGCTTCTCAGTCAACTACAGACAGCAGCAACTCGGACTTCAGAGCTAGGGTTTCAGATCTAATGTGTCTTCAACACCAGCATATCCAGTTTTTCATCCTAACTAATAGAAACAAGAACAAAGCACATGATACGGGCAGATTATCCATTGCTCTGGAATCCCAGCAGCTGATGGGTACCTGAATTCACCTCAAGGAGAGTAGTGAAGGCAGCTTTATGTGATATAACTTATATACAAGACCCTCTGGTGCCTTCTGAGGATATAGATTACCTCTCAGCAGTCTGATGTTTTGTTTCCTTTCAACAAAATTTAAAAGGGCAGCCCGTGGTCTGAGAGAGGACCACAGTACTTGGGGAGCTGTGCTATGTTAATGTGTGGAGACGCTGATTAGCATAATAACCTACTTCATCTTAGTCACATGCAATGTGTGTAGACACCTTCAGCCTTAAGGCTTGGTGTGCAGAATTATACAATTATTAGATGATTGTACATTGTAGTAGCTGATCGCTACTGGATGGCTCACCAAGAGAGACAAGGAGGCATATAGGTGGAATCATAGGTGGGAGCCCTGCCAGGCCCCATCAGAGGGTACCACCATCATGGCAAGCTCCATACTGGAGAGTAGAACCCTCAGTGTGTCAGTTCAGGTGTTTTTATCGATCCTTAGGTGTTCTACTTAGAGCAGGTGCAGATCGTGAGCAACCAAACATCCCCCATAGAAATCCAACTCCTGCAGACAATACAAAATGCCAATACCTAGGCAGCCCTTTGCCAAACAGTGCACAAAGCAGTTATTTTATTACACACAACTAAAAATAAACTTCCACAGCATTTTGTGACGTTTTTGTTTAAACCCATAATTTCATCCTACTTGAAATAAATCCCAGGATAATAAGAACAACCTTATTATTCTAGTCATCATCTCCACGTGTCGAGGGGCTCACACTTAAACCATTCTGGAAATAGCTGTGTATGCTTTAGTGGACTGTCTTTATTTATTTTGGTTCACATTCCTGAGACACTTTCCAGGGTTGAAGACATTCACGAGGGAAACCTCACTGGTTCACTCTCATGAGCTAGCAATTTCTAATTTAATGTAAATCTTTAATGCTATTGCATCAGCAAGCCAAGCAGTTTTATCTGACCTGTGACCACTGGGTCTCTTCCATGCTGTAATATGTTTCCGTGAAATTTTAGTGTTACACTAAGAAGGCAGGCAAAACCTGTAACTATTTCTCAAGTCTCCACTGCGTGCTTTCGCTCTCATTGAAAAATAATTGTGTGATGTTTAATGGTGTGTTTAGCCTGTGCACATTTACAGTGTCGCTGAACCCAAGCTTTCCTTTATATCCTCTTATCTTTTTGCTAGTAAGCATCCCATCATCTCTAAGCATTTGATGGAGGCAGCAAAGGGGATTAGCCCTATTTGCTTCTGCCTAGGAATATGAAGAACAGTGAGTGACCTTTGGGGTGTCAGTTTGTTTCTCCACCTGTCCCATGATGCCCAGATGGAAAGCTGGGCTGATGCAGTCGAGCTGTGCATCCCTCCTTTTGGCTGTCAATAATACATGGATTTCTGAAAACTCAGGCACTTTGGCAATTTCTTCACATGTCCATCTCTCCACTGATGTGAAGTTTTCACAGATCTCAGTACTGCAATAAGCCTAAGATCTGAGAGCCCTTCCAGCTCCCCTTCCTAGTATTCTAGCCCTTTTCTCATCCTAAATGAAATTATCCATCCTTTTTAATAGCTACGGAATACTAATGAGTTCTACGCTTCACACTGGAGCAAGAAGAATGTTTTCAGGAAAATGTTTCTAAATTTTCAAAAGTTTTGTCGTCTAGGAAGTTGGGCCACTGTAGACTCATATATCAACAGTCTATGGAGTAATGCTGTATGCTTGTCCATCATCAAGTTAAAGACTTAAGTGAGAAGCTGCAGTTCTAGCCATTCCCAGGAAAATATTATCAGTTTAAAGTAAAGGTCATTTGAACCAAGTCAAATTAACTTAAGACATTTTAATATATCCAGATTTGAGGCAATTATTTTTTGAGCCATCTACTTTTTGATGGATGCATAGGAGTAATGACGATGAGCCTATTTGCATATGGGTCTTTATTTTCTGTATATTATCTTTAATTAAGCCTGGGCTTTCTATATGACACACGAGAGACCATTTTTCTTTCATTTGAAAACCTTAACAATTCTGTTTCCTGTTCAGGTTACATCTTAACTAATATATATGATGGGTCTGATGGATCACTGTTTGGATTGGAGACCTTGGTCTCTAAGTCCCAATCATGGCTGTGTATGTACTTCTCTCTTTTGTCTGCCTAACATTTGAGTTTAGTTATTGACCTGAGTCATTGTCTCAGCCCCTGTATGTCCATGATAACCACTCAGATTATAACCCTGATCCTGGTGAGGTGTGATGGTCTGAAAACAACATACAGACACAAACTGTTCTGACACATCTTGTCTTCCCTGTAACTATCAACTCCTTGAAGATCTAGACTGTGTCTTACCCCAAGAACAGAATCTAGTATGGATGCTGGCAGAAATATGTGAGGAGTGCTGGAGAATCTAGGCATCAGGACACACTCACAGACAAGTTATTCAGCTGGAAATGTGTTCTAGGAAAGTCCAAGTGTGTTCAGAAGGACTGTGGCTTGCACTCCAGGAGTGTAAGCTGTACTGCACCAGCACGTCTGCTGATTCCAGGCGTGTCTGTGGCTAGAACTGTGAGACCTGGTCTTTACAGCAATTATTCTGGATTTACCTTGTTTCAATTTTATCTTAAGAAAACCCATTCTTCCATCCCTTCGTTTTATCCCTCCTTCCCCACTCCCCCACTTTCTCTTTCTATCTCTCCCGCCTCTTCTCTCTCCCTCACTCCTTTCATTCCTTCCTCTCCCTCTCTCCTTCAATCCCTCTCTCTGTCACTTCTCTTTTCATCCCTTCTTTGATTTCTTGACACCTCCTACCTGTCTGTCATTGGCTTAGGTACTGGATATCGTGACACAAGACAATGAACCCGAGGCCCTGATGCACATCTCAGTAGTTTTCTACACCACCTCTTAGACTTTCTGATCTGTTTTTTTTTTTTCTTTTTAGTGTGTCATCATCACTGTTTACATAGTTGACACTCTTTTATTCTCCAATGATAACATAAAGAAAGACACCCATGACTGGCTGTGATGGTCTCTCTAGCATCCCAAATGTATGAACATCTTGGAGTCACTAGCCTGGGTGAATATGATGACTTACTGTTGGAGAAGTCAGAGAATGTGCTTCCGTACAGTTAGGGACATATGGCATCATCACCCATCCCATGCCTTTAAAGGACAGTAAACTGCTCTCTTCTATGGGGAGAAGGGGGTGAGTGGGTGGGGGTGGGAGGGTATAAAATAGGAGGAGAGGGAAGATGAGGCTTAGCTGGGAGGAGTGGAGGGAGGGTAGGAGGGTTGTTGATATGGATTATATGAAAGAAGAAAGATAAATAAAAAATAATAAATGGGAAAAATGTAATCTTTGCTCTTTGATTATTTTGGTGTTCTATTAATGAGAACTAAGTGTGTTTGCAAGTGATTAAAAGACAAAAATAGCACTTCTTTTTTAGTTAAAATGGCCCAGGTCTAAAATGGGTGCTTAGATGTATTCAAATATGTTGCCAAGTGTGGTTGCAGATCCTGTAACCTCAGCCTTTGGCAGGCTGAGCAAGGAGGTTAGTTAGGTCAAGGTCTGCCTGGGTTCCAGGAGGAGACTGTCTCAACCCAAAGGGAAAATAACAAGCAACACAAACCCTCTGTTTCATTTCCTACCCTGAAGGTTGTTTTCCTCATGATCTTCAAAGTCACTTTAGCTCCAACCATCATGTTGACATTTCATCCAGTAAAAAGGGTCAAAAAAGGGCAATGTGGGTAGTTTTTCCAAATCTCCCTCTCCCCCTCTTTCTTTTTCTCTCGCCCTCCTTCCCTCCCTCTTCTTTCTCTTCATCTTTCTCCATTTAAACTCTTTTGTCCGTCGACTATAACTAGCTACAAGAGACATTAGGAAATGTATTATTCTTGCAGACAATTGCTCAGCTAAAAATTGGAGGCTCAGTCACTATAGAAGGAAGGAAGAATGGCTGTGAGGGATACAGGTTGGCATCCCAGTTCTGTGCCCAGAGAAGCAGTAAACAGACAATAAGAACAGAGATCTACTGTGTGAGGCCTCAGGGTGGTGTCTGGGGAGTGCCAGGAAAAGAGGCGACTTTGTACAGTTATATGCGACCCGTGGGCCTGTCTCATGAAGCTCTGGCAGCAAAGGGCCTCATGTCTGGATCTTCATGTTGCCTGCTCGGCAGAGGGACAGCTGTTAGCAGCTATGTCTATCCAGCAGGAACCGGGGAACCCCTCTCCAGAGTCCTGGAAATTGCTGCAGAGAGCCCTCAACTGCCTTCTCACAGAAGGTGAAGGGAAGTTGCGACTCTTAGCCTCGCATGTCTCATATGCAGCCCAGAAACCTTGATCCACGATGCAGCATTCACCCTACGAGCCTCACCGTGGCCTGAGGATTGGGGTTCATTAGGGGACGACTGAGCCAACGTCTCCCAAATACAGTCACACACATCATCAACCTGAGGAGAGGAAAACACACAGAACACAGATGGGCTCCTGAGGACTCAGGAAAGGGAAAGAGTACATTTAAGACTCATCTGTTAAGCTGACATCACAGAAAGGAAGCAAACAAAAAGAGACAATGGGACAGATGACATCAGGAAAAACTCTGAAAACCCAGAATGCAGGAGTCCCCACAGTTTTGGCCTCTACAGTTGCAGTTACTCGAAGTTTACTAAAGTCTTAAAGTATTTAAGCTATGGAGATGGCTCGGAGGGTAGAAGTGCTTGCCACACAAGCATGAGGACCCTACATAAAGCCAGACATGGTAGGACATGACCGTGACCCCGGCACACCTACTACAAAACAGGAGGTAGAGACAGGAGAATCCCTAGAAACTTGCAGGCCATTTATCCTGGCGAACACAGTGAAAATAAGAGACCCCCCATCTCAAACAACATGAAAGGAGAAAACCAACACCCAAGGGGCTCAGCAGACCTCCACACGCATGCCATGACATACATACAATTGTACCTCACATGTGAACACATGCACACATGAGAGAGAGAAAGAGAGAGGGGGGAGAGAATTTAATAGAAAATCCCCCAAAGGAATAACCCATAAGTCTGAAATTGAGCATCCTTCTGACTGAGATAAAGATATCTCATGCTGTCCTTCATCATGCCTGGGACGTGAAGCATCTCAGCCACATGTTCCTCCCCCCGCTTTGCTTTATGTGCCACCATCCAGTCATTTAGTTATCAAATTGTCCCAGACTTCATTTTTCTTTAGTAACCTTATGTTGCTTAATATTAACCCCAAAGTGCCAGGACAATGGTGCGCTAATTTTAGTACAATAGAGTTTATAATCATGGTATTATTAATTACTATGAATCTCTTACTGTACCTGATATGTTAAGCATTGTTACAGATATACACATAGAAGGGAAAGCAGCACGACAGAGTTCAACAGTAGTTAATTTCAGGTTTCCATTGGGGATCTTAGAACAAATTTTCCTCAGATACTGAAGGGCTGCTGTATGTAAAGGGACAATACGTAGAGCATATGTAAAGACATAATGCAACAACATTCCCAAGGCCAACAGATTACCTGGGTCAGGACATGTTTAACTTTCTACCCATGACCTCTTTTCACCCAAGAAATTTTTAGATGACCCTAGGGATCTAGGTATATAAAATAGGTATATAAATCAAGCAATTACGATAAATCATTAAGAACTCTATTTGAGGTATTCTCTGGTATATGTATAATTTTGCCACTTACTAGTGATTAAAATAAGTTGGCTTACTAACGAGATGGAGGTGCTTGTTTTAATGTGAAGGAGTTATTCTTGGTGGCGGATCATCAGTGCTTTCAGAGTCCACTGATGTTTCAATCTTACAGTTGTCAATGTTGAGAATACTGATCCGTACAAACATGCACTACAAAATAGCAGGTGTATGTTTAGGGCCGTTTCTGAAATTGTTGGAAATTCTCTCCAAATATCAAGTTAAAATTTACTAACCAATAGTCTGTGTGTGTGTGTGTGTGTGTGTGTGTGTGTGTGTGGTGTGTAACTCAAGTCTGCAACTCAGACATCAATTTTTAAAACCAGACGCTCTAATACAAAGATATACTAACTTGATATTTATGTACTGAGGAATAGCAGTGAGAAACTATTAAAAGTCTTTGCTTTCCATACTTCATTATGTTCTGTAAAGGCAGAAAATACTGTATGGACAATGAAGACACTGCAAGTCATCATAACCTGGTCTGGAATCTGACTCAAAGTGTTCAAGCAACCTTGGTTGGCATTATAAGGTCTGATGTCACAGCACTGCAACGTGCATGTGTCTTGGGTCCATAACCAAGATTATGGTGAAGTTGTGTGGTGCAGCATAGACGAGCCCACCACCAGACACCCCTCAGATTCCTCTCAAGTTCGATTTCAAATGATAGTTGCTCACTGTCGACTCAGAAACCTTTTATTGTTACTAAAAATGTTCACAACCCCATGCAGGGTCTTGGCCCATACACAGCTTAATATACTTAAGAAGCTGTGAGCTATATGACCAGCCAGGAAGCCACCACATTGCCTACAGGTCACACTTGTGGGAAGTGGAGCTGCTAGCTCTCTTAACAAACAAAAACCTCCCCAATTAGTTCAAATTGGATAGCATTCAATTACTAGCAACTTTCTTAAAGCCATCTGGAGAAAGTCACACGCGTACACCTAAAAATGGCAGAGGAGGTCCTGCTCCTACTAAGGAAGCTGTATACACTTTCCTAAGGTAAAAGCCTCAGGTGCATCGGGGCACACCTGTAACCGTCACCCTTTTTATCCCTTGTAAGGCTTTTCTAGTTCCTGGCCTATTTTTGAGTCTGTACTCTTATGGTACAGACTCAGGGATGCCGACTCTTGCTATTACACGGCAAGCTCGGAATAAATAGACTGCTTGCTCCCCATTGCTTCACTGATGGCTGCAGAAAGTACGTTCCTTTCAAAATCCATTCCAGCAGCTCTACATGCAAGGACTCCGTTGCCACCTCTTCCAGAAAGTCTCCGCTGTTCACCCCATGTCCAATCTTCATGGCTTTCTCCCAAGTGTATGACCTCACGTTATCCCAGACAGTGGCGAGTGACCTGATATCCTCACTCCACCGTGTCCCCGCCCTCTCCATCTCACACTGGCATTTGATCTCTCTAGAGTGCCATTTAGGAGCTTGGTATATTTGATCTTGCTATACTAGCTTCTCATTGTCTAACTTGAATGTGTTTCATATGAAACTATGAAACTAAGAATTTCTCAAGGACTCTCTCGAAACAGTGCAAAGCAAAGTGGATGGGCCGATGTGGCACCAGAAGCCCCTTGGGTAATTTCATAAACGCAAATGAGCTGAGTCCTGGTTCTGACCTTTCCGATCCAATCAGAAAGTCCCCAGTGATCCGCTTGCGCGCCGCAGTTTGGGAGGCTGTGCCCTACAGCTTCTGGCACTGTTATGGGGTCCTAGAAGTGCTCAGATACTTGCGGAATAGAATTGATTGCTTCCTTTGGAAGAGCCAAACCTTCAAATAGCAGCATCGCCTTTCGTCTTCAAGGACTAAATAAACACGACAGAAGGAATAATTCCTTGGCCTGAGAACACAGGGTAAAAAGCACTGAGAAACAGCTCCTCCCACACATTCGGCTTCCACACAAAGACTTCAAGAAGGGGAGATTGTGATGCTCTGTGAAGACTGAGTTAAATACTAGCAAATTCACAGACCCGACAGTAGTGCCAAGCTGTATACCAGATGGGAAGTCTGGAAGGATAAAGGAAGCTAATGACCATGGGGAGAGCTGTTTCCTAAACAGGGGCTGCATCAAACGGAAGACACAAGTGAGTGAGGAAGTCCCAGGTACCGTTAAGCCAAAACAATATCTCTAACAGAAACCTGAGGCATGCTGACCACGTGACAGATAGAAACAGGAGCACAGACTAAACTTGCCTGCCTTCCTTCTTAAACATGATAATGAATGCAAATCCTGCACCTTGCATATGTGCAAGGCAACATATGCAAAGCAATTGGAGGATTCAGGAATATGAAATTATATTGGGGGGAATTTTGCGTGTGGTTTATAGAGGCAATGTGGCCGACAATCACTACAGAAAGAAAATTCACACTTCCTGTTTACCTCTTTTTGCTTTAAGGAAGTCCAGATGACCCAGCTTCTTCTTCTTCCTCCTTCTCTTCTTCCATGCCCTCCTCTTCTTTTTCAGAAAACACATGAAATAGACAAAAATCATGACAGATGAAGCTAGTTAAACTGGTCTGGTGGGAACAGAGATGCCTGGCAATCAGCAACTCTGTAAGTCTATCATTTTATATTACGGTATTTTCTGAACAGCCCACAGAGCCTGTTGGTAAAGGGCTGCAAGAGGTTTCTAGAGCAGACCATTATAGCTGTTTAGTGGTCATGCTAAAGTATTCAGGGATGTTCTGAAACCAAGTCCAGGCTACAGTTAAAGTCCAAAGGGCTCATATTGAATATAACCAAAGGCCAGGCTCCGTTTTCAACGGCTTCCCAGATTCCAAACTCTTCTTAAGATTCAAACTGAGATTACAAAACAGTGTTCCAAATTCTTCTCTGGTCACAGCTCTGGATGAAACACTACTTCTGTGAAAACACTGATCATAAATCCTAAGAAGAATGGAGTATTTATTCCAATAATGCCTGATCTTCCTTCCCAAGGAAAAACACATTTAAAAGTCTGCACCAAGATGTGAGCTCGCTGTTGACGAGAAACCTGGTAAACATATTAACACCACCTTAAAATATGAGTTGTGTCATAGAACCATCTTGGCAATTAGACACGGCAGCGCAGAGTAAAGAACTAAAAGCCAATTATGGGTCCCCTGGCTCTGGAGAAACTTCATAAAAAATTAATGCTGAGTGAAATAGAAACCATCTGAACTACAGCAGGCAAACATGTGGGATGTACTGTGACAGCCAAGGCCCAGCAACAAAGAACATTTTCCATTATCATTTGTTACACTGGAATGGTCTTCTGTCTTAGCTTCTGCTTGGGCTGAAAAGCATTTTCAGAATAGAAAAGTGTTGGGGAATGAGGATCGGAGTGAGGCTGGTAGTTGGCCGATACATTTGAAACAAATGTGTGGTTCTTAAATACTCTGGGTGGCAGGGGTGGACCAGAGGATGCGAGCAAAATTCTATAAGGCCAAGCCTTGCGGGTGGGGGAATTAAAGGTTGGGAAATCTGCGATGGATGATAATATTGCTCTTTTGCATTGTTAAGCTTGATGGCTAACTGTGACCTAGAGAGGACAATCTCTGAGCAAGTCCCTATGCCTCATCAACCATCATGTGTTAGTCGTCTTTCCACCTCTGTAACAAAACACCTGACACAAGCAACTTGAAAAGAAGAAAGGTTGACTTTGACTCATGGATTCAGAAGGCTAAAGTCTGAACAATTCGTGAATTAGGGTTGGAGTCTGTAGCGAGGCAGTAGAGCATGACAGGGAGCCGTTCACCTCATTGCAGCCAGGAAGCAAGGAGAAGGAGAAAAATGAACTGGGGTCTCCACATCCCCTCAAAGGCACAGGCCCAAGTAACCTGTATTCTTCCCACTGGGTCCCATCCCTTAAAGGTTCCCTGACTCCCCAACAGTCCTTAGCATGCAAACCTTTGAGAAGCATTTAAGGTCCTAAGTTTCTCAGTCTCCTCGATCACAGTCTCATCACAATTAGAGTTACGATGAATGGTTATTGGGAGAGCTCAACCGGAGCCATGAAAGGGCTTCGTAGGCTGTGAGATATTGGGAAGCTGGGGATATTGTTTCACAATGCATCATGACTGTGTTTTCCAGAATCAAACTAAAGACTAAAAGGGCAATTGCTTTTATAAGAGATAGTACTGGGAAAGCATGGGGTAAGGTTAAGTGAAACAGTTCTGATTTCTTTCCTTTTCTTGAGGCCATTCAGCTCTATGGTACATGTTATGTATACCGTCAGTCCTTATTATCTGTGAGCCCACATCAGTGGGGTCTGCATCCACCCATAACTCTCCTCCAATCAAAAATGTTCTCAAAAGTCAAGTCTGTGCTGCAGTCATTTTTTTTCTTGCCATCCCTTAAAAATACAGAGGAGCAACTATTTGCATAGCATCTGCATGATAGGAAGTCTTATAACTCATCTGAGATGATTTAAAGATCGCAGGATGTGCAGAGAGATTCTGTGCAAGTGCGAAGCACCTTTTCCCTACTTGTGTCCCTGATGTATCTTTCTCCACAGCACTTCTTATCATCTTGTCCATTATAAAATTTTACTTTTTTATCTTTCCTTATTTATGAGAATTTCATACACAGCTGCAGTGAAATGTGATTCCGTTCCTTAACACACCCCTCCCAAATTCATAACGTTCTGATAGCTCACTAAGTCCAGTTAGTGCTGCTCACATGTCATGAATGGGGGTTGTCCACTGGAGCATGGGAATCCTACTCATGGCCACACCTGGGACTTGAGCATCTGTGGATCTTGGCTTTGAGAGGAATATACCAGAATCAACCCTTTTGGGATACCAAAGGATCATTGTAATACATACATAAATAGGTGTACATGTACAGTGTGTGCACTTATAAACACATACATTTGACGTGCATATAAATATCTTACAGAATTCCTGCATGGTAAAAGGGCTATCTGTATGGAAATAAAAATATATCATGTAAGACAGGTAGTTAGGTAGATAAATGGATTGATAGAATAGATAGATAAATAAATAAATAGATAGACAGACAGACAGACAGACAGACAGATAGATAGATGATAGACAGGCAGATGGACAGTTTTAAACTTAATATTATGGGAAGCCGTACCAACTGTGCTTGTTGAATGGGTACTCAGAGAAATCGTGATACACTGACGCTCCAGTTTGATTTGATTTGCCTGATTTTGCTCATCTATGGTATGCTTTTTTTTCTTTCCCTACAGCACTGTCGCTCTTAATCTGTGATCTTGCCTGTTTCTATGTTTATACTGGTGAACACATTGCAGGAGGAGAAAGGAGAGGCTGGTGAGCATCGCCCAGGGTATTGGTTAGATTACCACATCCTTAGGTACAGAGTTTGGGGGCTAATACATCCAAGACCCAATATCTGAAAGACATTTTATAAGACTGTCTCTGTAATGTCTTCAGATTAGGGAGGAGAGAATTAGGGCTACACGGTAGGCTCCCAGGACTGGTAAATACAGTTGATATAAGAAAACGCGGCAAAAACAACTTAAAGAAGTGAGGGGAAAAGGGCAATCACAAGTGGGGTGTAAGAAAAGAAGAACCCCAAACTGGGGAACTCGTTACTATAGTGCTGGCGGTGGAGGGAGCACATCCTACTTAATTTAGAATTGCTATGTATGAATAAGACATTTGCGAGAGCATAGATTCTTAGGTGTGCTTGCATTTATCTGGTACCTCCTTTTATGAGGCTTTCAGTCTTGGAAACCCAAGAGTAGAATGAGTGGCAGACTGTTTAAGGTAGGAGATAAAACAAAAACCAGTCCACCATACATAAATCAAAAGCCTTGACTTTCCGTGTCTGGTCAGCAACACATTCTGCTTTCCCTGATGTGAGAGATTTCACTGGCTTTAATTCATTAAGTAATCAACATGTATTTCTAAGCACACATTATATGCCAGATTAAATCCATAAAAAGATATTTGTCATGGGAGTGAAGGATGAAATATTTTGAAATCTACGGAATCACAGGAAGACTTGTTGATTAAATTCTAAAAGACTGGCTTTTAATACAGTTTCCCCTTCTGAACTGTATGCCTTAAAGGCAGACAGCATCCCTTATTCATCGCACCACCCTCCGATAGAAGGTGTCAGATAAATATTTATTGAATTAATGTGTTTCACTTATCATTGCTGTGTAACGAAGTACCCCAAGGCTTCATGGATTAAGCAGTCATTTTATTCCATTGCTCACTGTTTTATGCATTTCTGTGTGTGGCTCAGCAAGGCAGTTTGTCTAAGCTCCATATACCATTGGCAGGGCTTCTCTTGCTCTCCATGCAGCCTCAGGGCCTCTGTCTCTCCACGCATCTGCTCTGCTTCCCCCTCAAGTCAACTAGGCTGCAGGAGTCAGCTAAACTTCCTCATAGAAATTTAGGGTCCTCGGGTCATGAGACAGAAGCTGGTTAAAAAAAAAAAAACCTCATGAAGCTCAGGTCCTGACCTGGCACAGTCAGATCCGCTTTACCCATTCGTCAAAGTATAGAAGCACTGTGGGATAGACCTCAAAAAGACGTGAATACCGGGAGATGCGGATAACTGACCCATCTCTGGGATCTGCTAGAGTGAACACGTGAACATAACCATTAAGAAACGCTCAGATTTTAGGGAAAATGTTCTAGGCAAAGGGAAATACTTCATAAAGCCAAGTGTCCATGTGATGGGAGAGGACAGTGCCCTGGAAGGTGTGTGTGAGGGGAAAACGTGGTAGAGGGGAGCAGAGCTCAGCTCCGTTTCAGTCCCGTGAAGCCTGAAGGTTCACGATGCCGCAGTGCTAAGCCTCTACATTTCTATTTCTGTTCGCCCAACTAAAAGATTTTAATGTGCTCAAAGATCACGGGACACCAAGGACAGTGAACTGTGTCTCTCACGACCGTCACAGATCTCCTTTCAGGAACTAACCCGTGCCTTTAGCACACTCAGACTACTGAAGCAGGACACACACTCAAGAATCCTAACATGATTTATTTTAAATTTTATTCTTGGCTATCTAGGCTGTCTTTTTTTTTTTTTTCAAACAATAAAAAATACAAGGCTCTCTTCTAGGCAAATGACATTGTCTGAATTTATTAAAAATTTGGAATGGTTTTATACGTCAGATAGAAATGCGGGAAGGTATGACAGTGGATCATGACATGTATCTGTATGGTGTAACCCATGCATCAGATGCTGCTTTAACGGCTAGCAGTTAGCTTCTTGAGGGAGAGATGCCTCGTTCAGAATCGCGCTTGCAGGAAGGGCGCTGGCAGTTATCTGAAACTTCACTGCAGAAATTGCAGTGTGAGCAGCAAAGAAGAGAGAACTCACCCAGTATTCTGGCAATGCCTTAACGCCCGTGTGTGATTGCGCAATGGCTCTGGAGATTCGTAGGTCCTATCTAGAAGTTCTGCTCTCAGGAAGTCCCTGTAGAACATCATGATCTTCCACTTCCTGTCAAGCCCCACTATGAGTTGTCCTTCCAGCTTCTAGGTTTCATTCCTGGCCTCCACTCTTGCTCCCTCCACAAGAGACCTACAGATCCGGTTCTGATATTCCTCCCCACCACACCCCCATGAGCCCCACAGCAAGAAGTGCCACCACAGCAGGAAACAGCTAGGCCCTTAGAGAAGGGACTGTCCTAAACTGGAATACCCCTCCACCTCATTGGAGAGTTTGCTGAGTTGCAGAGGCAAGTCTGCACAGGGGGCGCCATCCTGGGTGTGGGCTTCCAAATAACTGTTCAAAGCTAGCCTGTCATTGTTCACCCACTGGGCACAGTTCATCTCAAATCCTTCTCTGTTCTTCTCCCCAGACAGTCTACTTGTGAGATTCCTTCCCTAGCTCCAGCTGGAGACAGACCCGTAGGTAGTGTTACATGTCAAGCCACATCAGGCCGGTATCAGTCAACCCCCACTGATAAGCGTTAGCTGCAGATGGAGCTCTCAGTGTAGCTGCTGGACTGAAAACTGCAATAGATGCCAATGAGGAGGTGATTAGCAAGTTAAATAGCTGTTTCCCTAATCCTGGGGAAAAAGTAGGAACAATTATTACTAGAAAAAGTGAGAATACTCATCAGAGGTGAGTGGTTTGTTCAGTACACAGCCAGCCACCCCAGATGTAAGGGTTGTTTAGAGCCGGCTTCACACCCAGGTGACGACAGCACACTGTGGGTGCTCCCTGATCCTCCTCGTGACTTGCGTGGCACATGCTATTACGATGGCCATTTTAGAAGGGAGGTTAGATGTGTGTTTGAGGTCACGCAGGAAGCAATGAAAAAAACCTGCATTTTAACTCTAACACTGTAAAATGTCAACTTCCTGGGGGAGACACCTGACACAAACATAACTTGGCCTGCACACTAGCAATTTGGGTGAAGGGAGTGTTATTTGTATGTGATCTTTATTGTCTGGTGTCAGCAGCGGCTCTCAGTAGCCACTATTTTTAATTAAGGTATCTATAATAGATTTGTGGAATTACCATTAGGTTCCCTGCTTATGGAACATTTTTCTTCGTGCATACTGTAGTGTTTCCTTCTGTTTGTTTGCTTGCTTGGGATGGGGTCTCTTGTGTCTCAGGCTGGTCTTAAACTCCTAATCCTTCTGTCTTAGCCTATAAAGTGCTGAGAATATAGTCGTGTACCACCGTGACTAGCTATGCTTTATCATTTTGATTGACATTTCTACAGCAGCCCTTTGTTATAATGTACTGTCGTCTTCTTGCAAATAGAGATACGTGAGGAAGGAAGGTAGGAGGTCTTACTTTACTTCAGTAGTCAACAGTCAGAGCATAGCCAATAGAAGACGTGGACCTAAATCAAACTTACCAAAAAAGGGGGTTGAGTTGATGTAGCCCAGGCTACCCTCAGACCCTGCTTCTGTCACCTGAATTCTGGGATCATAGGTGTAAGCCAACCTGCGTGGCTTTAAGATAGTAAGTTTTATGTTCTGTGTGTTTTTGCCAGAATGCCACAATGGTGGTATTCAGGGTGACTGCGTGAGTCATGGGTTTTTACTCCCCCACTGGCCTTCAGGGTGGTCTGCCATGAGGAGAGGGAGCCCAGACACCCGAAGTTGCTAGGAGGGAAGATGGTCAGAGACTCTGACAAATGAAGGCCATGCTGGAGGCAGCTAACACAGCGAGTGTGAACCTGGCATCTTAAGCTGTCTCCAGCATGGATTTGGCAAGGAAAAGATGGGAAAGAAATGGGGGAGACGAGGAGTTTGTAACGGCCTTCTTGGGCCTTTCATAGTCATCAGGAGCCTTTCAAAACCTCCCGAAGGGCTTCTTTGGAAGTGGGAGTGGATGAAGAGGTTTACTTACCTTCACCACCCTCTGGCTACCGTGGCTGGAACACAGCTGTGACCTCTTCACCCGGTGTCCCTCTGATCCTCTCTGCCATGACACCTCTTTCTGGAGTGGAAAGTTTCCTCTCCAACTCTCCCAGCAGCAAGGGCAATGGAGGAGAGAAGTCCTCCCAAGAGGTGGACTTTGATCCTCCATGTCAGAGGCTGGGGCATCTTTTTACAAGGTCAGTTGTTATTTATAAACACCCCTCCCCATACAACACACACACACTTCCCTTTGGAAATCCAGCTTTAACCAATGAAGGGCTTATTCAGCTGGAAAAAAATAGCAGCATCCAACATGACTGGGCTCTCTGTTTGAGATGTGAAATTTTGCATGTAAATCAAACAGCGTTTGCTGGGGTATTCATTACCTGGGCAAACACAGGCTGCCTCTTGTGTGTGTACACGTTAGAGAAAGATGGTGGGTTCTTTAGCGAGAAAATTGTCAACACCACAAACATAAAAAACTTAGGATTAAGGAGTTTTTTTCTTACCTCAAACATTTATTTGTTCACAATTCCCACAGGTTGCTATGCATTTCTGCTGAGAGGCAGAATTCCTGAGTGAGGTACTCAGGCATTCCTGACTACCCTTGGGATAGCCAAGGTGGTACAAATGTAGCTTTCATTGTGTTTCAGTCAACAGGACATGGGGATCAAGGCTCTTTGCTGTAGAAGAACGAAACAGTACCAGGCTCATGCAGGAAGAGGGATGCTGGTCTCTTCAGTGGTCCCATCCTCTCAGACTCAGTGATACCAGGAAAGTGGGCCCAGGCTAGAGTAACCCCAGTAACTCACTAATGTTTCCTCTTGTTCCAGACCATAGTTGGAGTATCAGCAGGCATCGGTATCCTGAAGAGAGGTTGCTGGCTGGCTATCCACTGAAACAAACATTGGAATTGCTCACCTGGAGGGCTCCTAAGGGTCCCTCCCCCCTCACTCTATTCCACTCTGTGATGGGGACTACAGGAAAAAAAATCCCATAGTGACCTCCAAACTGGCAGGCACCTGGGAACCTGATTTCAGGAATCTTCCTGGTATTCCTTAACAGATCGGTGCCACCCACTGTGACCAAACTCTGCAAGACTTTATCTAGACCACCTGCTTCCCTTCTCTGAGTCTAGAACTTGGGGGAGAGTGTCTACGTGGTCAGTCCCCAGTAAAGATCCTGGGCACAGAGGCCGTTTGATTCTCTGGTACACATCATGGCGGATGCGTGGTCACAGCTCATTGATACGGAGTCTGGCACTTCCGATGTGACTTGCATGGGAGAGGACCTTTGGGACTGTCTGCCTGGTTTCCTGTGGACTTTATCCATGGATCTTTTGACTGTAATAAATCAGTCACTAGGACGACTGAGCCTGTGGGTCACTGATAGCTCATAGCATCTGAGGGTGGTCTTGGGGACCCTATCACCAGGGCACAGGCCTGGTGTTGCTTCCTAGAACCCTTTGCCCTTTGTAGACTAAACAATTTTCAGCTAAGTTCAGCAAATAGGAAGTGATGGAGGGATATTGGACAAACAAACAAAGAGTCAGACTAGACTACTCCTGACCGCAGACCCTGTTTCTAGTAATAACTGATTCTCACGCTCAGACCAGACTGGCCTATGGGATTCTAGTGTCTGCCATATAACCTCAGTTCCCGCCATATCTTGACACCAACTACTCCGTTTCTAATTGTGAGGACGACTCGGCTCCACTGTTTGCCCTCCTGTCTCTTCTATCTCCTGTATAAACAATTCCTCTCAGTCAGGTGCTCTCTTTAAAAACACCTAAGATGGGTTTCTTTTTCCTAGTTTGACCCACCTGCTATCAATGTCTCCTCCATGCCAAGCAAAAGGCCTTCGGGTGTGAAGGACACCAAGGACCTCAGTGTCTGTTCACAAAGGCTGCCTCTGTACAAATCACATATGCTGGTGTGCTCAGGGTTCGTCCTATGAATGGAAACTTGTTCTGACTCCTAAGCCACAGTGCCATGTGATGGGCTTCAGCCACACACTAGGTGTGGTGCTTCTGACACTGGATTTCTGACTGTCTCTTGAGCACAGGAAAACCACCACATTTCTAACACTCCTGGGTTGGAGCACTATAATATTAGTGTGTATGATCGCCCACTGAGCTGTGCATCTCAGGCCAAATGTGGCCCTAGGATGACAGCTGTGAGGTCACAAGCATGTCTTAAATGCACAGCTCAACCAGAGGACTGACGTGAATGATCTGATGTAACAAGTACAAGCATGGCATCTCTCCCCCAAATCCCACGTGAATCTACCAGACAGCGGCAGCATCTTCACTCAGATCTCCTTCTAGCAAGCAGCAGATAATGAAGGACTTGGCATATCCTCGACAGCCTCTCTCTGACTGTGGTCCTGGTTGTCCAACGCAACTCTAGTCAGGGAAGTGACCTGACAAGTGTCAGGAGCACTGCCATTAGACCAGATCTTGCGGGACAGCTGAGCACCTGAAGCTATGATCGGGACATGATCAGCCATGACCGCGGAACGACCCTGTAGTGGAGAAGGGCGAGAGGAGTATGTTTCTTGTGCCTTGAGGCACAGAATAGAAAGTTCTGTGACTGGAGGAAGGTATGGCAGGGAGTGGGGGGAGGGTGATGATCTGGCCAGAGAGTATAACTGAGGCAGGCCTCAAGAGTAAAATAGGGTCTAGCTCATATGGGGCCTTTTTCAGTGGATGATTGGAAATTTACTCTAAAAGCAAAGTCAGTTAGCTATGGAGAGGCTTTGGACAAATAATCTGAATCTAGATTTCAACCCCTCAATACTTACTGTGACTACATTGTGGAGAAGGAGTTAAAAGGGGGTAGAGGGGTTCAAGATCATTTAAAAGATAGAGTAGGGAATATCTGATGAAGGATTGGATTTCAGGCTTATGGGGGATTTGTCTGGAATTTGCCCCTGAGCCTGGCTTGGCAGCTGTACCTAAGGCACTGACATCCACTGAGAGAGAGAACTCTATGATATGTCAGGTCTTCAGAGAAACTTGTATCCTATCATGGAGATGATGAGTGTGGGCTATCACTGGAGTTTGCAGAGAGAAGGTGACCAGCAGGCAGCTAGCTAGGGGAGTCTACAGCTCTAGAAAAGACCATCGCTATGTACCTAGATTTGGGAGGTGCCAGAAGATTCATGGAAATGTAAAACCATTGGAGTTGAGGGGCGGTGGTTGCACACACCTTTAGTTCCGCACTCGGGAGGCAGTGACAGGGGAGTTCGAGGCCAGCCTGGTCTACAGAGTGAGTTCTGGGACAGCCAGAGTTACAACAGAGAAACCCTGTCTAGAAAAAAAACAAAACAAAACAAGAAAACATCAGAGTTGCTGAAATGATCAAAGGCTAGCACAGTGCACTGGAGTGTTCCAGAGACCATAGGAGAGACCTTCAAGGACAGAGTGGGCGAGAGAGCTCAGCGCCTCAAAAGGTGAAAAACTCAGTCTTCATCTCCGTCTTGAAAACAGACCATTGGAGATGCTCTGCTTTCAATGTGGCTTCTCGTCTCCAATGCTCATGTTGGAAACTGGGCCTCAATGTGATGCCGTTGGCAGGTGATCAGACCTTCAAGAGGTGGATATGCCTTTAAGAGTGGTCAGTGTAGCTCTCATGGGGTTAGGTTAGTTACTATGAGGACAGTTCACTATCGTAAGGCTGAACTCACATTTTCTCTTTTCCAATCATGCCTACTTTTCCTCCTGCTTTCTGCCTCAGGAAGACACAGCATGAAGGAGACAGTGCCCTTCTGCTCTGCCTACTGCATCTCACAGTGTACTCAATAACCCCCAAAGAAGATGAGAGAGCACAAGATCTTCGCCAGAAGCTAAGAAGATAAAAATGCCATGCTCTTAGGCTTCCCTGCCTGGAGAACCATGAGATAAATAAAGTGGTTTTCTTTCTAAATGCCCCAGTTTCAGGTATTTTGTTACAGCAACGAAATGCACTAAGACAGATACCTTCATGTTGGTAGTTTCAATAGGATAATAGAAGTAGAACCCAAAATTCAGAGGCTTGGTAACAGAGGGGAGGAGAGAGAATGAAAAATGACCAGAAGGACATGAGTTCGGAGAAGGCTTTTTAAAACATTGAAGGGACTCAACTTGAGATTGTGTCAATGCTGACAGGAAGCAGCTGTGAGCGGCCCAGAGACTCAAGCCACAGGAGGAAGAGCAGATAAGAGGCACAGCAAAGCCCTTGACAAAGTGACTTGAAACAAGGCAAAGACAGGGACTTTGGTTTGAATGTGGAGACAGGGGGACTTTTCCACTTCAAGGATTGGAAGGAGGGAACGTTTGGTAAAAATTACAGGCAAGTCCATAGATTTGGGACAGATAGATGGAATTCGGCGGGGAATACAAATTCCTAACTAATAGCATCTCCTGTTCTCCTTTGAAATTTGGGTTTCATGTGTCAGGGTCAGACATCTAAAGACAATGAGGGCACTTAGGAGGATCTGTGGTTGAAATCAGTAGTATGTAAACACGTGATAATCTCAAGACAAAAAAAACAGGCAAAGTTTGGGAAGGAAAATTCCTTTCCTTTCTCTGTAAGATTTGAAGATACACCAGAATGACTTCGAGGAAAAACACAAAGGGTTTCTAACTCGTGTGGCACTCCTGAGGTTCTCTACTCGTCTGCACTGAGACAGGACAACACAGCTGTCCTGCAGGAAGTCCTGTGGTTCGGCTGGGGCTAGGGCTGGGGCTCTGCGGGTAACTCAAGGAGGCAGTTTTCTTTGCACAAGAGGGACAAATCGCTCTTGCTTTATGCATGGTCACAACTGTCTGTGTGACCTGTCTGTGGAAGGTAGACCCTTCCTTCTGCCGGCTCACCACCCATCTGCATGCCGAAGCATTCCTCCACAGAAAAAGGACCCTTTAGCCCTTCTGACCCAGCAGGAAGGGAGGGAAGAGGCTGGCTAACACCACAGTGCCATTAGTCAGTTACTAGTAGCAACCAGAGGAGGGGAGAGGCTGACTCTGGGGGGTGTGGGTGGGATGGTGAGGAGATCCCAGCACAGGAACTTGGGAGCAAAGGGGCTATAGAGTCAGGAAGGGATACAAAATATCTGAGCCGGATGACAGAAGTACGTGGAAAGTCCTACAAACAGTTCTGCCCCTTCTACCAGCTGTCAAGAAAGGGGAGGAGAAATCCTCTGGGATGGGGAAGAGGGTGGGAGCCGTTAGGAAGTTATTTAAGAGCCAACTCTCTGGTCACTTTGCTTGAGTCCTTTTGAGGAAGTATCCAGAGGCACACAAGGAGCCTAGCGGGGCACCCTCTCAGGAGCACAACCAGGTAAGAGACCCTCGGAGCAGCACTGAGCAGCCCTGCCCCAAGCTACCACTGTCCCTCTGTACCTATGCTTCTGCATCTCTAAAGGCACTGGGAGAGAATGGAGGCAGCCCCTCCCTCCAGTTCCAGCCCTTAGCCTCTAAGTTTGCACTGCTCAGCCCCTCTTCTAAGAGGGACCTTCCTTGAACTCCACCAAGCTATGCTAGGAGCACAGCTGGCATACAAGGTTCTTACATGCAGATGTGAGCTTCGTTGCTCCTCCAAGGGTAAGCCCCCTTTCCTAAGGGAAGCCAACTGGAGCAGGGACTAAGGTTAGAGGGGAGGGTAAGGCCATCTGAGAATGTCTGCCTAGCTAGAAGACAGCAGGCTTGGTTGCCCTGCCCTGGCCACTCCTTCTCTCATCTCAACACAGGGGCTGAACTCAAGTTGCTTTCCCTTCCCTGCATCTGCCAAGAAGGACAGTTCCTCATCTCTTCTCACATAGGTAGCCTGAACCTCCTTTCTTGACCAGCATCTGGAATGTTCCAGTTCTCTGCTTTACTTGCTTTCTCCCAGAAGGTTGCCCAGCTGCCCAGTACTGCTCCCCTGCCACACCCCACTGCTGGCCTCTAGTGACCAATCAGTATGTCTTTGCTGTTTAACACAAGAAGACTGAGTTTTCTTGACTTCCCTGCAATGAGACTTTTCCCTTTAAACTCTTTCCCTGTCTCAGCTCCCTGGAGATTGTGAGTAATTCTCCAAAGGCACCTATCCCTATCTCATTCTTCCAAGAACCCCTGTCTTCCCTCAAGACCAAATACCTTACCAACTGGACCTGTGCTCAGCCTTGCTCCCTCTGCTCCACTCATTTCTAGAACAGTCTAATCAAGTTGATTCTATAATGGCAATGCTTCATCTTGCAAGGGTGTGCCTGGTTTTTGCAAACAGCCAGGTTGCCAAGAGTCACGGCACGGTGAGCCAGGTGAAGAGCGTTCGGAAACAAAGGCCCCCTTCATTTGGCCAGCTGGTCAACAAGTCCTTATTGGGCCCTGAGGGTAAGGTGCATAGTATTTAGACTGGCTGGTCGCCTGCACAAACTCTGAGGGAAGAATAAGCAGGCCAGACTAAGTAGGGGCGAGTCTACTCACAATCCAACTGGGTGTAGCTATAGCCTCCATTCCACACACTGAAACAGATTTATGTATGACTCTTGTCAGGCTCATCCACAACCCTACCATACTGCAAGCTCTCAGGGAATAGGTACTGTTTGGGTTCCTGATGTACCTACCCTAAGCAGTAAAACCACAGCCTGACACATAAGAAGCCCCCAGTGAACACTGACTAAATTAAATGGCAGGTATGACAGCTTTCGGGGACCATCCTGATCTGCACATGCTCTTCGGAGTCTAATCTTCACCGTGACTTAGGTTTGGTGGATCATGAGATGAGCAGGTGCTTGTTCCTACAAACATACGGGCTTCGGGATGCTGGGGAAAGAAAACTCCTGCCGTCTGAAATCTTTAAAGATTTTCTTTGTTTCGAGCACACTCTTTCTCCTGATTTCTATATGTTTTGACAAACAGGATATCTTCCTGAGACCCGGGGTGGGGGACACTCTCCATTACCAGGCGATCCTCACTTTCACCTCACGGTTTTCATGTGTATGTAATTTACAACATGTTGCTTGGGTGCCATTGCGCACAGGTGAACCTCTGTCTCTACTTTAGAATCCTAGCCACAAGTGGTACCCATGTCACTTTCCTCTCCCATGGACTCTCTTCTCCCCTCCCCAAGGATTTAGTAGAGCTGACAATGTCAGACACTCCAGCGACAACCTTTGGGGGCAGAAGAGCAGTCCCACTCAACAACTCCAATGCGGCAGAAGACGACCTCCCGACAGAGGAGCTGCACGACATGTTGCCCAGGGGTGTCAACCTGCAAGGTAGGAGGAGCACACAGTCGTGCCCAGCAGAGCCCTGCCCCCTTTCCTATATGAGAACCCTCCCCCACTAAGATCTACAAAAATATGCACCCTCCTCAAGAAAGGGTTCCAAAACTCCAAATCACCAAAGATCCCGAACGATGGTCCTGGTTTTGGTATTTACTGATCTTGACACATAAGGGAAGCCAGTTATTCCTTCTGTGTCTCAGATGTTCCTTTAACAAAACACGGTGCCGGATTCACTGAGGCCTCTTCCACTCCTAAAGTTCTGTGCTTTGGAGAACGTCCTCTAGCTGAAATATTCCACTTCTAAAATATTGCGGCTGTGGCTGGTTGTCTGGCTTGCAGCTCCCTCCTTCTCCCTCCTCCATCCATGGCTGTGAGTCTCAGAGCTGGCGAGAGGTGCCAGATTCTGACAGTAATAGAGATGGAAGCCCTCTATGTGTCTCCTGAGCAGCCGGGGGAGCAGGCAAGGCAAGCTGCTTCCTCTGCCTCACCCTGAGGGGCCTCTCTGGATGCAGCAGCCACCATCTGACTTCCCCTTGGCCCTTGTCAGCTGTGACAGGGCCCAGGTACCAGCACTGGCTTGGTGGTGCAGAAACCATTCCCTTGGGGAATAAGCAGGGACATTCAGACTGTTGTCCCTGAATAGCATCTAGTTGGCAGTACATTGAGGAATATCATTTATGAACCAAAACCCAGTTTTGCTCCTGCGGGCTCTCTGCTGTTTCATGGGGGATAAACATCTACTGGCTGAGGTAGGTGCAGACAGTCACACTGTGGCTCTTAGTGCCCAAGAACTAACTCTCCCAGCTAAGTGCCACATTCTAAACCCTGACATTAAAGCCACGGACCTAGGGATATACAACCAACCGGCCTCAGCCCCCTTTGTTATAGATTAGGAAACAGATCTAAAGCAATCCATCGATATACTTTACTTCTTTGCTGCTTAGACTAGAAGTCTTTTTATTTTTTTAAGAATGCAAATAAAATTGGAAAGCCTACAGACACCAAACTGTCCCACGGGTCACCTTGGGGTATTCAGTTTTCTTGTAAAATTCCCCTCTGGCAGAGAAGACACTGTGCTCTGAGGAGTGCATTGGCTTTAGAAGAAGGCAGCCACAGGAAAAAGAGAGGGAGCTCAGAAACCCACACCAGGACTGATGAGGAGATATGTTAACCTGCATGCCTGTGGTAAGGGCACAAAGAATCCCTGGTCCAGGAGGTAGAAACCCCAGCTTCCCATTCCAGAACAAGTCATCTAAGTCCACAAGCCTTAGTTTTCCCATCAGTAAAATAGAAGCTCCCTGATATAAGGGGTATTCCTTAGGACCAGATAAATATTGCCCACAGCACCATCTGACCCACCGCACATGACCGGTGGTGGCGGGTTAGCTAGAATGTGCACACACTCCTTCCCCATCAAGATCAAGTCATCACTGATGGAAAACCTAAGGAAATTGGAGATCTGAGCTAAATATTGCCAATGGCACATAAAAAGCACTTTGAGTAGGTCGGTTGATTTTTTTTTTTTTCCCCTCTCGAACCTGAGATAATTGGTTTTCTGTAAATCTACTATTGGAAGCAGAGATGGGGAATAATTCACCTGTTTTGAAAAGGCAGTCCTTATTTACTTGGCAGTCATATGCCCACAGCCCACATGACACATGAGCTGCTCCCAAGCAGCCCTCACACAGGGAAGTGAGGGGCCGGTGATTGCATTATAATCTGAATGGATGAAAACAGTCAGTCACTTACAACTTGAGTGACTCACCATTCCTAATCATTATAACTCATTAATAACACATTTCAGCTTCCGAAAGCGTGTGTTTGTCCAGTGTTTTTCACTGCATGCTGTGAAGATGGGGGCTCTGGACCAAGAATCATAGCTGGTGTTCTCAAGAGAGCTGGGGTTGGGGTAGAGGGGAGATCATCATCAGACATACTGTCTGCACCAGACTGTTACTCTGAAGAGTTCGAATTTCTGTTTATTTGCCTAAAAAACACAGAGTGGGCTTGGCACTAAATATTAAGCGGCACCACCTCCCCCAACCCACCCCCAATCACCTCGTAAAGGGACAAATTAATGCCAAGGAAGGCAGTCAGACTTTGGCACTGGTTCCTGTAGTTTTCTTGCAGTTCACCCAGTGGCCACTAGTGGACCCCAGGAGTACGTAGGTCTCCACTTTCAGGAAGCCTCTGATTCTAGGATGGCAGAGCACTATGTCCAGTTCTTTATCCCCCCACCCTCAATGGCAACTTATTCTTTTTGAAAGCCTCCATTGTAAAACTGACTGAGCAGATCAGAGGGAAAAAAAGAGAGGAAAAGAAAGAAAATGTCAGGCTTTTCATTTTCATTAGTCCATTAGCCATACATACTGACCATTACTGGGAGGGGTATCCAGAATTTGGCTGGTGTGTATAATAGACTTTCATCGTGGCTGCTAATACTTGGTTAAGAACTTTTTTATTAGAGTGAAACATGCCGTATTCTCAACTACTTGAAAGGCTGATGTAAAAGGATCATTTCCAAAGGCCAGCCTGGGCAACACAGCAACAGCCCTTCTCAAAATATTATTTTAGTAAGGTTAAAAAAAAATCTACATCGAACTGTATAAACTCATATAAACTTCCCCTAACACATACTATAGTATTTAAGAAAAACATGAGTATTTGATATTATAATGGGACCTTAGATGTAGGAACAGGCTATAGACATGTCTGATATCATCACATACTTTTAGAGATCCTCAGTGTCTCCCTGTGTGTCCTATACTAGAGAAATTACCATGAATATCTGTCCATATTATTTAGATTGACATGGAGTGTGTGTGTGTGTGTGTGTGTGTGTGTGTGTGTGTGTTTGTGTGTGTGTGTGTGTGTGTGTACTGTGGGTGTACATGGAGGCCAGAGGTTAGTGTTGGCTCTCTTCATTGATTAGTTTCCATCTTATATATTGGGTCTGGGTCTCTCACTTAGACCTCACTCATCAGTTTGGCTAGTCTTGCTCTAGGGATCTCCTGCCTCTACCTCTGAATTAAGGGCTAGCATCCAGACATTGCTCCTCACTCTTGGGTGGCAAGTACTTTTACCAGCTGAGCCATCTTTCCAGCCCCATTTTGGCATCCATTTCTAAAAGACTGTTGCACACATTCAGTTGGAGTTCCTGTAAAATCTCTTCACAGTCTTCCAGGTTTCAAGTTATGTGTAGCTAGAAGCATAACGCTACATAAGACTACTTCATCCTCTTGGGCTGTGGGACTCTGTTATGAACAGAGTGGCCATCTGTAGCAGTAACTATAATATTCATATGGCAGGTGCTACTGTGCTGGAGTCAAACACGAAAGGAAGGATGGCCTGATGGACATTCAAATGGAGGCAGACCCAGCAGTTTTGGGGAGAGTGGGTCTAAGTGTGTTTCTGAGAATTTCTTCCCTCTCATCATTCTGTGTCAGAACTAAACCATTCTCTTCAGCAGTTAGTAACTGACTTCTCCTCGGTGCCAAAGAAACTCTTTGGATTTTAGGATTACTGAGAGAACGAGAGAGACATCCGACACATGATGAAGAAACGAAGATGTTAAGTGAGGTTCATCCCTCAGCCAGTTCACAAAAAGTATTTACTGTCATTTACACGTCAGAAGCTGTTCCAGAGTCTATACAATGACAAAAAGAGAAAGTCTGTCTCTAACTTCTGTGGTTTTCATTTAAATAAAAAAAGCAGAGATCATGGCAATTCAGTTTAATAAATACTGTAATGAGATTTAGGCAAATGACAGTAAGACACTAGAGAGACAGGCCTTGTGGCATGGTGAAGTAGGAAAGAGAATGAAGAAGGCTTATTGATTAAAAAGAAAGACATCTCAACTGAGTATGATGACAAAGAATGTTCTAGACATGCTATGCATGGCAGTAGAGACTTTTAATCCCAGCACTGTCTTTAATTGTCCTAATTCTACTTTCTTCTCCTGAGTTGCTAAAAGATGTGTGAGAAAAAAAAAAAAAAAACTTCCTGCAGCTCTTTCCACCATAAACAGACCTACTTCCTCATGCATGGTGCTAATGCCTATACCTTAGTAATAATGTTACCAAAGATTGCAGGGAGATCTCAGCTCACCGGGGAATTCCTAGAATATGAACCCAAACATTTAACTTACTGCAAGATTCCATCTGTGACAGGTATAATCATTCTCAGAAGAATATTTTTTGCAACCCAGGGAGAAGATAATCCACTTTTTTTCATATTAGGGAAAGAGTAGGAGGACAGAGAGGCAGCTGACTCTTGAGAAGAGAGATTCTGTTGGATTTTTTTTTTCCTTTCTTTCTTTAACAGCCCATTTTCTGATGTGTTTGGAATTAGACTAAATTGTGTTAGGTAGACTTTTTGAAAGCTGTCACTTTGAAAGGGCAAGCTGCCAGGTTCCTAGCTATAATATAAGTTTAAAAAAAAAAAGAAGTGGCTTCCCAGTGAGCTGTTCCATTTTGCTAGGAGCTGAGCTTGAACAGGGAGATATGCATTCATTTCTTGTTTGTGGTGAATGAATCCGGAACAATGAGAAAGCTCTTTCTATCTAAATTTTGTTTTGTTAGGCCACTAAACGACACACAATCAGCCCACTAGCTTAACAGATGTTTTCTGAGTAGCACACACTTGGGGAGGGGTACCAATAGGCAAATGGGCACTAGAATGCCTTATGTTATTTTTATACCTATGCTTATGTTTTATGGTAACCAACTGTAGAATCCTTGTATAACCGTGTACTGTAAGAGCCAAATTCTGTTCCTGGCTTGCTCTGTGGGTGACTATCCATTATCAACCAGAGAAACGTTATTCATTTGGTGGCACTGGAGACCTCACCTTCCTTCCCCAATACAAACTGTGATTTAGATGTAGTTTGTCCCCAGAGACTCAAATTCACTGTCTCAGTGTGGTGAAGTGAGAGGTAGACCCTAATGTAAAGTTCTTTTACCAGTGGGGATGTGCCTTTGGAAGACATCAAGGTCCTTCTTATGGTACCCTGAGCTAGTTCCCATGAAAGTGGGTGTTTATAAAAGATAGAGCCTGACCATATCACTCTCTGCAGGCCTGGCTGTGATACCTCTTTTTCTCTTGTCAAGATTGCATATTTATAATGCTATGTACCACAAACAATGAGACATTGTTCAGGTCCCTCACCAGATCAAAAATATGTAGTTTAAACTGTTGGCCTCCAATCACCCTATTTCCCTTCTCTCTCCTTTCTCCCTTCTTCCCTCTCCTCTCCTCTCCTCTCCTCTCCTCTCCTCTCCTCTCCTCTCCTCTCCTCTCCTCTCCTCTCCTCTTCTCTCCTCTTTATTCTCTTCTCTTTCCATTTTTCCCATTTTCCATCTCATGAGTCTTTCTCTTCATTATAAAAACCCATTCTTAGGTATTTCTTTACAGTAATGAGAAACAGATTAAAACACCTAGTGAGTCCTCTGACTCATTAGAAGACTGTGGGTCCCTGTTTCCTGGTCTCCTCCCTGGGACAGCCAAGCCATTGGCCCAGTTTTTAGGAGGGAGACATAGTCAGGAACTTTACAGGGGCAAGAGGGTCTTGGGCAGAAGCTTGAGAGTGGTGAGATACAGATTTCTTGGGAAGGCAGTGTCAGGTTTGTCAGTGAACAGCTCAGCTCATTTATTGATATATGTATATCACTCCCCTTGCATATATATACACACACACACACACACACACAAAATATACATGAAGGAGAGTGGGAAATACCTTGTGTGATGATATGTTATTGGCTAGGGCAGTGATACTAGGAGAGTTCTATTTGCATGGGAGGCTCACAACCAGATATGGGTGGCCACATGTTATTGGCTGGGGCCAAAAATCTTGAGGAAATCTCCTTTGCATAAAGAGAGGTTTTACAGGGGCCAGAGGAAGAGACTTTATAAGGCCAGAGAGAGAGAGAGGAAGTCCAGCCCGGGGCCCTCCAGCTGCAGTGATCAGATGAACATTAACCAGACCTTGGAGAAGCAGGATATTATCATGTGTTATGTGACATAAGACATGGCAGTGCTTGGAGGAGCTTTGCTAGATGTTATTGCTAGCTGGGGTCTGTCAGAGTAAGAACAGGGAGCAGCCAATGCCTTCTGCTCTCAGGGTGGGTGAGAAATCCAGGGTTCAAAGCACACTTTAACCTCCTCTTGGCTCTAGGCCAGCTCCACAGAAGATTACTCTGAAGGGAAGGCAACATGGCTGTCATGTTCTGTTTCCAAAGAAAAAGCCACCCAATTTTGTCTTCCCATGCATCTTAAATGTTTGACTGGCATCTCAAATGTGATTGCCTTAAACCTTTTACCTGTAAGAGTGGCTTTTAATCTTCCACACCTCAGCCAAGTTTCATTTTTATGTCTTTTTTTTTTTTTTTGCCAAGTCTCATTTATTAAATGAAATGTTTTTCTTAGTTTAGATTGTTTGAAGATGGAATCTTAAGAGATTAGATGGGGACCTTTTATTTAACGCTGCCCTGGTTTCTCCTCACTTAGAATGCAGTGCTTTCCTATGATTTTTTCCCTTCTTTCCAAAGACACTGACTTATTAGAGTGATAGTGTAATAAATAAATTAATAAATAAGTAAATAAATAATACTTGGAAAACATGTCTTTTGAAAATTTGATGCTTAAAATTAAATATTCACAAAAGCAGAGTAATAAGTCAACTACATATATAAATACATACATACTCAAATATGTATACGTCAGGTGTGTGATTTACTATGGTGCCATGTACATATGTATATGTTCATCTGCATAAGTACATAGGCCAGAGGAGGATATCCAGTGTCTTGGTCTGTCATTCTCAATCTTGCTTCTTTAAGACTGGATCTCTCACTAATTCAGTCACTTCCTATTTTTGACTAGACCAGTAGACAGCAAACTCCAGCAATCCTCCTGTCTCTCTCTTCCATAGTTCCAGGGTTACAGGAGTGTGTGACTACACCCAGACGTTTAAGTAGGTAATATGTATCTGAACTCAGGTCCACATGCTTGCATAGCAAGCCCCATTTACCCATCTCCTAGGCCCTACGTTATTTTCAAAACAAATTGTATATATTTATTTTCACTAAGAAAAAAACTCTCGTTCAAACCATAAGGTGTGTGTGTGTGTGTGTGTGTGTGTGTTAGGCTGGGTACCCTCAAAACTTCATTAGCATCTTTACTTATCCTTTGTTCCAAATAGCACAAAGACCTGGTGATCTTATTCCAATGTGAAACAAAAGTTCTGGTGCCTCCATGTGAAAACACACACACACCTACTCCAACAATATGTGTGGCCCTCAAAATTGCTTGTCTTGGAAATAAAACTGCCTGATAAATGATATTTAAAGAACTTATTTGTTTGCTCCTGTGGTTAATGAAATAATTCATTTTAAAATGAAAAAAAAAAAAATCAAGACATGAATGTTCAGGCCCGAGTGAAAAGCAGCAAACCTTCTGGGACGTTTGTCACATACTTGCCGAGGCATGAGTAATGACGAGATGACCAAGGGACAGACTTCTCCTCAAGGAATGTCCAGTCCTGCAGGTGGCCTCATCTGGATGAAGGTGAAATAAAGTTGTTAATGGTGGTCTATACCTTTTTTTATAAAAAGGGAAACGTATTATTCTAAGACTAGAGCGGGAAAGGACTTGTCTACCTGCAGAGTTGGGTAAAGAGAAGCAAGCATCTCTGAGAAAACAAGAGATAGGCAAGGCCACGCTTCCAGGGCAGGTTGAGGGTCTATTTCCTGACAGGATCCTGGGTAACATTCTTACTGAGTGCCTTGGACACCCTCACAGACACTGATTTTTAAACTTTAGAATCTCAGGGACTGCCCAGATGTTAGGGGCTGTTACTGTTGTTATAGCTGTTACTATTACTGTGACTGTGACTGTGACTGTGACTGTGACTGTCACAGTTACTGTCAGTGTTAACTATTTATATTACTACTAGTATTACTGAGACTGTGATTGTAGCTGTTACTGTTACTATGACTATTACAGTAATTGTAACTTACTATTCTATTACTAGTACTGCGACTGTACTATAACTGTTACTGTTATTGTGACTGTTACTATAACTGTCACTGTTATTGTGACTGTTACTGTTTATATTATTAGGTACTAGTACCATTACAGTGACTGTGATTCTTACAGTTACTGTAACTGTTACTATTTATTCAGCCTCCCTAATGTTAACCAAATCCTTCAGGCTGGGGCAGGAGGTAGAAAACTGGCTGAATCCCCCTTTCTAGGTCCTGACATAGAGAACTGGGTGAATCCTCATTATTAGCTTTATTTTTTTGTGTAGATAAAGCTGTTTGAAGAGTCAAGGCATTAGAACTAATAAACTTCCTTTGGGGGCAATTGATCATGGTGGAGGGAGAGTGGTAATGAAGGAGGCAAGTTTAGGGAGTGCACTAGGACCTACATATTCATCCCCTGCAAGGAGATGAATCTCATCATCCTTGACCCAGAAAGCACAGACTTCAGGACTGACAACCATTCCAACCCTCTTCAACTCTGTCCCCAGAAGTGGTTCAAACTTACATATATAGACTTAATCATTATGTCAGTTTATTGTTTTGGACTCTGGATCCTCAATACTAAGTCTAAACCCCTGGACATGGTTGACAAGATCTGCAGGAGCTTCGGGCCTTGGGCTTTTGCTGTGCTCCTTAGTCACCTCTCACCAGCCTATTGTCCCCTAGCTTCTTATACCATCATTCACCCTCTTGCTGAGCCATTCTCCTCTCTGCCTGATGCACTCTTCCCCAGCTATCCTGGTCAGCACTAACTGTCAATTTGACAAAGCCTATAATCACCTGAAAATGGAATCTCAATTGAGTCACTGTCTTTATCAGATCGGTCTGCAGGTGTGTCTAATAAGGGTGATCTTGATTGTCTTAACTGACAGAGTGAGGCCCAGCCCATTGTAGACAATGCCATTTCCTGGGCCAGAGGTCCTGGGCTATATAAGAAAGCTAGCTAAACATGAGCTTGTGAGCAAGCCAGAGAAAAACTCCATGCTCTGTGCCTCCAGTTCCTGCCTCAACTTCCTTCAATGATGGGCTGTGACCTAGAGGTGTAAACCAAACAACAACAACAACCTTTTCTCTCTGCTAAGTTGCTTTTGCTCAGAATGTTTTATCATAGCAACAGAGATGAAAGTAGAGCTCTTTCTTCCCATGTGGAAAATTTACCTCCTCCACGACAACGGCTCTTACTCTACTTTCTCTAGAAAACTTCCTTCATCCCCCTTAACATGGTTAGGGGTTCTCTCACACTCGCTTCCCAGCACCCTAAACTTCTCTTATTATTTATGCCCCTTTGGGTATTTACCACTGTGCATTTACTTAGCTTGCAATTATGAGAAAATTCCCTAATCAATACTTGTATTCATGTCTTGGGAACAACACACAATAACATACTATAGAAATCTGACTACAAGAGAACAGTAAATGTATTGAGTGCACACTTAGGGTCCAAAATGATTGTTAGAGTATGGAACAGTGAACCAACTCTACATGTAGAAATGTAATTTGAATTCATACAAGGTCTTAAAAATGGAGTCACAAAAAAAAAAAGCAGTTGCATGAGTAAATATAGCCAAATAGCTACACAGGTGAGAGATCTGTGGGCATCTGGGCTGACTTGCAATCCACTGTTGATAGAGATGACATCAGAATTTGTTTTAAGGGCTTTGCTTCAGCAGATGCCTAATGTAAGATATCAGTGTCCAGTGATACCTGAGTGGAAGAAACCAAAATATACTTCTTTTTTTTTTTTTTTTTTAAGATGTAATGGTCTTATTGTAGTTTACTGGAAAAACTACAGCGAGAGTAATAATGCATTTTAGTCAAGGGACAAGTCTTTATGAGAGAAATTGACAAAATTAAATCTATTATGAAAGAGAGGGATTCATAAAATTCTGGAATTATTAAAGAGGAGGCAAGAAAGTAGAGATGGTTTTATTCAAAGGGTATCTGAGAGTGGTCTTTAAATTCCAGAATACCAGAAGGACAGAGGATTTGGTCTGGGTCCCTGTGGAAGTCATAACCAGAAAGTATGGCCAGAAAATCCACAGGGAAGCAGGCATCAGGCCATCTTGAGAAGAGTAGAGTTGTTTAAGAGGGGAATGTATGCCCATGAGGTAGCAAGTGCCCTGTTCAGTCAGAGACCAGAATCCATCCATAGAGATTGCTCACCCACACCTAGAATGTCTTCCAAATAGTCCAGAAGGTGCCTATGCCTCTGAGATTCTATGAACTTGTGGTATTGGTGTGTTCCTTCCACTGCTTTTCATGAATGGAGAGCTGATGAACTCATTTCGAGATCTTGGGTTTTAGATGATGATGATGATGATGATGATGATGGTGGTGGTGATGATGGTGATGATGATGATGACCAGAAAGTTGAATCAGAAAGTCATTTTTGTGTGAGGATTTTTTCACCTATTTTGTTTATGTTTTGTGTGTGTGTGTGTGTGTGTGTGTGAGAGAGAGAGAGAGAGAGAGAGAGAGAGAGTGAGAGAGAGAGAGAGAGATGTGTGTATGTGTTTATGTGTGTGCTCGTGTATGTGCGTGCATACTAGTTCATGTGTGCATCTGTGTGTGGAGGCCGGAGGTCAACATCCACATCTAGCATCCTCTTGAACCACTCGCCACCTTGTTTTCTTGAGACAGGATCTAGACTGGCTAGCTGGCAAGCCTCTGTGATTCCTCCTCCTATCTAGCACTGTAATTATAGGTGCATGCTGCTGTTACTTGGCTTCTTCTAGGAACTGGCAATCTCAACTCAGGTCTTCATGCTTGTACTTTACCCACTGAATCATCTTCCAAGCCCTCTGTATTAAAATCATTATCTTCAAGAATCATGTGTTCCCAGCTCTTTCTTAAGTTGCTTTAACATTGGAATCATGGCTTTAATAAAACCGTGGACATTATAAGAAAAGGCAGCATAGAAAAGAGAGGCCACCAAATCACATATCTGCAGCTTCCAGTATAACAGAAAGCATGCTCTTCAGGGGTCCTGTATGTTAACAAATCTTCAAGATGCTCAAAATTAAAACGTTGTCTTGCACTTTGCCTGCCTGACAGCACAGTCAGAAGAGCCCACAAAGTACCCCACCACACGGAGAGGCCTCATCAGAGTTCCTGGTCTGTGAACAACTGTAGGTTGGTGATCCTACTCCGTGCTAGATACAGTACCAGACCCAGCCATTATAACCTGATCTTCATAGATGGTTTCCAGGTAGCAATAGACTCATTTGAAAGGGGAGAGAGCTTAAGTCTGGAAGGAAAAATCATCTTATAGAAGGAATTTTGAGACTTGAACTTCAAAACTTGAGTTTTACTTAAGCTTTGGTTTTATTAAGACTGTTTCAGATACTTGTGGAAGGCTCTGAGGGACTCTTGAAGCTTTTTTCCTTACAAGGGGAAAAATGGAGTCCAGGGGGACCCGGAGTCCTGTCTAGGGTTCCTGTGTAAAGCTGAAGTACTTTCAGAGTATTGCAAGGAGATGGTTTCACATGGTTTCACATGTACAGAAAACATTTCCCTCAGTCAATCTCCTGAGCTACAGGGTAGACCTTCCTGTACGTGATCATGCACCTGAGGGATTGAAGAAAGGGCAAGAGGTGGGGGGGGTCTCACCTCTCTCCAGGGTTAGCATGTGTCAGTCTCTCTGCGAGTTCCTTTCACTCATGGAATCTCGTGTCAGCATCTTATGTGTAAGCCTCTGTGTGACGTTGTAGTCTAAATCATGATTCTGTAAAATAAATGAATGTATGGCAGTACTTACAATACAGCATGACTAACAAGCATTTAGCTGACATGTATACCCCATTCCAAAAGGCAGGAATCACTTGGGAAATTTGGCATCAAACAGACAGGAGTTTGACACCCAGATGGCTCCTTTGGGAGCCAAGGAGGTATGAGTCCAATTCTTCCTATGCTGGTGGACATGGTCAGACTCACCATACAGAAATACCTTCCTTTCCAGAGCACTGTCCTCCCTCCCCCTCCCCCTCTTCCTTCCTCTCCCTACCTTTGAGAATCTACTTTTAGAATTACAGTAGGGACCCATTTGACCCTTCCTGGGGTAGGAGGAGAAATTTGGATTAATGGCTAGCTTTGTCCCTTTGAGGCTTTGTCAGATTTGATCCCTTGCTTTTGAAAGATGGGGAGATTGAAGTGGCAGTGTCACACAACGAGGCATAGTCATGATGGGAAGAGCCTGACTTAACAAAACCAAGCGTGAGATGGAGAATCTGAAGACTTGAACTCTGACCCTCGCTTCTCTGTGTCTAGATCTATAAATCAGGCGCCTGTCTCTCTCAAAGTGAGTGAAATGAGCTTATAGGTGGGGAGCGGTTTTTAAAAATCCGTCTTCCAAAGCAAGAGGATGATTCTCAAATCTTCTGCCCCCCTCAACCTGTCCACCACATTTCATTCAGCAGAATTTCTTCTTAAAAAACAAAACAAAACATGATTACTATGTATGCATTTAGTTAAACATATTTAATAATTTCCTTATTTTGATTTCTGCAGGGACAGAATACCTGAATGTCACATCCGTTCACCTGTTCAAGGAGAGATGGGACAGCAACAAGATTGATCACCACACAGACAAATACGACAACAACAAGCTGATTGTCCGCAGAGGGCAAACTTTCTATGTCCAGATTGACTTCAATCGTCCATACGACCCCAGGAAGGATCTCTTCAGAGTGGAATATGTCATCGGTAAGTGCTGTGTTCCCTGACCATGATACCAGGGGTCACATTGCAGAGAGGGGTGGGCACTGGGACAATTATACTCTTTCCTAGTCCATATCTAGCACTGGGTTGGAGCAGTGGTTAAATTGACCAAGCATCAATAATTTGAGAGTCTTAGCATATAAGCATGTTAAGTGTAAAAAATTATTTATTTAACTGGGTGTTTTATTTTCCTCAAGTGTTTTTGGCTTCCTACAGTTGTGATTTTAAATACATCACGGATATTCTATTGGTTTCGGATGCTGGGAGCATTTGCAAATCTCAGTATCTGATTTCCACATATGGGACCCCAAAGTTTGTTCTGCCCAAAGGCAGTCTCCACTGGTCCATGAGGAAAGATGGTCCAGTAAAACTCACTGACCACTTTGTATTTTACTCTTGAAGACTGACAGTGCACACTGAGGTTCTGGAAAGTACCATTTAGGTTTGTTTGGTCCATTGATGGTCAAATTAATTTGTACTTGTTACTTGTTTCCTTTTTATAAAGTTACAAATGTTTGATATATTTTTAGTAAATATTATCTAGGCAATTATGAATACTGAAGAAACATAGGCACAGAAAAGCAAAAGCATCTCAAAGTTAAGAAATATGTCCACAAAATCGCTCACACAAGCTAATGGTTTGTGATCCCATTTGGGTCTCAAAAAACCCTTTCACAGGGGTCACCTAAGACCATTCTGCATATCAGATGTTTACATTATAATTCATAACAGTGGCAAAAATGCAGCTATGAAGTAACAAAGAAAATAATTTAATGTTTGGGTGGGTGTTAACTACATCATGAGGAACTGTATTAAAGTGTTGCAGCATTAGGAAGTGAGAACTACTGGAAAAAGCAACCACATTGATAGTGACTGAAACATACAGGACAAAAATTGGCCATCAGTTTCAGAAAGAGATCAGGTCAAACAAAAGTACAACGTTTCTCCATTCTGGGAAAGAGTGTTTACCCTCCCCCGCAACAGCAGCTTAAGTGGGAAAGAGTTTTTAAAAGTCGGTTATACTCAGAAACAAGGCAGAAATGCCTGCTTTTGCCATTTGTTTGTTAAATAACAGCAACAAAAAGAGCATTGCCGTACGGTTTGCAAAAAGGAACAAGGCAAGAAGGGTTTCTTCTGTAACAATAAGAAGAAGAGGCAAAACTACAGTGTTGCGAATTTACATTTAGCAAACATGACAAATTCAAAATTCTTATTAAAACTTTATAAGATGGCTAGACAGAGATGAATACTTCTAAATCATACCTTTTACCTCTCCGGGATTAAACACTCAGAAACAGAAACGAGACGTGTTTCATATATAATGGTAACCACAAGTTTGGAAGACCAAATGAAATATAAAAATATAGAAGATAAAAATCTACATATGTGATATAAATGCCATGAGAAATCAATGAAAAGCCAAACCTATTCCTGAATGGGAAGTTTCAATATGTTATTCTCACAGTCTTCCAAGATGTTGGTCAAAGGCTACAACATCCTCAACAGAAGTGTGAGTTTTATATCGAACTGTGTAACATGGTGACCCCAGTTTGTGATAATGTGTTACAGGCTTTGGACTGCTACAAAGAGATGTTTTTGTTTTGATTTGGTGTTTTCAGACAGGTTCTTACTAATGTAGTTTTACTACAGTTTCTTTAGGGTGCTCTCGGAGTCAACCTGTGTAAAGGGACACAACACAGGGTTCAGTGCTGGGCAGAGGGAAGAGGCAAGTGGCAATCAACAGAGGCCTCAGCAGACCCTACATGTGCTATGTAGCTGGACTAGGTCCTCCAGAGCTGTCCCATTGCAAGGAAGGGTATGGGCCCTTTGTCCCTGTGCATGGGCTGGTCCTTGGTTCTTGACTACCCTAAGGGAAGGGCTGTCAGTTTCCTGCATTGGCCAGCAAGGCTCTAAGAGTGGGTCAGTGATGGAAAGCTGTCAGTTACTATGCCCTTAGCAAGGCAGAGAGAGGTCTGGACCAAATACTGCAGTATCCACTACAGCGAGCACGAGGGCATCAGGAGTGCCCCCACAGTGTCAGCTGACCAGTGCTCTTAGGGGCTCACAGAGACTGAAGCAGCAGATATGGAACTTACAGGGTCCCCTAAATATACAAGTTGGAGTGGCGGGGGTGGAGGTCTCTGACCCTTTTGCCTACCCTTGGGACCCTTTTCCTCCTGCTGGGTTGCCTAGTCCACTCTTGATGTAAGGATTAGTGCCTGGCCTTTTTCCATCTTGTCTTTTCTGAGCTGTAGCCAGGTAGGAGTAGGGGAAATCTGGGGGAGAGGAGAGAAGAGTGGAGGTGGGAGGAGTAGAGGAGGGGGTCAGGATGTATTATACAAGATAAGAAAAATTAAAAGTAAAAAAAAAAAAAAAAAACAAGAAAAAACCGAAGAAAAAAAAAGAGTATTGACTGTATTTCTTCAGGACAAAGGAAGAAAACACATAACTCATCTAACTTTTAAGATATAAACCTATATCTCATTAAACTAACATGTATTTTATATCTTGCTTGACCTCTTTACATTTTCAGCGTTAAATGCTGCTCCACTGTGGCCTGTATTAGAATTTTCAAATTAGTGCATTTTCTGATCCCAAATTTACCATCAACCTAAGAAAAAGAAAGTAACAAAACTCAGCATTCTCCTATTCACTGGTTGAGAAATCACCCACACTTAGAGGAGACAAGCAAAGGACAAATCTCCCATCCCTGTTCCTTTACTTATTGGGGCCAGTTATCTCCTTCCAACATGTGCCAGAATATCTAACTTAGCTGGTGAGGATTGGTGGCAAGTGCCTTTGCCTGCTGAGCCTTTTCAACAGTCTCCCAGCCCCTCTAAAAACCAAGTCTCTTCTTTCAGAAGGAAAACTACAAGGGATGAAGAATTCTGGCCTATCCCCAGTCTTAGCCCTGGCTGCAATGGCCCTGTTACATTGTAAATAAAGGCAGTGCAGAAAGGAGACAAATCCCAACAAGTTATCCCTTCCACACGTAAATGCATATGAAAATGGTTAAATTATTTTGAAATTGCAAATGGCTCAGAACATTGCTCGTGTGGAGGACCTGGGTTCAATTCCAGCTCCTGCGTCAGGTGACTCACCGTTGACTCCAGCTCCAGGGAATCTAACACCACCTTCTGCCCTCTGCAGGCTCGTGCACTCCCATGCACAGACACATGCAAAGTGCACATAACTAAAAGTAAACTAAATATTTAAAAAATAGAGGGTTAGGCACAATTAAATGTATCGTCGATATCAGTTGAAATATTCATTTTAAAGAACATATCTACTACGTGCTGAATATTATTACTAGGTCAAAATTACAAAGCAAAAAAATCTTTCTGCTGAATTGTTTCCACAGCTCTCAGTCAGTACTTCTGTTACCGTTTTCTTCTGCTTCCCTGGGGCTTTATCTACAGTGAGATGAGCTGGGACAGGTTAACACTGTAGAATGTCTCTTTGTTGCTGTCCTCGAAACCTAGCTGATGGTACTTATTTAAGAGTGATCCTGCCTTCTAACTAATTTCCTTCCTTTGTTCTTTCCTTCCCTTTCCTCCCTCCCTCCCTCCCTCCCTCCCTCCCTCCCTTCTTCCTTCCTTCCTTCCTTCCTTCCTTCCTTCCTTCCTTCCTTCCTTCCTTCCCTCCTTTCTTTCTTTCTTTCTTTCTTTCTTTCTTTCTTTCTTTCTTTCTTTCTTTCTTTCTTTCTTCCTTTCTTAAGTACGCATTTAATATTTAAGTGATTCCCTCTAAAATATTTAAGCAAGGTAGTCCCAAGCAAACCTATGTGCATTGGGTTTTCCAAGGAAAAAGTACCCAAGGAAAGCCCTCAGGAGTCAGGGCATTTTCTCTAGGCCAGGGTTTAGCAAGCTTGTGTTTGACAACTGCATTCCTTAGCTGTGGGCAGATGCAGCTATCTCTGAGCATCAGGTGGGAGGTGTTAATGAATTTGAGGAGGTGGGTGTGGCTTTTCCACTCTCCTCTACCTCAGCCTGCAGCAATGATGAATCATGAAAGCTGGAACAGGGCGTTAATTGTGGCTTTGCTAACCTGTGGCTGCAGCTACTTGAGAGCAGCTGGTGGTGTTAATCTGCTGTTAATTTTAACACTCTTCCCCC